>JASISA010000003.1:0-740059 GCA_031771865.1 Nothophaeocryptopus gaeumannii
TCAGCCCATGCCTCTAGCTGATGGCCTTCTAGAAAATTACCAGGTGTTTGGCTGAAGAGCTGCTTCTTGGGACTCCTGCGAAGGACACCAGGGCACTGTCAAGCGAGGATCAGGTATTTGCACTCCTGGGCAGTGCATTCAACTTCCGGGCTGATCTTTCAGGCCAGTGTAACCGACGTTGCAGCGGCTGTCCGGGCAAGAAATGCTGATTTCGAATCGTGGGACAACGTCAACCCAGGCGATAGCGAGACTGCGTTCGAGATGGTGAATCGTCGACTAGAGCAACGTGGGATCGTCAAGGTCTCGCCAAAGATCTTTCGCTGGCGGATGCTGAATGTTGTCCAATACACTAAGCGGGACGTCAAAGATCTGCGTCTTCAAGACTGTACGATTGACAGAGCGCAAGAACAGCCACTTGCGACATCTTCCACGCAGCGTCTGCCCTCAATCAATGAAATGCTGGCGATGGAAAAGCCAGGGAGCCCGCCGCACGAGACGCAGTAAAGGATACACGTTGGATATGAAGGAACTGATGGCAATTACAATTACAGGTACTCTCCTCATAGCGTTTTCTCAACCGTCAATGTGCGCCAACTCGTTGCTCGAAAGGATGTCCAGATCGTTCTCCACCTGCACCTCTGACTCTCCTTCCTTTCCCTCGTCATCGTTTCCAATGTGGACAGCAACACCAAATCGGCCGTGCTCGTAGCACAGATAGGTAGTATGATGGGAAAGCCAAAATCCGATCCAGAGGATCCTCCCTATCCTGACTACATCAAGAAGTGCAGGGTGGACTGAGCCTTCAATGAGACCGGGACTGAGAGAGAAGTATAGGTGATCCCAGACAAGTCCCGAAATCAGTCTGTCTTCGGGAAGACCTTGGAATGATCTGGGCATTGTGCCTTCGGTAGCTGCATGTTGCATTTCCGGCAAACTCGTCGCGGGGTACTGCTCTTGCAACTTGTTTAGGAGCTCAGCCACATCCTCGCAGGAAGCAGGCGGGAAGAATTGTTCGCTCGTACCTGTAGCGACAACCTCGAGGGAGACCGTCCATGCAAGGACGATATGAACAAAGACCAGGGCGCCGTCCACTGGCAATGTTGGTAACAAAGCAATCCCCAGGCAATGGGTCAAGAATCGCTTCGCAGACTCCGCGCATGGCCCAGCAAGTCGAATGCTGCACCAAGGTCGTCGAGCCCGTGATGAGCGCCGCCAGAATAGGTCAGATATGCCATTGAATGGAGAGCCAAACTGCATACAAGTTGCAATCATTGCCAGAGCCAGATTACCACCGTAGTCTCGAAAGGTTTCGGGAAAACATGTCAGAATGCCCAGCGCCTCGTGTTCAGACGATTGATGAACGGTATATTCTCCCAAAACCCGGTCAGTCCAGTGTGCTGCAAGACATACAGCGAGACCCTCGTCTGCTGACATTTTCGTGCCGTAAGATTGCGCGAGTGCTGAGCAGGTTGTTATGAGAGAACCTTCCGCATGCTCGAAGCGATCGTGGCATGTAAGCGCCTTGGCCCAGTGACAAAGTCTTTCCAGGCTATGACTGAAGGATGCTGTCTGATGATACAAGCGGCCGAGCCAGGGCTGCTGGTATATCACCTGATGGTACCAATCCATTGCAATGCAGACCCAGGTATTTTTATCGCCCTTATCCGAGCGTATCGCTACTTCGTAGCCAGCGAGTTGCCCGAGCAGTTCCATCCATTCGAGACGGAAATACGGCGCAGTATCCAAGAGCTGAAGACCGACTGAGTAAAAGTTTGCCGGGGTAATTCTAAGGGTAAGCTTCGGAGCAACGTGATGAGCTTGAATACGCGCCGTAGCACAGCAGCGAGCGGTTACGTGTACCACGTCCTTCCACAACATCACATCTTCTATCCATCATTCTCGGCCTGGTGCTTCTCCAAAACTTGGATCCCCCTAAAATGCCTCTCAAGCGAAATAGAGACGAAGCTGCTGTCGCGGCAAATATTTCGCGGCAGGCCAAACGCCCACGCCTACTCGCTCTACCTAGCGACAGACCGACGACCTTTCGGACTCAGCTGACCGACAGCGACTTCGTGGGAAACAATACTCTGAGCGAATCAGGCGGCTATTGCGGGCGAAAGACGAGATTGACTCCATACGCGCTGGGGACAGTACCGAACGACGCAATCGATATTGTGTCAACTTGGGTCGAGACACACCATCGACCTGGTGTGAGTCCTCCATTGTCACGTCCTGCCGGCAGCCGCTGATTGTCATGCGCAGTCTATCGCTATGCCAGCTTCACAGAGCAGCTCGAGCAGCAGGAAGAGGGCCCGCACAGGTTCTTCCCGGAGTCCTGCAGCTGCCTCAACCTCCGCATCGAGTGTCTACGATCTGCAAGTCCCTCAAATCCTCATGGACAATGGCATATTTGGCCCCGCCGAGAGCCAAGCGCCAAAGAATCTGGAATAAATTAGAGAAAAGATGGTGCAGGCGCGAGCGTCTCTTTCACCCTCCAAATATCCCGACAGCAACTGGACAAGGTTCGTGCAAGAGAATGACCGGGCTTCAAATGAAGCAGACATCGCCGCGAAATGTGTTCCTTTCCTCACCGAAGGCTCTCAATACCTGTCGAGCAACAGTTCCTGGTTCAATCACCTCGAGCCTCTGGTTGGCCCTGAATACAAGATTCCTGCCCCCAAGCCCGATGTCTCTACCGGCCTCGCCCCGAAGCAGTTCCACCCCGAAGTACGCAGGAATCTGGGATCTCTCATTGTACCAACGAAGGGCACCGGTCCGGTTCTTGTAAACGATTTCATCGAAGTCAAGGGCCCTCATGGCACTAGTGCGAGCCTACTTACCCAGGCAACTCACAACGGTGCCGCCGGTGCCCGCGCTATGCATGCTGCCCGCTCTTTCAAGTCTGACACGCCCGTGATACCTGACGACACTGCCCGGACGTACCATACGGCAATTCATGGTGGTGCTGGAACAGTGTCACTCTATGTTTCGCATGCTCAGCAAGGCACTTCGACAGTACAGCCAGTCACGTATCATACCTATCGAGTCGCAGCCGAATGTGCTGTAGGTTCACCCGAGCAGTTCCGCAGGGCTGTCGGGATCCATCGCAACTTCCGTGACATGGCCGCAAAGGAGAGGGGAGACGCTGCGGGTCTTGCAAACAAGAAGGCGAAAGCTAGCAGTAGCTCATCGAATGCTACAGATGCTCTGTGCGCCACGACTGCGCAATCCGACGCGACTCGGACTCTCACGACATCTCATTCGGCTCAATCCCCAGATCCGCACCACCCAGCCACGAATGGCGACGAGCAACCGTCCGCGACGAGTTCCGGCCTCACTCAGGTTTACTCTCCCTCGAGACGCGGACTTGAAGAGGTGTGAACACTTGCTGGATTGACGGCTTCCTCTACCTGAATTTCCCACCATCAATGAGCCGCGAGTTCAGAGGGAGTGGAAGAAGGAAATCGTGTCCGACATTCCACGACTCATAGGTTGATCATCCTTCCTAGATTGTTGCCGTGGTGTATCGTGCAGTACCTAACAAGCGAAGGCTCTTTTAAGTCAATGGCAATCCATTGGAAATTGCGACTCCGAATGTCGGCATATCCTGCGTCCCATACGCCCAGTCCGCGTCTATTCCTCTGTATGATATCCCATGATATGCAAAATTTCATCCCTCAAGCAGGCCGCTTTGCCAGCCATAATTTCTCTTCATGAAACATTGGGTACAGCAGCAGCGGCAGTCGATGCTTGTTATCGGGCCTGGGTCCCTGCGACCAGCGTCTTGCGGTACAACAGGCTGTGTAACCGAAGGGTCGTCCGTTGTAGGAACCAGGACGGCGCGGGGCCTCTTTGACGTTTGTAAAGTCATCCAAATGCCTTGCATGGACCTCATGAAGGTGTTGCAAAGCTCCACAAGAACCATCCTTTCGATGCAGTCCGCCGTTGCTCGTCGTTATCAAACTAGCAACGTGTCAGCGAAACTTGCAGCAACAGACGATTGCTGCTACCATACCTTGAGGTTGGAGGAGTCTCTGGAGGTGTTTGGACAATACGGAGCACACCTTGCGAGAAACCATCAATTTGAAATACATATGCCCCAGATCTAACTATCGGCACCGTCTGCCAGAGCGCCGCTTCGCTTCCCCTTGTCCATGCCTCCTCCCTGTTGCTCGGTATTGGCCGTCTCCACTACGCGGTTCTAGAAAACGTCTCTCAAATTCGCGCATCCCCATCACCTGTTCGTGCACAAAAGTGCACGCCCTTCACAGCGGAGACATACATCGGAGTTACTTCCTGGAACACATCTGGCTCTCAATGATCGACACAGGTCGCAAGCCTAACCAACGTAAGCTACCAGACAGAGTGTACACACACCAAGACATACCGTCCTGAACTTTGTCTTGGCATCGAATGGTACTGGAACGCCTCCTGACTGTATTTTCTCGTGCGGCACGAAGGAGCTTGACGGACGTCCAGAATCTATGTTGGGTTGGCGAGACTGTCCAACAATCAATTCTCGTTGAATAAACACTGGACGAATCGACACGTACTGTAACATGGCCCTCGGGGTCTAGAAAGCTGCATTCAAGCATGTTGCTCATGCAGTACGCGCATACATTAGGGTAGGGCCAACTAGGCATACAATGGCGCTTGTTGATCCGGCACCCTCTGCAAATCGGTCGCAATATGGCCGGCCGTTGGCCCAGAAAGGGAGCACTTGGCGGTAGCGAGGTTGAATCCATGAGGCGAGATTCCTGCGACTCCAGAGACCCAAGATTTGGCGCCAAGGCACTGAGATAGAGACTGTATGATTGACTGGGCGAAGTATCGGCGTGTACTGAGGTTGTTTGAGACGTGCGATGGCCATCGGTTTCCATTCTTAGTGACGAATGTTGCAAAGGGAAAGTATTGCAACCGGTGTATGGCCAATCGGCAGCCTTGTTGATTACTCCAGTAGACGTCTTTGAGATCGCCTGACTTTTCTTGGGCCCGGCTCCAGTCTGAGGAAAGGCGAATATGTCAGAGCAGACATCACCGGCCTCGTTGGCTCGATGCTGAGAGCGTTCATCGAGGCTGGGGCCTGGAATTGAGGTACAGCCTCCATACGAAGTGGAAAGCGGAGAATTCATGTCGCAAGTTTGTTAGAGAAGGTGCGAAGCACAACGTATAGGGTTACCTGCTCTTATACCTCGAGTGATCTCAACGTCACCCTCGAAACCGTAATTCCCCTGGACTGCAATCCTCATTCGCATGTGGGGAACAGAGGGGTCCAGAAACATCATCGACATGGCAGAGGTCAGTATGATTGGAGCGATGCTAAGTATTACAAAAGAGATGATATCTAAGGAGCGACTAAGTAACACAGGAAATGGGCAGCGAGTGCTGAGCTTGTAAAAGCACTTTCCAAATCACTTTTTCAGCCAAGTTCGTACCTGACTGACAGCAAATCTCAGATCCATCGTGGGCTGCTGCTTCCTTAGCCGTGTGGCCATCGTCGTAATAGCCTGCTCGACAGTTTTGCCCATTCTTCGAAGCGTGTCAAAAGCTTGGCCCGCCGAACCAGCTGTTAGATCTTCTGCTTCATCATCACTATCGCCATCAGAATCCTCGTCCTCTTCGTCTTCTTCGTCTTTGTCTTCGCCGCTACCCCCTTTCCCAGTCAGATGCTTGTACATGGCCCGGATCGCATACTCTCTAGTGCAGCGGTGTCGCGTCGTGTATGAAAAGAGCATACGGTCGACGTCGCGCTTCGCCGCATCGGCTGAGCAGCTCTGGCGATTTTGATAGATTTGACGCACCTCTGTCAACATCTCCGCTTCGGAAAGGGCTTCAATTTGGAACTCGTTCGATTCCTTCGCAAGCGATAGCGAGGGGGCTTGCTTCTTGAAGACCTCAGTCCAGATGGCCCCGATCACTTCTTCTCTGGAAAGTTTATTTTTTTTCTGGGACTGGCCAACTTGCTTGTCAAGTTTCGCACGAGCTTGCTTCTGGTCCAAACGCTTCATCTTCATGTACACTCGTACTAGATTCGGTTTCCAGACGGGAGACGATTCGCTGCTCGCCTTGAAATTTGGCTTGTGCTGAGACCTTCACAGTATGCTCGCCGTCTTTGTGGGCCTCCACAAGGGTCTCTTCCGGTACGAGCTGCTTCGGCGCTTGGATCGCGTAGAGTAAAGCCTGTTGAATGTCACCGATGTTTTGAAGTTGTCGTTCCATCTCCTGGTAGGCCCGAAACTGGGAAATGCTGAGACCTCGCATCTGAGCGGTCGCTTGGGCGGCTGCGACGTCAAGTCCAATGGCTTCGAAAACCCTCTGAAGCTTTGGGTACCGCTCAGTGGCCAAGGCTAACAAGCGAGGATCAAATTGAACCTTGTATGGCTCCAGATGTCGCGCAGCCCTCTCCGCGAGCCACATGAGATCACGAGCGTCCTGCTCATGGTCTGGACGGGTGGCAGCTGCATGAAGCTTCCCCTTAAATAGCAAATGTGGCAAAAGGAGCCTGGTCCTGACGTTGGGATCTTCAAAAATGAATGATTCAATGCCGGTAGTCATGAACACTGACGTTGTCAGCCTCAGTGAGAGAATTGTCGGGCTTAGTACTTACTGGGGAAGAATTCCACCAAGAGGGTCTGCTTGCTGGCGTTATCATTGTACATGAAACTGACGACATCGGGCTTCGCGTTCCGGGTCCAAGTGAAGTTTTGGCTCTGTTCAAAAATGCTCAGAAGGCGATCTTTGTTGCAGCTCACACTGCAATCGAGGTCCTTGGTTGAGCGGAAGTGGCCAAGTAGAACCAAAGCCGCGCCACCGAGGATGCCGAAGTTCACTTGAGGATCTTGCGTATCAAGAATGATTTGAATGGCGCTGGCCGCCTGACGAATGAGATCCAATGAGGGTGGCATGGTTGGGGTACGGCAGCGTTAACAATCTTGTTTGAGGGAAACAGTCACCAATGATGAAAGAAAGACTGCTTGTCTATCATGGTAGTTCGCCAGCGACGAGATCTTATATGCGAATGTCCCCGGTCAGCAGGTGCGAGGCACCCAAGATGGTAAGACGGCCCTTTCACCCTATCCAAATCACACTCCAGGCACGGAGCCGGAGCCCACGGGATAATTCCTCCTTAGCTTGCCATACATGCCTTGGCCGCGTAAGAGAACATGGATTCAGGGCCTCAAGGCGTCTCGTAGCTTCGGCTTGGGTACTCGGACAGGATTAGACAGTGGCTCTCGGGTCGAACTTCCGTACACACTGGTCGTCGTCGGGCTGATTGCTCAATACCAAGGTGCTGCCGAATTGGAATCGCGCATTGTGGTGTGTATGACCAAAGATCCAGTGCGTGACTTGATTGGACCCAGGCCAAGCTTGGAAGGCGTGCAAAACATCGCTGCAGAAGCAATGTCTATAGTCATTGTTCTCTTGATGCGGGTGGACGGTGCTCTCGAATGCAGGTGCATGGTGCGTTACAACAATGACTCGCTTTTGCGGCGATTGATCATGGATGCTCTGAAGGCTCGTCTGAAGCCATTCACGGTCGCAAAGATGTTCTGCGTTGTGGTGCGCTATGCGCCAACCACCTATCTGTCCAAAGTCGTTGGTAAGACCTGTAGCATCGTCCGGAATGACAGAATGGAGGGTGCAACCCAACAGGACGATGTCCTCTTCTTCGAGGTCCACCCGTGTTCGGTGTAGGATTGAGAAGCATGGCCCCAGGTCATGATCCAGTTGGCCAGCTATGCCTAATCCTTCTTCTCTCGAGCCGCCGTAAAATTCGTGATTCCCCGGGACATAGAAGAGCTGCCGATAGGACGTGCACAGTTTTGCGAGAAAAGTTTCGAGTGCTGTGCGATCACAAAACCGCCCAACATCGCCGGCGAGGACGAGGTATGGCGCCACCACCGGGATTTCGAAGCAATCGTAGCGGCCATCCAAGACCGTGCGTTCCAGGTGTAGGTCAGACATGAATTGGAGCCCCGGCATGCTGGTATGACGCTGCTGTACTGTAGAGATCAGGGCTTCTGTCTCGACGATGGCAGGCGTAGGCCTGGTTTGAACTCTTGGCGCTGAGATCGTGATATCTTGCTGGCGAGCTTTCCTGCTTCTGAAAGCCAATAAAGCGCGCTTGAGAGCCATTTCTTCAACAAAATCTGATGGAATGTTTCGCGGAGGAAAGTCGACGCCAGTTTAAAGGAAGCATGCAGAGCGAGAGAAGATGGCTGGGGGGATGCGCCCCGGTCTGTACCACCTCACCTCACAACCCAATAGCTCTCAATCTCGAGCAGCGCATTGACGGACATCTCTGCGTCCCGGAACGCTGACGGACTCATCCTGATCTCTGAGCAATCACGTCTGATCAAAGTAAGGAAGTGAGGACCGACGTTGGGCGAAGCTTTTACATAGGCTACCGGGGCGCTCCGCCACTAGAGATGACTAACCTCAAATCATTTTAGTCGGCAATTGACGCGGCACCGACCCAACATCAACCGCACACAGCTGACCGCGACGACAATTTACATGCCCGACGACAAAGGATACCGCGTACGAAGAGATGCGGCACCCCGAGAACTATGCGAGCGAGCAGCCGCCGAATTAGCAGGTGCACAAGCAGCATCCCAATCACCCGGCCTCTTCGAGTACCCTCCCAATGAGACCTGCCGGGAAATAGTTCGATATGTCTTGGAAGTAAGCGCCCTTCGTTTGTCTCAAGTCCTTCAGTCGCTCATTAATCTCCGTAGATGCACTCGGCAGAGATCAAGGCGCTGAAGCCTGACGTGAAGCCTTACACGATCAACGTAGCGAGATTGCGCAAGATTGAGTGGTCACGAATCAGCGGAAGCCCGGGAGCGCTCTATGTTGTCATCGCCTTGACTCGCCTCGATGCCTCAAGCGGCTGGTATACATTTCTGCAGCAAGAAAATCCGAATTCACAGACACGAGAGGAAGGGATGGAAGAGGAGGTTGAATTGAGTCCTGGAGATGCATGCATATGGCTTGGCGAATGTGTCGGAAAGCCTGGAAGCGGCGAAGGAGGCTTGATGCTCGTCGTCATGTTTCGCTAGGGCGTGTACATCAGTGGAAAGCCCAATGGAGCGCCCATACTCAGTCCCAACTCGTCAATCTCCATCATGAACGGGCAGTCTGCAGACGGCAGCCCAAGACTTGCGGGATTGGAAGGCTGCCCCCTAGGGGCTGCCCCGGCGAGGGTGCAGTACGTGTCTGGCTGGCGAACTTCTCTCGGAGTAGCTATGCTCTGGATCCAGTCTTCAGTGATTCCGTACTGGCCAGCACCCCCCATTGAAGACCGAGGTGTCGTCGGCAAGGCCGTCAGTATGCTTCCGTATCCCTCATCGCTGATACTGCCACTGCTGGCGGGGCCTGATTGCGGAGCAAAGCATGCTCTATCGATCGAGAGCCCTTTGCAAATGCGGTCGCAACTAGCTCTGCTGTCAGTGACTGCTATACTTTGCTGCGATGCCCTTGGTCGTACCTCGAATTGCTAGCTCTCGCCAATTCCTTGACAGGATCCATGCGACAATCGGCTGGTAACTTGCGCCAGTCGTCTTCGCTATCCGCAGGATGATCGTCCTACCATACAGGTCCAAGATGCCGATTGGCACCAGTTCTCTTCAGGATCGAAGGAGTGGTCCGAACAGCCCCGGACTTGATCGAAGGAGTCAAATCAACAGCTCCGGACCTGGAGGAACTTGATGTTCTTCTTTGGTCTGGGCTTCTTGTACCTCTTCTGAAACCTTTCCGAGGACCTATTGGCCGAATGTTGATCGAAGATGCTTTGAAGGCACGGGAGGACGAGCTATCGCATCTCCTGATGGATTTTGACGCTGAACTGTATTGGCAGATCATGATGCGTCGCCACGATAAGCAGGACTTCTGGGTCGAACGTGTTAAGCGGTATGGAGAGGAAGTATGGGTGTCCGTCGGCAACGCATACCAGGGCGAACGCCTAGATTGGATCGAATCCACGCAATTGAAGCAGACTCGGGCTGGGGAGAAGCTGCTACTGGAGCACGCGAACAGCGCCGAATCTATGAGTTTATAAAGACCACGAAGCCATTGTACTGTACAGGAGTAGAGTCACAGCGGGCAATCTGGGTCAGGGCGTTCATGAGCGGCGAAAGGATGTTGTCACATGTACATAGTAGTTTCTCATCTACACTTCGGTATGGTTCTTGTCGGCTGCTCGACCACCATCTGGCTCATGTTCTGAGCTCCAGTCAACTCCCTGATGGCTAATTCCAGCATAATCTAAGCTGTATGCTGCACACAGAACTGCTGTTTGACGCCAAGTGACACCTGTCACTGGCCTTGCTGGCTCGAGGATGCCAGCAACTTCCTTTAACGAGCGTAAGACCACGGTCTCGTCGTAGTGTTCCGGCTCGCAAGATGCTACACACCGTTAGAGAGAGCAAATTGCACATGAGTATCACGCACGACATCCGATATGGTAGCTTCCTGCCCATGGTGGCCCAATCCTGGCTCTGATAATGTATGAGAAGGCGACCGAAACTCTCGAGTTCGTTGATGCTTACCCCCCTGCATCTATGGAGACCTGGCGTAGCGCTGCACCGTTCCGATGCTGTCGACGCTCGAGCAAGGCTTCGTTTGACAACCATTCAGACGGGATTGAGTGCATTGTCGGATTAAAAGAAGGCGATGGTCGCAGTTGTATCTCATTCGCAGTGCTGGTAAACACATCGTATCGGCAAGATTCGGGGCGTCGTTCAA
This sequence comes from Nothophaeocryptopus gaeumannii, assembly GCA_031771865.1. Lineage (NCBI taxonomy): Eukaryota > Fungi > Ascomycota > Dothideomycetes > Mycosphaerellales > Mycosphaerellaceae > Nothophaeocryptopus > Nothophaeocryptopus gaeumannii. The sequence goes on from JASISA010000003.1 coordinate 10,747, forward strand.
GTTGGTGGTGAAAGAGCGTTGAAGTATACGACTTAGAAGCTGGCCCACTTGTAGATTTGGCTCGACTGCTAATGTTAAGACCGCGTGTATCACCGCTACGGGCTTGCTCGCTGTGCATCCATGGCTTGAAGCATGTGAGCAAGCGAGGGTCGAGCGATCAATTCATGGCTTCATGTTCCGGGTGTATTGCTCCGAGATAGACAATCTGAAGACCCAACTGGAGCGACGAGAGTATTTTCTGCCAGAGCCTGAAGCGAGGTGGTCTCCTCATGCCTCGATAGCCCTGCCAGTCTTTGATCAATTGCTACGTGGAGAGCCCCTTTCTCGCTTGCGTTAAGGCGATCAACCGCTTGTAGCGAAGACGACCACGCGGTGATATGACCGTTCTTTCTCGCTGGCAGAAGGACACTTGCTCGCAGCACTTTCCAATCGATCGAACTTATCGCGACTTCTGCAATGACTTTCCTATGCTGGATTCCGACGGATTCTGATGGTGGATGCGAGGCGACATTGGATCGACCAGAAGACCTCATGCAGCATCTCCATCGTCAACATGGGCTTCCAAAGACGACGTGGAGTCCTCAAAATCAGCTGGAAGAGCGTGATCTCGGCCAGTTCGCTGGATACATCAGCTTCAAGCCATGCCCGTCTATCAAATGCGGCGCCATATTCCCATCGCCCGAAGAACTCATTGATCACCTCGCGAAGGCACATATGCCTTATACTTGCACTACGTGCGGGACTGGATATACGGACGAAGCTCGTGGTATCAGGCACATCCAGAGCGCCCACGGCAAATCGCAGCAAATTGCAGAAACGTTACTCTACCGCGGACCCCATAACAACGACCTCTCTCTCGTCTTCCCGCGGATAAGCCCGGTTCCATACCACTTCAAGGCAACACAACAGATCAAGGACGGCACTGGCCAAGCGCAGATCTAGATGTTTTTGGGTGGCGCTCTTGCTGCAAGAATCAAAGTAATGCAGTGCTGGACAAGACACATCAGAACAAAGGTTGGACTTTTGAATGGGCGTGGAGTTGTCGCAAGCAGTGTATAGAACATGGACCAATCGAAGAAGGAAATTAATAGGGCATGGCTTCGCGATGGGGACCCAGCTGGTGCGAGATAGTTTTGTGGTACAAAAAGTCAAGAACATACACAGAACGCCAATGCAATCCACACTGGAGAAGAGCGCTGCCTCTGAGGCTCTTCGAAGTTCAATTTCAGCCCGCTTCGTTCAATCAGTATTCAGTATTCAGCATTGTAATGTCGATGGATGCCTTTGGCTGCGTGTGATCCTTCGTGGTTGGAGGCTCTCGACTGCATTTCGTAGTCGTGGAATCGGTCATCGGGACATCTCCTATCAATTTTACTCCCCTGTCCGCCTTGACTCCCATACTTCAAGCCATCTGCGCTGCTTTGTTCCGTGCAGAGACCATATCATCAAACAGCTAAGGCAGAGCGGCTTTCTTCTTATCAGTCAGGAGTCTTTCATGTCAGCATCCAGCTCCCTCTGCATGCACCTCATGAGATACCACCATTTACCATCCTTCGGCTGCAAAATTTGCGTTCCAACAATTCGACGTTGCGGCCCGAAGAGAACAATACATTGTGACTTCGATCCCGTCGTTTTTCCCTTACGGGTTTGCCATTACTATCACGGTACTGGAGGATGAACCTGATCACTTCGGGTCTTTTAAGATCAGCCAGCTTCCTCTGGGGCACGGTGACTAACGACCCCTTCGATAGTTTCCCTCGAACTTACATTCAGGGGCATACGCGGAAGATTGACGAAGTGATCATGTATACTATTTTTAGCTTACATCGTCCAGAATTCTGTCCTGGTGTAGACAATAGAACCGGGTAGTTCTCAGTATGAACCCGGCAAAGTGGTGTCGCCGGACGATTTTTCTTGCACCTCCAACACCTGCCCTCCACCCCTGAAAGTCGCTGAAACTTTTGGTCTTCTATTTCCTTGGAATACAAGAAACCGACTCCTGCAATGAGTTATTTTGAGCAAGAACGGGTTTTTCGAGAGGTATATTACGTCAGTCCCTAGACGCGCTGGTATGAATAGACGTACTAACGACATCTATCTCTGATCCACTACACCACTAATCCTTACTCACCATGATGAGCGGCCTCGTCGTTCAGATTTTATTGCTCACAGCTTTGCCTCAACTAGTCATCGCCTGCGAGTAAGTGTCGGATGTTAGCATTTTTGTTGGTTGGTTGTATTAATAAGCCCAGCAAACACCGAGAGCCAGTACACACCACTCAGCCCGAAAGCACGGTTAACTCGATTGCTATCCGTCCGTTTTGCCAGAACCAAACATTCCCGCAGGCCTCAATTGATATAGCCGTTGGTGGAACGATCCAATTCAGCTCACCCGACGGTCTCTGCCCGCTGCTGCTTTGGTCGGGGGAAAACCCCTGTGAGAGTCGAAACACATCCTCACGCATGCTATCAGGCCCGGGGCAAAGCAGCTCGCGACGCTTAGATGTCAGCTGGTATAACCGCCATTTCATCTCTTTCTCGGATCTGCGACCAGGAGGAAACTGCAAAAGAAACAGTGTCCTAGTTGTAAAACCTCGTTTCTCTCTTAAGCCGGCAATGGTAGCTACGGAAGTCTCCAAGACTGCTTTGAGCGGCGGCCATTGCACCTGCACATCAACGCTTAAAAGCTCCCTGATGTCGGCCATGATCCAAAATCCAACCGTTCCGAGTGGAGCCCAGTCTTTTAGTCTCAACGGGAGCCCGGTTACGAGCACTTCAGCACAATGGAGATAGCATCTGCACCCCCGACTATGGCCTCGCAACTAACCTCTGGAGCGGTCGTTCTATTAGGCGGCTCGTGGTCCCAGCTCACAGTCATTAGCGCCTTGGTGATTTTTCTCAGCTGTCGATAGGCTAGTAGGTCTGACCTTGTCAACTTCGAACATGGATAGAGATTTGTCGTCGTAGTTGTTCCGATAGTACGTAGTTTCAGACTGGTGGTTTGAGCTGTCAACCTTGACAATCAATTGAATCCTGTCATCGTGGTGGTTGCGGTAGTACGTAGCTGGCCTGATCTTGTAGCTGGGGGGGGGGACTTCCGCCAGCTTATGGGGTAGGTCGTGTCTGGCCTTTCTCACCTTCGCTTGCTTCTGCTTCAGTGCTTGCTTAGTGTTATATCCCTGCTTGTCTTGTGTCTCCATGTTGTGCGATTCTGGCGAAATGCAGGGGTGAAGCTTCTCAATGGACAGGACAGTATTGAATGCTATTTTAAAAGATTTGAGCGCGTCTGTTAGATTCTGGCAAGTTATGAACACTCATTGGACTCGTTGGAAAGGGGCTCTGTAGAAGCAATGTTGTTTACAAACTCTGCAACCGGGTATCAGGATCGAGGGGAGCCTGCGTTTGATCAACCATGATCCCAAGACCAACTTGCTTCCGCTGTTGAGACAGGCGTCCTTGAAGAACCTGGATTTGACGATCTTTTGCAGCCATCATGTTCAAGTGAAATTGCTGGTTGGAGTTCGTGGTTGCTCGCTATTTGGAGCAAAACGTCAGTCAATGAAGTGGACTGCGGTAGTTTCTGCACATCATTGAAAGGTCTCACCTCGTTCATGACTTCATGCTCGAAACATTGCAGTCGTTGCAATTCGGCCGTAAGCTGGGAGATCTGGTAGAACAGGTTCACACGCTCCTGCTGGTATTGAAGCAGCTCATTGTTGCAGGTGGTCCAGGCACAAGCCCAGCTGTTGACCTCCATTTTCAATTGCGAGATCTCCTGCGCCAGGCGGTTGCGTTCGTCGCGGAGTCCGTTCTTGCTGTCCCAGTGGCTCGTGTGTAAAAGATGCACCAGGCTATGCCGATAATCGCGTAGTACCTGCGACTCCGGACTAGTTGATGAATCTGCGTGTGATGAGGGCGACACCGCCGCGTGGTTGAGTGCTCGGCTGGGGCGGATGGTGTGAAGATATGGATGTGCCGGCATGTCACCGGGCCCGCGGATAACGATTGGGTCACCGCCCTCAGTCTGGGCAGGGGAGGCCTGAGGCGCTTGGACGGGGGAGCTTGAGGACGCCATGGCAGCGCAAACGTGACCGAAATTGCTTATGCTTCGCGCTTCTACGTACATGTGGTAATATTATTATATACAACGTTTGCGTCTGGGTAGCTTGCGCAGCAGGACTCCTGATTCCCAGCGTTCGATTTCCAAAACCCGGATCACTGTTTTCCAGGAATCGAAGCGCCCATGTCACCAAAACTTGCTGCCGCCGGAGACTTCGCCGCATGGCTGCTGCCAGTACCCACACCGGGAGGACACCTATCCTCAACCAATATTCTACCTCGCCGCTCGACATCGTCGAGCCGGCGTTTGCGGGCGAATCGAAGTTTCGCAAGACGATCGTCCAGTCGCTTCCGTTGTTCGGCCAATGGGTGAAGCGGCGGGGGTGACTTAGCCGGACCGTCCACCGTACTCGAAGCTTGACTGCCGACACTGTGAAATACAGTCAGCATCTGCGTGAGCAGTGGGCCTCCGAGTATAACGAACTGCTCGAGGTTGCGATGCTGACTATACAGTGGCGACAAAGGCGAGAGCAACTCGCCCCCTTTCCCTTCGGCTATTTCAGACATCTCCGAGGACTCCGTGTCTGCAAACAAGGCGTCTATTGCCAGGCGGATATTCTCAAGATGGAGGGATGTCTCCCTGCCGATCTCCCATGCCGAAGCATTAAGTAGGCGGAGACATCGATTCTCTCGTCGAAGCTGAATGAGCTCTGCGAGTAGCATGGTCCGATCGTGGTTGTCATTGGGCGATTGTGTGGAAGTCATGGTAGTAATCTGATTTTGCGCGTGCCATGGCGGGTCATTGATGTGGCTACTTATAACAACAGGGCACAAGACATTTCGTGGAGTTCCTCTTTCCTGGATCCTGAAACCTGGCCTGCTTGAAAAATCCGGGAACCCCTTCTCCTCTTGCGCACGTTATATCCTCTGTCACATCTTCTAGGGCCAGATGACACTGGCGATGGCTCCCAATTCCCAACTGGAACAAGTCTTTCATCGACACTCCCGCCAGCAGGCACCCACTTTGCCATCCACGCCACGGTCGGACTTGCAGGCACGGGATCGACGGTTGCTTAGCATCCGCAGCAGTCCGTCTTGGACATCTGCACCGATAGAGCATCGAAGCAGTGTTGTTTCAAAACGAAGTACCAGGTCCTTCGCAACTTCGGCAAAGAGATGGATCGATTACATCCAGCTCGGAAAACTCACTCAAGGCGATGACGAGATGATCGTTTGTGTCAGCAGGGAAGACAAATCATCGCTTTACATGTTGAGAAAAGCGGAATCTGACCAAGATCGATCACTCTGCTTCTCCCATCCAAATATACATGCGCCTCGGTTCGAAACATTCAAGGACGAGTGCCGCCATCTTGGTTACGACTACATGAGGTATACTTTGGAAGAGTTGCTGCACGTTCACATTCAGATGGAAGAGGTCCACATTGATCTTATAGCGAGCTCCGTAAGCTACCTATCTGTGTCTTGGGAATTGCACTAATGTTCTGGCAGGTATTCGAAGCCGTGAAGTATTTGAACGGCCAAGGCTTTGGACATGGACGACTCAGCTCAAAATCTGTGCGAGTATGCGGGCGTACTGGTCGAGTAATGCTAAGTACGAGGAGATTCCCCATCGTGTGCAAAATACATTATAACTTTCCTGCAGGTGAATGTGATCGGGGTGACAGCATAGGAGATTCGGGTCAAGCCGAGATGGCTGCGAGGGATCTTGAGGACCTCGGGCTACTCTTATTGAGATGTATGGAACTGCCCTCACGTCGAAAGCAGCAGACAGTGGGTGATGTGCGCGAACAACGTGCTCAGAACAAAGTCTTCGGACTATCCGAGTCGGGGCGGTGGAGCGGATCGAAGACCCTGATGGATTTTGCGGATGATTTGCTTTGCAGCCGCCGACAGCCCAGTCTCCAATTTGAAAAGCCAGTAAGTGTGGGTACTAGGCTGCCGCACCGCCGCTAACTTTTGCTCACTAAGCACGAATATATGCGTAAAGCGGCGCCTTCATCTCAAGTGCTACTGGCATTCACAGAGCTCGTAACGATGGAATGCTTTACGGTATGGGAGGCAGCTACAGGTTAGCATCCAAATGCGAGAATCACCTATAGTCTCAGCTATCCATGCTCCACTACCGTCATCGTTGGGAGTCGTGATTCGCACCCCTGTCTTCGGCTCGATAACAAGGACTGTGCCCCTTCGCTACGATGTTCACAGTTCCTGGAATCAGGAACTTATTGGTCGCGGAATGAATAAAGCCAACCCATGTCCCGCCCGCCCCCATGTCCAAGCTTCTTTCTTCTGCACCCCCGCATCATGAACGCTGACGGCATGACCATGGACGCCGCCTCTCGCAGCCCTTTGACCCCGTTTTCAAATCTGAATCTGCCGCACTCGGAGCAGGATCCTTTCCAGTCATCGTCGTCCACCGGAGATGCGAGCTTCACACCGTTCGACGACGGCTTCGGGATGCCCACAGTGCACGGGCTGGGCCTTCAGTTCCCGCTGAACGGATTTGACGAAAGCCAGAAGCTGGACAGCGTTGATAATCCATCACACCATCGGGATATCTCTGGCAGCTTTCCCAGTGTCACTCAGCAGCGTCATGGAACGAAGGTCTACTCAAAGTGGATAAACAGGTTCGTCAGCCGCTCGCGGGGCCCTCCAGGCACCGACTGATCTGTGAGTAGCATCGAAATGCAGATGAAAGATTTGAGGAGTGAGCTTCGTATGCTATCGACAAAAGTCCAAAATCAACAACATCCCCTTCGCGCAGAGCTTGGCTATGTCAAGAGTCAACTCAGCACGCTGCAGAGCCAACACAACAGTCTTAATGCACGATATTCCGAGCTGCAACGACACAGTGAAGGTTTGCAGCGAGGATGCGCTGTACTACAAGAGAACTACAACGAGCTCCATCGCCGGTCTTCGGTTCTCGTCCAAATCCAAGAAAGATTCTCTTTCACTCCAGAGAAAGTCAAAACACTGCTTGAGCAACAAGCCGAGAACCAGGGAAGACATCAACACTTGCTCGCTTGTTGGTCAGATCTCCAAAGTCGACACAATGAGATCGCTATCAAGGTCGACAACCACGAGGTTGAAAATGTTGTTTCGTTGCCCATGCGGGCTGCAAGATCAGGCGAGCGTGTCTCCATCATTTTCGGCAAGCAGGTGAGGTTCAGATTTGACCCTGCATTCACCCTGCATGACTCGTGCATAGGACGACACTGACTCGCAGATCCCCTGCAAGCGCGATCTGGAATTGAACACCTCTTCAATATAGCCACCTTCTCACTCTTGATCACTTTGAACAACAGACGAGCTGACGATATCGCGCGGAATGAAGCTTACAAGAATGACGTACAACTAATGGATCTACAGGTGCCAGCGCCGTAAATGAATCCCCGTTTTCCCAAGAGATCACTTCCCATCGCGCCCTTACACGCTCAGGCCAGAGGACTGGGCATCTGCATCCAGCTCTGGCCGTATCGAGCAACGTGAGTCGCTCTCACCTGCTCGATGTTTGGCAGCCGCGACTCGTGCACCCATGAATCCCGCCAAACGACCTTATAGAGCTTGCCCTCAGCAGATGGCCGCTCCGCTACGACCTGCACGAAATGCCGATTTGGTGACACTGGGCTGGGTATGTATTGATGGCACTCGTTCTGGTGACTAGCAGGCTGCAAGGGAGCCAGTTCGCTGAGCCGCGCCCGTTTAGGCGGAGTGGCTTGGAGAAAAATCAGCATCGTCCTTCAAAACACGAGGACTCGCCTACCGAATCCCTGCTCTAACTGAGGTCGCTTTCCCCCAAGCACTGGATTTATGGTAGCAGTCTGTGGTTGATCAGATTGGGACAAGCTCATAAGAATCCTCGCCGGATCGATGACCCCAAGTTGCTGCGTCGCATTCTCCCGAGAGGCCCATTCTTGCGTGGAGTCGTCTTCGCCGTCGGAAAGATCCGAGTCGAAAGGTTCATAATTTCTGTCTGAACTGCCTGAGTTTGCGGTTGTCAATTCCTCCGACGTAGCTATGGATTCTGGACCAGCACAAATTGGCTATCATTACCTTCGGCAAACACCCGCACCAGCCACCATTTGTCGTTTGGATCCAGGAACTCCTCTGCGGCACGCACTCGATGTAATCCATTCAGGCATCTCACGGTAATGCCTAGTCGCGGGATGAGGTCGACAGATGAAGGTAGTAACTTTGGCAGACTACCGAGCCTTTCCAAAGACTCTGAATTAGCCAAGCCTTTAATACAATGTGCTTCGTCGAGGCGGTGACAGCCTTCGATCTTGAAAATGCTGAGGAGTCTGGCCACGTTGGCGTTAGACGTTGGGCGGTGGGGAGCCGCAGCAACGTGATCAAATCTTATCTGATCCAGGTCAATGCGCGCAAATCCTCGGAATTCATGCTGACACGTTGCTCCATCGAGCTCGCAATGCTCCATGCTGCGACAACTTCTTCTCTCAACCAACACCACCGATATGCCTCCTCACGGCTGCGCGTAGCTCTCAATGCATATCTGCGGGCTCTGTCTTTGTGGATGCAAGGCTCTGACCGGGATACGGGATTGTCGCTTCCCAACTCTTGATTCTGGGAATCCGATTGCGAAGGCGTTGAACCGCAGCCTTGACCTCAGTCCATACAAAATTGTCTGGCAGTCCAGGAGCACATAAGACAGTAGGTAGCATACGACAGTGTTTTCACTCGAAGGCAGTCATGTCTAACGCTTATCCTTGGGTAGCGGTGCATCACACATCTAGTACCACCACGCTCACTCGATTTGAAGCTGGGTTGCAAGGCCTTGATGTTCAGAAGTCGGCCGCGCCCATATTTGAGGTGTTTGTTGGAAGTAGAACAAAGTCTCGAGTACTACAAACACTTATACGGGGTCGCGATAAGGGCTTGCTCTCTCGGGCCCACGGACAGGTCTATCTTTGGCCAGATGATCTTTCGCTCGGAACGGCGTCACCAACACTGTACATCAACTACGAACTCCAAGCGCACCACAACTCGAAATGGGACCCAGCTCCAAGCTACAATCCGGATCACCAACACTGTACATCGACTACGAACTCCAAGCGCACCACAACTCGAAATGGGACCCAGCTCCAAGCTACAATCCGGAGTCTGCTTGCGCAGTGGAGTGGGTCGCTGCCGCTCTTGGAGTTACAAGTCGGCGCAAGGTCGCTGCTTTGCTATGTGAACGTGTATTCGGACCAATTAGTAGCATCATCTGCTACTTTACATCAGATCTGGGAGGCCTAGGCGCCTTAGCTTCGTTACTCGCGGAGCAAACGGCACTTCCACCTACGTCGGACCTTCCGCAGCAGATGCTTCCAACAGCCCTGATTGTGGTGGACACAGCTCAAACTGGCGATGGGCGGCCTAGTGAGTCAGCGCTTCTCAACTCGGTTGCAGACATACTCCAAGAGAGATATGCACTGGCCGATCAAACCCGTGCGCGCGATCAGATAGCGACGCACTTCAGTGAGGTCCAGATGGTAATCTGAAAAGGCCGCTAAGACGTCCGAGAAAGACAAACTTGTCTGTTCGCGCCTTGTAGCCATCCGGCAGGAGAAGCTGACATCAAGGTACGCCTGCGGCATAGACTTCAATCTTCACCATGCCGACGCATTCTCGCGTGAGATGTTGCACAATTTCTGCTTGGACAAGAAAGCCACCTTCTCCTTTGCTCGTCATTCTCGCCCAGCGGGTTTCTGTGAGAAGCAGTTCCCCGATCACATTAAAGAGCTATTCGACGTTGTACCATCCGAGGTTTGGTTATTCCACCTAATCGCCCCGTTGCTCTCTTCTGCGATCATTCTCGCAAGCTATCCTCCGGGATCGCACGGTCAGTACCTCTATGGAGTACTCAATTGTTCCCAGTTTAACTTCACATATTATAGGCTTTCCAATTCCCTGGCTGTACGGAAAGATCTTCGAAAAGCATGTGAAACGCAGAGTTGCCGAATCAGCGGTACAACCTACCACCCGAAAGGCTATTTCAGTATCTCTACTACAGCATTTGTCCGCCGATTATAGGACCTTGATGTTTGGCGGCGTTCCGGACGTCGTTGCGTTGCATCGCCGAACCCTCGGAAAGCTACGAAACCTCCTCTCGGCTATTAGAACACACCGGACATGCCTCTGTTGTCTCTTGCGGATGCCCGAGAAAGGTCTACGCTGTGCTCATTCGATCTGCGACATTTGCATACAAAGCTTTGGTACTAAATACATTGGTGATAGGTACTCTTACGTTCTCGACGCTTGCCCTCTCTGCAGAAAGCCGCATATGGGCGAACCGTTCAGGTTCGTACCGCCAACAGCCGGCATACGAGTCCTCAGCCTGGATGGCGGAGGGATAAAGGGTATCATTCCTCTTGTCTTTCTAAAAGCATTGGAACAGAGATTGGCCCCCTACGAGGCTTCGTTGTGCAGCTACTTTGATTTTGTTTGCGGCACTTCAGCTGGCGAGTGTTCACATACGCATCGAGAAACGTCCCAACTAACAGGTATGTAGGCGGATTAATTATACTGGGCATCTTCCTTATGCGCTGGTCTGTGAACGACTGCACCGAAAAATTCCTATCACTGGCACAGGCGACATTCCGACCATCTAGTAAGAACCCTTGGTCATTCGGTCGCCTTCAGGAACTCGCCCTCTCTTACCTTCGGGATTGGCAGTATAGCTCGCTTGCAATTGAGCAGGCATTTCAGTCTGCTTTTGGCACTGACCTGAGAATGTTTAACCCTTTGAGTAACGATACCAAAGTCGCAGTTACTGCCACTGCCGCCAAGAATCCGCAGACATGTATTTTTTCCAATTATAACGGTGGCACTCGGCCCGAATCCCTCGGCTACAGTCTGGTACGTGCTAACAAATGTGGCGACGATGCGTTTATTAGCGAGGCGTAAGTTTGAGACGCCTTGAGCTTGAGTACATTACTGACTATGAGACAGCGCGGCATCTACGTCTGCAGCCCCTTGGTATGATACACTGTCTTCCTTGCAGCCTCAGTTGACGTCCCGCAGGTTTTTCAAACCCGTTGCTCTCCGGAACCTTGGCACGTTTCAAGATGGCCTCCAACATAATAATCCATTGAACCTGGCCTTGTGGGAGGTCAAGCTTATCTGGCCGAACAAACCACTTCCAGATTTTGCTTTGTCCCTTGGCACTGGATCCAGTGAGCAAGCATTTCATGTCGGACCTCAGTCTCCTGTCACGAAACGGTTTTTAGCCCGCATCTTTGACACATTCATGCAGAGCATGGATGGAGAAAGGTTGTGGAAAGAGTTTTGGAACAGTTTGCCGGAACACCAACAAGAAAGGTACCACCGCCTCAACCTTACCTTGCCTTGTCCGGCCCCTTCCTTGGACGACTTCTCCGCTATCCAGAGTCTCAGAGATCTTGCGACTACGCATCTGTTAGACGACTCCAAGATCCAACCTCTTACAGACTCGCTGATCTCATCAATGTTCTATTTTGAGCCTGATCAATCGCCCTGTTGGCAGGAAAAGGATTTTTGCTACTTTTGCACTGGCTATACATACTGTCGTGCTCCTATGAGTCCGCAAGGAAGACAAAACTTTGCACACAGTCTGGTCTCATCATCGGCGTACTTCTTAGTCCGGGGGGACCCTATCATGTGCGTTGAGCGAATAGGGAAGAGAACACCACCGTTCAGAAGACGCATCGAGTTCGTGGTCAGAAGATTGGACGAAAGCGTTGGTATAACATTGCGTGGGATCACATCAAAGCCTATGTACATTAGCGGCATGCCTCAATCTCCTAGCAACATGATAAGAGCTCAGCAGCTGGAGACTCCGTTCGGAAGTTCTCGCAATATACCGCCGGAGAAGGAGCTGCCGCCAACTCCAAGGAAGAGGATGGCTGCCGACGCAGGATGGCTATAACAGTCCGTTGACAAGAATGATTATATTGGCAAGGTATGTGTTCCGGTATCCTCTACTGATCAACTTTGATTTGATATCTCTCTTACTATTCCCAGACGATACCCGATTCCAAGGCACTCTAACTGGCGAACACCGTCCTTTGCTTTTCCACCGATCCGCATGATGTTGACCTCGTGCAAAAGCGCCATGGATGGTCGTTCAACGATAGACGAAGACGCCCCCAGTAGCACCACTATCGCTAGATCCTACGAGAGACCAAACGCTTCGCGCTGTTAGTACGAAGGTGGATTCCGAGCCAAATCCCAATGTGAGGCTTACCGGCAGCTGAGCGCTTTGGTAGCCCTTGGGAACTGGAGGACAGATCAGGAGTCTTGTCGTGAGCTGTATGGTGGCAGCTCCCCAGAAGGCAGAGACTGGGATACCACAGTACTGTAAGGTATGCTTTGTATGTCGCATGATTCTGTGAAGGACCGGAGACGACGAATGAGGCTTTGCAGCCAACTTGCAGACCGTTTGCAAAGTCCTTGCCGACTCCATTGACCCGTATCCAATTCGAACTGTAGCTCGATTCGGATCATCTTGAGCCCTGCCAGACAACGTCCATTCTGTATCCTATTCGGCATTGATATATGTCTACATTATTAACATCTTCTTAGGATCCGGGACCGGCGTTCGCGTCTTCTGGGAAACAGGAAACCGGAAACCAGAAAGTGCCAAAGGTGCGTCCGCATTCAAGACCTTTCACCCCACGATGGCCTTGGCTTGATTGACCTTCGTGCTTTCTTACTCCCCCAATATGGCGCCTTATCGAAGACGACCAGTATGGTTGACACTGTTGTCTTCATTTGTCATGACGGCTATTGTGTCCTTTGGCGTACTAAGGACGTCCCCCCAACGCTCTGGAACGTATCCCAGTGAGCTCTGCAACCTATTCCCGGACCCGGGCAATCTTGTCGTCGTCGTCAAGACTGGAGCGACTGAAGCAAACGAGAAGATACCCACGCAGATGTCTACGATGTTAAGTTGCGCAAGAAACGTTCTGCTTTTCTCGGATCTGGAACAACGGATTGGCGACCTCCAGGTGTACGACGTTCTATCAGACTTCACCACCCACATCGCGGAAGACAATGAGGAGTTTGACTTATACCGAAAGCAGCAGGATCTAGCTGCATCTGGCAAGTCACTCGACATCTCTGGTCTACGTGGCCTTCCAATGCCTTCGACCGACTGGCGGACTATTGGCCATTCCGCTGCCTGGGCCTTGGACAAGTACAAGTCCCTCCGTGAGTATGTTTTCCATCCGTTAATGGTCGGCAGCTGAAATGTCTTGCCTAGACGCAGTTGAGCATGCTTGGAGACTGTCACCAAACAAAGAGTGGTACCTCTTTCTTGAGGCAGACACCTATCTTAGCTGGCCTAATCTTCTACATTGGATAGAGTCTTTAGATTCCACAAGAAAGCTATACCTTGGAAATCCAATTCGAATGTGGGAGCATCGCACTTTGCTCCATTTCGCACATGGTGGCAGTGGCTTTCTGTTATCAAGAGCCGACATCAGGAAGTTTGCTGTCGAAAAGAGGGGACTTGCACACCGATGGGACCATCGCATCCGCGATGCCTGGTTCGGTGACTACGTTCTCGCTTATGCTCTGGAGGAAGAAATGAGACTCAAGATATCGAATGCTACGCCCCTTCTTAATGCGGATAACCCGGCCTCTATCGCATTCACCTCAAAGATATGGTGCAACCCTATAGTCACGTTGCATCACATGAGTCCTCAACAAGCTTCTGAGCTCTGGACTTACGAGCTCCGGCATTTCACAAAGCCGTTGCTCTTTCAAGACCTCTATGACGCTTCGCGGCTGGACCAGCTGCCCCAAATCATCGAAGGTTGGGACAATTTCTCAGAGAGCGAAGAGCACCTCCTCACGACTCGCTCGGGACTTTCGCTTCTCGATCACACGGACCAGAAGCACGAGAGGATAATCAACAGCAGCAAAATCGTTGCCGCATGCCACAGACACTGCGAGATCGACAGTCGATGCATGCAATACCAAATCAAGGTGGCAGAAGATCCCGAAAATTCGATGTGCTTCCTGAGCAACGCCATACGGATTGGCAAAGCATCGCAGCTGTCCTCTTCGGTAGAAGAACAGAGGAAGGTAGTTAGTGGGTGGATGAAAAGCCGAATCAAATCGTGGGTGGGAGAGCATAGCATTTGCTCAGGTTGACAGCCACTAGCCAAGAAGAGGGCATTTCAGGAGTCGGGATGCCGAACGACTGTCATCCCTTTTTCCGAAGATGGGAACCTAACATTCGGGGTATAAGATGGACACCATATATATAGAGTCTGTTAGCAAAGTATCTCCGTTCACGCCAAGATTAACAAGATGCTTTACCTCTGTCTCTTGGCGGCATCTTGTGCTATGTCCTCAGGAAACCTGCTGCGCTCCCCGAACTCTTACCATGGCATATCATTGTCGATCAACACAAACCCCCTCGGACAAGAAGCTAACAAATCCCCGGCGCCCGTTGAAATCAACACGCTCACCAGCCTGCACGGCGTTCTTGCGTCTCAAATTGCCTTTGACACATCGGTCGCGATCAATGTCCGACTCGACTCCGTGGAATGCCGCCTATACCAAGATGCAAGGGGACTGCTGCCAATTGGTACTTTGATATCCAGCAAGACTCGAGCGGATTTGGGAATTGACCCAGTTAAGCTTGGGAGCGTACTCTGTTACACCGCTGCCGGTTGGGAAATGAATCTCCTAGGTAGGTGCAGCAATCATCGCAAGGCTTGTATGGCGACTTATCAATGGGCAGACTGAGGTCATCCGGAGATGATAGCTCCGGGATCTAATGAGTGAGGTCGGATGACTCCTTTGTGGCTTGGTTGAGAAGAAAGCGAAGGATAGTACAATGGTGTCACGGGATTGGCGTTTCCTCAAGAGACCGCCAAGCCCAAGTCCGCGGGCCCAACCTTGCTCGCAGTTCATCAAACATCACTTTATCCGAACATCATGTCTTCTACCGCGTTATGATTCCACAACAAGTACGCTTCTCATCGAACATTCTGCGCGAGAGCAGCTTGTGGTCCGTCGAACCGGCGAGCTGGTGCTCGCCTTCGTGAAGCCATAATAACTCGGAGAGAAGACGCCATCAAAGCAATACCTGTCTCCACGAGAAGAGAAAGCCCTCGTCAAGTTCCTCCTTCGTATGTCAAACGCTAATCGTCCAGTACCTGTAAAGTTCCTCCGGTCGCTTGCCTGTGTAATCCGACGACTGCGACCGTCCATCTTTCAGATCCCTGGAGTCGAAGACGACATTAAGCTGCCGGGAAAGAATTGGCCTCAAGGTTTCTACAAACGTCACCCGGAGCTACGAGCTCAACGTGCGAAAGCAATAGCTTGGGAACGACACGAGGCCAATATCTACGATAAGGTCGCAGAATGGTTCTCCGTAATTGGCAAGGAGCTGCATCAGCCCACAATTCTTCTAGAGAATGTTTATAATATGGATGAGACGGGAGTACTGCTAAGTGTCTTAAACTCTCTTAAGGTGCTCGTAGGCAGCAATGATCTGAGGGCGTATCGAGGTGCAGGCGTGCAACGAACATTAATCACAGCGATTGAATGTATTTCCGCGGACGGCAGGTGCCTCGACCCCCTGATTCTATGGCCTGCCGCGGCCCATCGTAGTACTTGGACTGTCCATCCTACGCCCGGATGGCACTTTGCCTGTTCCAAGACGGGATATACAGATTCGGAAATCAGTCTTTACTAGGTGAAACATGTATTCGACCCTTCGATACGAGAACGTGCCTGCGGTATGCCTCGAGTACTAATAAGCGACGGATTCGGGACTCATGAATCGCTCGAAGTGTTGACTTATTGTTTTGAAAACGATATCATTCTATGTCGACTTCCCTCGCACACCTCACACAAGCTGTAGCCCTGTGACATTGGCGTGTTCTCACCTCTGAGAGTAGCGTACCGTGAGCAGGTGGAGCGCTTGTACCGCCAAGGATCCAACGCTATTAGTAAACAACATTTTACTTTGTGGTACAGTCGTGCACGCGAGGTTGCATTTACACCACGGAACATCCGCTCGGGCTGGTCAAAGGCCGGTCTCTTCCCATTCAACCCGGAGAGCATCTTGTCAGAAATGCCTATGCCTGTCGCAGAGCATTGCATAACTCAAACGCCGCGCGAGTCCCAACGCGAATCAAATCTGGACCTTCCGAGCATTCCTCTTCAAACCCCTAATACAGCCACCTTTCTTAACAAGCTACGCTTACAGGTGGAAGACTGCATTCAAGTGCTTGACAACGACTCTAAGCTCTGTATCCAGAAGCTAGCAAACGCAGCAGAAGACGCTTTTGCTGATCGTGCTCTATTGCTAGACGAAAACAAGACCCTGTTCGAGCAGAACAATGAGAAGACGACAAGGCAATCCACCAGAGTAACTATCGTTAGGAAGGCAAAAATCATGCGATACGAAGACATTGTCGAAGCCCAGCGTAAGCGTAGTCAACGAGATGCGAACAGAGCTAAGAAGATCGAGAAGAAAGACAAAAGTCCACTCCAGTCACGTAACAAGAAAGCAGAGGAAGCTAGAGCTCAAATTTTGGCTATGGGAATGTCGACAATCTATTCAGTGTTGGGGTTTTGAGTCTTCTACAGGGCGGAAGTTTTGGATTGTATTCGATTCCAAAGGCCGGGACGTTGTGTAAGATCATAGCTATCAACATGTTCTTCACTTCTAAGTCAAGATCTTCTCCTGCTGCCGCCAGTCGTACGTTTCTACGCACGTCTTTCGCGGACTCCAGTACCAAATGATTCCGAACCTGCCGTCGGTGCACTACCGAAGCTCACGTTGCTGATTGAGGCATTGCTAACCCCGATGCCAAATCCGCCTGTTATGGATCCAAAAGAGACGTTTGTGTTCCCGCTTCTTCCTTGTGTGAGACTCTCAATCTTCGTATCCTGTAGCATTGACTGCAATTGTGCTGTGAGATTTTGGCAGAGTTCTAGTGCAGCCTTTTGCTCGGAAAGTTGCGCTTCAGCACTAATCCTGTCCTCCTCGTCGGCATCTGCAAGAGAATCCTTAACACTCAATTCCTTTAGGGACTCTGTTACCAGTGCAATCTCGTTATCGTTCTGCATCTTAACTAGTGACAAATCGTCGCGACTTGTTGTGATAGTGTTCCTCAGCTCTTCTGTCATATGCCCTGTTCGCAACGAGGTATATCTGCTTAACGTCAGCACTTATATTGATCCATAAGGCCTAGCACGTTGTTCCATACAGTGTTCCCATCCCAGCCACTGTAGAGCATGTTACTTTGCAGCTCTGCAGATGCTCGGACATGGCTTTAATTTGGCGCTCCTTAAAGAAGCCAACGTTGGCTCGATCTCGCCAAGATAGCTCTCCACCTCGTGAACGTCGGGTCCATCGCTGCAAGTCCATCCGAAAGGCATCGCAGGCTGATCCGCATGTTGTTACCGCATCTTTGGACTGCTCTGCTATCGTTAAGCCGAGCGACTGCCATTCTGACTCCGGTATCGCTTTGAGGGCTTCAAGAGCCAGTGCTGTAGAGTTGAGATTTTCTTGGAGGCCTCGGATAGCTTCAGGAGCGTCTATGATCTTCCTCACATCGTCGACAAGCACCCGTGTGCCATGCAGGGCTGGAACGACAATACCGACGACTCCTGCAGCAATGCTTAGAGGATCAGCCATAATTGTCGGATAATGTCAAAGTCTCCTTCGTCACGGCTATAGGTAGCAGACGTGAGCGAACGCTGTGCTGTAGCAAGGCTGTTAAGAGGGCCACAGCGACTTGTATACATTCAGTGAAGTTGCACTGCATTTCAGCTCCTTCGTGGCTGGCTGAATATGCGCGGGGTCGCGCTGCAGCATATCACAGCCTCACGTCGAGTTGAACTCCTCCTCTCTGCTACTGCTAAGTTGGATCAAACAGTTATGGCACACGCAAATACAACGGTCTTGTTTGAGGACATAAGAAATGGTATTGGCATCGGTGTCAACAACGCACCAGTCAACGCGGCGTTCTACGCTTCGCCGGGTAGGGATCCCGCCAACCAAATAATTGCAGCGCTGACACGCATCGCGCGCAGCAGAACGCGTGGAGACACCGCCGAGTCCTTCCTCTACTGTTCCATTCCTACGCGATCCAGACTATATCGACCGGCCCGCTTTGCGCGACCAGATCTCTACCAAGCTACTGGCGCCGGGAGCAAGGATCGCATTGGTAGGGCTTGGCGGGGCAGGGTACTGACACTCTGGAGGCCCTGTAGACTTCCGCTGACCTACGCATAGGAAGACACAGCTCGCCGTGGACTGCGTGCGCCGTATACGAGAGCAGTCGCCGCAGACATGGGCCCTGTGGATACATGCGGGCACGGCGGCGCGCTTCGAACAGAGCGTGCGCGACATTGCGAACGAGACAAAGATCCACGGCAGACGCGATCCGAAGAGAAACATCTTCGAGCTCTTCCGCAGCTGGCTCTGCGACGCAAAGAAGGGAAAATGGGTAATGGTGCTAGATAATGTTGATAACGCAGACTTCCTACTCAACCCGCCAGCCTCGACCAACGATGCACAGCAAAAGCGACTCATCGATTACCTGCCGGCGCCCGACCACGGATCTATTCTGTATACGACACGAAGTAAGAGCGAGGCACGACTGTTAGTCTCTTACAGCCAGGTCATCGAGGTTTTGAAGATGGAGAACAACACTGCAATAGCACTGCTTAAGAAAAAGTTGGGCTCCGACGAAGGCCAGGGTCAGGAAATGCTAGCTACGGCGCTTGACTACCTCCCGCTCGCGATGGCGCAGGCGGCAGCATACATCAGCGAGCGGAGGCCAAGCTACTCTGTAGAGCGGTACGTTCAAGAGCTCGAGAAAAGCAGGCGGTCAAGGACGAGTCTTTTGCGCCGCGACGAGCGATTCCCCGATCGCACGTACAATGAAGCAAGCAGTTCCATCCTAGTCACATGGCATATCTCGTTTGAGCATGTTGTCACAATGCGGCCGTCGGCGGCAGATCTCCTGTCGATTATGAGCTTTTGCGAAAGGCAAGCTATCCCGGAGAGCCTCGTTCGAGATCATAATATCAGTTTGGAACACGGCGGAAATGCCGCGCGACGTGAGGAAGAATTCCAGGAAGACATTGCAATGTTACGGAACTTCTCATTCATCTCACCTACTACTGATCCGTCCAGCTGGGAGATGCATCGGCTAGTGCAGGATGCAAATCAGATGTGGCTCGACGATCGCGGCGAGACAGACTACTTCCGAGGCCACTTCCTCCGTCGCCTAGACCAGGCTTTCCCTTCTGGCGATTACGAGAATTGGTCGATCTGTCTAATGCTTTTCCCGCACGTCCAATATGCGGTAGAGCAAGTTCAATATGCGGTAGAGCAAGCACCGCTTCCTACAGAGGCTTCGTTGCATTGGGCATCTGTCATGTATAATGCGGCATGGTATACATGGCAAATGGGCCAGTGGACAGCGGCAGAGTCGATGGCAGGAGCGTCAATGAAGGCAAGAGCGTCCACTTTAGGAAAGAATGACGACCAGACTATAAGCAGTACGGCGATGTCAGGCATCGTATTGCGTGCTATAGGTCGGTGGAAGGAGGCGGAGGAGCTGGAGGTGAAGGTGATGGAGAGGAGGCAGGCAACACTGGGGCCCGATCATCCCGACACGCTGACCAGCATGGCCAACCTCGCCTCGACGTACTGGAACCAAGGACGGTGGAAGGAGGCGGAGGAGCTGGAGGTGAAGGCGATGGAGAGGATGCAGGCAACACTGGGGCCCGATCATCCCTCCACGCTGGCCAGCATGGCCAACCTCGCCTCGACGTACTCGAACCAAGGACGGTGGAAGGAGGCGGAGGAGCTAGGCGTGAAGGCGATGGAGAGGAGGCAGGCAACACTGGGGCCCGATCATCCCGACACGCTGGCCAGCATGGCCAACCTCGCCTCGACGTACTCGAACCAAGGACGGTGGAAGGAGGCGGAGGAGCTGGAGGTGAAGGCGATGGAGAGGACGCAGGCAACACTGGGGCCCGATCATCCCTCCACGCTGACCAGCATGGCCAACCTCGCCTCGACGTACTGGAACCAAGGACGGTGGAAGGAGGCGGAGGAGCTGGAGGTGAAGGCGATGGAGAGGATGCAGGCAACACTGGGGCCCGATCATCCCTCCACGCTGACCAGCATGGCCAACCTCGCCTCGACGTACCGGAACCAAGGACGGTGGAAGGAGGCGGAGGAGCTTAGGCGTGAAGGCGATGGAGAGGAGGCAGGCAACACTGGGGCCGATCATCCCTCCACGCTGACCAGCATGGCCAACCTCGCCTCGACGTACTCGAACCAAGGACGGTGGAAGGAGGCGGAGGAGCTGGAGGTGAAGGCGATGAGAGGAGGCAGGCAACACTGGGGCCCGATCATCCCGACACGCTGACCAGCATAGGCAACCTCGCCTCGACGTACCGGAACCAAGGACGGTGGAAGGAGGCGGAGGAGCTGGAGGTGAAGGCGATGGAGAGGATGCAGGCAACACTGGGGCCCGATCATCCCGACACGCTGGCCAGCATGGCCAACCTCGCCTCGACGTACTCGAACCAAGGACGGTGGAAGGAGGCGGAGGAGCTGGAGGTGAAGGTGATGGAGAGGAGGCAGGCAACACTGGGGCCCGATCATCCCGACACGCTGACCAGCATGGCCAACCTCGCCTCGACGTACTCGAACCAAGGACGGTGGAAGGAGGCGGAGGAGCTAGGCGTGAAGGCGATGGAGAGGAGGCAGGCAACACTGGGGCCCGATCATCCCTCCACGCTGACCAGCATGGCCAACCTCGCCTCGACGTACTCGAACCAAGGACGGTGGAAGGAGGCGGAGGAGCTGGAGGTGAAGGCGATGGAGAGGACGCAGGCAACACTGGGGCCCGATCATCCCGACACGCTGACCAGCATGGCCAACCTCGCCTCGACGTACTGGAACCAAGGACGGTGGAAGGAGGCGGAGGAGCTAGGCGTGAAGGCGATGGAGAGGAGGCAGGCAACACTGGGGCCCGATCATCCCTCCACGCTGACCAGCATGGCCAACCTCGCCTCGACGTACTCGGAACCAAGGACGGTGGAAGGAGGCGGAGGAGCTGGAGGTGAAGGCGATGGAGAGGACGCAGGCAACACTGGGGCCCGATCATCCCGACACGCTGACCAGCATGGCCAACCTCGCCTCGACGTACTGGAACCAAGGACGGTGGAAGGAGGCGGAGGAGCTGGAGGTGAAGGCGATGGAGAGGAGGCAGGCAACACTGGGGCCCGATCATCCCTCCACGCTGACCAGCATAGGCAACCTCGCCTCGACGTACCGGAACCAAGGACGGTGGAAGGAGGCGGAGGAGCTGGAGGTGAAGGTGATGGAGAGCAGGCAGGCAACACTGGGGCCCGATCATCCCTCCACGCTGACCAGCATGGCCAACCTCGCCTCGACGTACTCGAACCAAGGACGGTGGAAGGAGGCGGAGGAGCTGGAGGTGAAGGCGATGGAGAGGACGCAGGCAACACTGGGGCCCGATCATCCCTCCACGCTGACCAGCATGGCCAACCTCGCCTCGACGTACTCGAACCAAGGACGGTGGAAGGAGGCGGAGGAGCTGGAGGTGAAGGCGATGGAGAGGAGGCAGGCAACACTGGGGCCCGATCATCCCGACACGCTGACCAGCATAGGCAACCTCGCCTCGACGTACCGGAACCAAGGACGGTGGAAGGAGGCGGAGGAGCTGGAGGTGAAGGTGATGGAGAGGAGGCAGGCAACACTGGGGCCCGATCATCCCTCCACGCTGACCAGCATGGCCAACCTCGCCTCGACGTACTCGAACCAAGGACGGTGGAAGGAGGCGGAGGAGCTGGAGGTGAAGGCGATGGAGAGGACGCAGGCAACACTGGGGCCCGATCATCCCTCCACGCTGACCAGCATGGCCAACCTCGCCTCGACGTACTCGAACCAAGGACGGTGGAAGGAGGCGGAGGAGCTGGAGGTGAAGGCGATGGAGAGGACGCAGGCAACACTGGGGCCCGATCATCCCGACACGCTGACCAGCATGGCCAACCTCGCCTCGACGTACTGGAACCAAGGACGGTGGAAGGAGGCGGAGGAGCTGGAGGTGAAGGCGATGGAGAGGATGCAGGCAACACTGGGGCCCGATCATCCCTCCACGCTGACCAGCATGGCCAACCTCGCCTCGACGTACCGGAACCAAGGACGGTGGAAGGAGGCGGAGGAGCTAGGCGTGAAGGCGATGGAGAGGAGGCAGGCAACACTGGGGCCCGATCATCCCTCCACGCTGACCAGCATGGCCAACCTCGCCTCGACGTACTCGAACCAAGGACGGTGGAAGGAGGCGGAGGAGCTGGAGGTGAAGGCGATGGAGAGGACGCAGGCAACACTGGGGCCCGATCATCCCGACACGCTGACCAGCATGGCCAACCTCGCCTCGACGTACTGGAACCAAGGACGGTGGAAGGAGGCGGAGGAGCTGGAGGTGAAGGCGATGGAGAGGATGCAGGCAACACTGGGGCCCGATCATCCCTCCACGCTGGCCAGCATGGCCAACCTCGCCTCGACGTACTCGAACCAAGGACGGTGGAAGGAGGCGGAGGAGCTGGAGGTGAAGGCGATGGAGAGGATGCAGGCAACACTGGGGCCCGATCATCCCGACACGCTGACCAGCATGGCCAACCTCGCCTCGACGTACTGGAACCAAGGACGGTGGAAGGAGGCGGAGGAGCTGGAGGTGAAGGCGATGGAGAGGATGCAGGCAACACTGGGGCCCGATCATCCCTCCACGCTGACCAGCATGGCCAACCTCGCCTCGACGTACTCGAACCAAGGACGGTGGAAGGAGGCGGAGGAGCTAGGCGTGAAGGCGATGGAGAGGAGGCAGGCAACACTGGGGCCCGATCATCCCTCCACGCTGACCAGCATGGCCAACCTCGCCTCGACGTACCGGAACCAAGGACGGTGGAAGGAGGCGGAGGAGCTGGAGGTGAAGGTGATGGAGAGGAGGCAGGCAACACTGGGGCCCGATCATCCCTCCACGCTGACCAGCATGGCCAACCTCGCCTCGACGTACTCGAACCAAGGACGGTGGAAGGAGGCGGAGGAGCTGGAGGTGAAGGCGATGGAGAGGACGCAGGCAACACTGGGGCCCGATCATCCCTCCACGCTGGCCAGCATGGCCAACCTCGCCTCGACGTACTCGAACCAAGGACGGTGGAAGGAGGCGGAGGAGCTGGAGGTGAAGGTGATGGAGAGGAGGCAGGCAACACTGGGGCCCGATCATCCCTCCACGCTGACCAGCATGGCCAACCTCGCCTCGACGTACCGGAACCAAGGACGGTGGAAGGAGGCGGAGGAGCTAGGCGTGAAGGCGATGGAGAGGAGGCAGGCAACACTGGGGCCCGATCATCCCTCCACGCTGACCAGCATGGCCAACCTCGCCTCGACGTACCGGAACCAAGGACGGTGGAAGGAGGCGGAGGAGCTAGGCGTGAAGGCGATGGAGAGGAGGCAGGCAACACTGGGGCCCGATCATCCCGACACGCTGACCAGCATGGCCAACCTCGCCTCGACGTACTCGAACCAAGGACGGTGGAAGGAGGCGGAGGAGCTGGAGGTGAAGGCGATGGAGAGGATGCAGGCAACACTGGGGCCCGATCATCCCGACACGCTGGCCAGCATAGCCAACCTCGCCTCGACGTACCGGAACCAAGGACGGTGGAAGGAGGCGGAGGAGCTAGGCGTGAAGGCGATGGAGAGGAGGCAGGCAACACTGGGGCCCGATCATCCCGACACGCTGGCCAGCATGGCCAACCTCGCCTCGACGTACTCGAACCAAGGACGGTGGAAGGAGGCGGAGGAGCTAGGCGTGAAGGCGATGGAGAGGAGGCAGGCAACACTGGGGCCCGATCATCCCTCCACGCTGGCCAGCATGGCCAACCTCGCCTCGACGTACTCGAACCAAGGACGGTGGAAGGAGGCGGAGGAGCTGGAGGTGAAGGTGATGGAGAGGAGGCAGGCAACACTGGGGCCCGATCATCCCTCCACGCTGACCAGCATGGCCAACCTCGCCTCGACGTACTCGAACCAAGGACGGTGGAAGGAGGCGGAGGAGCTGGAGGTGAAGGCGATGGAGAGGAGGCAGGCAACACTGGGGCCCGATCATCCCGACACGCTGACCAGCATGGCCAACCTCGCCTCGACGTACTCGAACCAAGGACGGTGGAAGGAGGCGGAGGAGCTGCAGGTGCAGGCCATTCAAGGCAGAATCAACAGGCTAGGGAGAGACCATCCCGATACAGTTTCTGCCATTACCGGCCTCGATGAAATGCGTCGTACTGGACAAAGCGCAGCAGTCCGTACATATCATGCGAAATCAAGGGAGCGCGAAGCTGACGGAGCTCGTGGTACGAACTTCATATCGGCAACGTTAAAGGCGGAAGACCAAGGCGGTAGTCGGAAGTCGAGGTGGCGGCAGATGCTTAGAAAACGGCTGTAGCTTTCAATGACTCGTAGATTTGTTACATAAGTAGAAGAACGAACTACAAGCAAGTATTTTTAGTTGTTTAGGCTATGTCATTTAGTAGTGTTGCACACTGTGGTGCAGTCGAGGGCGCCACCGCGAGCAATTTCGGCCACATAGCTGCGTTCTTTTAGCCGGTCGAGCCAAAGACTAGAAGTGCCGATCGTCTCGTGCACGGTTCACGTGATGCACGGAAAATCCCGTTGTATACTATTATCTTCACATGCAATTATCTCAACTACCACTTAGTGGAATCACTCCTTATTCAAGAGTCAGATACTTCTGTATATAGGCTACAACCCAATCCAGGTTGTAGCCTTTTAAATAAGCGGGTAGCCTCCTAGTTCTGCTTAGCCTGTCATTTGCCTCAAATTAATATTCTAGTAACTTCAAGACCATTACTAGGCTAGGCTTACTCTAAGCCTACTGAATGGGCTTCGGCTGCCTCTTTAGCTTCTTGACTAAGGATTGGAGATGTTGCTAAAGCTATCTTTCTACAGCTTTAGCCTCTTTGGCCTGCTGAATCTCTAGGGATTTGGCAGCCTTCGCATCTCTCTTCCTTTAAGCCTCAGGTCTCTGCTGCAAACGCTCCTAGTAGGCTACCTATTGCTCTATCTGTTTGTCCACTTTGACCTGTTCCTTTGAGGCAATCTTAGCTACCTTAGTTGCTTCTTGTTTCTTCAATTCAGATGCTTGTTAAAGGAGCAGTACTGAGCGCACGTGCACACGCTAGTGCAGGAGATCAAAAAGGGTCTCTAGGCGCAGGTTGTACTTAGACTTCTACAACACACTTACTCTTTCTTGCTGCCACTGCGTTCGACATATTTCAACAGGTTATGAGCCCGGCTCTGCGCTCTAATCTATGACCGTGTCGCATATATCCAATCTTTTATAAGATGCAACACTACGAGACTGCGATAAGAATCTCGATGCCATAGGCGACACGGCCCTGAGCGATTTCTGCCTTTTCGACGCACTCGAAACCATCACCAATCGAAAGAGCAACATCAATTCTGTGCTCCCTCTATCTAACTCTCTGCCTCGGCTGTTTCCTGGGAGGGAACCAGAAAAAGGGTCCAGGGATTGCAGATCCTAACAGCTTCAAAAATGATGCCCAATCCGACGACCTTTTGCAAGTTTTTGAAAGCATAGCTAACCATCTTGTAGCAGGATCCCCAACGACTCCCAAGGCAGCTTGAGGACACCGCCAGCTGAACACTGAACCTCTGAGTCATGTTCTTTGTTGGGCAGCATAGTCACCTGAAACAACTCTCCATATATATTCGGCGCTGAGCAACAACAATCAGAGCGTTCTGGATTAGCCAACAACAGCCAAAGCGAAATGCAGGCGTTGGGCTACAATGATCGGAGCGTTCCAGATCAGCCAACTATAGCCAAAGCAAAATGCAGATGTTGGGCTACAATGATCGGAGCGTTCCAGATCAGCCAATAACAGCCAAAGCGAACAGTAGGGCGAGCGGTAGGGCGAGCAAGCTAGGGTATCCCTATCTTTGCCGTAACCACAACAGCCAAAGCGAACTGCAGACGCTGAGCAACGATGGTTGGAATGTTTTCTATCTATTATGGCTTCCACCAAAGAAGATACTATCGAGCTGCTCACCGACCCCGAGCAATGGCCTGTTTGGATCAAGAAGATCACTAACAAGCTCCTCATCAAGGGATACAATCACGTGTTGCAAGCCAAGCCAACCCGCCAGGTCGGTGATGAGGAAGCTGCATTGGCAAAACGTGTCGACAAGTGGACTGAAGACCGCATCAAAGCCTATGCTGAGGTTGACAACGTCTGCGGCGACATAGCCAGCAGCAAGCTGGACCTCGCTAAGAAAGACGACAAGACAGTGCAACAGGCACTCGAAGATCTCAAGACCCATTTCAAAGACAACACGACTAACATCTACCGTCGTGCAAAGGCAAAGTTGCTCCAGATCAGCATTGCAGATTTCGACAACAACCCTAGCAAGCTTGGGCAAGAAATTAAGCTGTGGGACGACATCAAGAGACTCAGCTCGACTGGCGACGCTGCATCAGTAAATGAATCCGACCCAGGAGCCCTTTGTTGTCGACTGTTTTTGATTGCACTTGGCGAATCGTACCAGCCCTTCATTGTGGCCTACTTCCTCCAGCATTCCTTACTGGTGGAAGAGGGCAAGACAAAGCCACTTTGGTCGAAGCTATTGCGGCAGCATCAAACTTCAAACCAGTCGGATCGACCGAGGTCTTTTACAACAGTCACCGCAACAACAACCCCAACAAAGATAGCTATAGCGGCGACAAGCCTCGATGGCCAGAGTGCCCACATTGCAGAAGCATCACAATCCAAGGTCTGCTGGTTCAAGGATCCACACAAGGCACCACCGTGGTTTCCAAAGCAAGGCAACAGGAAGCGTCAGCGTGCGGACAGCGAAGAAGATGACCAAGGCATTAGCGTGATGGGCATGGCAAATCAACAATCGAGTCAACAGCTAAGTAAGCATTACATGCTAATACTTGGCTCAGCAAAGAACGCAGAAGAGGCTCCTTTGGACAAACACGCCCCTTCGCACGCCTCATCTGACTGGGCACCAATGCCTAGGTACAACATGGCCGCTGTGACAGACCCACACAACCTGTACAACGTATGGATCCTCGACTCAGGCGCAAACGGCCACCTTATCGGCAGAAAGGATGTGTTTATTGACCTCAAACCTGTCATTGGATCTACCTCGCGTGGCATTGGCGGCACTGAAATTACACCAATCAGTATTGGCACCATACAGCTACTTTGCAGGGTTCACGGCGGCAAGACACGCCTGCTTAGGGTTCCTGATGTTCACTACGCTCCAAATGTTGGCGCTAATCTGCTCTCTCTCGGCAGGCTCTGGGACGGCATTGATGGCATCCGGAAGAAGCCAAGTGGCCTCGCTATTGTCCAGGGCAAATACGAGTTCTCAGCGACATACAAGAGTGGCCTGCTGGCCCTTGATATCTGACTAGCCGACGATCTCGACGCCTACACCGCCTACAGTACAAAGTCGCGGCTATGGCATGAACGGATGGGCCATTTGAGCGACGACAGCCTTAACAAGCTGTTTGACATGGTAGATGGCATGCACCACTTCAAGCCGGATGGCGACTGTCGCTGTAAAGGCTGTGTTAAGGGCAGGATGAAGTCAAGACCGCACCGGGGTCAGATACGTCAGGGCCACCACACGAACGATGTTATCCACTCAGATATCGCTGGCCCAGTGGATCCTCCAGGCTTCGATGGATCACGCTATTTCATCACTGTTTTGGACGGCTATGACCACTGCGCAGAGGTCGTGCCACTACGACAGCGCTCTGAAGGACCTAGCACGCTGATCAACTATATGCTCCGTAATGTCCGGCCAGAGCTGCCCTTCCGGCACATTCACTTCGACAGGGCCGGTGAGAACCGATCAAACGAGCTGGCAGCATTTGCCTACGACCACGGCATTATCCTTGAATACACGGACACAGAGCAACATCAAGCTAACGGATATGCTGAGGTCCTCAACAACAAACTCGAGGATCGACTAATGCCAACAATGCTAACAGCTGGCCTGGATCCGAGATACTTGCCTACCTCCGTGACCGCTCTCCACATGCCCGACTGGACTGCACGCCGTATGAGAAGCGTACAGGCCTGCGCCCAAACCTTGCCAACGTCCGCAAGATTGGCAGTGTTGCTACCATGTTGAAGCCGTCAGCAAAGCGGAAGCGGCATGTTGTTGCTCAAGCCAAGACAGAAGACGCACAGTTGCTCGGTTTCAAAAGCAACTCTACTTACATTGTCACGACTGGCTCCACTAGCTGGACGGAACGTACGAATCTCGTGTTTAGCGAACAGTGTGGCCCTGCGCCACCTACAAAAGAACCTGAGACTGCCGAGTCAGGGGGGCACGATATCGAGACTCAGACAGTCTCAGACACAGAGAGCGAGGATACAACAACGCCAGCTCCTCCGGACCCTCCAAGACAACAACAGCGCCGCCTGTATGACTGGCAACCCGTCACGCCTGAAGAAGAGCAACAACCCCATGACCTTGGCGCAAGACTGGACGAGAGCCATATTATCGAAGGAAAGCGACTACGCAAGACCAAGCAATTCCACATGGTATTCCATGCAGTTATGGCATTCAATCTCGCAAACCAGTACGCCGACTGGATCCTCAATGAGCCACGCACTATCGAAGAAGCTCAGGCAAGGTTTGACTGGTCCAAATGGAACAAAGCGACTGATGCCGAGTACGAATCATTGCGCAAGAACAAGACTTGGCGACTGAAGAAACGCTCGCTGATTAATGGAAAGATACTCAAAGGAAGTGGGTCTTTAAGATCAAACTCAACGCCGATGGATCAATCAACAAGTACAAGGCCCGCTGGGTAGTACGTGGATTCGAGCAACAAGAGGGCAGTGACTACAACGAGGTCTTTGCACCAACCGTGAAGCCTATGAGCTACAAGATTTTGTTTGCTCTATCGGCTGCACGAGGATGGCGAATTGATCAAATGGACGTCAACACAGCTTTCCTTTACGGCAATATTGACGAAGAAGTGTACGTCGAACAACCACACGGCTACGAAGAAGGCGACGACATGGTCTGCTCGCTTCTGAAGGCGTTATATGGTCTCAAGCAATCACCTCGGATCTGGTACAAGACGCTGTCTGAGTTCCTTGTTTCCATCGGTTTCACTGCGCTGGCTTCCGACATGGCAGTGTTTGTCAAAGGGAGTACCATTGTGGCAGTCTATGTAGACGACTTGCTCGTTATTGGACCGGATGATGCTCAAATCGAGGAAACCAAAGGTGCCCTGAGCAGGCGGTTCAATATGACTGATCTCGGGCCCTGCTACTCTTATCTTGGCATGACACACGGGTTCTGGAGTGATGGGCGTGTAGGTACAACAGACACGCCTATGATGACTACCAACAAAATGGAACCTGCACCAGACGGCTACCAAGCACCTGATGAACTACGCCAGCGATATCAAAGCGCTGTTGGATCGCTGATGTACGCTATGCTTGGAACGAGGCCAGACATCGCCTACGCAGTCTCGGTTGTGAGCCGTTTTTCAGCAAATCCAACTGAGGAACACTGGACAGCAGTTAAGCGAATTATGCGGTACCTCCGGAGCACGATAGATTACGAGCTAGTCTTCAACGACCACTTTGGCAAGCTCACTGGGTTCACCGATGCCAGCTGGGGTGACGACGCATCAAAAGATCAACATCAGGCTATCTGTTCAGTATCGGCAGTGCCGTGATATCTTGGCAATCAAAGCGTCAGCCAACGGTGGCATTGTCAACCTGTGAAGCCGAGCTTGTCGGACAGACACAAGCGGCTAAGGAAGCGATATGGCTGCAAGACTTACTCCGAGAGCTTGGGCACGAACAGCTTGGCGCCACTGTGATCTATGGTGACAATGCCGGAGCAGTGGCACTCAGCCGAAACCCTCGATATCACAGCCGTACAAAACATATCGGCATTCAGCACGCCTGGCAACGCGAGAAGGTTGACGAGGGCGTCATTGACGTTCAGTGGATTGAGACCAAGAAGCAGACAGCAGATGGTCTAACCAAACCCCTACCAAAAGAGGCATTCGCTGGGTTCAGACATTCACTTGGGCTAAGAAAGGCTACCATGTGATCAGACGTTCGAAGCCTACTATTGGCCAGTAGTGGACGCGCAGCAACATCCAAGATGGAAAGGGCAGAAGCGCATGGTCCAGCAGCGGTCAGTTGGGGAAAGGACGACGGTCGAGGTAAGAGCCTGAGGCAACAAGAGAAGTCATTCATTTACAAGCCGGTATGCCGAGCGAGGGGGGATGTTAAAGGAGCAGTACTGAGCGCACGTGCACACGCTAGTGCAGGAGATCAAAAAGGGTCTCTAGGCGCAGGTTGTACTTAGACTTCTACAACACACTTACTCTTTCTTGCTGCCACTGCGTTCGACATATTTCAACAATGCTATCTCGTCCTTCCTTTGCTGTATCTTGTGAGGAGAGTAGAACATAGTACTACTCTGTTGAGAAGGCTCTAGAAGATCAAATAGAGCCTTACTACGCTTCCTCCTTCGTTTTTCCTTAAATAGTGCTTTCCTTATGCTAGCATTCTGTGCTTTGAGTAGCTTGTTCTATGTCAAAGCATAGTCCAGTGTGTTCTATAGCTTCTGCATCTTCTTATTGCCCTAAGTGTTAGCTTGCTCTATTGCCTCTACTATAAGCTTCTTAGTTTGCTCTCTGTTAGTTGCTGAGATTGCTGAAGTAGTAGAATGGTTCGAGGTAGGCCTAGATAGGTCCTGTATGCCTAAGCCTACCTCATGATTACTAGGCTTCTTTAGAACACGATATCTAGGTTGAATGGCCACAGTCTAGTCTGCTCAAAGCCTGAGTGAATGTTCTTTGGGGTTATTACCCTATGCCAAGCTTGCCAGAAGAACTTGAAGAACATCCTCTTAGTAATAGAGCTCAAGGCTTGACGAGCTTGAAACCAGTCATCCAGAGCCTGAGTATAGTAGGTTGCTAGTGGAGAGAACAAGTTCATATCAAGAGGCTGAAGCCGGTGTGTTGAATGAGGTGGATATACTACTACCAAGATCCTATGCTTTATGCAGAAGTCCAAGAATTCCATGGTAATATGAGAGCCATAGCTATCTACAAACAGCAATCTCCAATCTCTGCCTTGCCTTACTTTCTCCTTGGTACAGCGCTTAAATACTTGTGAGATCCATGCATAACCTATCGAGCTTCCTCGTCATAAAAAAACCGGACAAGCGCGTATTTATGGCCCACTGCGAGATTCGTGGAAGACTCTAGAGGAGGAGAAATACGAGCGAAGGCTACCGGCGGAGACACCTGCTCACAGTACTCGATCGTGCGGACCGTTGGCAAGCTGTCGAGATAGAGCCTTATTTCGAGTTCGACTGGGCTTAGCACTTGCGAAGCGAAGATGCGAACAAAACTCAGACAGAGTCTACTGGCGGCACAGATGGCTTAGCATCGCATGTAACGACGACATCAACAGCCACGAGTAGACCTTTAGCCGCAGATTCAGCAGAAAGAAGGAGGACTACCATTTCCATTACGGATATTCTCAATCGATGAGCTACTTCACACTCTCCGCGAGTTTTGCGTTGGCCTCATTCCAGCGATGTCTGGAACCATGCGAACAGCGTTGTCGAGCGGAGGATTCGTAGGGACCTTTTTTGAAAGCTGTATAGGTCAGACTCTGCGGTTTGAACAGCTTCAACACCTGCAGCAGATATTCTTAGGGCTGCGCTGATGGGTCGGCCGACACATTATGCTGCAAGGGGAAGCATCCGGCATCGTACAACCTTGAGCAGGACTTCCTGAGACATTACTCAAGCTCGTACACCGGCTCTATGTCTACCGTCATCTAGTAGTCATACTATGACTTTCCTCAAGACAGCACTTACTATCATTGTCAAGCAAGACCTCCCCGGTCCTTCCCTCCTCTTGAGCGACAGCTGCTGTTCGGGCTTCGTAGGCTGCAAGCTCGAAGCTTGATCTTGTCCACATAGGTAGTGAGAACGTGGGCAAAGCAGCCGACGCAAAATACGGAGGTGGATCAACCGACATTGAACAGTCATCGATGATATCCGGTCTTCCTTCGCCACTAATGTGCTTTTTAATGCGCCTCCGCAGGCGACTGAACCAACCCTCCCGTCCCTCCCCTCGCAGTCTTGCCGGCTCAGAGTCAATTCTAAGTTGAAGCGAAATATACATCAGGTCTTGTCCAGAAGTTGCAACTTTATGATCATACCAATGCCTTATAAGTACTCTGTCCGTCCAGACGACAGCTTTCCTGGGGATTATATTTCTAGAATCTGATTCTAGAAAGTTGACTTCCGTATAACAAGTTCCTGGAGTATGGCAGCACTCGCGCTAATTAGTTAAAACTCAACGATAGTCGAGCTTCTGTCCAGTTCGACTCAGCAAAATGTCTCCCTTGGTTTTCAACAGCCTTGTACTTCTATCGTTGATCCATCAGGTTGTCAGCCTCGCACGACCGCCACAAATTCGACTATGCAAGCCAACTACGCACACAGCGACAATCACTCAAACAACGTACTTGCTAGAAGTTAGTGCACTTTCCACGGCCGGCCAATCATTGCCAACGCCCTATTCGCTACACTCCGATCGATGTGACATACGAGCTTGTGAGATGTGCAGGCTCTGGTATCATCGTGAAGGCGGAAAGCCCGGGTGGTAAGAGCCCCTTTTTGCTCGCACAAAAGGTGATAGCGATAACACGGCACAGTTTCAACTGCGACACACTGCCCTGGTGCGAGTGTTATTGAGTGCTTGAAGGAATTGACTCAGGAAAGAGCCACTATGCCCCTGGACTACAAGCAGGGCTAAGCCAGAGAAACTGTAATTAGTAGAATTGAAGCCATCTATGCAATGTCTCTGTCTATTCATCACGTATCACCTCTAACAACCACTCGGGAATTTCGAGCGTCTCGTCAACCTTTGTGAAGCGTTTTTCTCGAACGCGCGGCGTGCTTCCTGAGTCCCTTGCTGTCACCTCTTACCGCAACAGACTTGCACGCCCTTGCCCGGCGTGGTCGCTGGGTGGGAGAGAAGACGGAAATTCAAAAGCCGGCCACGTGCAGACTCATCATGGGGCGCGAAAAGCAGAAATTTGTTCTCCGTTCTCCGTTTTCCGCTCTTAGAATTCAGCGCCGTCGAAGCACCGAAGAATACTTTCACGTGAGGTGTGCTTCGCACGTGCTATCTCCTAGGTGGACGGCATCTGAGCGCGGCAAACGGGAAGCGGATCCTCTAATGTACGCGGCAGCAATATTTTGCTGCACTCAGAGCCAATCGAACTATGAAGACCAATACTGCGGGTCATGGCGTGTTTCAAATTTCGGAACGTCGAGAATCCGAAGTTGCATATCAGAAAGCATAACTTCGCTCTGGTGGGTGACTATGTGCTCAATCGCTCGACTCGGGGCATGTGAAAGGGCAGAACCCCGTCCGCTCTTCCAGGTTAAGCATGTTACCGCGAGATTAGTACTATAGTGCGTGAGCATATGGGAATCCCTCGTGCTGTATGTTTCGCCTTTTTTTGGCAACTTCCCTTGTTGCAAGAACAGTATTTGATGCCTATTCTGTGCCTTTTCAGCCTCTTTGGAAGGTTGACAAGGCGGGTACGTACCAGATCAAGGAGGGGTTTGAAATTGACATTGCAAGGGGAGTAAGAAGCTTGAACGTGCGGTCATGCGTCGACGTTAAAGCCTCAGGCCGCTATCGATAAGGGAGTTCTAGACTTACTCTTCCGCAGCCTTCCTTCAACCATCTAATCTCTTCGGAAGCCGTACTATCATTCGTCTTTTTCCACACATTCGCCACTTTAGTCGGACCTTTGCCTGCAAGCCACAACCCACGCCCTCGATTGCCAAATGAGGCAAAATTAGCATGAACTGTCACTTTCGGTAGAGCCGCTTGCAGAATCAACGAGTCCACGGAACAGCGCATCATTGGAGGGGGCTACAAACAACCGCATAGACGCCTCTTGCTGCTGTGCTGCATTGCCTTTCATTACACCTCACTCGCGTGCCACTCTCGTGGCAGCGTTAGGTAAACCAATGGCTTTCGCAACTCGCCGGCTTTGAATCTACGCTAATTCCTTCCACTGAGCCAGCGTAGTAGCGCATTGGTGCATCACAAGCACTGTTAAGATACTGCTCGGCTAGCTAAGCTCACGAGGCTGCGAACTAGCAGAGCGGACCAACCACCCAAAGAGCACATTCGCCGCTGATCCGATAACACCTGCACGACCACTTGCTCGATCTAGGCTGTCTGGCCGCAGAGTCGCAGACTGCGGTTCGCGTGACCCGAGACCACATCCTGCAAGGTATCTGACTGCTACTGTGGTGGTACAAAGTACTGGCTGCCCCGTCGTCGTTCTTCTCCACATTGTTCTTCATCATTCTTATCGATTGTGGTTTTTGCGAAGATGAGTCTTGCGAAGGAGGCTGATGTTCTCGAGAAGAGCGGTCATGAGGCTCCCTCGCCTCCCGAGCCGGCGCCGCTCAGCGAGCATGCCCGTGGGCGGCAGTTCAGTGTTGATGCGGATGATGTGGGCATCGTCCATGCGGATCAAAATGCGCTGCATCGCAACCTGAAAGGCAGGCACATGCAGATGATTGCCATGTGAGTTTGACATTTCTTCCTCAAGCAGTGACCTTCCCTGACATATCTTCCAGTGGTGGTGCAATTGGTGCAGGTCTGTTTGTTGGTACCGCCTCCGCCTTCACGACTGGTGGCCCGGCCTCAGTGCTTATTGGATTCATCATCGTCGGCGGGATGATTTATTTGATGATGCAGGCGCTGGCGGAGCTGGCTGTGATGTACCCGATCAACGGAGCCTTCACCATGTATATCTGTCGCTTTCTCGATCCATCTTGGGGCTTTGCTTGCGGCTGGCAATATGCAATCAGCTGGCTGACTGTCTTACCTTTCGAGATTTCGGCCGCTTGCAATATCATCCA
This sequence comes from Nothophaeocryptopus gaeumannii, assembly GCA_031771865.1. Lineage (NCBI taxonomy): Eukaryota > Fungi > Ascomycota > Dothideomycetes > Mycosphaerellales > Mycosphaerellaceae > Nothophaeocryptopus > Nothophaeocryptopus gaeumannii. The sequence continues at coordinate 45,893 of JASISA010000003.1, forward strand.
TTACTGGTCCGGATCTCAAGGTATCAATGATGCTGCCTGGGTTACACCGCTACTGGTCGCTCTGGTTGCGATTCAATTCTTTGGCGTTCGAGGCTATGGCGAGGTGAGGGATTACCAGTATCAACACTGCGAACGACAGTCAGCTGATTTGAACAGGTCGAGTTCGTACTCAGTGTGCTAAAGATCATTGCCTGTCTTGGCTTCATGATTCTTGGTATCATCATCGACTGTGGTGGTGTTCCAACGGACAACAGAGGCTACATCGGCGCCCGATATTGGTAGATATGACTGTGTAGGGATTCAGTAGCAACAGCTAACACACCATACAGGTACCAACCTTACAGCAACGGCGGGTTCCTCAATGGCTTCCATGGCTTCTGCACAGTGTTCGTCACTGCGTCCTTCGCCTACACAGGCACTGAGCTCACAGGTCTGGCTGCCGCCGAAACCGACAACCCGCGCAAGGAAATCCCTAAGGCTTCCAAACAGGTTGTGTGGCGTATCGCAATCTTCTACATCGTCAACCTCTTCCTCGTGGGCCTGATAGTCCCGGCGACCTCCAGTCTGTTGAGCAGCGATGGCGCCGAATCTCGCCATTCGCCTTTTGTTATCGCCATTCAGCTTGCTGGGATCAAAGCACTTCCGTCGATCTTCAACGCCGTAATCTTGATCTCAGTCATGAGCGTCGCCAACTCATGTACTTTCGGTTCGACTCGCACGATGCAGGCTTTGGCCGCAAATGGTATGACCCGCCAATTCCAGACATTCCATCACTTGTGCTAATATGACTTGAAGGCATGGGCCCGAAACTGTTCGCATACGTTGATAGAAAAGGCCGTCCAACCGTCGTCGTCGTCTTGCAGCTCCTCTTCGGCTGCCTCGCTTACGTCAACATCGCCAAGAATGGTGGAGACATCTTCACCTGGCTCTTGTCCTTGTCCGGTCTTTCCGTCTTTTTCATTTACGGAAGCATCGCCCTGGCTCACATTCGCTTCCGAGCGGCTTGGTGAGTTCTTGCACAGACGAGTTCCGCCTTTGTTTCGTGACTGCTAACACCCTGCAGGAAAGCCAAAGGCCACACAGTGGACGAGCTGCCTTTCAAAGCGGCGTTTGGCATTCCGGGCTCTTACTTCTGTCTGCTCATCAACGTCCTTGCCCTCGTGGCTCAATTCTACGTCGCGCTGTATCCAGTCGGTGGCCCATACTTAAACGCCGAAAATTTCTTCGAAGCATACCTGGCCGCTCCATTCTTGCTCGCCTTGTACCTGGGCTGGAAGATTTACAGCTGGTTCACCCGACCGGAACATCGCCCGCTCTTCGTCAGGGCCAGGGACATTGACATTTACACTGGCATGAGAGAAGGGCAGCGAATGCTGATTAGCGGTGTTGATGTGCCTGTGGAGCAGCGACGTGTTAGCGTTGCTGAGATGCAAGAAGAGAACAAGAAGAAGGGTGTTAAGGATTGGGCGATGGCTGGCGTTCGAGCTATTCTCTAAGTTCGAGAAGATTAGGGAGAGAGACGGCGAAAATGCTAATGCTGAGACTTACGTCTGCGGGTCGTTTCGAGAGCCGTGCGTCAATCGATTCATCAACAAGGGCATTGGGCTGTGGAGCAACGTGTAGTCAACATAAGCATCTAAGCCATGCCTAGACTCCCGTCGTTGACAAGTCTCAAATAGGTGAATGCAAGAATGCTTGTGAGGTGACTGGCTGAAGAAGTGGCTGCTTGACGAAAGCGGCATTAATAGGGCGTAGATCGAGAAATGTGCACTTAGGTCCCTGAGACCTTACTAAAATGATTACAAGTTTGCATTACGTGTCTATTTATATCTGTTTTCGTGCTCAGGGTGGATCACGGCTTAGTCAATCGCCAAGGACTGAGGTGGCCAGTGCCTCAGCTTTGGAACCACGTCTTCACCTTTCACATTCTGCACTTCCAATGGACGCATCTCAGGAGCCATCAAATGATCATCGCGATCACGATGCTACGTCTGACAAGTCATCGGACGAACGAAGCGATGGAAGCGAGCAGTCTCCGTACAGCATTCACGAGCTCGCTGCTATCTTTACGGACTTCTACAAGTTCTTGGCGACTCTGCATTATGATCCGAGCGATCTCAAATTGCCACCGCCCGCAGGATGGAACATGACCATGCTTCCTCAGACTGTGGTCAACAGCAAGTCTGAAGAGGTCGTTGAGCTCATGAGGCACTTGCCTTACTTCAGGGAGAACGAGAAATCGACTCACGTGCACTACAAATCCAAGCTCATTGACTACACCAATTCTAAACAGCATGATCAGGAGATGTGCACGGGGAGCTCGAGTGGAGCGAAGGCGGCACCGTAGACCATTCGCATCTGCTGGTCATCGCTGAAGGCTACGAAAGCGGTGGTCGAACGTTCATCCTCGATGTACTTCACGGAGAAATCACAGAAGTTATTATTCGCTGGAATAAATGCTCACCAGTCGATGTCCAGGACTTCTTTGAGAATCTGAAAGGGGAATTCCAGTCACTGGAACTGACGGAACGGGCTGAGCCAATTTCCGAAGAACAGGTTAGGGCTCAGAGTGAGAAATGGTATCCTGGTACAGATCTGGATTGGCAGTTTGTCAGGCAGGTTTATCGACAGTATGGATGGCCTCATGAGTTCCGGCGCCAGGAGGCTATCGACTTTATTGACGAGTTCATGGCTCGAGATAAGGATAGAAGAGACGAATGGGAGACAGCATTCCATTGAGTTGCGGAAGAACAGCACGCGCTCTCCGCTTGTCTCTACAACTCGACAACCAGCCTTCGTCGCGCTCACTCCAGCCTTACACTTTCTCAGACCGTCGTTGACGTCCTCCAAACTTTTGCCGATGACTGTTCGTGGTGGCAAACACTTCAAATTTCCACTCTTCAGTGCTGGAGTCACAAAGTCCTTGTACGCAGGAGGCACGACATCGTTGAACGCGAAGGTCATGCCAGTCTTGAAATCATCTAGCACACCCTCGGTCGGTAGAGAATGCACGGCGGCGAGATGACCACCGCCCAACTCTTCAAGGATGGCAAGATCCCAGGCATACGTCTCTGGAATGGAGATGGCGTCGAAATTTCCAGCGAAATCGTCACCAGCCGCTTTGACAGCGTCCACTACCTTTTTGACGACCGTTGTATCCTTGTGGTCGAACACATAGCTTGCTCCGCAGCGTTTGACGAGCTCGTGATTGTGTGCGCCCGCCACGGCGATGACAGTGATTCGAGTGGCAGCTGCGATGTAGATCGTCATGGCTCCAGCCGAGGACGAAGCACCGTAGACGACAAGGGCCTTCTTTACGGCCGGACTTGGCTTCTCCAGACTCGGATATGCAAGTCCAAGGGTCGGTGTTGAGACACCAGGCGTACATGGGCCAGGTTTCTTGACCGACAGCGCACAAACTGCAGCTTCGACAGCGAATGGAATTACCACGCCGTTCTTGAAGGAGATGTTGTCCGGGAGGATGGCAGCATTGTCAGCTGGAACGATGGTGTGGAGAGCAAAGGCTCCATCTGAAGGACGCCCAGGGACCAAGTTGATACAGTGGCTGTTCGAAGTAAGCTCTTACGCCCAACGTAGGAATCGAGCTGGGGAGAAAACGCCCCCAATCACACAATCGCCAATCTTGAAACGATCGACGCCTTCTCCAATTTGATAGACCTCACCACCGACATCGCAACCGAAGACAGTTGGCCACTGCTGGACGAAGATGCCAACATCCTACATGTGGGTGTTGAGCGGATTGATGGAAAGGGCATGAGTCTTGACCACGATCTCGCCGGCACCAGCAGTGGGCATCGGAGCTTCACCCACTTAGAGAGACCCCCCGGCCTGGATGAGCCAGGCGGCTTGGTTCGTTGGGCTCGTCATCCTGGATTTCACTGCCTGATTTCTTTGCAAGAATGATATATGACAAGGGAGGATGAAGCAAATGTTGAGTACGAGCGATGGATCGAAAGCTTTGGAAAAGGCGAGATATATGCTTACGACATCCCGGCTTCCATGGCGTTGAGTCCGTCCGGCTGAGTGAAGCCCTCCTCAATGTGTCACATTGCAACGCAGAGCAACGTTGGAATGCCTTGTCGAGTTCAACTGAAAGATATGTATACAGAAAAGACGCTCATCTTGGACGGCCATTCATTGGCCGATTTCTTCCGTGTTCTACCCCGGCTGTGAGTAAGCAGACCCGCTCGGGCGATCATTGAAAAGGCAACGGACATGCCGTTCCAACCTTCAAAGCTGACATCGCGTTCCACCGCAGCTTGATACTATAGTCCTAAACTAGGACGACGATAGACCTTACTCTTGCAATAGAGGAGATATTAAAGAGGATAATAGTATATTAGCTAGGTAAGGAAGAGATTAACTCTAATTATATTAGTATAGAGACAACTATTAATATAGGGATATAAGAGGAGACGAGAACAAGATAGATATAGGAGGATACTAACTAGGAGGAGTTTAGAGAGACGCTCTAAAAGCTCCTACCTATAGCCGAAGGGATAACAATAAAGGAGGATATAGATAGTACTATAAGTAATCTTAGTAATACTCTATAAAAGACAAGGGACCTTATTATCTAGCGTAAAACATATCGGCTGCTAGATCTAAGGAGTGTACTAGTAGTACTATATACGATTTAGGAGGCTTAGTAGGCAAGACGGCATATATAATAGATAGGGAGTAAGGAGTACTAGAAGGAGTAGAGGGCACGAAACTAGGAGAAAAAGAGAACTATCTAGATAGAGAAAAGGAAATAGTAGAGGACCGTAGTTTATAAAACCGCTAGCGAGCTATAGGGAATATAGAAGCTAGCTAAGTAGGTAAAGAATAGCGATAGCCCTACTCGACCTCCCTAGATACCTATACTAATATATAATAACGATTAGTTCACGACGGATAGTGCGAAAATAGAGATCCTACGGATAGCCCTTTTCCTAATACTAGAGCCTATAGACACATTAGACATCGAGAGTACTATATACCTAGAACCTATTAATATAGTATACGAAATTATAGAAGAGGAGGTACGAAAAGTAGTCTAAAGACTACCGAACGATAAGGCTCCCGGCCTCGACGAGATACTAAACAGATGCATTAAGAAATACCTAGCTTAGCTACTCCCTATCCTCTAACGTATCTTCTAATAGTATGTTTCAATTAGCTACTACCTAGCCTAGTTTCGGAAAGCTAGGACGATTATACTATAGAAGGCGGGTAAAGACTTATCTACTCTAAAGGCCAGCGACGAGAAGTACCTGTACGTGGTGCTGGCTACGAACCTGCGCACTCGCTGTGCAGAGCCAAATCTTCTCAGATAGAGCGGGAGTGGTGGAGTGCGACTTCCGGGCGCATTTTGATGCTGTGCGGCGGCGCCAAGACCACACCGAACAGAGGACTACCATCAAAACGGGTATGAAAACCATCCGACAGCAGCTTACTCGTGTAGGAAACGAGTCCGCTCTTCCTACGAAGCGTACAGGGGAGCCGCGGAACCCGATTGCCTAAGCTGCGGACAGGACACCTCTGGTACACAAGAGAATCGATACACGTCTTCGGAAGGAACTTGACGAAACTACATCGAGGCGCGTCTGTTAAGGCCGGCTGTTTACGCGTTATGCACTTGGGGCAGACGGAGTTGAAGAGCTTGGAGTACAGCGTTAGTTGGCGGGCAATAGAATGGGCACGAAGACCGTAAGGGCCTATTGATTACTCAAGTGCGGGTGGGAGGGTTTTACCTAGGTCAGCACAGGACACCTAGTCCAGCGGTTGGACAGAAGAGCTTGGGGACACTGGATGCAACACATAGAGGAGCGGGTAGGCGGGGTTACAGAGAGGCGGGCGGTGGCAGCGGAGGAAGGGGACAGAAGGAGGCGTGCGAGGGGACATTGCGTATTGGTTAGTGGGTGGAAACGCAAGGAGGTAGTTGCCCGGCGAGGAACTACTATCCGAGCAAACCTGCGAGACGTGGCCGGCTATATCCAAAGAGATGCGGTATAGTAACGCGAAGGGAGTCGCTCTCCTGGGGCGTGGTGGGCAATGGCAGCGACTGAGACACTGTCTGCCCAGCCTGAGAGGACGGATGCGCACGTCGGTCTTGGAAGAGAAGCGAACGGTATGCGTGCGGCGTAAACCGAAGGAGCGTGACCAAGGCTTAAGGAGCAAACAGGGTATGGAGCGTAGGAAGAGAGGCTTCGGGGCCTGGGCCTCTCCCTCGAAACATTGGGGTATGTAGTGAGCTGTTCGCAGCAAGAGTCGAGACCTTCGTGTAGGAAAGCGCGGGTAGGACTTGTCACCCTACCTTATGTAGCTCCGGTGTGATTTCAGATCCACCCCGTGGGGTGGATCTGTCGTCAGCCGGGGATTCGTAATCATATGCCTGCTCAATGATCAGGCCAGCAGTAATGCACGGGAGCGAGGTATGGATGGCAGGAAAGGAGACTGGAATCTCAAAAATGCTCCAACAAAAGCTACGGGTAATGCAGAATAGATTCCTACGGATAATCCTTGGGGCCTACCGAGCTACACCAACGCGACTGTTACACAAAGAACTCCAGATCGAAGACATTACCGAGTATGGGAAGAGAACTGCTATAGCTGCAATGGCTGCGTAGAGGCAGAGGCCGGATATACACCAGGCCATGCAAGAGCTGAAGGGGCGGATCCTACTAAAGTGCGGACAACTTGGGGCATATAGCAGACGCCTGAGAAAACCATACAGCTCGCCACTAGAGCAGACAGACGAGCAGGCTACTATCCTACGGTCCCAGCTCTCTCACATAGACAGAGCAGATCCAAAGAAGACTCGGAAAGCAACATGGACTATCCTCCAGGGCCAGTATGAGCGGGACGAGTCACAGAAGTGGGACAATGCTAGGCGCGAAGGAATCCTCCCACTCGCGTTCAGGACTCCATGGAACACCAATACCCGGGAGCTTTATCGAGGGCTTAGCAAAGCCCAGGCCGCGATAGTGTTCCAGATACGGTCAGAGACAATTGGCCTTCCTCACTTCCTCCACAAGGTTGGGGTGCCCGACACTAGCCCCTACTGCGAATGTGGAGATAGAGGGACAGCTCGACACTACCTTGCCTACTGTACAAACATGCGAGAGAGTAGAAGGGAACTCATCTTAGCCACTAGATGCCAGGACGCGAGAAGATGGCTTACTGAGTTTCCTAGACAAACCGCAGCGTGGGCAATAAGGCATCTCCCTATAGGACAATTCGAGTGGACCCTCAAACATCTCCTAGAGCAGGCCGGAGATCTCGAACCCAAGTAAGGAGGATGATGTTGACTCTGGCGTGTCAGCCAGCTGCCTACGGGCAAACATATTGGTTCTATAGTACCTAAGATGCAGTAGGGTGTAAGGCATAACAGAGAAGGGAGGAAGTTTTACGCTGTAGGCACTTTCTACAGGGTTTTCTTTTACAACATGTAGATATGCTAGAAGGGGCACGGCCTGTAGCTAGCTCGAATACATTTATTATTATTATTACTAGCTACTATCTATTACTAAGGACGATAAATAGCGTAAGATAACTATTATTAAATAGTAGTTAGAGTAGCTTATAAGGTCTAGCTTTCTAGCGCTCTCGTAGCTAGCTATTAATATCTTATCCGCCTTTATAATAAGTACTAAGAGCGAGCGAACTTTTAGTAAGATAAGACGTATAGTCGACTAGTTATACTCTTAACTTAATAGCGAGACTATCTAGTCTATAGAACTATCTAACGATTAGTACTAATAGGGTATTATAATCGATCTAGTAGACGATATTATCTAAGAGGCTAAGGATAGTAGAGCGGAGTCTAAGGGTAGAGCGGACGACAAGGAGGTAGCGTTAATAAGTAGAGGCCTCTTTGTTATACCTTAATAGCGCTATATAGCCTCTATATAGTCGATATAGTATTGATTTTAATTGATTCTGATTTTGATTATAATTTGACACTGATTTTGTTGATTAGATTATAATTGCCCTACGAGAAATCAAATAAATCAGAAATCAAACTCTATGGTGAAATGCTGACCCATGAACAAGGCGGTGGGATGCGACGCCCATGGCCATAGCAGGCAGAGGACGATCGAGAGAGTGTGAATGTTGTTGGTTGGTTCCGTGATCAGTTGGGCTGCGTTCGGAAGAATAGCGAGATGGGACGCTCCGGTGTCGTTGACTTCTAAAGGTAGAGATGGATGTAATTTGGATGGGTGCAGGAGTGTTATTTTCATCAACATAAGCTCCATTCTGATAATTTTTGACCCTTAGTGGCCATCTTCAATACCAAAGACACTGTTTCGTTGCACTTGACGAGGCGGTGCAAGGGGGCAGCGCGGGTGTGCTCAGCGCCAAGACTGTCCCCTTTTGGTTGTCAGTCCGGAGCTCAGCTCTCGCCAGGTTCCAATCCTTTGATTTGTGCACAATCCAGCTTTGCGAGTTGAGGCTGAAAGAAAGGGTCTTCAAGGCAATCCGATTTCAAAGCAATAGTTGGCAACATGGTGCGATGCATCGTATAGCTGTAGTCCAATATCAAGTTTAGACTTTCGGCTCGGAAGCGAGGTGGGACCCTGCAGCTGTGAGACTCGGAGCTCCTCCCGCCAAGACATCCCATGTCGACACATATATAAGCCGGCATGGCTGACTGTCGCTTCTCAGTGCTTTCGTTCGTACAGTTGGTCCTCTCGGAACAGGTGAATCGACAACATGGCACCGACGTACGAAGAGCATGAGTTCTCCTACGCCGAGGGAGTGAAGAAGATCTTCTACCTTGCTGCTGGACCTAAAGATGGACCGCTTCTGATATTCATACACGGTATGCACCGCTTTGATGCTTCCCATAGATGTTGCGGCTGATGATCTTTTAGGCTGGCCCGCGATTGGCAAGACATGGAAGCACCAGCTCGACACCTTCTCCGGTCTCGGCTTTCGAGTGATTGCTCCAGATATGCCTGGTAAGCATTAATAGAAACACTTCAATCCCGTCGTACCTATCTGATCCGGCAACGATAGGCTACGGACGCTCAACTGCCAGAAAAGTAACCGAAGACTACAGCCAACAAAGCATCGGTGCCGGCATGGCTGCTCTGCTCGCTCACCTCGGCAAAGAAGCAGCAGTCTGGATCGGCCATGACTGGGGCAGTGCTGCTGTCTGGAGCTTCGCCGAACAGTATCCGGAGAAGACGATCGCTGCTGCAGGCCTTGCTGTCCCAGCACGAGTGATTGAGCTTGGTCTCGAAGAAGAAGTCAAGTTGGTGAACCGCGACTTCTACCCCGAAGACAAGTATCCATTCGGCCAATGGGAGTACCAACGCTTCTACCAAGTCGACTTCGAAAAGGCAACAGCTTGGTTCGATGCTAATCCTGCCGCGTTCTTGCGTGCTGCATACGCCAAAGGCAGTCCCGATAGCCTTGGCAAGCCAGCCGTCACATCCACCACCCTTCAAGACGGCGGCTGGTTCGGTGGCGGCGAGAAGCCCGATCCCAATTTGCAATACATTCCATCAGATAAGATCTGTATCGACGAGGAAGTCTACGCAGAGCTTGTAGAAGCCATGAAGAAGACTTCCTTTTGGGGAGCTGATGCCTGGTATGCCAATCACGACGCCAACCGGAAGTACTTCTTTGAGAAGGCGAAGAATAATGGTTATTTGCATATGCCTACGCTATTCATCGGCGCGAGATATGACACAATCTGTGATACTTACACCTCACCTCTAGCAGAGCCGCAGAGAAAATACTGCACGAATTTGACCGAGGCTTCGATTGATGGTGGACATTGGATTGCTCAGGAGAAGCCGGCCGAGGTGAATAGTATTATTGCGAGGTGGCTCTTGGACTCTGTACCACAGCAATGGCCGGGCTATTGGAATAGAGGGTTTGTGAAGTCGAAGGTGTAGGGTGCCTTGAGGCTGAAGATGTGTCCGAACAGACTAAGAAACGTCGCCTGATGCCAACGACCTTTTGAGCATTGCGATGCTCCTCTTCGTTCCATCTCTGACCCCTACCTGCACCGGATGCAATGTGTGCTCGCGGTGTTTGAACTCCTTCGTGAAAGCGAAAGATGCATGCAGACAGGCCCAAATATCGGAAAGTGAGCGGCGGGCCAGACTTTTTTCATCTTTTCGCTCAAAGTCCGGTCTCTGAATTGACGAGTTACAGAACCAACGACCAAAACTCGCCAGACCCGTTGGGAGCTTCCCTTCGACCATTTGTACCTGGTTAATAAAAAGCCACATTGACGGCATGTGAATCCTCTGCCCACCCACCCCCACCAACTCCACACTCCCAGACGCCCACTGCCGCGTACCATGAGTTCTACCCCAGTCGTTCGCCGCCCACGATCGCCCACGAGATCTGATCTCATCTCATCTCTTCTACTCCACCTTATGCCCATACATTGTATCGAACAAGGAAATACTAAATATACAACCCTCCACTAGCCTGGTTCAATGTCGAAATCTTCCCAGCTTCCCTCCTCGCAATGTTCTACGCCGGCTCGCTCCATAGACGATAAGGTCAAATCTCTGGTTAGCGAGGAGAAGGGGCGGGTCTCATTATCCCTGAGGATGTTCTGATTATTCTTCTCATGCCTACGATCGTCTCGGCGATTTGGACTTGTAGTGTATGCTGTAACGGCCGAGTGGTCAAAGAAGCACGGTGCTTGTGGTGTGGTCATGGGCTGGACGCTGTATGAGGTTGGGTTCATTGTGCTGCTAATCAGTTCGACACACTTCGCTGCGGAGGCGTTTGCTCAGAGTTCGGGACCGGCGTTGTCATGGTCGTTGGGATGAAGAACATAATCTCGTTTGGTGAGTGTGCGGGTCGGAAGCTTGTCGGCATGACTGACTGGTGGTGGGCGCGAGCTTTGGGATCACACCGATGGTGCAGAAAGTATGATTACCTCACGGCGTACATGATAGTAAGTGTAGCCTACAATCTGGTCAGTTGAAACTTTGACGCTGACTTACTCGTAGCTGTTTGGCATCTTTGTCGCAATCTTTCTGCTTGGCATAATTCTACCAGTCTAACTTTTAAATCCAAAGGCAAGTACAGCCACCAACGCCCTGCTGAAGACAATGCCAACACAAATCCAATGGCGAGCATAAATTAATCGCGTGCAGAAGATCCAAATAGTAAGCCAAGCACCTGCAATGTTCCTATCAGACCGACTGACCTCCAAGTCCTCTTAGTTTTTCCCCTTCTTCGTACTCGCCGCAAAATCCCTCAACGTCTTCGGCGCATCTCCCCTCGGCATATGCATCTCCACCAACTGCAACCCTTTCCCCTCCACAAAAGCCTTATCGTTCAACAAAGCCTCCAACTCCTCCCTCGTCCCAATCTTCCAAGTCCTAACCCGATGCGGACTCTCCGGCATCGTGAAAACCTCTGCGACCTTCGAATACTGCCATTGCCTGATATCATTATACGATGCATCCCATCCGTTCAACCACCTCTCAATCTCATACCCATCATTCTCAATCACGAACATGGTCACATCTAGATCGTGATGAATGATGGTAGATAGTTCCTGACATGTAAGTTGAAAGGAGCCATCGCCTTCGAAACAGATGACTCGTTGGCCTTTGCCGATTTCTTTGGCGTAGAGGCCGGCGCCTTGCGCGGCTCCGACGCCGTAGCCGATGGAGGACCAGAGGATTTGGTTGATGATTGTTACGTTGCGGGGGAGTTTGGTTACCCAGTGGCCGACGAAGGAGGTTCCGGCGTCTGTGACGAGGATGTCGCCTTCTCGGAGGTAGCTGGAGAGTCTGGGCCAGAGATAGCCGTGTGTGATGAGTTCAGATTCCGTGTCGACGGGTGTCGGCGGTGAGATTTGGGGAATATCGAAAGCTCCTGGGGAGAGTCTGGAAGGATCTAGCTCTTGCTCGAGGCGCGGCACGAAATATTTGAAGTAGACCTTTTCGAACTTCGCGTATCCGATAGCGACGCAGTCGTGTTCGATGTCGATGGTGTTGAGCTTGGAGGTATGATAACTGAAGCCGGCGGTGTTGAGGTCCGACTGAATCGTTCCGATGGTAATGACCAGATCGCTGCTCTCCAGCGCGAATCCAACATCTGGATGTGAGCCAGCCCCAGCATAGACACCGACGAAGTTTGGAAGGTCTTCATCTACGGTTCCTTTACCCATAGGTGCAACAAATACGGGAATCTTGACTTTCTCGATCAATGCGTGCACGGCAGGTAGAATTCGTCGTCGCTGCGCCGCTCCATCGATAAGAAACATTGGCCGTTTCGCAGCGTATATCTTTTCGACGACTGTTTGAAGTGCTAAGTCCTCTGCTCCCGGATTGCTCGGATGCGGTGACGTATCAATAAATGTGTCCAAACGGCTGGCGTCTACAGGCTGCTTGACCATGTCGGCAGGAAGCTCAATGTATACAGGTTGCGAGTCGATGTAGCAGGTCCTGAGCACTCTATCAATCTCAGCTGGTGCGGTAGCTGGATCAAGGAGATCAGTCTGTGCTATGGTGATTTCCTTGTGTATCCGTGCGAAGACTCTGAAGTCGCCATTGCCAAGCTGTCAGAAAATTAGCAAATTTGAGATTGACCTGATTCAGATTCCAAAGACCAACCGTATGATGAAGCAACATGCCATTTTCTTGGCTCGGTCTGCCAGGCGTGCCAACGATATGTACAACTGGTGCCCGCTCTGCATAAGATCCCGCAATCGCATTCACTGCGGAAAGCTCGCCGACTCCAAAAGTTGTGCATAGAGCGCCCAAGCCATGAAGTCTTGCGTAAGCATCTGTAGCATAGCCCGCATTGAGTTCATTGCAGTTACCGACCCAATTCAAACCGCTGCTCTCTGCGTAGTCCAGCATTAGTAAATTGAAGTCACCCGGAAGTCCATGGAGTGATTTGCATCCGAGCTGGGTGAGTCGTATGAAAAGGTATTCGGCGAGGTTGACGGTCTTTTCCGGCATCGCGGCGACCTGTGAATGGCGAATATCCTTTGAAGTGGTTCGTTATACGGCTATGAGATAGCGAGAGGTCCTTTGCTGCGTCGTCCAGAAGATGAAAGCAAGGCTGGGCGTGCCAAGTGGACAACACATCCTTATAAGCGTCATCTGCGATCCCGCAAGTTTTATCTCGTCCGCGCCACACATTCACAATCTCACTGCAGATAGTGCATGAGGTGAAGTCAGAGACTGCTCGGCTTAAGGATTGTTGCTGTTGGGAAGGCGGCGGTATCTCGGGAAGGTATGGTAAACCGGTGGTATCCGTTGGGAGCCGAGCTGACAGAACAGCGCGTGGTTTACAGAGCTTCCGGCGGACGCGTATTTTGTTGCGCGTTCCGATGTTGATGATATCGATGGTCAGATGGGCTTTGTAAGACCATGCGCCTGCTCCGCTTTCGTTCGCAGCTTGAAGAATTCATCTTGCGCCACATTGCCCTCCTGCGGATGGTCTCTTCACAACGTGATGCGAACGGTCCTCGCAACAGAGGGCACACCAGCGCTGTTCAAGGCAAACAAATACCAGGACCCGGGTATGAGGACTCCGCTGTTGTTGGGAAGGTCGATCGCATGCCTTCTTTCGTTCTTCGATGAAACGGCAAGGGGAACGCGCCTTTGATCGCTGTTGATCGAATGCGTCGCAGTGCCAATTCTCAACAGAGCGAAAGTAGCAGCCTGGGTGTCGCTCATGGTAACAGTAATCGTGCCCCCGACCTGCACCGTTGTGCTGGACAGTGAATCGATGGCAGGTCTCGCAGCAGCACTCCCATCCTTATTAAAAAGATACGGCGGACTAAAGATCTGACCATCAGCATGGTTGACAGACTTGTCGCATTTCGCCGCCCCGCCACCAGGACCACCGTTAAAGCAAAGTCCGCCACCACCAGTCCATACTCTCCCATCGGGTAAGAGCAGCGATTCGGAGTGGTAGCATCTTGGCACTGACAAAGGAGCCAGTTTTGTCCAACTTCTGCTTGCGGTGTTGAAAAGCTCAGGAGTCAGGACAGCGTCTGTGTCGGTGAAGACGATAGAGCGCTTCTGTCCGCCGGTGACGAGGACGTTTCCATTAGGTAGAACTACAGCGTTCGCAAAACCTCTCGGATAAGACATGTCAGCCACGCGCTCGATCTTTGAGGGTGTGCCTGGCTCATCAATGGTAGTGATGTGAGCCATAGTGGTGGCGTCGCTGTTGGTGTAGTCGGGGCTTCCTAGAGCGCTCTGTGAGTACCCAAACGTGTGAGAGATGTTTCTGAGGTTGGGATTCTCACCTCCCGCCGAGAAAATCTTGCCAACATCATACATTACGTTAACGCCACACATCTGATCATTAGCGTCAGGTCTTACTCCAGCCTCTTTCACAGACCCAGTCCCCGTTGTCCCATACCAGTGCTGCTTCGAGGAAGGGCCGGCCTGGAATACGTAACCATTCTTCCAGCCAAACAGCCAGGCGTGATTATCATTCTTGGACTGGCCTTCGCGATCTTTCGTGAGCATTGGGGTAACATCGGCACCCGGAAGCAAAGTCCAGCTATTTGCGTGAGGATCGAAAACTTCACCATTCTTGTTTCCTCGTGGCCCTGACCAGCCGCCACCAATGGTGAACACTCTTCCGTCGGACAGAGTGGTGGACGATTGGTAACCACGAGGAATCTTCATGTCAGGCCCGCGGGTGAAGCTGTTGCTTGGTGGGTCATAGAAACTCGTGACGTCGGCATTGGACCCTACGCAATCAGCCTATGCACATGGTCCAAAGACCTGCCCGGGATGACACAAGCCACCTTACCTCCAGTGATGATGATCCTCCCATCCTCTAGCGAGCTGATACCTGGGCAGAACATATCATGGTGAGTGTTGGTGACATTCCTGTGGGATACTGCCCCGGTCTTGAAGTTGTAGTCGGCATACTGTGTGTAGCCGGATGCGCCTCCAAACACGTCATTGGCATAGGCTGAAAATGTCAATATCCTGCTTGCTTCCGGGTATTCGGGGACAATGTATGCAGCGACTGGGATAACAGGTAGTCGAATAATGTTTGTCCAGCTTCCCTCAGTGGCGGCGTTGGCGTCTGAGGTGATCTGTGCGAGAGCTGCAGAGACGCACAAAGCCACAATAGCGAGTGTGAGATGGCAATTGTCCAGCATGGCGGCGTCCGTTGAAACGAGCGTGTGGCGAAGAAAGACGGGAGGTGGCAGAGGCCAAATGGTGGTGAGAAAAGTACCGCCCAGCACTTCTTAAAGGCAATCCATTGCATGCTTGGCAGCTGTGCGTATCTCGTATTTGGCAAGCACAAACCAAAGTAGGGCCGACCTTGTTAGCAGATCTGACGCAAATGTCATGACAGCTTGACTTCGGCATAAGCCCCTTGAGGGTTCGGTGAAGATGGCGTCTGGAGAGCAGGCATATTGGGGGCACGGAGAGTCGTTCCCATACTTAGCTTCGTATCCATGCTCTCGACCTTCTCAACGAGGGATGAGTACTGTCAGAAAGATGTGACTAGAGATGTACCACGCGTGATATTGTGCAGAAAGTTCAATAAAAGCGGCAGTTCCATCCTCATGGGAGCCGATAACATGGGTCTTGTCACGGCGGATGATGGCGTATCTTGAGTGTGTAGGGTAGCTCTATGCGAACGGCTGTCTCGGTGTTGCGGGCGTCTTCTGGTGGTGTGATGAGATGTATGCGGACGATTGTCTCGCGGGCATCTGCTGGTGGTGTGATGGGTCGTATACGATCGGTTGTCTCGCGATGATGTCTTCTGGCGGTGTGATGAGATGTAGAAGTCTTCCCCGCGTGGTTCACAGCCGCACGTGATTCACAGAATCCTTCACTTCTACACTACCTCTTTATATAGCATTTTCTTAACAACCACTAAACCGATTTTTATAAAATTCAAGGAGCTTATAGAACTGATTGCGAGCTTTCATTTAATGTATACTTCATGTCCTAAAGCGGGCTAGTTGTCGAATAGCACGTCTAGACCTATGTGAAGCCCGAATCGGGCTTTCTACCTTAGAAACTGTCTCAGGAGCGTTCAAAGCAACTAGCAGTACAACGATAAGTTGCTTGCGTTTCTTTAGCTTCTTAGTAGCCTACTAAAGGGCCTGTTAGAGTTGATTAGACACTACCTTGTCCTCTTTTGTCCTCAGTTTAGTAGCAGCTTTCTTAGCTGCTTATCTCTCCCTCTCTACCTTTTTATTTAGCCTGTCCTTCTTACGCCTTTTAATAGCAACACGATTCTAAAGTGCTTTAGCCTTTACTTCTTCCCTCTTAAGCTATTTCTAAGCCTCAGCATTCACTTTATCCCTGTCTCTCTGCTCCTAAAGGTCCTTTGCTTACTAAATCTTCTTAGGTAAAAAGAAAGTAGCTGCACAGTTGTCGTTAGCTCGTAAATCTTCGAATAAGCCCTTGCCTCGCTTCCTCTTCTTCTTCTTATAAAATAGGGTAGTCTTAAAGCCCTTATTCTTAGCCTTAAGGATAGCATTCTTAGTAGTAATTGCTAAGACTGTGTTTATAAGCTTCTAGACCTTTTTAGCCTTAGATTTAGTATAAGTCTTAGTAATAACGTCCTTAAGGAGGATCCTAATCTTTCTCTAGTTACTAGTAGATAGTATTAAATTCTATAACTCGCTTATACTTAGTCTTAAAGCCGTAATAGGCTCCTTTAGCTAAGGAATCTTAGAAAGAATAACGTTAGGGTTAAAGGGGAATAAGCTAGTCTTTGTCTACCCTAAAGTAATATTCTTAATAGTAAATGCTTTAGTCTATACTAGCTAAAAGAGGCGGAGGAAGTCTCGCTTTATAATTAAAGAAAGGCCTTAATAGTCTCGTAGAAAGTAGTCTAGTTCCTAGCTATAATAGAGTCTAAGAGGTAAGAAGAGTAAGATATCTAGAGGCTATAGTCTATAAGTAGAATAAGGTAGGTAGATAGCAAGCAAGATCCGGTAACTATTATAATATAAAAGGAAGTTTATATTAATATATAACCTATACCTATTAATAAACAATAGTCTCTAAGATCTCCCTATAATAGGCCTTATAAAGCGATTAAATACCTACTCTAACTACGCTAGACTAAGCTTATTATCTATCTATCTATTCTCTAAGGATACTATAAAAGAATTGTAAATAGATATATCGAGATCCTATACCTAAGTATCTTGAATATTGCCTATCTTTACCTAATAGATTAGGCCTAGAGGAAGGTACTTATTAGCTATAGAGATATAGGCTAGGTATGTAACCTATTCACGATTGCTATCTTAAGTAGTACCTAGTAACTTCTAATCCTTAAAAGCCTTCTTTATAAATATCCTCTTTGCCTTTATAAGGAAGCTAATAAGGAAGCCCTTTTTATCTATATTCTATGTATTTTTAGGCTATATGTTATACTACTCTATCTTTTACTTTACTAAGTTAAAGTAGCTTAAGAACTCCTTCTAATTATCTACTTTCTTACGTGTAGAGTCTATAGGTTATAGATATCGCGATATAATATATCCTAACTACTTCTTAACAAATCTAGGTACCTAGCCCTTCCCTAGGGCCTAGGTATTTCTTTGCGATATCGTATACGAAATTAGCTAGCATTAAGGGCGTTAGAGGTAGTCTACGGTTAGTAAGAGTATTAATATATCGTAAAAGAATGCGCTCCTATTAGGGACTAAGAATGGATTAGTATTCGGCTTTATGCTATATAGAATTAGTATGCCCATTGAAGCGCTTAGATAGCGTGGATCTCTCTACTTTAAATTACCTTGTAGTAGTAGAAATATTAGGCTTCTCTTACAGTTTCAAATTAGCTATCGCTTGTAAAAGGGCGTCCATTATGTGTTGAGATAATCAATATTAAAGATAATACAAAATTCTACAAAGTGTGCATTAGATGCGGCTGTGAATCACGTGGGGCAGACCCTTATACGAAGAGGCTGGGCTGGGCGGGGATGAGGAAGTGAGGTTGATGAAGAGCCGAGAGTCGAAGAAATGGCCTTCAATCAATAATGCCGTTCCACTTTGATGGAGGGGAGCATTGCTTTTCGTACACTCCCGCGTTTTCGTCCGCCGTATTTCTACTGCATCGATGGCTTGGCGGCCGAGCCTTGAGCCTTGAGACCTGATCTCCGAGGCCTCCTTGCTCCTTGCTGCACATCACACTCAGCCTCACGTTAGGATAACCATGGACAGGAACTATTATTACAACCCCCGTTGTCCATTCTCAAAGTAACGAGTTGGAAACAGAACGTTAGGTACAGATGCATTGGCCGCGAACTTCCGCCTTTGGAATCACTCTTTCTCATACTCGTGTGCCAATATCCCGCTCACACATCACGGGATCCGAACCGGTCGACATACACCTCCGAGATCGATCCCGCCCGTGATCAATCCCGCTATTGACACAAGTCTGACCAAGTCCATCTTCCGCACCATCTCCTCAGCGGAAAGCCCGGAAGCTCTAGCCTTGCAAAAGGTGGAAGTCAGAGCCCAATCTCTTCGAGATGACAACGGGGCAAACAGCCTTCGAAATGTTTCCATGCAATCCCCACGCTCTTGGCGCTGTGAAAAGAATCCGAGAGATGATGCTGAGCCGCACGACTGTACTGTGAGGCCTGGAGGAAACGACTACCATCACGAAGATGACGACTACCACGAAGACGATTGGAAGGAGCTACTAGAAGCGCCGCTTCCGAGAGATGTCAAGCCTATCTTTGGGAGTATGTGGCCTGAGGCATCTGGAAACTGGAGGAATGATTGGAAAAGCTTTCCTCTGGCTGAGAGTTGAAGAAGCCTTCGTTCAGTCCCATAAGAACTTCACATCCCCAAGCTCCTCATTCGACATCGGTATAATCCTCGCCTTCAGATCTGGTTCCTTTTCGAACTTCTCATCAAAAGGCCACATCGGCCTCTTGATGCGGCAATGCCCCAGCCTTGCCAAGTCCTGATCTACACCTCCAGGTGTTAGGGCGAGCATCCATCCTTTGGCCATGTCATACAAGTCCGGCTCAAGATAACCGATTTTCACAATGACGATATCCGCTCCGTTCCTTGCATCGAGGCCGAGATTGGTGAAGTCGGATTCCTTATGAAAGGGTTTCCGCAGCTTCGTGATGATTACGAAGACGCTGCCGACTTGGAGCACGGCTTCTTCACCGGCCCATTTGTCTCCCGATCTGAGGAAGTGAACTTTGCCGGTCATTGTGACTGGTCCTGAGTGGACGTTGTCCACTTCAGCACCTGCTGTGACAGTGACTGTTGCTCCTACGTCTGCTTCCTTGGCGATGCGGACAGCTTCGGGGCCAGGAATGCTAGCGTATAGGACTCTTGGGCCGGTGGCTGTTGCGAAGGCGGGATGCGAGAGGATCTTGGTGAGCGTGTATGTGACATCACCTGCGCCGCCTGCTGTTGGGTTATCGCCTGAATCAGAGATGTAGTACGGCCTGCTTTTGGAAGCTAGCGCAGCCTCAAGGCATTCATCGAGAGTTCCAGTCGGTGCCACGAACTCGAACTTTTCCCTCGCGTTCCAAAACATTCCCGCCAACCTTTCAGCACCTGAACTCACAGCCTGCCTATCCCATCCCGTAACCATCACAACACCGCAATTCCTCTCCTCATCACCCCATGCATAACCCACCCAGATCGCCGCATCCAACACCCCATCCATACTTTCGACCTCCGGAACAGCAGCATACGGCCCCTTCGCGGGCTCCATCCTCGTACTCGTCTGCTCACCGGGTAATAAAATCGGCAAAGGAATCCACGCTTTAATCGGCCTCACAATCTCTCCTTGATACTCCCTCATATTCAACACATCCACCAAATTGCTCGCCGCCCTCTCCTTCGTCTCCAAAGTATCCTCATGCGGAGCCATGCGATAACACGTTATCAAGTCGACCTGATGTGCCAACTCCCTCGAAACATTCCCGTGAAGATCCATCGAGGCTGAGATGAGCACATCCGGTCCGATGATTTTTCGTATCCGACGGAGGAGTTCTGCTTCGATGTCCGTGTAGCCGGAGACGTGCATAGCCCCATGTATATCAAACCACAATCCATCTAACCTTTTCTCCTTCTTGATAATCTCCCCCAACCGATCCAGGAATTCCCCAGCCAACGTCTCGAAAGCATCTGGCGTTATCGGGCCACCTGGTAGTGCGCCGGCAGTAAGTGCACCGTGCCATTGTGCCGCCTCAGCAAGAGAAATTCCGGGATGGAGAAAGTCATATTGGTCCACAACTTCTTGCCCTCGTTTGATGTCAAAGGCTTCAAGTCTTGTGCGGGAGGGTGTGAAGGTTGAGTTTTCGGAGCCTATGCCTGCGATGACGATGATGGGTTTGGTCATGATCGTTATCGGTCATATTGGATAGCTGTGAGGTTGGAGGTTCGGGATGGAGGTCATGTGTTGTTGTTGGTGGCGGGCATCGAGATAGGTGGCCGATAGGCATGCATGCATTGCATAGGCGTCTTGGCCTGAGGCTTGTGGATCGGCAGTTTTGAAGGCAGGCATTAGGCTAGGTCTAGCAATGGATTCTAAATCTATTCCTCATTCCTTGGAATCTTTCGGAAAAGGTGCACTCGACGATTAATATGAAGCATAAATGCTTTTGTTTCATTCGTGCTACTGATGGGGGAACTGTCCGAATAGACTGATGAAAATGTGGCAGATCCAACACCTTCAACCAGGCACTAGAGAGTAGAAAAGTTCCCAAGCATCCTGCAATGCCCTCGAGCCTTAGTCTCGTCCACCAGTCACTCCCTGTCTAACACTCAACTTCCACTCATCTCTATTCATAGTCAGCCCATGCTTCCTCTTTTCAGGTAGCAATCACCAGCCTTGTTCACATTGCCCCCGGAAGTACTAGCACTCTTGAAACAGTTGACATGATCAGCGTTGCCACCTATTTTCATGCAGTCCTCAAAGTCATCAGCGCCTCCATCAACGATCTGCATTGCATGCTGATAGAGAACTTAGCCTGTAGCGAGTCGACAGGGCGTTCTCGTTCCAAGACCGGCAAGTGTGGCATGTTGTGCAAGCTGCTTCTCGCAACACCCCCAAAGGTCTGCTCGCCGTTTCGTATCAGAGCTTTGTGATGGTAGGCTTGTCGCCATAGACCACGATCAGGAATCTAGGCCGTCGGAAACCCGTTCCAGGGTAGTAGCTGCCGCACGAGATCTCGCCTTTTCGGACTGCACGAATATTTGGCTTTTCGTCAGTGGCCTTGCTTCTCTGGGAGCCGTCGTACATCATTCTCCATTGCAATCGTCCTCCATTTCTCGACCACCATCATCATACCGGCAACTTCCCCCTCTCCTCCTCACTTTTATTAAACCCAAACATCCCAATAACAACAATCTTCACAACCCCCGCCAAGAATATCGCGAAAGCCGAACTGACAAATCGATACGCGGGCGCTCCAATAAAACTCCCAACACACAGCGTGACCAAAAACGTAATTCTTCTATCTCTTGACCGATTTTTTGTCACACCCGCAAAGAAGTTCGTATCCACGAACAAATCGACATACGCCGCCGTAGCTTGCGTTGTAGGGATCTCGGGCATACCGAGTTGGCGTGACATGGCGACTTGAGCTCCTGAGGAGAAGGCGAGCAGGCCGATGGTGCAGAGGATAGGAGCCGTGTTGACGGGGGCTGACTGGCTGTATCGTCCAGTATCGAAGAGATAGCTGAGGAGCGCAGCCGTCATGACGAAGCAGGTTTGAACCAGGTTGCTGAGCAGGAGCCACCATCTTTGAAACTTGCATTGGACATAGTTCGAGATTTGGCCGGCTGTGAAAACGCCAATGCAGAAGAATCCTAGGCTCACGGCCAGATGTGACGCTGGGACTTGGAAGTTCGACTCTTGTCGAGTGCCGTAGAGGTTGAAGGCCGTCACAGCGAAGAGGACCGTATTCCCTGTTTGGTTGGAGACAAAGCAGTGAAATTTGGGGAAGGTGACCGCGTCAATGATTCCAGTGGCAAGTGCTAGTGCTGTGAGTTCGAGCTCGAGCCAGTGTTGTTCATTGTCGATCGGCGTCTTGAGCCATCTCACGAATTTGTTCTCTTCTTCGAATACGCTGCCACGTCGCCGTTCGGTGACCATCTTGGACATGGACATGGTCCTCATTTGATGCCGGGTGAAGGCTCGCGTCAGGGGAAACGGCGAGAAAACTCGACGCAATTACAAGGTTCATTAGCCATTGTGCCCTCGGTCCAGCGTATGCCTAGAGTCTCTGCTATCCGGCTGTTAACGATGACTGGTGTGGTCCAGGAGTGAGAGTTCGTCGACAGCACAGCATGTCGATGGAGCAACCCAAAGGTGAAAGTCGGCTCGTCAAAAGGCACAGTTTACCGCATGCGTCATTCCAAAACCATTAAGCTCGAAAGTCTCCAAAGTGCAGTTGCCTCTTTTCGCTTAAGCGTCTTGAACAGATACGGTTCGCGCAGGCCCGGCAGATCAAATCCATCGGATGTTTTGGCAGATCCCTGGTGAGCTGTCAAATCGATGGTTTCGGTAGAGGCTGCCCATTGGCGCGGGACCGCTTCTACTGTGCACCAAAAGTCTATCTTGAATCAAGCGTGAAGTCATGAATGCAAGTGGAAAGCTTGGAGTGGCGTCGTGAATCGATGGTCGGGACTTAAATTTCATAGCAGACATCGTCCTTCTCGCAGGAACTCTGCGAATCCAGGCTGTTTTGAAGTTTGACTGGTCTGCAACAAGGATGGCTACAAAGTTGTAGCTGTCCGGAGGTCAGGTCCGGTCTGGGTCATGATGCGAAGGGACCCACATGCACAGGAGATGATCAGCGGCGTTGATCGGTGATGCGCTGCAGGGCGGTAATATCGCTGTTCTCTGATATGACAAGAACAAGCCTTGTGTCTTCGCACTCAGTCCGCCTCAGCGAAGACGACGGTGAGGCTCAACTATGAATCTCCCAGCTATCTACGTATCTACATCATCTCTTCATATTGAGGATGTCTCTCGTCACAGCTTCCAAAAGCGTGTGCCCTCTCGGTTGATCGTAAAGCCATGCTACGGTCGCTCGCTCGCTCTCTCCTCGTAGCTGCTGCGCTCAATCCAGCTCATGATGCATTATTGTTCATCAACCATCCAAGCGTCTACTTTTCCTCATCACTCTCCATATATGCATCTGATTCCTCCTTGCTCGATGGAACCCTTCTCCGATTTATCATTGAGTCATGTCGCTGAAAACATAAACTCCTCGCCATGTTCCCTTTTTCGCGCTGCCGCCTAGTGCGAGCAGATGCTACGCTAATGTAAACAAGCAAAACTCGCTATCTAGATTGGTATCATAAGCAAAACGCCGAGCAAATAGTTGTAGTAATTTTGGTGGAGCCGCGCTTGGGAGCGAAGGTACGCGACCATTGCCACCACCAGCTGCCCGCTCAATGATAGGCGCGTCAGATCGAAGTTGCAGTCGTGCAGGTCAACACCATACCAGGCTCCTTGTACTAGAAAGAGTATCTTTGGCGAAGCGCCTGCTCCTGCACAGGAGGCAGATTGTGCAAAAAGGAGTCGAAGCCGTCTCCGATCATCTGCTTATACTGCGCCAACACACGCTCGAAGCCTGCGAGCGGGCCATCCTCCTTCATGCCACTGAGGAAGACTCCTGGTGCGTTGGCCATCTCCATGAAGAAATCGAGAAGGCACTTCTCGAGTGCCTGTGGGTTGTCGAGGACCACGTTGACGAAACCTTTGTAGGCGTGGCCCTTCTCATCGGTCCAGCTGACCTTCTGCATCGACTGCAGGAAGGGCGCTGCGAAGTTGGCTAGGTGTGGTGCCAGCTGTTGGTGGCAACCAATGCCAAGGCGTCCGAGAGCAATCGCCGCGTTCTCGTTGAGTGATTCTGGAACCTCGCTGTTGAACATAATGATAGCAAGCTTCGCAAGCAGCAGGTCGACGTATGGTGTCATGCCCTCCTTCTGCCGCATCGCAACCTCGCCGCAAGACCAGCAAGCGTTGTTAATCACTCGGAATGCAGTCTCTGGATCTTCCTTTACTTCTTCGAGGTCGAGCTGCTTGATCAAGATCTGCATAATCTCGGGCAGGTACGGCTGCAGCTGTGAGAAAATATAGATCGCGCAATCTCCAAGCAGTGCATACGCGGATTGGCGAACGTCGTTGTTGGAGTCTTGCATGCAATAGGCAAGGAGCTGGAACATGTTTGGGTTTGCAGTCTGTGCAAGTCTGTTGCCCTGAGACTCGTCTAGCGCCTGGATAATGCTACTGAGGAGGTCCAGACTCGTGACAAGGAAGTCTTTGTCGGGTTGGTCCATCTGATATTGTGTTGCGCTGTAGCCGTCCTCAAGGTTCTGCTGGATGAGCTTGATGCAGCGCATGAAAAGAGGCTCAGCAAAGGGTGCAAACTGCGGGCCAAGTGCTGTGGCGACAAAAGACAAGCACTCGAGCAGGGGAAACATCTCTCGCGACTGGTCTTGCACATGCTGCCATCGACTAATGAGAGCTGGCATGAGCAAGTTCACGTTCTCTGGCTGGGCAAGTTCGGGTGAGGCGTGCTCGGCCAGTGTCTGCACGCAGTCGTAGAGGATGTACATGTTCTTGTCTTTGTACTTGTTGAAACATTTGACAAATTGCTGCAGGATGATGTTGCAGTAAGGCGTGAGTGCGGTGCTGGCCTTCTCTTCTAGAGAAGCAAAGGCGGATGCGGCAGACTCCTGGACCTTCTTGTTGTTGTCCAGCATGCGCTTGAGAAGGCCCTCCATCATAGGCTCGAAGAACTGCTGCTTTGAGGCATTGTCGTCATGTGCTGCCCACGAGGCAAAACGGCTCAGAGACCAGCAGGTAATCTGACGGACCACTGGCTGTGGGTCGGTCAAGAGGGAGAGCATGTAAGGTATGAGCTCAGGCAGGTGCTGCTGAATGTCTTCCATGCAGCCAGGGCCAATAGCTCCTAATGCCAAGACAGCAGCTTCTCGGTTGGGCCAGTCTTTGTGCTTGAGATTCTCGATGAGCCAGGGCAGGACCTCTTGGAAGACTTGTCCGTGGAAGTGGCTGGCAAGACTATCGAGCGATGCAGCCGAGCACTTGCGCAGGTTCCATTCCTCTTCAGGGTCGATGTCATCGAAGTCTTCGTCTTCAATCTCGCCATCGCTCAGGTCATCATCTTCGTATGCATAGCCGTTGGTGGTCGGCTTCGACTGACCGTTGGACTGGGTGGTTGAGCCTCCGGAAGCATCGGCGCGCGAATTCTTTTCTTTCGCAAAGGTAGGCTTGATATCTTTCGCCTCATCCTCTTCGTCAGCGTCCTCTTCAGCGTCACCCTCGAGGCGCAGTTGATCGTCTTCACTATAGATCATGCAGTCGAGCAGGACCGGGACCACTTTAGGCAAATATGGACCAAGGGCTTCTCGCAGCTGAGCATTGCTGCTCGCCTCAAAGAAGAATTCAGCCGCATCGAGAGCAAGCTCTTCGTTTGAAATTTCCTTCTGTTGCGAGAGAGTGTACTCGACGATGCCCTCGACATGTGGCATCAGGACCTGAGGCAAGGCATCTGCCAGCAGGGAGAATGCTCGACAGACAAACCTGCGCACATCGTCGTTGGAGTCTTGTGAGCAGCGAACGTATTCCGGAAGAATCTCGTTGATGTTCTCCTGGACTGTGAGCGCAATGGGCTCGTTGAGGAAGACGTTGATGGAGGCCAACGCTCGCTGGCGGACCTTGGAATTCTCACTGCGCGTGAACTCGACCAGCTTAGGAAGTAGGAAAGCAAGAGGGCGGTGACTTTGATATTGCTGGTCGAGAGCTTTGCGGTTGTCTTCGCAGATCTTGAACACGGCACCCATGGCACCGTCCTGTGCCTCGGGTGATGTCTGGCCGTTTTGATTCGCTACCATTTCGACGAGGTCGGGCAGGACCTGCGGCCATCCAAGTATGCCACCCTGTCGTACGACCTCCGTGATCACGTTTCCGATATAGTTGCGGATCTGGGGCGCTCGATCTTGCAGGCCGAGTAGCACATTGGTTTTGAGATATGACTTGCTTTGATCCGGTATCGGTTTGTAGCTGGCTTTGACGTTGTTCTTCAACATGATGGCAGCAGCGCTGCGGGCGGCATTCCACGCTTCCTGAGTGAGGCTGGTATCTGAACTTGGGTCGGGAGTTGTACAAAGGTAGACTAAATAGTTGTTGATGTCTGGAGAGGTCTTTGCTTGTCGGAGCATCTAGCCACGGATTAGCACCCACTCAGCTCACAGACCATGGTATCCATTCACTAACCGACTCGGCATTTTTCTGAGCATTAAGGTCATGGCCGCTGAGCGAATCCCGCAAGCATTGGGCTAGCTGGTGCAGCGGGCCAGGTTGCGGCTGCCACGCCATATCGAGGGTTCGTCCTTGTGCTACCAGTCGCGATGTAGGGGCTGCGCGGCGAAAGTTGCTGTCGGGTTGTTCGAGAAGGTGAAAGTCGTGTCCGGTCGCTTGGAGGGAAGGCGGCGGTTAAGAAGTATGGGCGATACGTCTGCTGGAGCTGAAAGGTGTTAGCAGTGGTGTTGTTGTGTCTCTGTGAGCAACAGTCGGTGTGCGCTGCGCGGTGGAAGCACAAACGGCGGAGTGACTTGACTGACAGATGAGAGTGGTGTGAGGGTCGCTGCTGGCAAAATGGCTGCCGTCGGTGGTCTACAGTAACATGGCTGCCATAGCTGCGTCCTGTCCTGGATTTTGCGGCGGGGAGGAGCGGCGAAGCTGGTGATGACGCTGAGCGGGTCCTTGCAGCCTTTGTGCGCGGCGCCAGAGAATGAAGTACGGCAGATCGTCCGTGTGAGATACTCGCAATATAACGAGACACTCGCACTGGAAGAAATCGGTGGTGTAGCGGGCGTAGGAGTCGATGGCTTCCTCAGCAAATTCCTGTCCGGAGAGTAGGAGCACAGTGGGAGGGAAGAAGGGCCCCAATTTTAGCGGCCGGCTGCTAACCTTATTTTGCGGGACATCACCTCCTTCACTCGCTCTTCACTTGCTTCAACCACAATCACATGTAAGTCGTCGAGTCTCAATGCTGGTCAAAGCGGCAATGCTACCCAGGTGGCCTTCTCGAGGTTATGCAATGTCGGTCTTCTCTGAGATGCGTCTGGTCAGCCGAGGCTTGCGTTGACCGCCGACACAACACGCGGCCCGAGAACCACCTGGTTGTTGCCGCACGGTGTCTGGGGCGCCAGAGGCTGTGTTCAAAGAGGAGATGAGCTTTTGATACCTCTATGTATCTGATTCTTTCAGTATTTGCCCTTATACGGTCCTTCAGGCGGACTGCACCACTTCCGTTCGTCCGGTGACGTCGAAAAAAGAGCAACGTGGACGGTGCTCGTGCATCTTGGGCACGTGCAGCTTGAAGCCATGCGTGACGGTGCCATCGTGCTACTTTGCATTCATGCAGGAACACATTCTGGCCTTACGGTGTTGCTTGACTGGTATGTATGGATAGGGGAAGAACAAAAATCGAACACGTACATAGAAATATGCTGGAACGGCCGAGGTACACTGCCATACCCTCTTGGGTTTCACAACCACCCTGTCCGCCACCTCAATCTCAACCGGAGGGAAGCTACAATATGCGCATTTTGCAGACGTGTGACCCTCTCAGCCCTGCACGTACAACGTCTTACACAGTAGCAATTTCCAATTGCGGATATACCGCATTCTGCTCGTAAGACAAGTTGGGTGGATCTGGCCCTTGGTTGCCAAATACTCAGTATCACCTCCGGACCGCAATTCCGCAAAGATCTTGATTCGACCCTCGGCGTGGCCATTCGGCGGCCATCCGATGTAGACAGCCATCGGATACTACATCACCGGCATCGCCGAGGCTGGCCGCAGCTGAGGTCCCAGAGGCGATTGTTCAGCGTCTTCATATGCCGGACTTTTGACGAAGTGGCCTTAAAAGGAGGCGGGTACGCAATAGAACAGACATTGCCGCTGAGGTGCATGAATGATTGCCTTGCATGTATCATATCCCACCACAAAGGTACTCAGACAACCTTGCGCTCCACCGTGAACAGGACGTCGACGTCAGTGGTGATGGATATCGTATCAGCTCTGATATGATTTGAAGTGCTAACTTGGCCTCCTAGCTCCGTCGACCAGTCATCGATATCCCATTCCAAGCCCTTGGTGGAGATGACAGCTTTGCCATACAGCGGCAAGATACCAATGTTCTCAGAAATCAGGTTTCCACTAAGCGGCGTGTATAAGTTCGTAGTCCCCGGCTGAAGTAGCACGCTGACAGAGGCCTCGGACATAAACCAGAACTGCAATTCAGGATGAAGGTACTTCTGTTCGCGGTAGATTTCATGCAGTAGGCCGATGCCTTGATCTACCCGCCCGCCGAGGCTTCCCAGCATCAAAACGTCCTTAATGTCTGGGAGAACTTTGAGACACATCTTGATACATTTGCCAAAGTCGGTGCTATATTGATCGGGGTCATTTGTGATCGGAATCTCGAGTTCCTCGTACTTTTGCCTGACCTCATCTGTGATAGAGTCCAAGTCGCCATGTATAGCCGAAGGAAGCGAATGCGTCAAAGCCGTCTGCCAGTCGGAGCTCGGATAATGCCTGACGAGCAAGTCGTGAAGTCGGTTCGCACCTCCATCTGCACATATTCGGTAAGATGCATGATCGTACAGGCGCCTGAAATACTCCAGATCATCTATCGGCGAATTCAAGATGATGAGGGCGACGTGCGGGCTCGCCTGGTCATGGTTCGGAATCCCCTCCAGATATTGCGTCGGTCGGAGCTCTGTGATATGTTCGGATTCTCCATTGGGTAAGGCCATGTCTTGAGACCAGAGCAGACAAGACTCGGGATCTGGTCGGGATGAGATTCTGGAACGATCGACGAGCATGTGCAGTTGATGCAAGGAAGGTGCAGGAGGGAAGCGGACTCGTCTCCGCCGGAAGCTCATTCGCCAGCGCACATTTCTAAGCTTCTCCGTGAGCTTCGAGGCACGAAACAATTCTGCACTTCTTCTGCTACAAGCATCGCATTTACGAATTTCATCTCGACGCTCTTTGATCTCCTTCTGTGTCTAATCTACAATGTTTCGACCGGCGTTCCGGGCAGCGGTTGCTGCTAGATCCGTTCCGAAAGCACAGCAAATAGGAAGACGATTCGCAAGCACTGCATCGTCCAGATCTGGGACATGGAAAGGCGCTGCTTTGAGATGGACTGCCGCGGGAGCCATCGTGTACTACTATAATACATCAAATGTCTTCGCGGAAGAGCCGCAATGTTTGTCTTCATCATCTATCAAGCTAGACGTGCCTAGATTGACGAAAATGCAGATGCAGTACACGCGCCACTCGAAACAGCTCACGAATCCGAGACCTACCGAACCGTCGACTCAATAGCAGAACAACGACGAGCCCAAGCGCGGGCACATCTCCACTCCACCTCGCCGACCCAACAGCAGGACGCACAGCAAACAGTCGCAGTCGCAGATGGCGAGCAAGTCGTAGCTGGAGGACCAAGCGCATTAGAAGACGAGGCAGAACAACAAGGCGCATTCAACGAAGAGACTGGCGAGATCAACTGGGACTGTCCATGCTTAGGAGGAATGGCACACGGGCCCTGTGGCGAACAATTCCGAACAGCCTTCTCCTGCTTCGTCTACTCGAAAGAAGAGCCCAAAGGTGTGGAATGCATCGAGCATTTCAAGACGATGCAGAATTGCTTCCGCGACCACCCAGAGCTTTATGGCGCCGAGCTAGATGATGACGAAGTTGCGGAAATTCAGGCGGAGGAGGATAGGGCACAAGCTGCTCAGGCGGCGAAGGCTCAAACGCAAGCTACGTCTACGGAAGGAAAGCAGGCGGAGAATGAGCGGGTTCAATCAGCTACTGCCCAAGCAAAGCAGACTGCACGGCCGCAAAGCGATACGGACGAGATTATGCCCAAGGCGTGGCATGATGGAAGAGAGGCCAATACTGGGAAGTAAATCGGGTGCGATTTAAGGACCACGGTACTCTGAGAAGCTCTTCCTGACTCACAGGGGAGTACCATTAGAAGGTATTTGCGGAGACCCAGGAGGGCACTGCATTTGCGAATACCGTCACCGACTTGGCCATCGGATGGCCTGTACCATCTTCTCACCCTGAAGAGCGAGCGTGCTTCAGCCTGAGATTTCAGATTTGGTACAGGCTGAGCATCGAAAACGCTGTAGAACTATGTATTACCAGCTGTACAGAATTACATGCTCACCTGAACATAACCTTAACGGACTCTCTTCGCATAATCTCATCCCCTTGACCAATGCATGTGAACGCCTGTGATTTCTTCAGAAACATTATGCAATTTGCAAGTGAATATACATGGGTTGATGCCTGAGCGGCTAGTTCCGCCCCGCGCTCCTTCCCCATCGCGTGCGCCGCCTGATGAAGTTCGCCAGTGACGCTCCTTCGACTTCACTTCCCCTCGATACCTGCGAACAGTCACCACCAACTTCGCCTTGGGGAGCCTGAAAGCTACATCTTCCCTAGCGCC
This sequence comes from Nothophaeocryptopus gaeumannii, assembly GCA_031771865.1. Lineage (NCBI taxonomy): Eukaryota > Fungi > Ascomycota > Dothideomycetes > Mycosphaerellales > Mycosphaerellaceae > Nothophaeocryptopus > Nothophaeocryptopus gaeumannii. The sequence continues at coordinate 76,383 of JASISA010000003.1, forward strand.
TGACTCTTTTCTTCTCTTCACCCAACACACTCTTCTCCGGCTACTGACAACCGCTTCAACGCGATATTATTCATCTGCAGCAGTGAGACCCCGGTGAACTACTGTGCGCTGCGGCTTGCTCGTGAACGCCAGGCACCGATCCGCTGGCGCATCGCAGCTTCAAAAGACAGACAGCTTCCACGAGGTAGCTCTTCCTTCTCCTCCGCCATCGACACCCACCCACCTACACCGATACCTCGACGCGATCGTCATCATGTCTTCCTCAGCGGCCCTCGCGGCGAAGAACCAGCCGCCACCACCGATGCCGACCAACAAGGATGATATCAACGGCACCTGGGCCTTCCTCGAGTGGGGAGTAGGCCGTATCATGCATAGCCTGAACGATGGCATCGATCTCAAGACATACATGTCCCTCTACACGTCGATCCACAACTTCTGCACGGCTCAGAAGGCCGTCGGCATGCAGTCTAACAGCCTGAATAGCAATCACCGCGGCGCGCACCTTCTTGGAGAGGATCTCTACCACAGACTCAACGACTATCTGAAGCGGAATCTGCAGGGCGTCCACGAAGAGATGGTCAAGCACACGGACGAGGCTCTGCTCACATTCTACATCAAGGAGTGGAAGCGTTACACACAGGCGGGCATGTACAACAACCACTTGTTCCGCTACCTCAACCGCCACTGGGTAAAGCGCGAGATGGATGAGGGAAAGAAGGATGTCTACGATATCTACACCCTGCACTTGGTGCGGTGGAAGGAGGACATGTTCGGCAGCACCCAGAACGCCGTTATGGACGCCGTCCTTCGTCTGGTCGAGAAGCAGCGCAACGGTGAGACTATCGAGCAGTCCAAGATCAAGGACGTCGTGCAGTCATTCGTGTCCCTGGGTATCGACGACGCGGATAGCAGCAAGACGACGCTAGACGTCTATCGTCAGTACTTCGAGGCTCCATACCTGGCTGCCACTTCTATCTACTATGACAAGGAGTCCGCGGCATTTCTGGCCGAGAACTCTGTGGTCGACTACATGAAGAAGGCGGAACGAAGACTGGATGAGGAGAAGGAGCGTGTGCCGCTTTTCCTGCTGCCTGAGATCATGCAGCCACTTATGAAGACCTGCGAGACGGCCCTGATCCAGAAGCACGCTCCTACTCTGCGAGATGAGTTCCAGATCTTGCTCGACAACGACCGCGAGGAGGATATGGCACGAATGTACAAGCTGCTCGCGCGCATCCCAGACGGTCTTGACCCACTTCGCACACGCTTCGAAACCCACGTGAGAACAGCTGGTCACCTTGCCGTCGAAAAGGTCGCTGACCAGGGGGAGAGCTTGGATCCGAAGGCATACATCGATGCCCTTCTTGAAGTGCACACGCAGTACGCCGCGCTTGTTCAGAATGCGTTCACCGGAGAGTCCGAGTTTGTGCGATCACTCGACAACGCCTGCAGAGAGTACGTCAACCGCAACAAGGTGTGCGCTAAAAACTCAAGCCGATCGCCCGAGCTACTGGCCAAGCACGCAGACAACGTGCTCAAGCGCTCTACTAAGGCTACTGAGGAGGACGACATGGAGAAGCTTCTCAACCAGACCATGACCATCTTCAAGTACATCGAGGACAAGGACGTGTTCCAGAAGTTCTATTCTCGACATCTCGCGAAGCGTCTCGTCAACAGCACGTCCGCATCTGGCGATGCCGAGACAAGCATGATTGCCAAGCTCAAGGACGCATCTGGTTTCGAGTACACCAACAAGCTGCAGCGTATGTTCCAGGACATGCAGACCTCGAAGGATCTCAACGCCGCGTACGAGGAGTGGCGGTCTCAGACTTTTGAGAAGGACGATCGCAAGGACGAAGTCGATGCATACTACCAGATCCTTGGTACCGGCTTCTGGCCTCTGCAGCCCCCAACAACCACGTTCACGGCCCCTCAGGCCATCGTCAAGACGTACGAGCGCTTCCAGACGTTCTACAACAACAAGCACGGCGGGCGCAAGCTCACTTGGTTGTGGCACTTGTGCAAGGGTGAGATTCGCGCCAACTACGTCAAGATGAACAAAGTTCCATACACCTTCCAGGTCTCGACATACCAGATGGCCATCCTTCTGCTCTTCAACGACAACGACACCGTCAGCTACGATGAGATTGCCGAGACCACTGGCCTCGCCAAGGAGACTCTCGATCCCAGCTTGGGGATAATGCTCAAGGCGAAGATCCTGATCCCAGAGTCAGAGGGTGCTGCCATCACCAGCGGCACGTCGTACAAGCTCAACTACGGCTTCAAGAACAAGAAGTTGAAGGTCAACCTGAACGTCGCTATCAAGTCCGAGCAGAAGCAGGAGGTCGAGGACACGCACAAGACGATTGAGGAAGATCGAAAGATGCTCATGCAATCCGCAATCGTCCGTATCATGAAGTCACGCAAGCATATGAAGCACTCCCAGCTTGTCTCCGAGACGATCTCGCAGATCAAGAGCCGCTTCACTCCTAAGGTTAGCGACATCAAGAAGTGCATCGATATCTTGATAGAGAAGGAGTACCTGGAGCGTCTGGAGGGCGATGACTTGGGCTATTTGGCCTGAGTGAAGACTATAATACCTCTTCCTTCAATGGGTCTTCCTACTCCGCGGCGGCGAAATGGGACGGCGGGCTGCGATCAGGCGAGATATGCAAGGTCGCTCGGAGGGAAAAGGAGATCCTCCGGTCTCTATTCCTCATACTACGTTACGAGAATCATGGTTGGTCTGGGATGTGCATTTAGCATGGCGTGGGCGTTCGCTTTTAGCTTCTTCAGGATGAGGGTGATGGGTCGAACGAATGGAACGCTGCGGCGCTGCGGCGGATACTGCGGCAAGTGCTCTGTATAGAAGGGCTTTAAGACAATGCAAATAGAGATGAGATGTCACAGAATGCGAAAAATCGATCTTAGACTTTCCCCATTCCATAATTCTCGATGCCGGTCGCTCCAGACCTATTGCACGTGATATTGGATTGAGATGCGGGCTGCATGTGCTCTCATTGGTTAAGGCTTCGGCGATGGAGCTGGCCACTGCTTCTGAAGATACGTGGGACTTTCTTGGAATCTCGAACATCGCCTCTCTTCTCACAAAACATCTGCCACCATGTTTGTCGCCACCACTCCATTGTCTTTAAAATGACCTAGCTAACCATGAGATACAGGGCGCCTCTCGTGGACCGCGCGGAGATTCTATCCGCAACGCTCCACAACCCACGTCCACTCCTCCTCCACGCCTACATCCTCCCCTTCACCATCCTCTGGCCCATCTTCTTCAGCGTCTACCTCTCGCAAGAATCCTACGACAAATACATCAACGGCCAAGAATGGACGTTCGTCTTCGCCGGGAGCATCGTCACGCTTCAGAGCTTGCTCTGGTTGATGACGTTCTGGAATGTGAATTTAAGAGCATGGTTTACTGCGTCTTCTGCGAGGAGCGTCAAAGAAGCTGGGTTGATCAAGGTTATTCCGGCGGCGAATGCAGGGGCGAGTGAGATATGCAAGATTGAGAGGGAACAGACTGGGGGAAGGGAGAATGTGTCGTTCCTCTTTCAGAAGAGACGATTTCTGTATGATCAAGAGAAGGAGACGTTCGCGCCTTTAAGCTACTCGATCGATGCCGAGCCGAAGCCGACGATTTCGACGTTCCAGAGTTCGAAGGGATTGGAGAAGGCGGCGGAGATTGAGAAGTTAAATCAGTATTACGGGTTGAATGTCTTTGATATTCCCGTGCCGACTTTTACGGAGCTGTTCAAGGAGCATGCTGTGGCGCCATTCTTCGTCTTTCAGATTTTCTGCGTGGGGCTGTGGATGTTGGATGAGTACTGGTACTACTCGCTCTTCACGCTCTTCATGCTGGTTGTCTTTGAGAGCACGGTCGTGTGGCAGAGGCAGAGGACTTTGACGGAGTTTCGGGGCATGAGCATCAAGCCGTATGATGTCTGGGTTTACAGGGAGAAAAGATGGGTTGAGCTACAAAGCGACAAGCTGTTACCTGGAGATCTGGTATCAGTGGGCAGAACAAAAGAGGAGAGTGGCGTGGCTTGCGATATGCTGCTTGTCGAAGGCAGCGCGATCGTCAACGAGGCTATGCTGTCGGGTGAGAGCACACCGGTCCTGAAAGATTCTATACAACTGCGACCTGCAGATGCGAGACTTGAGCCTGAGGGTTTGGACAAGAACGCTTTCCTGTGGGGAGGCACCAAGGTCTTACAGGTACAGCATGGCACTACGTCTGAGGATACTCTAGAGACTGTCCCACAAGTCCAATCCGGTGTGCCTCCAGCCCCGGACAAGGGCGCACTGGCGATCATCATCAAGACTGGATTCGAGACCAACCAGGGGGCTCTCGTTCGCACGATGATCTACTCGACCGAGCGCGTCAGCGCCAACAATGTGGAAGCTCTGCTTTTCATCCTGTTCCTCTGCGTCTTCGCTATCGCTGCCTCTTGGTACGTCTGGGAAGAAGGTGTCAAGCAGGATCGCAAGCGATCGAAGCTGCTGCTCGATTGTGTCCTAATCATTACTTCTGTCGTTCCACCCGAGCTACCTATGGAGCTCAGCTTGGCTGTGAACACCAGCTTGGCTGCACTCAGCAAACTCGCTATCTTCTGTACCGAGCCTTTCCGGATACCATTCGCTGGTCGCGTTGACATCGCCTGCTTTGACAAGACTGGAACGCTTACCGGAGAAGACCTGGTCGTTGATGGGGTTGCTGGTTTGTTCCTTGGACAGCAGAACGCGAACGTCCAGACTGAAGCCGATGGTGCTCATAGCCAGCTTACGAAGGTGACTGACTCTGGATTTGAAACAACTCTTACTCTGGCCACTGCTCACGCGCTCGTCAAGCTCGAGGAGGGCGATGTCGTAGGTGAGCCGATGGAGAAAGCTACTCTGGAATCACTCGGCTGGACTGTTGGAAAGAATGATACTCTCGCGGCCAAGGCCGAGACTAATACTCGTGGCGCATCGTCTGGTGACATTGTCCAGATCAAGCGCCGCTTCCAGTTCTCGTCCGCTCTCAAACGCCAGAGCTCAGTCGCTACCGCAATTACAACCAACCGACGGACAGGTCAGAGGACCAAGGGCACCTTTGTTGGCGTCAAGGGCGCGCCTGAAACAATACGAAAGATGATCGTAGACGTTCCTTCAAAGTACGAGGAGACCTTCAAATACTTCAGCAGGAACGGTGCTCGTGTGTTGGCTCTTGGATACAAGTGGATCTCCACCACCGATGAGATCTCGCAAAAGAAGATCAACGATCTCAAGCGAGAGGATGTCGAATGCGACCTCCACTTCGCCGGCTTCTTGGTGCTGCAATGTCCTCTTAAAGATGATGCGATCAAGGCTGTTCGCATGTTAAACGAGAGCAGTCATCGTGTGGTCATGATCACTGGCGACAATCCCCTTACTGCGATTCACGTTGCTAAGGTGGTCGAAATCGTTGATCGCGAAGTCCTCATTCTGGACGCGCCTGAGCACGATGACAGCGGCGAGAAGCTGGTCTGGAGAAGCGTGGATGATAAGACGAACATTCCCGTTGACCCAAGCAAAGATCTTGATCCCGAGATTCTGAAGACAAAAGATTTGTGCGTGACAGGATACGGTCTGTCAAAATTCAAGGACTCACATGCTCTCGCATCGCTTCTGGGGCATACTTGGGTGTATGCTCGTGTGTCACCGAAGCAGAAGGAGGAGATTCTTCTCGGGCTCAAAGACCAAGGCTACACCACACTCATGGCTGGAGACGGCACCAACGATGTCGGTGCATTGAAGCAGGCCCATGTCGGCGTTGCACTCCTCAACGGTACGAAGGAAGACATGGACAAGATTGCCAAGAACTTCCGCGAGACCAAGATGAAGGAGATCTACGAGAAGCAGAGATCCATGATGCAACGCTTCAACCAGCCTGACCCGCCTGTGCCTCCCGCGATTGCTCACTTGTACCCACCAGGCCCGAAGAACCCGCATTACGAGAAAGCGATGGAGCGCGAGGCTCAGAATAAGAGCCAACTTCTTGCTGCGAAGGAAGCACAAGAGAACGGCACGGCGAATGGAGATATTGGCAAATACACGCCACCTCCACAAGCCGCCCAACAAGCAGTGGCGAATGGACCAAAGTCACCACAAGAGCAAAAGAAAGAGCGTGCTCAGAACGCTGCCAGCCAGATGGCCGAGAAGCTGTCCATGTCCATGCTGGAGGATGAGCTTAACGCGGACGAGCCACCGACGATCAAGCTTGGTGATGCTTCGGTCGCTGCTCCATTCACGAGCAAGCTTGCCAACGTTGTGGCCATCCCTAACATCATCCGACAAGGACGATGCACGCTTGTTGCCACCATCCAGATGTACAAGATCCTCGCCCTCAACTGCCTCATTAGCGCCTACAGTTTGTCCGTGCTGTACCTGGACGGTATCAAGTTCGGAGACGGGCAAGTAACAATCAGTGGTATGCTCATGAGTGTCTGCTTCTTGAGCATCTCCCGCGCAAAGCCTGTCGAGCAGCTCTCCAAGGAGCGCCCGCAGAACAACATCTGGAATTGGTACATCATCCCATCCGTTCTTGCACAGTTCGCCGTGCATATTGTCACTCTGATCTACATCTCCAACACCGTTCACCGCTTCGAGCCACCAAAGGACCGCTCCGAGATCGACTTGGAAGGCGAGTTCGAGCCCTCTCTTCTCAACTCCGCGATCTACCTCCTCCAGCTGATCCAACAAATTTCCACCTTCGCCATTAACTACCAAGGCCGACCCTTCCGCGAGAGCATCAAAGAGAATAAGGGAATGTACTGGGGCATTGTTCTAGTCACCGCCGTTGCCTTCTCCTGCGCCACCGAGTTCGTCCCTGAGATCAACGAGAAGTTGAAGCTCGTGCCATTCACGCCAGAATTCAAGACGATAATGTGTGCTGTCATGGTTGCGGATTATGTGGGTTGCTGGACTGTAGAGAAGGTTCTCAAGACACTGTTTTCGGATTATAAGCCGAAGGATATTGCTGTTAGGAGACCTGATCAGCTAGAGCGCGAACAGAGGCGGCTCGCTGAGGAGAAGGCTATAGAAGATAAGAAGAAAGAAGAGGCTGCTGGGAAGGCGTAGCGGCTTCGTATAGTTGTTTGTATTGGACGAGTATAGAACTTTCAGTTCAATTGCACCGTTTGATTCTTTCCTCACTTTTCACATGCTAAACGGGATGACGCGGGATATGCAGGGTCTTGATCCGAGCGGGTTCGGAACGGCGTAGTAACTTGTCAACCAACGCTGTTCTTCTTTGCGACGAATAACACCTCCTTTGGTGCTACACGCGCCTCGATACCGACGTCCATTGTGCAGACCATATCACCTGGCAGATATCATGTCGTCTAAGGAAGACTTGTACGGCGCCTTAGGGAAGCTGACTGGCCTGAGTCTCAAGGAGGAGGATGATCAGGGCGTGAAGTTGTCGGCTCCATCAGTCTCCGCCAGTAGCGACGATGTCTCTCGTTCAGACGGCGCGGCTCTCGAAGAGTACGTATCTCCGTCGCGCCTTCTTCAAAAACTGTCACTAATGGAGACAGACTGTCACCTACCACGACCGCCACTTCCTTCAATCCCTCAAATGCACCCGCTTATGACCTACCGCTTGCGGAGTCCGTCATCCCAGAGGAGGTTGACGTTGCCTTCGAGCCTGACTGCCCCAAGTACGGCCTTGTGATCAACAACATCGCGCCTCTGAAGGGCGGCGGCTTTGTCGGCCTTAAATTCAAGCAATGCGTTTTTGACGACACGTACCCGGCCATCTTCACCAACTCCAAACTCTCAAATGTCACATTCGTCTCTTGCGACTTCCGCAACGCCCGGTTTGAGAACGTCGTCATGAACATGTGCACGTATCTCGACTGCAGCTTCAGCGGCTGCTCCTGGAAGAACCGCCAACTTGCTGAAAAGTCCTGTTACAAGGCAACAGTCTTTCGCGACAACTACGAGGGTGAGTACACCGATGTGAAGAAGCATTTTACAAGTTGGGAGAAAGAGCGCGCGGAGGTTGCGAAGAAGGCCAAGGCTAGCAAACCTGCTCAATCGACCGAGATGACTGGGGATAAGGTGCAGGGATGGTGTGTACCTAAAGGATATGACTATGACATCCCGGAGGAAGACCTCTACTACAAAGTCGACAAGCCAGTGTACCAAAAAGAGTACTCACGCATCCCACCAGGACTTGGCATCAAGCTCGACGACACTCCGAAGTCTGGGATAGTCATCACCGGCAGCGACAGGCAGGGGCAGACCTATGTCAACGTCACGTTCCGCAACTGTAAGATTGAGAGACGCCTGAACTTGACCAACTGCTACTTCCGCGGCGTTCTCTTCGAAGACTGCGTTTTCAAGGATTGCAGTCTCACCAATGTGGTCCTCTCATCCTTCACTTACAGTGGTCGTACCTTCAACAACACCGAGTGGACGAACCGCCGCATGATAAACACTACCATTCAAGATCGCACGTTCGCGTCCAAAAACAAGCAGCCCTTCAACCCAGTCCCAGCGGAAATCCAGAACAAGAAGCGTACTGAGAATCGTCCGGTCATTCGCAGTGGCGTTGGCTTTGATGCTCCAAGGCAGTATGGTCGCAAGGGCTATATGAAGAACGCGTACATCATGTCGCCAGAGGAGCTGCGGCAGGGGACCATGCAGGATGGCGAGGTTGTCGAGAAGAGTCTGAGGCACACTGGAGGAGTGGCTCCGACGATGTTCACTTCGTTCAAGTTTACTTGAAGCAGTGCTGCGGAGAGGAGTGGAAAACGCGATCACTCAGTGTACAGCTTGATATGCTAGTATTGGACGTTGTATAGATCGTAGCTGCTGGGAACGTTTGGGCGTTGGTCGCTCTTGCTACGGCAGCTTTCACATGCAGGGTCCCGGTCATAGCTTCAACGCACGTTTGTTGCCTACACCACCTTGTGTCCGCCTTCGCTTTGCAATCTCACTCACTTGACCACGCACAAACACACACTCGTATTTTACTCGATCACCCTCACGTTGTTCAACACCACTTGCCGGCGCCTCGTTTCTTCACCATGGGCCGCAACGATATTCTCGCTGTCGCTGAGCGGCTTGCCGGTGTCACGCTGCAAAACAGAACCAACAACGATCAGGACAGCAGCAACTCAGCGATACCTCAACCGAGCAAGCAGTCACCCAGGACGGTGGTACCGGCTCCAGAGAACGACGACTCGGAGAGCGACTTCGACGACTCCAAGTACGATAGTGACGACTATGGATTTGGCGACGATGTGAAGGATCTTCAGTCATCGCCTGACTGTAAGGTAACAGAGAAGTAAGCGTCTTCAATATCACGATGTGAATAACCATGAAGTGAGCTGACAGTGTCAACAGGGAGGCCAGCAAAGCCAAAGGCAAGGAGCCCGCGAGAAGCGTTTACGGCGCGTTGGCTTCTGACCAAGAAGAATCATACATCCCAGACGCGCTCGACATCACCTTTGTCCCCTCATCGCCCACTCACGGCCTCAAGATCATCTTCGGCGCAGCGACTAAGTTCTTCTCTGTTGTCTTCATCGACTGCACCTTCGCCAAGACAACTGTTTTTGAAAACAGCATTCTCGTCGATGTCGTTTTCACCAATTGTCACTTCGACGGCTCCAGCTTTGTCAACGTGGTGATGAAGAATTCTCGAGCAACCGACTGCCTGATTCAAGATTCGATCTGGATGAATCACACTTTCCAAGAGGACTTTACACTTGTGGAGAAGAAGGTCGTTGGACGGAAAGTGCGGAATGAGGAGATGCCGGAGGACATCGAGCTGCCGACTTTGCTCTTGAATACGAAAGAAGAAAAGGCCAATGCGCAGTCTGCGACTCTTCACATCAACAGTAAGCTGCCGTCTGTAGGAGCAAGTTCCAAAGAGGAGGAGGCAGGTGCACAATCTGCGATTCCTGACACCAGCAGCAAGTCTCCAGATCTGTCAATGGGGGCGAAACAGGCAGAGAAGCAGGATGCAGTGCCTGGTGCTCTGGATATCTTGTTCTACGACGTAAGCCAACACACGAACTCCCTTTCGCAGATACCCACTGACACCTCCCAGACCCCATCCACTGGCCTCAGCATTATCAAAGGCCCCGGCGAGCTCTAACATCCGTCTCTTTCCACAACTGCACCCTCTCCAACGTCATCTTCCAAAACTGCATCCTATACGGAGTCGTCTTCCAGAACTGCAACCTGAAAGACACGAAGTACACCAACGTCGTCCTCATGGATGTCGCATTTCGGAACAGCACCGCAGACCGCCTGGAGTGGAAGAATGTCAAGCACTCGGGCTCAAGATTTGTCGGCTGTGCCTTCGAGCAAGAGACCAAGAACTACGGCAGAAAGCCATCGCATCTCAACAATAAGCTCTGGGTCAGGAGTACGCCGTTGAGGGTGCCGGAGTGGGATGAGGCGTTGGAGAAGACTGAGACGGAGGTCGTTCAGGCCGGACTGGAAGGAAGTGAGGTGAGAGAGGAGGCGCCGCCGATGCTGGATGGAGCGAGTGCGAGTACGACGTTTAGGACGTTCAAGTGGGAGGATTAGGAGCCTCTGATTGGGTTGTTGGCGAGGACCTTTGGGCGGGATGGTTGTTGTGCGGTGAAAGTCAGGCCTTCTGCTCAGATGATGTATGGCCATTCCCAGGTTCGCCTTCGTATGTCGACGATGGAGTCTTGTTCCTGGTAATGGTCTTGTGCTTCAAATCCTTGTCCCCTTCCTCACTTGCTCCTCCACCTCCCTACTATCCCTCGCATCGCATCGGCCACCTTTCTCACCAACCTCCTCCTCTTACAATAACCACAAGTCATCTGCACCACCTCTCTCTCCTCTCCTTCTCCTCCTTACTCAACCATCCTCGCTTTTAACTTGATACATCGGCAGGCACATCACCCAGAATTCTCGACGCACATGGGACAAATGGAATCCAGACCCAGACCCATTCCGCTCTCAAACTTCGACTTCCATCGCTCTGTGGCCTCTTATGCAGGGATCGAGGTGAGGATGCCGTTTTAGGAGGCTGGGGATATGTGTGAAGCCGTAGTACATGATCCAGCGAAGACCAGTGTGTGGTGGCGTGTTGGGGAATTCAGAGTGTGGTGCTTCGTCTAGGCGTGATGTTGAATGAAGTGTAGTGTAGTGTCGATGATGGAGGATGAATGCTGTGATTTCGTATCGTGATAATAGTCTTCAGGTATGTAATCGTAGTAGTAGTAGTACTAGTTTATTAGCAGCGCCAGAGGTAGACGATCCGAGACATATATGCTTGACTCTTACCTTCCATGTCCTCATCTTACCCCCACCTACACCCTACTGGATCGAGTGTTTCCAACTCGCACCGGCAGCCCAAGATGTCCGTCTCTGGCACTGATTGGCAGAATGTTCCGAAGGTGGAAGTGATCAGCTCATAAGAAAAATGCTCTGTTCTTTCATTTCATCATATCTTTCATCATAGCTCTGCTTTACCTCGCACTTCCTTGCCTGTTGCCTCCTTGCACTCGGAAGAGCGTAGATACAGCCGCAAACTCAAGTCGCTCGCTTTCTCAGGGTATACTTCAAAGTGTCGACTTTCTTTCCTCCCAAAATCAGGCCCCAACACTGGTCTGGCCTTCCTTCCTGGGTGTTCTCGCTATACTCATGCGATACCAACAGTGTGTCAAATGTCATGCCCGCTCGCCTCTCCCTCATGCGTCGATTCGAAAATGCAAATGCGGTGGATGGGAGCACCGCTCTCCGTGGTAGTCATATAATTCTAGGAAAGGTATGCTCATGGCCGTGTTCAACTCGCTCGTTCGCTCAATGTCATGATTCACTCCGCGGCCTCGCACGTGTCGAGCTACGACCACGTCCAGCTTCAACGTTGCTGACGGCCGCTTCGTAGGTAGGTATAGGTGGGCTCGGATTAAGCAGGCGACGTTGTTCGTCCTGTGCTGCTGAAAATAAGCCGCTCGAAGGTCGGGCGGTGGTGTCGGAGTCGTCGTCGTATCCATCATCCTCATCAGGACTTTCGTAGTCTGGAGGAGGGTGATCTGCTGGTTCGAGAGGCAGACCTGGATTTACTAGAACTTGACTGCTTGCAGCCTCGCTGGTCCCTTCGCCAGCATCATCCTCGTCATGCGAGTCCATGAGATTCAGCTGAGCGAGCGAGATGTCGGTTGGCGATCTCTCTGGCCCTGGGCTCCGAGCCGGTCTACCCTGCAGCCTCACTTGCGCACTGCTTGTCCGCGCATGTCCAGGTATCCAGCCCTGTCCTTCTCTGATGCCTTCTCTTCCACCTTCGAGTAGGATGCTGCCCGCTTCGCTACCATACGGAGGCGGCGGCGCAAGACTTCCGGTCATTGGTGCAAGTCCCCACTTCTTGACGTTCGCCTCAATGAAGACAAAGCCCATTTGGCCGAAGTTGACGTGCACAGTAGCAGGTCCATTGGCTCCCACAGTAGGGAAGAAATTATGCAGCTTCAAACCGTGCGCGACATCTTCCAGCTTCTTACCATTCCTTGTGAAGAAGATCGTGCCCGTTCGAGGTCTGTATCCAACACCGACGACATCGCCTTGCACGTACGGCGGGCCGTAATTCGTGGAGTTGAACGGTTGCTGGAATCGGCGTTGTCCATTCGAGAAGTACGCAATCGAGTATTTGTGGAAGCCAGGAAGTCGGAAGAGCGGGTATGGTTTGGTGGTCAAGCCGATGCTGACCATTGACGATTCGGGCTTATCATAGAGCTTCGCTTCCCAGTAATAAACCTCGTTCTGCTTCGGGATGGGCAAGTTGCTCTGAACGCTGCATTCGGAGTCAAAGAACTCTATCTCTGTTCGCGCTTCCACGAAGCAGTTCGCGATTTCCAGTTCCGGCTCAAACTCCCATGCAGAGACCCCCTTCTCCTGAATGGCAAGGAACTGCGAGAGCGAGATGTCAGTCTGGACGGATTCGGGCGGGTTGTGTTGTACGAATGCTGGAGTGAGAAGTCAGCAAGTCGCCCTTATTCCGATATGCCATTGAGATGCTGCCGCCTAGTGCTCGAAGTGCAAGGCAACCTCCTGCACTCCATATGTTATCTCACCCCACACAATCTTCTGGAACTCACCTTTCGCCCTAAAATACTCTGCCCTCTGCAAATCATCCATCTCCGCCACGGCCTCCTCCTCCTCCCTCAAGAAACTCTGCTCATCATCAAACTCCCCCGGCCTCCCAATCCGATCCAAAAAGATTCGTCCCCTGTTCGTATACCGAAAGAAATACACAATCAGTATAACCGCTCCCACCAGCGCCGCAGATCCAAATGTAGACATCATGCCTATCAGGATCCCTTTCCCTGTGGATCCTAGCCCGAATGCTTGGACATGTTGGCGAGGGTTGTTGCCTCCAGGCGATATGGGGGATATTGACCAGTCTATGCCGCCGGCGCGGGGGCTGTATATCTGTTGAGAGAGGGTCGTGGGTTGGATATGAGGGAGGGTCGATGTGGGCAGGGTGGTGGGGAGAGAGTAGGCATCTCCATTGTTTAGCGCAGCCTGCGCCATCGGCGATTGTGGGCGCGCAATGCTGATTCGAGCTGAGGGTGTACAGTCGCTCGCTGGCGATGTATGTGGCAGTAGAGAGCGTCAAACAGGATTGTGGCAGTCGCAGTTGCGGACTCTCGATGTTTGTGGGTGGGGAGGGGGTGGTGCTGGCTTGCGCTCGGTGGTGCCGCGGCGAGGCGAGTGCGATGGGTCGGGGTCTCGTGATCTGAAATCACTCCAAGATTTAATGCTCTTCACTCAATCCTCACTTCTTCATTTCGATATCTCGGTATCCGCTCAGGACAGATGTTGTGTGTGGAGAGTATGGTAGAGAGTGTTGTCGTTGTGTGGTCTGGATGCCACCACCCGGCAGCGCCTCTCCCGCCGCCGCGTTTGGCTTCTTGGCTGACGCCGCGGGATCGCTGCTTCCGCCAACCGCGATTGGCTCACCCCTCACTGAGCAACACCCGCCCAATTTGGCCAACACAGACATGAACCCGGCCCTTGCCTCATTGCTTGATGAACTGCAGTTCGCAGAGGAAACGTCACCACGAGCCCGGTCTGTGGGAGAAGGCATCAACGCCACGCATTCACAATCGCTCTTTGCGACAACGTGGTGAAGCTGCAATGAGGCATTCCTGTACCACCAACCACGCGCTGCGCAAGCCAAGACTTCCACAGCCGAGCGAGTCTCGGCGATCGGGTCACTTGCATGTGATCGAGGGATGTATCATAGTGTTGGAACACTTTCAATGGGACGGTAATGTACATTCTCACTCCCTCTGAGTTTTGATATCTATAGATTGGAGTTGAGTTGCTGACAGTAATTCATAGCCTCTGCGAAAGAAATACAATGATCCAGTCCCACTAATATCCCGACAACCAGATCTAAAGTAAAGGAACATACGCGAAAGCGGTGACAGTAACAACGTTGACCGTGAATGTGGTAGTGCTAGTCCTCGAGACTATAGTCGACATAGAAGTCGAGGTTTTTCGTAGTAGTCGTGAGTACCGTTGATGTCTTAATCCCCAGGTACGAAGAGCAGAACCCAGTAGCAGTGCTTTGAGCTGCAGTTCCGTTCCCACCCTCGAAAAGAAGGCTCCGTAGGGCGTTACACTGTAATCCACTGGGGAGTGCGTCACGTTCGACATTCTCGGCAGAAAGAGGCGTAGCACCAGCGAAGGATACAAACAGTGAAACGAGTGTAGAGGTCCGCATGTTGGCGACGGGCATCAGCTGAGCGCTGCTTCCTGAAGATGCCTGCAATCACCATGAATGATCGAATGTTCTTTCGCTCAACAAGTAACTTGACTCGGATACCTGTAAGAGCGCCGTGGAGTGCTCATCCAACCATCAGTGTTCCATCCGACAGAATGTCCTTTCTTCAAACCATTGAGTATCCTGATAGAGCGTGGTCCGCTGCCACTGCTCAAAACATCATTCCACTGGGCAGATAGACTTCCAGATCCGCGCTCAATTCGACAGAACTCTTACAGAAGCGCTGCGTGGAGATGCGAGAGGATATTCAGTCTTGACCGGTAACCGATGACTTTACGTTGTAGGGAGATACCAAGGACCGGTGACTTCATCGCAGTGAACATCTTTTGCCAGCAATTTGTGATCACTATCGCTCACACATTGAGCTCTCGAGCGAAGCTCTTGCTTGCCTTCTCGATTCATCCTCAATACAACTTTCCTATTTGATACTGCGGCCACAATGTTCTACCTTAATGCCGCAACTCTGCAAGAGACCTCTCGCTAACTGCTTGTCTCTCTTTCTTGTTCAAGCAATTTCCGAGGCTACAAGCATATGTGTGGTCAGTCGTCGCCAGCTCAGTCCGCAATCTAGTCATGGCTCTTATCACCGGAAGAAGCCAAATTTTCTGGATATACTTCGATCGCGACTTCCCTGTATAGTCGGTTGGTTAATTTCAGTTTCAGTGACGCCGAGTAATCTTTGAATCTGCAGAGGAGACCCCAAAATGATCGCCCAAGCCTTCGGAGTTTTACCGTTCTTGTCGACCAGATCAGCATCGGCTTGTCTCTCCGTCAGAAGTGCCACGCAGGCTGGACTTTCAGATACAACAGCCAAATGCAAGGACGTTTCAAGGTCATTGGTTAGTGCGTTGATGTTCGCTCCAGCATCTAGGAAGAGCTCTGCGCAAGTAGTATGCCCACGAAGTGCTGCGACGTGCAGTGGTGTCGCGCCAGTAGGATGGCTCCTCTGTGCAGCATGATGTAGAGGTGTAAAGAGCTCCGTCTCTCGTGGATCGACCTCCGCTCCCGCATCCAGGAGCAGCTTCGCAGAAGCAGTATGGCCACCCCGGGCAGCAAAATGCAGAGCTGTCCGATGCGTATTGTCGTGCGCATTGACATCCGCCCCCAATTCCAAAAGTCGCTTCAAAACTGCAACATGGCCTTCCAAGGCAGCGTGGAGAAGAGCTGTCCGGCCTCGATTGTCTTTCGCCTGAATATCGCACCCTGCAGCGACTAGGGTGTGTATCAAATCTTCTTCGTGATCGCAGAGTGACGCTTGCATCAATGGCGTGATTAGCTCCGTACGTTTATGGGATGACGTTCTCTCGAAAGTATCGAGGAATGCATCAGACGTACGCCAGGATCTATAACAAAGAGAGGCATTCGCCCCACAAGATATCAAGTGTTCCAATATAGCACTGTGACTGAAGTAGATTGCTAGAACCAGAGGACTACACTCACAATACCGGTCTTCATCATCAGAGAAAGGGCGCTGGCACCCATACAGAAGCCGTAGGGCATTGGTTTGAACCGTCCGAACGACATCGACAGGAATCCCATGTTCCAGGAGCAATTGAACAGTT
The DNA here is from genome assembly GCA_031771865.1 of Nothophaeocryptopus gaeumannii. Lineage (NCBI taxonomy): Eukaryota > Fungi > Ascomycota > Dothideomycetes > Mycosphaerellales > Mycosphaerellaceae > Nothophaeocryptopus > Nothophaeocryptopus gaeumannii. The sequence goes on from JASISA010000003.1 coordinate 92,757, forward strand.
TCCAAGTCGCCTCCACAGCACGCGGCATGAAGAGAGGATCCAAGGTAACCACCTGAGGCCAGAACATTTGCTCTCTCAGACTGAACAAGGAACTTCACAACGTTTTTTCTTCCTCTTATCGCAGCGAGGCACAGCGGTGTTCCGTAGGTCTCGCTGGCATGATTGACATCGCATCCGGCAGATACCAGTTCGGAGACCGTATCTTCGTATCCATTGAGGGCCGCGTGGTGAAGTGCACTCCTGCCTTCATTATCTGTGAAGTCGACATCTGCGTCCATTCGAAGGAGGTATTGCACTCGTTTCGTTTGACCCTCACTTGCGGCCTTAAGTAGACGTGCTCCAAGCTCAGACCGTTGGCCGTTCTCTCGAAGTGTTTCGTCGGATCTCCTTTGCTTGACCGTGTATCGAAAAGTCTGGGTGTTGTAGACGTTGCCGTTGTGTTGTCGAGCGCTCCCGCTCGCTGATATAGAGGACCAATCACCTTCCATGCCTAATGCTCCGTCCATTCCCGGCTTTCCGTCGTTGCCAGCATCCCAACGTGGTGATTCAGGACAGCGTGTGAGCTGGAAGGATACAACAAAACATGAGCTAGCGATGCTCTGGTATTCCAAGACCATATTGCCTTTCGGTGTAGAGACGAGGTCCAGCTCAGCCTTACGCAGCCGCCAGCCTCATCCCGCAGCGTATCAGTGGTGTGTGTGTCATAACAACGCGGCCAGAAGCCAAGGCCTGCATGCCTGAGGCATCCCAATCATCCAACCTGGGAAACGTACCATGTCAGTACGCTACGCCGTCAACATCCAGAAGCCAGGGTGTTCTTGGCGCCTGACTAAGCTATCCTCAAATCAGGCCGCCGAAGATCAATGTGAGCACATCAAGACACCGTGGCAGTGGACGCAAAAGATGGACGTATATAAATTCAATATCATTGTAGGCACCTGTGTGACCCGCTAAGCGCTACACAGCCATGGTAATGTAACGCACCATATCTCCTGATCCCAACCCAGGAAGTCATCTTCATACACATATCCCGCTGGGACGTGGCTTTCTCCAATCTCTGACCTCCGCTAAATATGTTTCTCTTCCCAATGCCTCTTCCCTGCTCCTTCATGCCGTGATCTACCGCATCTCTCTTGCCCTCGAGCGACGTTGTCGAATTAGGTGTGTTCGGTGGGCGACTGCATTATACCAAAAGCAGCAGAAAGCTCAGAGGGCGATCATGTCTCGTAGCTATCGTAGACTCGTGATCGCTTACTGCGCCTTCTTTGGCTGTGCCTGAGTCTGGCCGCCAACGTACTTGTTGATGTCGGTCTGGTCATGCACCTGCTTGAGAACACCCTTCGCAGTCTCCCATGCCTGGCGAGCGGCCGGGGGGACGTCTTGCCTCTGCACAAGCGCGTCACCACGAGCGCCAACCTGCTTGAGCATACCTTGAACAAAGGTGCTCTGGCTGATGCGAGCGCGGAGGAAGACGGTGTAGACAACGAAGATGATCCAGCTGCCCTTCTGGAAGATGATGGCGGAGCCGAGAATGCGGAACCAGAGGGCGAGCTCGAGTCCGGCGACAATGGACATGCTGGCATCATAGTAGTCCTTAACAAAACGGCCAATGGTGTCGGCCAAGGCGGAAGATTGCGGCTTCTGGCCAGCTGGCGCAGCTGGTGGTGGCTGGAGAGTTGGGAGGAGGATGCCGCGGGTGTAGGTCAGGACGTGGAAGACGCTGTAGACGGCGTATGGGAGCATGGCGAGCGGGTACTGGCGGGAGAAGAGCCAGAGGAGGGCCATTGCTGGGGACTGTTAGTGGCATGTCTCGTTCACAAATCCTTGCTCCTGCTTACCCAAGTATTGCACATTCTCGTCGCCGACTAGAGCCAATGGGCTGGCTGGCTGCTTCCCGCTCTTTTGACGTGCACGGTATCCCTTGAATACGACGATGCCGTAAGTAGCGGCAGCGGCGACAAAAGCGGTGCGGTAGGTGAAGATGGCCCATTTGCTGTAGTACTTTAGGAAGACGTAGCTGAGTCCGTACCTAAACATGCACAGCAGCAGCGTCACATGGCCGACGAACCATGCGAACTGGAGCGTCTGAACAAGCTTAAGCAGGCGCTCTTGGATCGACTCGCCCTGCGTAGGAGGCGGTGGTGCCATCGTGTCTGATATTCGCTTCTCAGATGCGGTGGGCGGTGTTTATCGTATCGAATGGGTGTCCTGGTGGTATGTAGGTGGAGTTCAGGTAAGAATCGCGAGCGCGGATGGGAGCTGGGATATGCTGGGCGGTGCAGATTGTGGGAGAGGAAGTCTTGAACAGCTGGAGGTTGGAATTCTGGAAGGTGGGACCCTGTTGAACCGTGCGGGCCTCACTGTCGTCACTTGGGCCAAGCTCCTCAGCGCTCGCAGCCGGTTCATGTACAGCCACCATTCGTCATCTGGCAGCAGTTTTTGAATCCGTCTGCCTTGGAGAGATACACAAATGCCGCTTTTGATATCAGATTTCGTACGGCTGTTCACCGACGTGCCATGTGATCGTCATACGCGTTTTCGGCAGATTAAACCAACCGCCTCATGCGAGTCAGTTCGCTCAGCTCGTGGCATGTGAGAACACGACTCAGGGTCACAACTGCCGGTTACTCGCCCTATGCCTCAGTGCCCTTCCAATGAATCTCAGATATCGGCCTCACTACATTAGCCTCTTCGAAACGAGCTCACACATTGAGATTTGGAAACGGTGAGCACATCTCAAATGGACGGAGCGAAGGGAGTCTACTGCAGCCTCGTGTGGTCTCGTCTTCTACTCCCGAATCCCCTGCCTGTGTCAAGGTTATCGTCGCCGTCAATTGTCTACCTAAGCTCTCTGTACAAATCTTTTCCATCGCATCAACAATCACAATATCACTGCCATCCAGACCAGAATCATGCGTAGACGTCACAGCACGGGACGACGCGTCCGTACCAGCAACCAATTCTCTCGGGAAGCTCCCACTCGCACTCTCAGACTCCCTAACCATACTCTCGCTGCGGACCGAGCACGATATCCTCATCAGAGTTCACGCCGTGGCCCTAAATGTCATAGACTTCAAATTGTATCCTTCTGCTTCAAACCCGGCGACATCGTCAGCTGCGTCTGTTGTGGAATCGTAGGAAAAGCCGGCAAAGACTCTCCAATTCCTACAGGCCCAAGAGTCTGTGGCGGAGGTTTCCCATAAAACTCCGATAATCTGACCAATGGGTATTGTGCGCAGGAAGTGGTCTCGGACGCCCAAGTGGTGTTGAAGGTATCGGAATCGTTTGACCATATACAAAATACGGCACGTGGAGCTGTGGGTTGGGCAACCAATAGATTGGTCTTCCCGGATGAGAATGCTTCCGGGTTGTGACTGTAAAGCTCACAGCGGAGATGCAGACCGCTCTTGATCAAGGCATGATGAGGACGCATCCCATGAAGGAAGTCCAGGGGCGATGGCAGGGCATCATTGACGGATTGTGGACGTTGCAGAGGGATGAAGTGAGGGGGCTGGCTGGGCTTCCTCAATGATCTTCTTCCATTTTGTCCTTGAGTCTTGTAGTGGTATACCTACAAATTACTCATCTCGGTTGGCGATACCTTCTTTAACTGGCCCTCTGCATGAGTAAGTAAAGATCCTACCTTCGAGTAACCCTTGATCTCTGCCCAGTAGCGCGGCGTTCTCCCCCTGCTGTCCAACTTCAACGGATCAGCTCCTTGCTCGAGCACATACTTCACGATCTCAAAGCTTCCGCACTCAGCTGCGCGATGGAGCGGCGTCCCCAAACCAAACGGCTCCCGCTCTCGGAAGACTTTTGGGTCGTCTTCGTACTTGATTTTGTTGATTGGAGCACCGTGCAACACAACATGCCGCACTACGTCCAATGCACCAAGTTCCTTTCTCATGACGGCGTACTGCAGCAATTCACCTCGTTGTGCATCGGCACCGCGGGTGAATAGGTAGCCTATAAGGTCGAGAGGCGCCTCTAACATGGCTTGTGATGCTGGCGTATAGTCCCAGCAGCAGCGGGCGTTGGGGTCGGCACCGTGGCCGAGCAGCCAGGCGACCATCTCTCCATCTCCGGTACAGAGAGGGATACTGGTACGTATGGTATTAGCGAAAGGGTGCCGGCGATGGCTTAGGTGCTCACCATAACACGGGCGGCTCATTCCGATGTAGAGGTTGGTTGATATTCCATCCACGCTTGAGGAACAACTCCAGTACGTTGAAGGCTCGAAAGCGTACAGCCTCTTCCAAGGGGTAGATGGCGTTTACTGTGCACACGTTCTCGTCCAGGAAGAACTGCACTATGTCATGGTCGTGGCGTTCGATGGCGTAAGACATGGAGCTGTACAGCCATCCTGGTTCCGGGTCTAGATACTCCCATGATGGACGTGGGCTGTGGAGGAGTTGTTGGACAAGTTCCTTGATCCTTTTCAGGTGGCCTTTTTGAGCGGCTTCCGCGCACTGCTCAACTTCTACCGGTCGATACCAGGGGGGGCCTTCTTGCGGAGGTGGAGGAATATCGGGCAACGACATGCCATCAATGTATTATACCCAGCAATATACACGGTCCACACATGGGTCCTGGTTAAGATGTCACCGCAGAGCCAAGAAGGTCAGAAGAAGTAGAGGCATGGAAAGAAGATAGGAGACTGGAAGGCTGCGAGAGCCCGAACGTCCAGATTTGGATGCAGATGTGGAGAGGGCTTATCATTACATATAACAGAAGAGCGATGTCAATATGGACTAGGACTAGCGCAATGTGTGTCTTGGAAGATAGCGTTCCGGGTGCACTTTGCCAGGTGAATTTACATGTTTCTGAATTGTTCCCTGGAGAGAATTGAGCAGCCACGGGAGATAGCATCCGCCTAGACCATGACAACGAAAGCGCCCGATAAGAATGCAATGGCTGATCGAGCTTCTGGGTTATCGAACGGTACGGTCTCTATATCGCAGCTGTACTGCATGCATTTCCAATGGCTTACTCTGATCTATGCTAGCCATTTGAGGCCCCCAAAGCTGTCCGCTTCAAGATGGATCATCCAATGTTTTTGCTTCCTCGCTCAGCATGTCAGCCAGCTCATTAATTGCCCAGTTCTCTGAACCAACGAGTCCTCGCTCGGTGCTGCTGGTGATGAGCTTCACCGCACGTTTCGCTCTTGCTTGCGGCTTAGCATGTTGGCCAGACAGTCTTCTTCTGCGGCTGTGGGATTGGCCATCCGTCGTCTCCCACAGCGCCGCTCACTGGTGGGGCAGTCCAGTGCTGTGCCGGAAGGGTGTACTGCTGCGCCGGCGGAGTGTACTGCTGTGTCGGCGGAATGTACTGCTGTACTGGTGCAGGGTACTGCTGCGACAGACCCTGCTTTGTAGCGCTGCCGTTCTGGACCTCGTCACGCACATCCGTCAAGATTGTGCGACCACCATGATCAACTTGATCCTCAATCACAGTGCCTTCCTGCCAGGCATAATTGACGTGCCAGGCATCGATGAAGGAACTGTTGGTCACTTCTCCCTGTCGCAGGATGCAGTTGACGAACCTGGTGTCCTCGAAATGGCAGCCACGGAATGTGACGCACCCGAAGATGCAGTTGTCGAAGGTCACGTTTGCAGAGAACGTGCAGTCGATGAAGAAGACTGCGAAGAAGACGCCGGTTTCTCCTGGGATGAAGTTGACTCCGCGGGTGAGGGCTGCGTGGAGGGTGTTGACGTCGTCGTCTGGAGCGTCTTGAACGAAGTGGATGTCCAGAACATCATCTGGGATGATGAGCGGTGCTGGACTGCCGGATGCTTCGTGTGGGCTCTGCTCGATGGCCAGGTCATTGCGGTCGTCGTTGTTCGTGAACGAGAAGTCCGCGTCGTCCTCATCCTCGTTGTCGCCACTGAGGCCAAGCTCGTCCTCCTCCTGCTCTTCCTCCCCGCCGGCAAAGGACTCGTCGAAATCGCTGTCGTCGTGATTGCCGTCTTCGTTCTTGGCGGCTTGATCACCGCTACCCGGGTTCCTGGATATGTGGGCGATGCTATCCAAATATCAGCATCGTTCTCAGTGTGAGCTTGGATGGATGCTCACTCTTCAGCCTTCACCTTCTTCTCAGCATCGGCTTTGCTTGCGAGGACATCGGAGCGCTGTACATTGGTAGAGCTGGCCACTTCGGCGCTGAAGGGTTTGATGTTGCGCTTGGTCTCTGAACGTGCTGGCGATGAGGACGTGCTCCTGCTCAGCGGTCTGTAAGGCTCTGTCACGCATGTGCACATCGTAACTTACTCCGGACTCTTGTTCAACTCTTCACGCAGCGCGCGATCGGCACCGCGCTCAATTACGAGAGATTTGGTGAGCTTGCTGGACACGGTGTCTCCTCCAGCTGGTTCTTCGGCCGCGATGCTGTCGCCAGCTTCTCCTGGTCCTTGAAGGATGCTGTGAACAGTTAGCCAGCGCTTGTAGCATGTGCTGAATCCATCACTTACTCTCGTAGCTCCTGGAAGAGTGCTGTCTGCTTCTCCTCAACGCTGGCGCTTGCGAGCAGCTGCACTACGGCGGCGAGCTGCTCGTCACTGGCGGCCGCTGAGGCCTCATCGTGACACGCTTTCGGGCAGGAACACACGATCACCATCTTTGCTTACGTGGATGGTTTTGTTGGTGTATGTGAGGTGTCAGACTTGAGAAGCTGTCTGAAAAGAAGTTGGATTGGCTGCGTTTGCAGCTCCTTCTGAACCCACGCTAAACGCGGGACGCTCGGACCGCACCCGCGCATGTGAAAGTGAAGGGCTGCAGGAGCTGCAAGACAAACGATCTGAGCTGAACTTCAGGGTATCTCAGAACACATCACATGCTTGAGACACATAGAACAAGCACGAATCAAGCAGCAGATCGGAACAGTTGACACGTGCTTTCTTCCGCATTACCAACTCTTCGACGCCTTCGACCGCAGATATCTTTGCTGGCCCCATTAGTGGTGCCTCAAAAGCTCCAACGGTCCGGAGCATTCAATAAACATCTCTCGAATCCCAATCTTCTTTCTAGTATCATCTCCCGCATCTCACTGCATCAGAAGTACTCATCGACCTTCCAGTCCCCCCTAGCCTTAGTCCGCAGATGGGTTGAGACAGAACCCCGAGGCTTGTCAGTTGTCGTGGATCAGCCTGCTCAAGGCGCTCGAAACCTACACGACCCATTGAAGATTGATGTCAATATTTCATATCAATGCTCGACACTAAGCGTACTTGCATTCCTTCTTTCATTCGATGTTTCGGATATCTTCAAGTGACTGAGATCCTTAGTGCTACACCAGGGATCTCCAACTGCACAGATCGTATCTATTGCCTGGGGTCCGCTCACCCACAAGTTTCTCGAACATGAGCTGAACGATATATCCGCCTGAGAACTAGAGTGCGAGGGGGTGAAAGTACTCCGTTCTGCGGAACGCTCCTGTAGTCGGGTCTCTAATGTCTACGTAGAGAACGTCCTGCGACACTGCAGTCCGCAGCCTTCAATTTGGAACTGCAGCTTGAGCGGTCTTCAAATATTGAAGACGTGATGGATGCCGTCTGTTCCTTTGCAGTATGCAATACGTCCGCCTGTGCTCGATCACAGATGAGATGCAATGGCGGTTCAAAAGCGATATATGAACGCAGATTATCTTCCGGTGGAGTAATTACGCATACTGCGCCAGATACTACGTGGTACCTGAACGCTTTCGTTTCTGTCCCACTGACGAACTCGCGGCAGGCATGGTGGCAATTGCGACGCCAGCTTGTGAGGCTTGTAGTATTTGCAGAGTCCTTGACGCGAGCTCTGCCTTCTTTCGCGACGCATCGATGTGCAGTCGTTCGATTTTGAGGAAAAGTCTCTCCATCTCTTCACTTCTGGATCTTTCGAGTGCGTCCAGATAGGCCTAAAACGTGAGGACAGCCGGAACAGGTTCTGCATCTGGCAGTTGATTGAGACATGTCAGATGCTGCTCTCTATCGTCGAGAGATGAGGAACTGATAGTTGGTGTCTTATGGGATCATAACGTCCGATTCAGCGCCTTCGACCAGAAGCAGAGCCTGGGTATTGACCACCGCCTCAGAATTTATCGCCCGCGACAGAGGCGAATGGAGCGCTTCAAGCATGAGCTGCCACGCAGAATGCTCGTATGCACTCCACTTCGAATTGAGAAGTGCATGGCCGCCAAAGTCAGATTTTAGGATACTAAAAATGGTTACAGTCAGGGGGAAAGCCGCATGTGTATGTAATGGGGCGTTCCTTGAGGGTCTGAATGCGGCAAGAAGCCAAAGGTATGCCGCACTTTGGGTGAGCTCATGCGCGGAAAGCATGCAGTGTTTCGCTTCCATAGCTCAAAGTTAAGGGCAGGAAGGCATCTATGGTGTCAAGCCCAAGGTCTTCCACAAAGACAGGAGCAAGCCAGGAAAAGTTGAGCCAATGCCCCACCTTATCATTTCTCTCACGCAGCTTCGACTTCCACAAGAGCTCTGCAGAGATGTGCAGGTATTCTTCACTCGCGCCAAAAGAAAAATGTAATAGTGTTTTCGCCGCCCTTGTCGGGCGAAGCCAAGTACAGCTTGATGCAAATGACCTAGTAATCTGCATACGGCGAAGCGCGGGTTGAACTCGCTCGAAGACAGACTGGAAAAGCTGACATGGTTCATGCACAATATGCTTCCGTTGTGTTCTATAGCCTCAATCAGGTCCACAAGAAGAAACTGGCTCATCGGCGCATGGATGTACAAGAGGTCGCCGCACCATTTGTTGAGCATACGTATTGTGGCTTTCTCGTGTGAAATTCCCTCTTCTCGGGAGAACTATGCAAGACTGAAGAAGGACGGCCCTCTCGTCAGACGCATCTTCCTGCAGGAAATATAACCACGCCAGAGGGGTGCCACGGCAATCTCGCATGTTGCTGTTGGGACAGAGAAGTCTCCACAGCGTACTAGCAGCGAAGCGTTTGTAGGACGTCTCTATATTGTCGAATATGTACCCGATGAATGCATCCAATTCCTGAGGCAGCTCTTCCAATCTTTGGTACAGCTCCGAAAGGTTGTCGCCTTTCCCCAGACCCCGTCGCAACGATTTGATTGCGAGAGCGACCCAGAGAAAGAAACCTTCCGCACGTTCTTGCAAAACGATCGTCAACTCCTGCATTTGAAGCTCACGCACAGACAGCTGACCGAATGCACTGTCTTCGAACAAGCGCTGACGTACGAAGACGTCCATGTCGCGTCGAGTGAGATATTGCAAACTTAGAGTCAAGGGCTCAGAGCCGTATGCAATTTTGAATGTATTTCGAGGTCGGCTGGAAACGCAAATCTTGACGCAGGTGTTGTGATACAAAAACGACACGAGGTCAAGAAGGTCTTGGTGGTCTCCTTGCACTTCGTTGAGGCCATCAAGAAACAAGCAGATGTGGGCTGGGAGACAATTGCCGGACAGCATCAGTTCCAGGGATATCCTCAACTCCCTCTTAGTCCATGGCCGTACGTGGCCCGCCTTTGCCGAGATCTCTGACAGCCGTTCGTGCTGATCTTCAAGTACTTCCTCGAGCCTCCGTCAGGCTGAAATGCCATTGCATGGTAGCATCAGTGCCAAGTATTGGAGAGTGAGATGTAGTTGCAGACCACGTGAGGTAGGTTAACGTTCTTGCACTGCCCCTTTATTTCTTGTTGCCTACCTTGTCGTCACGATCACGTGCAAGTTGACTTTGTGGCTACCAAGACCCTGAAAGCATCGAACTCCCTCCTCTCAGCCACCACCACCTACCAAGCTCGATCCTTCGACCTCGTACCTTTACCCATTTGAAGGCAGCAACTACTACATCCTTCCGCCCAACCCCATTCGAAGCATATCACTGTGGCCGCACATCAAGCAGAAGCGGAAGCCTTCGCCCGCGCCCTCGGTCCCGCATCAGAAACAAACTACACCACCAAAGTCGACTTATCGTCCAGCATGGACAAGTTCCGCGCATTCGGCAACACCATCTCCTCGTCCGTGACACCGTTCGCGACCCGCAGCCAGCAATGGATCAAGGAGCAGACGGGAAACGCCGGCGAGAAGACGGAGCTGCCTCACGACTATGTCGAGCTTGAGACACGCATCGATGCGCTCAAGGCTACCCACCAGAAACTGCTTGCGGCCACATCGCAGTACGCCAACGAGGCATACGACTACCCCCCAAATGTGCGAGAGAGCTTCAATGACTTGGGAAAGAGCATCAGTGAGAAGGTAAGTGGAGAGAACCTCACTTTTATGGATTCAATTTGGATTGGCATCGAAGACGCTTGGATAGATGGTGTACTTCCAGTGTTGTTTGGAACGCTTTTCAGTGCGTGTATGATGCTCATACAGATGCTCGATATACAGGTCAACTTGCTGAGCAAAGCCGGCTCGGCCGCTGAGGCACAGGCTGCCTTCACCACCCCACCCACCGCCAAACCGCAGCCCAAGACCTTCTCTCACGCGATCGCCCGCGCTTGCTTGAACGGAAGTCAGACGATCGCAACTGCTACGCCGCAGGGCTCCACTGAGCCAGATCCATTGGCGCAAGGCCTCGAGAAGTTCGCCATCGCAAGCGAGAAGGTTGGCGAGGCGCGTTTGGACCAAGATGAGAAGATCCAGGGCAAGTTCTTGGCTGGATGGAGCACAACCCTCAACCAGAGCATCAAGGCCGCGGACAAGGCACGTCAGGCCGTACAGAATGCGCGTTTGAATTTGGATGCTGCCAAGTCGAAAGCTGCTGCGGGAGACAGGCACGAGGAGAGCTATACTGAGCCACAACGCCGCGCCATTGAACAAGCAGAGGACCAATTCGTCGAGAAGGTTGACGAAGCGACCAGCGTCATGCGCAACGTCCTGGATACCCCGGAGCCACTTAGGAATCTGACCGAGCTGGCTAAGGCACAAGTCGAATACCACCAACGCGCGGCCGAGATCCTCGAAGATGTGGCTCAGAATATTGGCGATATCCAAACGGAGCAAGAGACTGAATACAGGAAGGCACGTGATGGACAATAAGCGGTTCTACCATACCCCTGGAACTTGATGACATGGAGGACTGATGATGGTTCTGCAGCGGTTGATCAACGATAACGCCGTCGATTACGAAACGTCTCTTTGAGTGAGGGTCTGGAGAACGGAGGGCGTCACGAGCACATCCTCGCCATGGCTCATGGTATGGCGTTGTCTTCTTCAAGAGCATCAAGCATAGCTCATATGAACCATACCCTTTTCATTTATGCCCACGCTTACGTTCCACTGCCACCTCCCTCCATATGCAGGTATCTTTATGCTGCCCCTTCACACATCATCCCCAACCCTATCCGCAACACCAACATCATGATCCTTCCCACCCTCATGATGCCCTTCCCTCGCCTTCTGCTCTTTCCACTCCGTCACCGCTTTCCACGCTACTCGAAATCCCTCAATCCCCGCCGGCATCCCGCAATAACATGCTGCTTGGAGTATTACTTCGCGGATTTCCTCTTCGGTTGCCCCGTTGTTCAAAGCGCCTTTTACGTGTGTTGCGAGTTCGGAGCCCCGGTTTTGGTTGCATAGCATGGCTATGTTGAGGAAGGAGCCTGGAACCCAGGACAATGTCAGACAATGAGTGGCATGTATGAGCGAGAGTGGACTGCTTACGGGTTTTCAGTTCGAGGCCTGGGCGGGTCCATATACTGCCCCAGCAGGACTCGGAGACGTACTTGGGGGAAGTCAGTGCATCTCTTGGATCCTACTACTTCTGGCTTGTATAGATTGGAGGAGACTGACCTCTTGCATGGCTTTCGCGAACGGGTTTGAGGCATTCTTCAAGGCTGCATCCACGTATTCTTTCCCTGCGACTTGGTAACGCATTTTGATTCCTTCATTGTAGAGGACTTCGTGGGCGTGGGCGATTTCTTCTTTGGTGTAGTTGGGTGGCATTGTTGCTGGTACGGTTTGGGACCTGGAAAAGGTGGGGGGTTTGGGACGATCCGGCAATTGGATGCGAATGCTTGGAAGTAAGTATGTTCTGGTTGTACAGAACAGGAACAGGAACAAGACTGATATGTTTTTACCGAGCAGATGATGGTTAGAGCTTTGAGATCCACTTCGTCATCTGGTCTTGTGCTCGTCTAAGCTGCTGTATGAGCTGCAGCTGCGGTATCGGCACATAGCTCTCGAGCTTGCGGAGAAGCTCTTCTGACTTCACCTCGTGAGTGTAGCATCGTCAATGCTGTGTTGAATCTGTCAAAGTGATGCGGGGAACATGATAATTTTCGGCATGATTGACTTCAAGGTAAGATGACGAAGATCGATACTTCTGATTTCATTCATTCACTTGATACTCTGCACTGACCATCAAGGTACACTCGTCCTTTTCACAAGCACATCAGCTCCGCAACATGTCTTCTCCCAGACCGCTTCCACCTCCCTCCCCAAACCAATTCTACGTAACAGTCTCTCCCATCCCGGGCGGCTTCATAACTCTCTCGGACCACTTCTTCGTGAAACCTGCGACACCAGGAGCGAAACGAACAGTCCCATCTTTAACCTTCCTCGTCACCCATCCTGGCCCTCCCACCTCTTCAGGCTTCAAGTCCAGAGAACATGGCAAGCCATTTCGGATGATGTTCGATCTCGGCCTTCGAAAAGCACAGAATAGATATCCGGAGAAATTGCAGAAACATATTGATGGGCGAGCACCGTTTAAGCTTGAGCCTGGAGTGGCGGCTCAATTGAAAACCGGTGGATTGGCGCCTGAGGATGTCGATCTTGTGATCTTGAGCCATGTCCACTATGACCACCATGGCGACCCTGAGGATTTTCCGAATGCACAATTCTTGATTGGAGCGGGCGCGATGAAGGTGTTGAAGGAGGGTTTGGCTGGTGCGAGTCATCAGCATTTTGAACCGGATACGCTGCCTGATGAGAGGAGTGGTGAATTACCGGCTCCAAAGGATAGTTCAAAATGGAAACCGCTCGGTCTATTTCCGGCAGCGTTGGATATGTTCGACGATGGATCTGTGTATGTAATAGACACACCAGGCCATCTACCAGGACATGTGAACCTGCTCTGTCGCACGAAGGAGAGATGGGTGATGCTATGTGGCGACGCTTTCCACGATCGAAGACTGTTGACTGGCGAGAAGGAGATCGGAACGTGGGAGGCTGATGGATGTGTGCATTGTATTCATGTTGATAAGGAGAAGGCGGCGGAGAGCATTCGCAGGCTGAGGCAGTTTGATCAGGCTACTGGGGAGGAATGTGAGCTGATTGCGGCGCATGAGGAGATTTGGTGGGAGGAGAACCAGGGGAAGGTGTTTCCGGGGACGATATGAGCAGTCTCATCAAGTCATGTCATACGCTGTAGAACACATCAAACTCGAGTAAAGAACCTCATCGCTCTATTTGTCGAGAGCTTTTACAACCTCCTCAAAGTCGGCCACGGCGTCGGCTCTTGAAGCAGGGCCTTTGAGGAGTGTCAGCAAACAAGCCCCGGATCGTACCAAACGTGAATTGGAAAGAGCAATACTTACCTCCCCATTTGATCCTCCCATCCTGCCCAATGGCATACTCACCCGCAATCTGCCACCGACTCCCACTCTCTGTCGGCCGATTCGCAATTCCCTCCTTCGACTTCAAAGTAAACACACTCCCCAGTGCCGATGGACTCAGTACATGCAGCCACCCACTCGTCCCAAGCCCGTATGCCGCATAAGCCTCCCTCCCGTCATCCATTACAAGCCTGAGATTTTCCGGTTCGGATCCATACTGCGGAATAGACTTGACCCACTTGTCGGTAGAAGCTTGATCGGAGTGCGATACGGCTATGAACTCGATGTCTCGGTGGATTTTGGCTGATTCGCGCATGCGGAGATATGTCTTCTCTGCGAATGGGCAGCCGCAATGCCGAAGGAAAGCGATTATGGTACGCTTGTTTGATGGCAGGGCCAGTTTTGGTGGCTGAGGGGCCCTGTCGCCAATCCTTGGTGGTTCTGCTGGGGCCGCATTGGACTTCGGTGCCCACCAGGAGTTGAGCTCTTGCTGGAAGGTCATACTTGTCTCTAGAATAGTGTGGCTGTTTTGATGATCCTGATGGGTAGCGGGAAGCGTGGCGGTTGTGAGCAAACCTACGAGGGAGACAAAGAAAGGCCTACGCCTTCATCACGGTACGTCCCGGCCACATGCTGGCCCTGCGGATGGTGGTGAGCTGGAGGTCTGGGATGGTACGTCAGAGGTGGAGTTTAACACGAGGTGAGGTCGCCGGAGTTGAAGCCTCAGGCAATAAGCGGGATGAGCACGTGCTTGTCCCGCGATCGCATCCTTGCCGCATAACATCACCAGGCGCCATCTCACGGCTTCAACGCTCACAACACCTCTGAGATACAACAACAGCATCGAAGATGGGCGCATTGCTCTCCATCCCGCTCCTCGCGGTCCCATCCGTAGGGACCCTAATGACGTTCGGCGCAAGTTGCTGTGGAGCGGCAACCTGCGGCGCCGTCTGCAGCGCATGCAACAAGTGCAACAACTCCATCGCCACGCGAATCGCCTACGCCCTCATCCTCCTCCTCAACTCGATCTTGTCCTGGGCGATGCTCACCGACTGGGCCGTCAAGAAGCTGCAAAAAGTACTCATGGACTATGTCACGATAGGATGTTTGGGACACGAATGTTTCGGCTTTACTGCTGTGCATCGCATCAACTTTGCGCTGGGACTGTTCCATTTTGTCCTGGCGATTTTGTTGATCGGGGTGAATACTTCGAAGGATAACCGAGCGGCGATACAGAATGGGTTCTGGGGACCTAAGCTTATCATTTGGCTGGGCTTGATTGTGGTCAGCTTCTTGATCCCGAACAGCTTCTTTGAGGTCTGGGGCAACTATGTCGCTCTGGTAGGAGCGGTACTTTTCTTGCTCCTGGGTCTGGTCCTGCTGGTCAATCTGGCGCATACTTTTGCGGAGTTCTGCATTGAAAAGATTGAGGATACCGATTCCGGAGTATGGCGAGGCGTCTTGATCGGATCGACTCTCGGCATGTATCTCGGAGCTATCGCCATGACCATTGTCATGTACATCTTCTTCGCGAACAGCGGATGTGGCATGAATCAGGCAGCTATCACGGTAAGTCGCTCGAAGTGAACTGTATGATCTTCGCTGACATGTATTAGCTCAACTTGATCTTCCTGATTGCTGTCAGCGTTATGTCCATTCATCCGAATATTCAGGCCTCCAACCCGCGAGCTGGTCTTGCCCAGGCTGCGATTGTGTGCATCTACTGCACCTACCTGACCATGAGCGCGGTCGCAATGGAGCCGGATGACAAGCACTGCAACCCCTTAGTCCGCGCCACTGGAACTCGCCGAGCCAGCATCATTCTTGGAGCTGTGGTGACCTTCATCACTTGCGCCTACACAACCACCCGCGCTGCCACATACGGACTGGCGATGGGGAACAACAAGGGATATATTGCACTGGACAACGAGGCCGATAGCCACGACCTCGTCGATACCCAACCTGAGTCTCGCCGCGCCATGCGCCAAGAAGCTCTACGCCGTGCCGTTGAGTCTGGAGCTCTCCCTGCATCTGCACTGGATGAGAGCGACGACGAAGACGAGGATGACGCTAAGCACAAGAACGATGACGAGAAACAGCGAACGCAATACAACTATTCGCTCTTCCACATCATCTTCCTGCTCGCCACAGCATGGATTGCAACCCTACTTACCTCCAATATTGGAAGCGATCACGGTCGTCTGGATGACCAGCACGATTTCGTGCCCGTTGGAAGAACGTATTGGGCCAGCTGGGTCAAGATTATCAGCGCTTGGGTATGCTATGGTATCTTTGGATGGACGTTGGCAGCGCCGCTCATGATGCCCGATCGCTTCGATTACTCTTGAGCCGCAGCAGATTGGTATCGCTTTCGAGCTTCTTGTAGATTGTTGAATGCACATTCTTGCGTGCAGCCCTTTGGGATTTTCTGTTCTAACGTCCCAACCCGACCATGCTCGGAACGACTATCGACAAGAGACGTTCTCGAGATGTTCAACGACAAGCACATGCTGAAAGGCAAATTCCATCAAATGTTGACCACGATTCGGCCGATGCCAAGCAAACCACCTGCCGAGCCCGTAATTGGAAGGATTGCGATCCTATCAAAACAAGGGGAGTAAGTCACACAACGGCCCCTATCGACGCCACCAGACCAGAAAAGTTCGACTTCAGATCGTCATGTCTTCAACATAACATCTATATAAGAACCCGTGATAAGTTGTCGCGTGTCCTTTCATTAATTTCGACTTTTAAACGAACCAAGATTTTGTTGACAACAGAAGCATCAACTACATTCCAGGATAAACACAGACGCAACAAGGACCACCAACACGAGAACAGAGGCCAACACAACAATCATGGCCTCCCTCTTGATGCTGGGCGCACTTGCCACAACAGCCTACGCCCAGTCAACTACAGTCCTGAACCTCCCTTTCTATGGTTACGACAACACCCCTATCGTTGGCAGCGTCGTCTCCGTTCAAAACCAAATCACAGCTCTGGCAATCGCATGTCCGGATGGAACAGATGCCTCCGATTGCGGTCTTTTCCCCTCGCAAACGCTGACGGTAGGACCGAGGACGTATAATATGTTCATGTCTGAACCCGGGGGTGGGTTCGTGGGGACGCAGGATTGTGTGACGGGATCTACGGCGGTGAGTACCATCAGGAAGGGAGAAGGGGTGCAGAGGGGGAGGTAGTGTGTGGGAGGCAGGATGCTGACTTGATGGCTAGATATGTAAAGAGTCCGCAGGAGGAAGTGAAGCGAATTTCCCTGGTTCGAGCACGACGACTTATGATGCGGATATGGTCACGAGTTTGCCTGTGACTGTTACTGCTGGGGCTGAGAAATTGGGTGCTGCGGGTGCTGCGACTACGGGGTCCGGCTCTGGATCTGGAAGTGGGAGTACGACTGCGACGGCGAGTACGGGAAGTGATGTGGCAAGTAGCACGGCGAGTGTTACGGTGCTTAGTGGGAGCGCGAGAGCGACTGGAAGTGCGACTGGGACTGCTTCTGTGACTGCGAGTGGGACGCAGTCTGCGGCGGCGTCGAGCTCGAGTGGTGTGGCGGCTTCGAATGGCATACTTGTAAGTGGAGCGCTGGGTGGAGTTGTAGCTGGACTTCTCGGTCTGTTGCTCTAGGTACAATGCTATCCTCGTCACGATCGACGTCCGATTTCTGCGTCTAGCCAGCTGAAGACCGAATGCAAGACCATCCCCTTTTCAAGCAGCCAGCTGGTGTTAATGCTGCTTTACTCAGGACGCCGTTCTGCTGCATCGCTCTCGCTACACTCTGTTGACTCTGAATCAACGGCCTATGCTTCATCATTGATGTCCTCATCCAACATATTGAGCTCGCCCATATGTCTAGCTCGGTAGTCTTCGAAATCGTCGCAGTCCTTCCATGCCTCTACATTGCTCGGCCTGAACGCAACGGCTTCCGGTGGCATTGGCGTATTGAGTGGGCGAACCTGCCGTTGACCAAGGCTGAGACGGTTGAGGATCTCGATGGGCGACAGATCCTGTTCAATTCAAAGTCAGCACAATTTTCCCGCATTCCAATGGTCAAGGTTGCGTACCTCTACGCTATCAACGATTGCAAGCGTGGCTTTTAGATCTTCCAATGCGTAGCCATAGTCAGGTGAATCTTCGCCAACAGCGTCGACTTTCAAACGAAGCATTCTTATGCCAAGCAAGTCTCTTGACGGAGGCCATTCCGTGGAAGAAAGTAGCAAGCCAATGGCAGAGACATGAGTCAATCGATGCTTCCACATGAAGGTCCTCGGGCCTTCCGGATGGATCGAGTCGGTATGCGGCCATTCCATCAACGACTTGCAGAGGCGTCGCATGAAACTATTGAAAAGCTTGCAAGCGCGCTCGGACCCAACCTCTTGGCTTTCCAGAAGCAGATCGCCAGCTGTTGCTGCAACATCGAACATCATCTGAGCGAGCTGTTTCAATAGAGGCGTGATCGATGGTTGCAGAATTGCGCTAGGCATCTCCGTCAAGAAGAATGGCCAGGCTTCAGAGCCCTCACAGATCAGGAGGTAGCGATCCAATGCCGCCGCGTGTTTGCCTTCGATGAGCAGGACGTCTGCTTGAGCTGTCAAAATGCAAGTGTTGGTCATGGAGTCTTGAAGGAAAGCCGTCACCCAGACAAGCGCGCATCCCATGCGGTGGGAGAGCGTCCCCGAGACGTACTCTAGCTCTTGCTCAAGATTTGGGGCACTTCCATCACCAATCTGGACACGAGCTGTGGTTCCTGGAATAGTGATTTGTACGATCTGGTCAAAGAAAGGAGCGATGTCCGCAGCCCCTTTCACAATCGCGTGAGGTCGAGAACAGAAGGTAAGCGACAGGTTCATGGCCGGTGTGTTCTCTAGGCAGGAAACAATGGTCCAATCGTCCGAGGCTTCGTCCTTGATGATCAAATGAGCGGGCCATATCATCTGCATGGAAGCCCACTTCATCATGAAGACAAAGTTCCACAAATCATTCAGCAGCAGTAAGAACTGAAACGACCCGGATCCTGTGGACTCATAGGGAAAGTCCAACTCAATGTGCAGACTATGGCGCTCGAAGTCCCTGATGTGCTGCTGACTCTCCGTCACATTGAGAACATTGAGCAGGTGCTTGAACGACTGCAGGGACCGCACTAATGGCGTTGCATTTCCTTTGGCAGACACCACGACGAAGCGATTTCTCTTTTGCAGCAGCTCTGTCGCCTCCTCATTGATAGCCTTGTTGACACCTAGGATGTTCGTGTGAAATGTGTACGTATGAGCAACGCTTGCCTTGCGGTCGTTTGGGTCGATGGCGCCGGCGCACTTCTCTGGACGGTCCTTCCACGCCGGCGCCTTCACCAGATCCCCCTCCAGGAGGTAGCTGTAGATCTCATCTCGGAGCTCCCGAGGGAGTGGGAAGTTGGCTCGCGGTGGTGCGGGAGTGCCAGCATCGGTGGCGTCGCTAACCTGAGTTGCCGACGTTTTCTCTTCGGAAATCTTTGCGAACGGTCCTGAAGCCGCATCGGCGGCGACGAGGTCAGAGTTCTGCGCAGTGAGCGGACCAGGGGCCACCGTGGATGAGTCGCGGATCGTCGCCATCGTTGTCTTCCGCGGCGGTGGCAGCAGCTTCGCAACAAGGGTCGCAGACGAGGTTTCTTTTTGGAGGTGGAAGTTGAGAAGCGCGTGGTATTCGAAGAAGTTGAGATGTTTTGATTTGACGTTTGTCTGATGACGTGGAACTTGAGCTTGGCGTTCACATGCACACGGCTGATTGACGCTTTGGGGAGGCGCGAGAGACACACTGAGGGCCGATATGGATGAGTAGTCGCTCGTCGCCATCGCTGTCTTGCGTGGTGGCGGGACGAGATTAGCCATGAGGTTCGCAGACGGATTTGCTTCTTGGAAGTCGAAGACTAGAGAAAGTCCCAAGAAGTTGGAATGCTTTGTTTTGATGTTGGTCCGTAGACTTGAGGTTCACATGCTAACGGCTGGTGCCCCCTTGGAAGAGGCGAGGGAAGTGACGCTGTTACTGTTCAGCTGTACTTCACACAATCTACAAATGATAATTCAAACCTTACTCAAGTTCCACTTCGCGCAGCCCATGGCTATGCCAGTTGTGACGAACAGCACTGGTAGATACCACTGATCCTGCAGCTTGCTGATTCGAATCCTACCGTGATCTTAGCATGCCGCTCGTAGCCAAGGCCATCGCAATGGTAATTACCAGGGCCTCAACCTCTCGAAACCTGCTCTCGTCCTTAGATCCACACCATCCCACGATCTTAGCTGGCTTCGTCCGGAGAATGCTCTCCAGGATCGGCGAGTCAATGGCCGTGATTGGATCGCTGTGAACACTCAGTTTCTTCACTATGTGCTTTTGGTGGACCTCGGTCTCGTAGGCTTGAAGCTTCTGCGAAAAGTTTATTCCATCATAGCTTTCAGTGTGTCGTGATCGGCTACAAACGCCAGATTCCCAGTATTGCTTCGCGCATGCATTGCCAACACATCGATAGACAATCTGAAGGCGTTAACTGAGCCCGCAAGAGTACCTGGATGTCTTAACAAAGCCGTGGTGATACAGAAAAGGTGAGCAGCCGGGTGGCGGGTCGCTAGCCAGTCTTTGACATCGCCTATGTACAGCTCTCGCAGCTCGGCCGTCAATGGAAGCTCCCTGGGGATTGTGACCATCTTAGCCCAGGCAGGCATGAAGTTCACCACGGCTTGAAAGATATCGAACAGTTTCAGATGGATGTGCCACGCAGATGTCACAACGTCGATCAGTGTACGCAGTAGTATGTGCAGAACGGGCGAGGTAGCTGCGTCGAGCGCGAACAATGGGACGTGGCCATGAAAATGCCAGTGCGTCAACGCATCAGCCATGCAGCTGGAACGAAGTACATTAGAATTGGCAAGAAACGGACGTTGCAATTCAGAGCCCAGGGGTCTTGTTGGTCCGGTATAGATGGTAGAACCTGGTTATTGGTAACCAATAGTATAGTCAGTAGGGCAATCACATGCTTACCGGTCAATATGGTAGCTGGTGAGTAAATGCTACCGGTAACCATGGTTACCAACTTCCTATCTCGGTATCCATTGCGCAGCCAGTCGGCATACTCGCCGGCGCCAAGGGCGGTACGCGTATGGGAAAAATCGACGCGTTTTCGCCGTGAATGTATCCAATCTTCCCATCTCTTTACCAATATCTCATACTGTCGTATCTCGCCATGCCCAGCGTGTTGTCGTGGCTAGGTGTTGGTAGCTCTGAAGCTACTATCGTCTTATGCGAACAGAACCCCAATTACTGCGCCTCTTCTCATCCGGATACCTTCGAGCTTAGAAAGACCGAGTATGCGCGCCTCAAGAAGCATCAACAAGGTGTTGGTGAGGATCGAAAGACATGGAGTCCAGCCTGGCAGTTTGGCGAAGCGCTGCTGCGTTCGGATAACGTGCGGGATACTACTGCTATCTCTGCGAAAAAGAAGGCCGGCATCAGCAGTTGAACGTCTTGAATGGAACTCGAGGCGCTCTACATCACCTGTCTCAACACCACAGCATTAATAGCAAGGGCGAGAAAGTCGTGAAGTCCAGCGGCAGTCAGCAAACGATCGAAAGCTCCATAATATCATCCGCTATATTCGGTCGTCGCCACAGAGGTTGGAGGCGTTTGCTGCAATCAAGATGGGTGGAAAATGGTCGAAATACAATGTGCTTAAGGTAAGTAAGTTCAGAAGCTCGGGAAAGTTGAGGATCGTGCACCCGCGCTCAGCGGACTCCGGTCCACTGTGTCCAGAGTGTTTGGTTGGCTAACCCGCACGCGTTAAACACGGCGCTGGCGGCGACTAAGCCAAATCAAGTGTCGCTCTTTTTCGATGACGATTTCTATACCGCAAGGCACCTCCGAGCTTCACATGCTAATTCTACAACTTCAGCTTGTTCTCAACAACGCCACGCGCTGGAACTCCTTCTTTACATGATTCAACGAGCCAAGGACGTCGAGAAGCGTGTATGTGTCTACGAGACTGGTGGGGACCCCGCAGCCTAAACACAAGGATAAAGAGGGCATACTGCTGGCTGCGTTTGACGAGGAAGATAAGATAGTTGAGGACTTCAAGACGGCTGAGGACCTGCTGATAAATGAGGATATTGCTGATGTCGTGAACAACAACCAGGGCGACGACGAGGTCGAATAGATGGCTATATTCACCTACAATAAGTCGGTAACCAACGGTATAGATGGTATGATCACATGCTAAACTTGGTCAGTATGGTAGGAGGCCTTATTACCATACCTACCGGACCAACAAGACCCCTGAGATTCATTGCTGAAGATAAATATGGAGCAAAGTGCAAGCCATTCATTCTTCATGTTCATGTTCAAGTCTGTCCTAATATATATCCAAATTCACATTCCCTCACTCACATTTTCACAGTCACAAGCAGCCCTTGGCATCGTCATCCCGTTACGGAATCCCGCGACGCCTTCCGATCTATCCAAGAAAACGAGAACCTGTAACGACACTCGAGATTCCGCCTTGTCCCTAGCCACCAACCGCCATTATGGTCGCAAAATCAACCGACTTGCCCCCAGAGTGGCCGAAGGGAGACGACGAGAGGAGTCCGCAGACTGAGGCCGAGAGACGCTTTCAGCGTCACTTGGATGCGGATACTCAGGGCATGGTGATCGAGGGCACTGATGGTGATCGCTGGATCAGCGAAGGCTCTCTGGTCAACATTCCACCGAGACGTCTAGCAAGTAAGCAGTGACTCCCAAAGGCCTTTCGGTATCCTAGTGTCGTCTTAAGTCTAATTTGTCTGTAGGATATGAGAATCTGCGGGCCTCTCATGGCCACCAAATTTCTCCTCCTCCCGTGTCTGCGCCATTCGCCCAGCGTACGTACGCACCACCAGCATTCATTACGCAGCCGGGCACTCGAGGATCCAAGGGAGCTCCGGAAACTGACAAGTCCAAAGGTCTCGGGCCTCTGCACATGCAATATGGTGACAACCTGAAGCAAAAGGCGACTCAGAGCAGTAGGTCTTCTCCGCGGCATCTATCTCAGAGATGCCGCACTCTACTACAACCGCACGCTTTGAGACTAACTAGCACGAACGTAGGCGCATCCCGCACACCAGCTCCTCCGAACAGACCAGTGCGCGACGAGGAAGACCCTCTCCTGACGCCTACGCCTCTACGAGTCCCGACGTTGCCCACTGGACGTCGAGTTTACATTCCGCGCACCATGGAGACCCCCTACCTTGCTGTGCGCGGTGGATATGCCGGCGATCCATTCGTCGACCCTCTTCACCAGCACTCAGCTCCTGTCCCACCCGCTCGTGCTCCAGGGGGCGCAGTCGCCCTCCCCGCTCCCCGAGCCCCGATCAGTGCACCCGCTCTGTCCACTCTCAATGGGGAGACGTTCCTACAAGATCTGGATTGGCTTGCTACGAACCTCACTCAAAAAGATGTGGACGAGCTGATGGGAGGTGAGGATGATGGAGGAGGGTCTGACAAAGAGGACTAGCCGCAAGCTGTATGTGAAGATGATGAGCCTTACTGACGCTGGTCCCTGGATGAGTTGAAAGATTATGCATGCATGAGCGGGTTTGATATACATGATAGCGCTGCTGGGTAATGAAAGCATTGCAAGAAAAATGGTCATGAAGAACGAGTGTTGCCCCGTCTCATGCGTTGACACCAACATCATTTTGATCTCCATGCCATGCGACGCGAAGACGACGTGATATTGAGTAGGCGGGAAGAATGAAATGAGATGGAGGCGAGAGCTCCAGTGTACGTGGTCAACTTCATTCGCCTCATCATAACTCATGCTAACTGCGGTGTCTAATACGCGATCGTATAAGTATCTGCTATATCGTCTAGTTGTGTTTATCGAAGGCTCCCTAGCCTCTCATCAAACTCATACGGCCCATTCTCGGTTGCAAACAACGATGCTTCATCCTAATCATACATGCCATGCTCGCTCAAGAACGTTCGCTCGCTAATATCCCAGACTTCTCTAGGTTTCATTGAAGCTCTTCAGGGGCTTCTTGCCTGCCTTCTTGCGGAAGTGGGGTGCGCTGCGAGGCTCCGGCGTCTCATTCTCTTCCGCCTCTCGACCGCGCTTGCGGGCAGCCTTCTTCGCTAGTGCTGGAGCTGGGGTTGGCTGGGCGCCAACGGATCCGCTCTCTTGGATCTTCTCGGTATCGACACTCTTCTCGGCGATGGCAGTCTCCTTATCGGAAGGCTGTTTCTCAACATTTCCGGTCTGGTCGTCAAAGTCTTCAGAGGCCTCCTCGCGGACGGTGTTTTCGCTATCCGCTTGCTTGTCGTCAGTCTTTCCCGCTGACTGGCTCTTGTCCACATCGTTACATGTTCTGCCTGCTCATTAACCGGGGCGTTCTGGTCATCGCTCGCCACGACCTCCAAACCCTTCTCCGCAGCTTCCTTAAGGGAGGTGGTCTTGCCTTTCCCATGGCATCCCTGCCTGGTCTTCTCGATGAGTTTCTTGGCCTCCTTCTTCGAGTAACCCCAAGCTCTGTAAAATTCCTCCATCTTGTCCTCGTAGCCTCTGCCCTCAAGCTTGGCGACTTCTTTGCCAGCGCTGTTGGCACGGGATGTAACGAAGTTGCCTGGATGAACCCTCCGACCTTCCTTCACGCGCAGCGCATTGATCTTCTGCTTAAAGATGTCCACTGGCAGAGGCTTTCCGTCCGCGCTTTTCAGGCCGCGAATACGGAGCGCCACCTTGCCGAAAATGTGGTTGGTGTTTATACTGCCGTCAAGGAGGTGATCATCGCTGACCTGAGCGTACGGCGCACCATCAAAAGTGGCCGGGTTCTTCAGAGCAGGAACATTCTTGTCCTTAGAGGACTTGATGCCAAAGCTCGGCACAACCTGCCGCACTGCTGGAAGATCCATGATCAAGAGCCGGAGGTTGGGTACCTTGAGGGTGGTCTTCAAGGACTTTTTCTCGCCCTTCGAAGAGCTCGTCTTGACTCGAGGTGCGGTAGCTTCAGCAGACTGAACAATCTCAAGATCGCTTGGAATATCGCGAGTATTCTCTGGATCGGCTATCGCGTTGCTGTTCTTGGCTGCTGTAAGGCTGGCACCAAGGTCCGGATCATTTGCTGGAGTCTCCGAGTCCTCAATAGCGGCGACAGTCGTGTCATCAAGCAGATCATCATGAGGAGCATCCTCTTCAGCAGTCGAACCGTGGGTAGCCAGCGCCGAATCCAACACAAATGGCGCAGCGGCTGGAAGGATGACAGAGTCGAATGCGTACCAAGTCTCGCGAAGTAGTGGGCCAGGAGCTGCGGCGAGATCAAAGTCTTACTTTCGATAGATAGCAATTATACGAGTGGTGACTGGTGTCTCGCCTGGCTGTCCAATTATGTGCGCCCAGTGACGGTCCTCTGGGTCTTTGGTCACAATAAGGAACTGGTGTGTGAGGCCACGGCCTTGGTGGATGCTCGCTTCTTGGATGCACGCATGAACCCAGCCAACGTTCAGTGTGCTGCTCTCGAAGCCGAGCACGAGGTTGGTAGAGAAAAAATAAGCGTCTCGACGTCTTCGCCGATCTGCAGCATGGGGCCCATGTCTGGAAAGCCCTCGAGCTCCTACTGAGGTCAAAGGCTTGAGTGGAATGCCTCTACCGCGAATGTCGATGGAGCTGATGAGACCTTCAGCTTGTCTTGGTTGATTACTGCTGCTAAAGCGTCAAGTGCCGCCTTGGATCCGAGCACTGGAGTCGCCGCTGAAGAAGAAGTATCGAACAGGCCACGCGCATTCAACTGATGGATGACATCGTGAGGCGCGCGTGCCAGCTCATAGGCCATGCTGCTCTCTGATCTTGAGGCTGAGAGGGAGGGCAACTCGGATCGCCGAGTCTAGAGTCGACTTGAGTGCTCTCAAGTAGATGCAATGAGTAGTAGCGAGGCGAACGATGGATGTAGCGATGTTCTGTCTCGTGGCGGCGCGCGACGAGGATCGAAGCAGGTGCGTGGTTGCGTGCTGCGAAGATCGAATAGTGTCGACGACATGAATGCTATGAGACGTTAAGCCGCGGGGTGGAAACTGAGTGAAGCGCGGACGCGACGCATTAAGATTCGGCGGCATCTTCATGTGGATGGCCCGTGCAGTCGCCAAGCCAACGCTGAGTGAGTGAGTTCAACTTCCACAGCACCCTCAGCCCTCCACGGATGGCCGTACATATGGACTGATATGCCATAGTGCACGACCAAAGAAGATACATAGGGACCTGCGTGATAAGATAAAGCCGATGGATCCACATAGAGTCATCGAATTACAAGTTGGAGCTGGGTATATTTCTAAAGGACTGTATACTGTTTGAATGAGCAATAGCGCAGGTAAAATATCAGCAAAAATGGAGATTTGGGTCCTCGGTGTTTTCAGGTGCAATATATTGCACTAAACGCAACGACTTGTTTGGTGCATGTCTCTTTATTGCTTCTTCGTCCCTCCGCGATGCCGAAGTTCTTGCTGAACACCTACACTCGCGATGTCTCACGACTCTAAAGGATCTACAACGCGTCCTAAATTGAATTGAAAACTGCTCATATCACTGATCTTGCTTCGATAGCTCTTGCATTCCTCTTGTCTTACCTCACGGCTATTGGCGTCGAAACAGTTGTACTCATAATCTGCATACAGCTCAATGGACAACATCTGAACTCCATCTATGGCTAATAGACCCACGCAGAGAAGAAACGTTGAGACGCTTCTGAGAAGGAATAGGTGACGATGGCTGGATCGGCAAAGACTTGGCTGTCCAGACATGCTTCAAGGGGAACAGACTGCGCGGTTCAGGAGTGTTCGCATAGACAGAACTTGCTAAAGTGACTCATGAAGCGCTTTTCCTAGACCTAGTGCGATACGGTGAATGAACAGGTAGTTAGAGGTTGGTCATGAAGAGTGTGTATTCGATAAGGAGTCTAGGCTGTATACAGCGTGTGGACCTGATGAGGAGGATTGCCAAGCCTGCCAAGTATTGCCTGAGGCATAGTCACATGCTTGGGCCCTAAGCTTGGGCCTTTGCCAATCCAACTCCTTACACCTAGAAACTATGGCGGTTCCTTTGCCAAGTGCGCAGTCTCACAGCATCGTGAGATCGTTGATCCGCAGATCAGTCGTCTCCTTTCCAAAAGACAGCGCATTCATCACTTTCCCTACTGCTTGTGGCGTTTATGGGTAGGCTTGAGTAGAATCAGAGGATTGGTACAGAGGTTGAAGAGGCTCCTGGCGCGTTTGCAGTGAAGGAAAAAGCTTCTGCATTGGCGGTGTTGTGGCAGGTCCGTGCGCTCCCACAAGCGTCGATCAGTGAGTAACTTCAACTTTCACGTTTCGTGAGGCCATCACTGTGGCGATTCGAAGAGGATTTTCCATAAAGCAGCATGATGGGTAATTTCAGGCGGTCCGAATCCAAAGTGACTGTTGGGAGTACATGTCAGAAGTGTGTATTTGCTTTACGACAGTAGCCACAGGCAATAGAGAGGCTGGCAAAGGTCTGCAGATATCAGTACAGCTAAGTACCATGCCCAAAGTAGGCTTAAGCCGTGCCGTTAGGCCCAATAAAGCTTTCGTGATGCGATCTCTTGTCCCTTCAATGTTTGGTAAACATCTATGTCGAGGAAATCCCAAGACCGATTGGAGGGTGAGATAAGGTAGCATGGGAAGACCACGATTAGAAGCTGGAAAACTGCAGTGTCGATCAGAAGTACATTCATGTGTCTGTCAATGTTCTGGAGGCATGCTCAAAAGTAGAAATCAGGTTGCTCCCAACGCAACCATGTTGGTTGCAATATCTCACGCCTCAAGATCGCCAAATAGAACAAGCCTCCGTCCCATAATCGTAGAAACTGTCTAGAGCGCAAAGCAATCTTTGCATGTTAATTCCAACTCCGTACGCCCAGCCCAAACGCAAAGATAATACCTTGCATGCCTCCCCCATTCGATCTCAACCTACAATCTGCCTCCGCTCGCTTTGCGCTTGTGGATGTGCTTCGCTCCAACCTTCGTACCATCGCCCATCTTTGGTCGACCAGCCTGCTTCCGACGGCAGCGAGCAGCACCGACCGCTCCCTCCGTGTTGCGGTAGCGTATCTCATCGTAATCTGCAAGGTACTGCTTCTCGTCTCCACCCATTCGACGAGCATACGCCTTAACAGCTTCAGTGAGACGATGAGCAATTGTAGAAGGTATGAAGCCTTGTTGATAGCCCTCATTCAGGCGAAGCGCGTTGATTTTTCGGGTCAGCTCGCTGTTGCTGTAGCTCATGCCGAGACGCATGATCAGGCCGCCGAAGATGTGATCGCTCTTCACTGCGCCTGCAAAGATCTGGTCGTTGGTGAGATGAGCGTAGTTGTTGATATCGACGTTGTGTTTGTCAGGTAGGTACTGTCGTGAAGGCCCATCTCGTGCTCGCGGCGGGCGGGATGGCGGTTGCCCGTACGGCGCTCGACGCTTGGCTGGTCGATGAGCAATTGGAGTGTCGCTTAAGCTAGGCGAGGTGACTTCCGAAACGGTACTGGGCGGGCCAGTGGCAGCTGAAGCTGGTGACGAGGTGAGGATGATCCCCTTGATCGGCGTCCTCACCGCTGCAGATCGAGGAGCCAATGCAGTCTGAGCATTTTCTTGCATGGTGCTCCGAAGTGGTTGTGGGATGAAGCCTTGCCAAGTGTCCAAGCTCTCGAAAGTCTCACTGTTGAAGTCAGGTTGGATGTTCCGGAACAGACAGACTACTCTCGACTCTCCAGTACCTGAACAGACGTTGAAGATGTCGGCGTGATGCCTGCCATACTCATCCTTGGTAACGATGAGCAGGTCGTATGTCAGGCCACGGTTCTGACGCTGGGCAGCATATCGAACCATGTCGATCAACACGTCCACATCCAGGCAGCTCATGTTGAACTGGAGCTGCGGTGGCATGAGTTGATTGACGTTCGTCTCGCCCTGATAACCCGTCTTGAGGAAGATGTCCTTGATCCCCTGCCACTGTATACCCGCGGGGAACTTGTCACTCCGCTGAACGGGACGAATGCTGGTCTCGACCGCGTCCCAGGCCACTGGCGGCATTTTGGTGTCGATCATGAGATGGCCGTAATTGACCGCTGACTGGAGAGCATTGAGCGCCAGTGGACTCCCGGCGACTGGAGTTGATTGTGTGAGGTCACCGTCAAGCCCAGCGATAAACACGCTGGCCTCATTAGAGTTCGTGTCCGATGGGTCAAAGGGGAAGCTTTCCGTGAAAGCGTTTGGGTAGAAATGTTCTAGGTCTGGCTGTTGCAAATCCTCGGACTTGATTGCATCCATACACGCCTCATCCATCGCCGTTTCCACCTCGTCGGCAGTGAACAGTTGCAGGTCACCTGGGGCCTTGGACATCGCGAAGTGACCATTCATGTTCGTGTCATTCGACATACTGGAGTAGTGTTCGATATGATCGATTGAACAGCTGGTGTGACGAGAAAGTCTTGCTGGAGCTCTCAGTGCTGATGTGGCTCTGCGTGATCTGATGAGTCTCGATGGAAGACTACAGAGAATATTTGTTGTGTAGAAGTGGAAAACGTCTACGGATACCTGCGTTCCTATTTTGACCGGCTGAAGGTGTCGTGTGTCAACAACACTTCGCACACAGTGAAGCACTGGACTGCACAACGCATGCTCTTCCCAAAGAGGAAATAACGCTGCCAACGACCATAACGCCATTGTCTGCGAGTACTCTGCAATAGCCTGGCCGTTGTGGGAGAACAAAGCATTGTTACCAATGGGGCTCTCTGACGTCTGAGACACGCAGCAACTCGAATCTCAAGTTCTCTTCAAAGACAAAGCTCCGTGACGAGGGAGCGATATATGAGACGTTCGCGTGCCACGATTGATATTCTGATCTGGAGAATGGAAGCAGTAGCATGTTCATGAATGCAAAGACGAATAAATACAATGATCGTGAACAAATTTGGCGAAATCGTATGGTTGCAATGATGCCCCAGGCCGAGACGAAATCTCGAGACGCTTAAAGGCATCGACTTATCCACGGTACATGATGAAGTCGTCATGCTCGTTTTCTATGGGGTTTTATTGATATGTAATGCTTTGTAATACAACAGTATCTCGTCAGTCTATGCCGGACTATTGAGCTCATGTAGCTCGACCATTATGCTGACGCCGATTGCAAGCTCGTAATGCATCTCCGTCACCTTTCAACTTCCAGTCTTGCTTTTAGCGACCGACGTGAACTTTACTACAAGCCCAGTGGTTTGTGGCGAGTCACTCGCTGCTGGAAGAAAATGCAACTTTAATGCACTGCTGGGTCGCCGCAATATTTGCCCCAGTCCTCTTGGCCAACTTCGCGCCCTTATCCTTCAAAGAGTTCTTGATTCACTAGGCTATAGTACTTCGATCGATGATCCGAAAGCCAAGCGCCCGCTGCCTGCACTCACAAGCCTTACGAAGTCTCGATTTCGGTAATCTAGGGTCAGCTCGAGGATAAGCGACCCCTCAATCTCGTGGGGTGAAAGTTCTCCTCCGTTTATGCTTTGGGCGTTCGTGAAAGCACTGGTGAAGTTATCGTAGTTGTCATGTTTGCGAACATAACGCGGACCTAAGGGCAGATTCTTCTCGTTCTTGTTGTCGTCGGAGGTCGACAACGCGTCCTCGTCGTCGTCGTTGTCGTCGTCTTCGCCGTCTGTGGCTTCGCAATTCCCTTGATAGTCGAAGCCGGGAGCTGGCTGATCCGGCGGCGGATTCATGGACATCGCATTGAAGTTTGGCTGATTGTGGGGTACCTGTGGACGGGTATACTGCCATGGGGGGTCTGCATATTGTGGCACTGGTGGAAAAAAATCCGTTGCGTCATTGCAACGACCGCTGCGCTGAGTCTCGACAGTCTGAGCAGCGGGTGGAAGAGTCGGTCGGGCTCTGAACTGCGCAGACTTCCCGTACGGCACGACGCCATGCCAGACCGCGCTATATTGCCGGGTGAGAAGGTTCTTTGCCATCGTCCGATATACGAAGACAGTGTCAGTCACCAAATAATTTGGGTGTGATGGAAGAAGATCTACTCTGATTGTTCCGTCCATCTCAGTGATCACCGCGAGTTCGTGTGTTCGGCCGTCGTTATAGAATTTATCGCTCACTTTCAGTTGTGTGAGTGAGTAATCAATGTCGGAGGAGTCGTTGCTGAGAGCTGGCTCTCCGAGATTCTCGCAGCTGCCGAACTCTTGCTGGTTCAGCAGTCGAAGTTGTACTATTGCTGAACCGCGGGCTCTGCAGAGTCAACGTCGTTGATGAAGTCCATATCCTTCACGCGATCGTGTCGAATAAACACAGCCAACGACTGATCGCATGCTTCTATGGCCCCCTCGCAGGGCTCATCATCGATAACGAGTCCGGGATCGGTAATACGTGACCGCAGTCGCTGCATTGCAGTAAGTAATCCGGTGACGAGGCTGCCTCGAAGACTATCACATAGTTGGGTTGAGTTCATGGCGGACGTTGGTGGCGAGGCCATGGTCGACGGTACGAAGCTGAAGCCAGCACCTAGGGAGATACCTAGACCGACTGGATAGGCAGCAGACTGAACTACTGCACCCGCCGTATCGGGATTCTTGAATGTCTCTGCTTGCTGAGGAGGATGAAATCGGCCAGAGCTCGAGCTGATGCTTTGAAGAGGGCCAATATAAGGAGTCTGAACAGCATTTTTCGTAACTGTCTGATAAGAGATAGGTTCCATAGCATAGCTCGTCCGGTAGACATTGACTGGATTGTGTCTCGACGGCGCTCATAGGGTGGAGATCTTCACGCTCAGAATCCGAAGGCACAGTCATGCCAGAGTGCGATGAAGGGCCGTTGGGCGCGAGAGAGTTGTTTGGATGGTTATCGGTGAAGTTATTTTGAAGACTGCCCCAGTCTGCGCCGGTGAAGCCTTCGTTGTCGCTGGCTCCGTTGCTGGCACCTGTATCGTTGGAGCCTGAAATGTTGATGTGCAGGACTATGTAGCCGTCGTCATCGATGGTGATACGCAATGCGTTATGTGGATTCATAGTGACTGGAAGGGGTCAATGTTGATAAGAGGGGAAGTAAAAGAAGTGCGGTATGGGTCGATGATGTTCGAATCGGCTCGTGAAGTTGGTCGTTGTGGTTTGGGAAGTGTATGAAGATTGAATAGATCTCGTCGAAGAGACTGAGAGCTATAAACCTCACGCAGCGTCTGCGCGTGGACGCCGCGACAACGACAATAGCATGTAATGAATGGCAAGTTGCTGCTCTCCTCCACTCACGACTTCCAACCCCTCCTTCCTAATCGAGAAAGCAAAGGTCGGCGGTCGCATGTAACGACAATATGAGCAGACACGGCCTATTGTGCTTGTCAACGAGCAAGAACGCTGCAGAAGCCATAAGCTAGGGCTGAAGAAGAAGCAATGCCCGCCTTGTGGCCAGCTTTTGAGATGATCGAAGTATGGTAGCGAGGAGTCGTAACCAGTATTCTCGTAGATTAGGAATGAACTACAAATGTTCATTTTCGTGCAATATAGGAACAACTCGTTCGATATCCAATCTGGAAAACTGTTAGGGTACGAAGGTGTCCAGGTTGTCGGGTTTACTTAAAATGAGAAAATGTAGACGGCTCGAAAAATAGTGTCAGCATTAGACACTGGCATAGGCGATCAATTTTAGAGACTCTCAGCATCTTCAGCATGCTTGCTAAAATTAAAAAAAAAGGACATGCTCCACGATACAACTGCAGCTTTGCATAGCAAGCTCGACATCATTAGCTTGGAGGTTTGCTGTACGTCTGAAGCAATGCGGAGATAAGTTGGCTTACAATCATTATCAAGACAATGATGCTTGGTGGTGACATGGCAACTCTACATGCTGTAGAAGGCCATACGTCCAGAAAATAATTAGAGCATTGGTTGAATCATGCCTGTTATTCCTGTTGAATACATTGCACTCTTCATCCGCATTGGCTGTCGAGGAGTAGAAGACTATCAAGGCCCTTTGTCTGTTGCGTACTTGAGGGTGCACCACTGCAGACTCCGCAGAGCACTGCTTAGTATCGAGTGACGGACTTTACGTGCTGCTTCCAAGCCAAACGCTCATCTGTATCTGCTATGCTCTGCAGTACTTTC
Organism: Nothophaeocryptopus gaeumannii; assembly: GCA_031771865.1. NCBI lineage: Eukaryota > Fungi > Ascomycota > Dothideomycetes > Mycosphaerellales > Mycosphaerellaceae > Nothophaeocryptopus > Nothophaeocryptopus gaeumannii. The sequence goes on from JASISA010000003.1 coordinate 125,437, forward strand.
GTTCTTGATATTTTGAAATTCTTACCCCTGATAGGAGAGATCACCAGCAATTCGTTCTGTTCTTCAACCCTCAACGTCGATGATCCTCAGCTAGCTATCACGGGAAAACGACAGCAAGCTTCTTCGCCTTCTGGACACGCTGCTGGATACTATTGACAGGGCTAATATCCTTGCCCTGAGCGATGTAGAACATGTTGTGGACATGTCCTCGCGTGTGCTTGATGTGCAGACGTTTGAGTAGATGGCCACACCATTCATTGACGGGGACTTGTTCGAAGACCTCTTCGGCCTCAAGGTGCTCGAACATGTCGGCACGATCGTGTTGCATCTTCCGAATGCCTTGTCTGCCAGCATTGGCGTCTGCGATAGCAGCAGCTGATGGTCGTGGCGGGATAGTGGTGAGCGTGAGATTCTCGATCTCAGCGTTGATGCTTTCTCCGTAGCAGATGCTGCCTTGCCGTACTTGGTGTCTCAGCGCTTGCCGATACGCTGGAGAGAATGTACGATAAGTGGTTGGTAGGGGAGCTGGAGCATCCTCCAAGTCGGGATGAGCAGCATCTTCTCGCAACACCAGGGCTAGTGTCGGGCACCCCAACCTTGTGGAGGAAGTGAGGAAGGCCAATTGTCTCTGACCGTATCTGGAACACTATCGCGGCCTGGGCTTTGCTAAGCCCTCGATAAAGCTCCCGGGTATTGGTGTTCCATGGAGTCCTGAACGCGAGTGGGAGGATTCCTTCGCGCCTAGCATTGTCCCACTTCTGTAACTCGTCCCGCTCATACTGGCCCTGGAGGATAGTCCATGTTGCTTTCCGAGTCTTCTTTGGATCTGCTCTGTCTATGTGAGAGAGCTGGGACCGTAGGATAGTAGCCTGCTCGTCTGTCTGCTCTAGTGGCGAGCTGTATGGTTTTCTCAGGCGTCTGCTATATGCCCCAAGTTATCCGCACTTTAGTAGGATCCGCCCCTTCAGCTCTTGCATGGCCTGGTGTATATCCGGCCTCTGCCTCTGCGCAGCCATTGCAGCTATAGCAGTTCTCTTCCCATACTCGGTAATGTCTTCGATCCGGAGTTCTTTGTGTAACAGTCGCGTTGGTGTAGCTCGGTAGGCCCCAAGGATTATCCGTAGGAATCTATTCTGCATTACCCGTAGCTTTTGTTGGAGCATTTTTGAGATTCCAGTCTCCTTTCCTGCTATCCATACCTCGCTCCCGTGCATTACTGCTGGCCTGATTATTGAGATATATAGCTTACGGGCTGTCTCTACCGTGGCGCCCCACGTAGCAGCAGTAATCCGTCGTAGTGCAGCTTCTAGCCGTTTTGCTTTTGTAAGGGTATTCTCTATCTGTGCGTGCCACTTGAGTCTCTTATCAACGATTACTCCTAGGACCCTCATTGTGTCCTCTGGGCCACTCTGGAGCGACGGGATGTTGGGTGTTCTCTGGGATTCGGATATGCTCCTTGTGCCCCTTGTAAAGTGCATGACTTTGTATTTCTCAGGGGCGAACTTAGCTCCATGTCTTGAGGCCCATTGTAGACAGCTGTTGTGGTCCTTTTCTAGTGCCTCGCATGTACCTCTTGTCGAATTTGACACTGCAATGAGGTATGTATCATCTGCAAACCCAACTGCTTCGGTGTATTCCATTCCTTCTAGGAGGGAGGCTGTAAAGAAGAGGAACAGGATAGGTAAGATGGTGCTTCCTTGTGGGATTCCGCATGCCACTCGTGCGGCCGGTGACTCGTATCCGGGGATAGCGATTGTTGTCTCTCTATCCTTCAGGAATGACGCTACAAAAGCTGTAATCCAGTATGGAATCCTCCTACACCGTAGGTTGTGGATTAACCGTTCGTGATTGACTTTGTCAAACGCTCCTGTCATGTCAAGTGATAACACCGAGGCCACCTTGCCTTTCTTCCACGCAGTCTGAACGCTTTGAAGGATGTACCGTAGTGCGTCTCCGGTCGATCTACCCGCTTGCGCCATTTGGTTTTGAGGAAGCAACTTATGTTCCCGTACAGCCTGTCCTATTTTCCGTGCAACTATTGCTTCTAGTATCTTGCCAATGCACGATAGAAGGGCAATAGGCCTCCATCCCTTTGGAGTAGATGAGTCTTTACCCGCCTTCTGTAGCATAATCGTCCTAGCTTTCCGAAACTGGGCTGGGTGGTAGCCAATTGAAACACACTGTTGGAAGATGCGTTGGAGGATAGGGAGTAGCTGAGCTAGGCACTTCTTAATGCATCTGTTTGGTATCTCGTCGAGGCCGGGAGCCTTGTCGTTCGGCAGTCTTTGGACTACTTTTCGTACCTCCTCTTCTATAATTTCGCATGCTATATTGACAGGTTCTGGGTATGTGGTGCTCTCGATGTCTGATGTGTCTGCGGGCTCTGTGTTGAAATATGTCGAACGCAGTGGCAGCAAGAAAGAGTAAGTGTGTTGTAGAAGTCTAAGTACAACCTGCGCCTAGAGACCCTTTTTGATCTCCTGCACTAGCGTGTGCACGTGCGCTCAGTACTGCTCCTTTAACATCCCCCCTCGCTCGGCATACCGGCTTGTAAATGAATGACTTCTCTTGTTGCCTCAGGCTCTTACCTCGACCGTCGTCCTTTCCCCAACTGACCGCTGCTGGACCATGCGCTTCTGCCCTTTCCATCTTGGATGTTGCTGCGCGTCCACTACTGGCCAATAGTAGGCTTCGAACGTCTGATCACATGGTAGCCTTTCTTAGCCCAAGTGAATGTCTGAACCCAGCGAATGCCTCTTTTGGTAGGGGTTTGGTTAGACCATCTGCTGTCTGCTTCTTGGTCTCAATCCACTGAACGTCAATGACGCCCTCGTCAACCTTCTCGCGTTGCCAGGCGTGCTGAATGCCGATATGTTTTGTACGGCTGTGATATCGAGGGTTTCGGCTGAGTGCCACTGCTCCGGCATTGTCACCATAGATCACAGTGGCGCCAAGCTGTTCGTGCCCAAGCTCTCGGAGTAAGTCTTGCAGCCATATCGCTTCCTTAGCCGCTTGTGTCTGTCCGACAAGCTCGGCTTCACAGGTTGACAATGCCACCGTTGGCTGACGCTTTGATTGCCAAGATATCACGGCACTGCCGATACTGAACAGATAGCCTGATGTTGATCTTTTTGATGCGTCGTCACCCCAGCTGGCATCGGTGAACCCAGTGAGCTTGCCAAAGTGGTCGTTGAAGACAGCTCGTAATCTATCGTGCTCCGGAGGTACCGCATAATTCGCTTAACTGCTGTCCAGTGTTCCTCAGTTGGATTTGCTGAAAAACGGCTCACAACCGAGACTGCGTAGGCGATGTCTGGCCTCGTTCAAGCATAGCGTACATCAGCGATCCAACAGCGCTTTGATATCGCTGGCGTAGTTCATCAGGTGCTTGGTAGCCGTCTGGTGCAGGTTCCATTTTGTTGGTAGTCATCATAGGCGTGTCTGTTGTACCTACACGCCCATCACTCCAGAACCCGTGTCATGCCAAGATAAGAGTAGCAGGGCCCGAGATCAGTCATATTGAACCGCCTGCTCAGGGCACCTTTGGTTTCCTCGATTTGAGCATCATCCGGTCCAATAACGAGCAAGTCGTCTACATAGACTGCCACAATGGTACTCCTTTGACAAACACTGCCATGTCGGAAGCCAGCGCAGTGAAACCGATGGAAACAAGGAACTCAGACAGCGTCTTGTACCAGATCCGAGGTGATTGCTTGAGACCATATAACGCCTTCAGAAGCGAGCAGACCATGTCGTCGCCTTCTTCGTAGCCGTGTGGTTGTTCGACGTACACTTCTTCGTCAATATTGCCGTAAAGGAAAGCTGTGTTGACGTCCATTTGATCAATTCGCCATCCTCGTGCAGCCGATAGAGCAAACAAAATCTTGTAGCTCATAGGCTTCACGGTTGGTGCAAAGACCTCGTTGTAGTCACTGCCCTCTTGTTGCTCGAATCCACGTACTACCCAGCGGGCCTTGTACTTGTTGATTGATCCATCGGCGTTGAGTTTGATCTTAAAGACCCACTTCCCTTTGAGTATCTTTCCATTAATCAGCGAGCGTTTCTTCAGTCGCCAAGTCTTGTTCTTGCGCAATGATTCGTACTCGGCATCAGTCGCTTTGTTCCATTTGGACCAGTCAAACCTTGCCTGAGCTTCTTCGATAGTGCGTGGCTCATTGAGGATCCAGTCGGCGTACTGGTTTGCGAGATTGAATGCCATAACTGCATGGAATACCATGTGGAATTGCTTGGTCTTGCGTAGTCGCTTTCCTTCGATAATATGGCTCTCGTCCAGTCTTGCGCCAAGGTCATGGGGTTGTTGCTCTTCTTCAGGCGTGACGGGTTGCCAGTCATACAGGCGGCGCTGTTGTTGTCTTGGAGGGTCGGAGGAGCTGGCGTTGTTGTATCCTCGCTCTCTGTGTCTGAGACTGTCTGAGTCTCGATATCGTGCCCCCCTGACTCGGCAGTCTCAGGTTCTTTTGTAGGTGGCGCAGGGCCACACTGTTCGCTAAACACGAGATTCGTACGTTCCGTCCAGCTAGTGGAGCCAGTCGTGACAATGTAAGTAGAGTTGCTTTTGAAACCGAGCAACTGTGCGTCTTCTGTCTTGGCTTGAACAACATGCCGCTTCCGCTTTGCTGACGGCTTCAACATGGTAGCAACACTGCCAATCTTGCGGACGTTGGCAAGGTTTGGGCGCAGGCCTGTACGCTTCTCATACGGCGTGCAGTCCAGTCGGGCATGTGGAGAGCGGTCACGGAGGTAGGCAAGTATCTCGGATCCAGGCCAGCTGTTAGCATTGTTGGCATTAGTCGATCCTCGAGTTTGTTGTTGAGGACCTCAGCATATCCGTTAGCTTGATGTTGCTCTGTGTCCGTGTATTCAAGGATAATGCCGTGGTCGTAGGCAAATGCTGCCAGCTCGTTTGATCGGTTCTCACCGGCCCTGTCGAAGTGAATGTGCCGGAAGGGCAGCTCTGGCCGGACATTACGGAGCATATAGTTGATCAGCGTGCTAGGTCCTTCAGAGCGCTGTCGTAGTGGCACGACCTCTGCGCAGTGGTCATAGCCGTCCAAAACAGTGATGAAATAGCGTGATCCATCGAAGCCTGGAGGATCCACTGGGCCAGCGATATCTGAGTGGATAACATCGTTCGTGTGGTGGCCCTGACGTATCTGACCCCGGTGCGGTCTTGACTTCATCCTGCCCTTAACACAGCCTTTACAGCGACAGTCGCCATCCGGCTTGAAGTGGTGCATGCCATCTACCATGTCAAACAGCTTGTTAAGGCTGTCGTCGCTCAAATGGCCCATCCGTTCATGCCATAGCCGCGACTTTGTACTGTAGGCGGTGTAGGCGTCGAGATCGTCGGCTAGTCAGATATCAAGGGCCAGCAGGCCACTCTTGTATGTCGCTGAGAACTCGTATTTGCCCTGGACAATAGCGAGGCCACTTGGCTTCTTCCGGATGCCATCAATGCCGTCCCAGAGCCTGCCGAGAGAGCAGATTAGCGCCAACATTTGGAGCGTAGTGAACATCAGGAACCTAAGCAGGCGTGTCTTGCCGCCGTGAACCCTGCAAAGTAGCTGTATGGTGCCAATACTGATTGGTGTAATTTCAGTGCCGCCAATGCCACGCGAGGTAAATCCAATGACAGGTTTGAGGTCAATAAACACATCCTTTCTGCCGATAAGGTGGCCGTTTGCGCCTGAGTCGAGGATCCATACGTTGTACAGGTTGTGTGGGTCTGTCACAGCGGCCATGTTGTACCTAGGCATTGGTGCCCAGTCAGATGAGGCGTGCGAAGGGGCGTGTTTGTCCAAAGGAGCCTCTTCTGCGTTCTTTGCTGAGCCAAGTATTAGCATGTAATGCTTACTTAGCTGTTGACTCGATTGTTGATTTGCCATGCCCATCACGCTAATGCCTTGGTCATCTTCTTCGCTGTCCGCACGCTGACGCTTCCTGTTGCCTTGCTTTGGAAACCACGGTGGTGCCTTGTGTGGATCCTTGAACCAGCAGACCTTTGGATTGTGATGCTTCTTGCAATGTGGGCACTCTGGCCATCGAGGCTTGTCGCCGCTATAGCTATCTTTGTTGGGGTTGTTGTTGCGGTGACTGTTGTAAAAGACCTCGGTCGATCCGACTGGTTTGAAGTTTGATGCTGCCGCAATAGCTTCGACCAAAGTGGCTTTTGTCTTGCCCTCTTCCACCAGTAAGGAATGCTGGAGGAAGTAGGCCACAATGAAGGGCTGGTACGATTCGCCAAGTGCAATCAAAAACAGTCGACAACAAAGGGCTCCCTGGGTCGGATTCATTTACTGATGCAGCGTCGCCAGTCGAGCTGAGTCTCTTGATGTCGTCCCACAGCTTCTTAATTTCTTGCCCAAGCTTGCTAGGGTTGTTGTCGAAATCTGCAATGCTGATCTGGAGCAACTTTGCCTTTGCACGACGGTAGATGTTAGTCGTGTTGCCTTTGGAAATGGGTCTTGAGATCTTCGAGTGCCTGTTGCACTGTCTTGTCGTCTTTCTTAGCGAGGTCCAGCTTGCTGCTGGCTATGTCGCCGCAGACGTTGTCAACCTCAGCATAGGCTTTGATGCGGTCTTCAGTCCACTTGTCGACACGTTTTGCCAATGCAGCTTCCTCATCACCGACCTGGCGGGTTGGCTTGGCTTGCAACACGTGATTGTATCCCTTGATGAGGAGCTTGTTAGTGATCTTCTTGATCCAAACAGGCCATTGCTCGGGGTCGGTGAGCAGCTCGATAGTATCTTCTTTGGTGGAAGCCATAATAGATAGAAAAACATTCCAACCATCGTTGCTCAGCGTCTGCAGTTCGCTTTGGCTGTTGTGGTTACGGCAAAGATAGGGATACCCTAGCTTGCTCGCCCTACCGCTCGCCCTACTGTTCGCTTTGGCTGTTATTGGCTGATCTGGAACGCTCCGATCATTGTAGCCCAACATCTGCATTTTGCTTTGGCTATAGTTGGCTGATCTGGAACGCTCCGATCATTGTAGCCCAACGCCTGCATTTCGCTTTGGCTGTTGTTGGCTAATCCAGAACGCTCTGATTGTTGTTGCTCAGCGCCGAATATATATGGAGAGTTGTTTCAGGTGACTATGCTGCCCAACAAAGAACATGACTCAGAGGTTCAGTGTTCAGCTGGCGGTGTCCTCAAGCTGCCTTGGGAGTCGTTGGGGATCCTGCTACAAGATGGTTAGCTATGCTTTCAAAAACTTGCAAAAGGTCGTCGGATTGGGCATCATTTTTGAAGCTGTTAGGATCTGCAATCCCTGGACCTTTTTCTGGTTCCTCCCAGGAAACAGCCGAGGCAGAGAGTTAGATAGAGGAGCACAGAATTGATGTTGCTCTTTCGATTGGTGATGGTTTCGAGTGCGTCGAAAAAGGCAGAAATCGCTCAGGGCCGTGTCGCCTATGGCATCGAGATTCTTATCGCAGTCTCGTAGTGTTGCATCTTATAAAAGATTGGATATATGCGACACGGTCATAGATTAGAGCGCAGAGCCGGGCTCATAACCTGTTGAAATATGTCGAACGCAGTGGCAGCAAGAAAGAGTAAGTGTGTTGTAGAAGTCTAAGTACAACCTGCGCCTAGAGACCCTTTTTGATCTCCTGCACTAGCGTGTGCACGTGCGCTCAGTACTGCTCCTTTAACACTCTGGCATTGGGAAAAGGGCTGTCCGTAGGATCTCTGTTTTCGCACTGTCCGTCGTGAACTGATCGTTATTGTGTGTTAGTGTAGGCATCTGGGGAGGTCGAATAGGGCTATCGCTGTTCTTTGCCCACTTAGCCAGCTTCCACATTCCCTGTGGCTCGCTAGCGGTTTTGTGAACCGCGGTCCTCCACTGTTTCCTTTTCTCTGTCTGGATAGTTCTCTTTTTCTCCTGGTTTCGTGCCCTCCACTCCTTCTAGTGCTCCTCGCTCCCTGTCCATTGTGCATGCCGTCTTGCCTGCCGAGCCTCCTGAATCGCATGTAGTACCACCGGCACACTCCTTGGATCTGGCGGCCGATATGTTTTACGCCGGACAACAAGGTCCCTTGTCTCCTGTAGAGCATTGCTGAGATCACTCACGGTGCTATCTATATCCTCCTTTGTTGTCATCCCTTCGGCTGTAGGTAGGAGCTTTTGGAGCGTCTCTCTGAACTCCTCCCAGTTAGTGTCCTTCCACATCCATCTTGTTCTCGTCTCCTCCTATATCCCTATGTTAATAGTTGTCTCTATGCTGATATGATCAGAGTCAATGTCTTCCTTGCCTGGCTGACATGCTGTTATCCTCTTTGATATCTCCTCTGTTGCAAGAGTAAGGTCTATCGTCGTCCCAGTTTGGGACTGTGGTGTCTTTCTCCAGGTAGCAAGGCCTAGGGGTGTCGCTAGGTATAGCGTGTCTCGACACGCCTCTCGTAGCTCTCTTGCTCTAAGATCCTCCTGTGGTACTAACGGTCCTCCCCACCAACGGTGGTGGAGATTGAAGTCTCCAACTAGAACGTGTTCTCCCGGTTCCTCAATACCTTCTAAAAGCTCCTCCACTGTAAGCCTCGCATCCCAGTTATAGATGTTATGGAGGTGTACAGTTCCTATTGTCGTTTGTAGTGAGATTAGGATCTTCTAATTACTCATAATCCGGTGCGACTATTCGGATAGGCTGTACTTCTTATGGACGTAGAATACGACTCTCCTGTCTTTGTCTTCCCCTGCAACAGTATAGTACTTCGGATGTGTGACTGTTCTTCCATTACTTGGGTTAGTGTATGGCTCCTGGATAGCGAGAATGTCTTTCTGGCTGTCATCGAGTAGCTGCCGGTAGGTAGCCTGTGATTTCCGTACGTTTGCCTGCAGTATACTTAGTATCGGTTGTGTGTTCATTGGGTACTAGCTGGTGGTTGATCCCGCTGTATTGCTCGTCGGATTGACCCTTGTCCTTGCTCCGGTACAATGGTCTTAGCCCTGTTCACCGCCCCAACTGGCCTCCCAAACCTCTGTAGTGTTCGCTTCTCTACTGCTGTTCCTATTGGCCTCCTGCCTAGGACATATTCGCGGCTTGTCCGGGTAGCTGTTTGGTCCTCTCCCTCCCCATTCGCTCCTTGCTGTAGAGGAGGGGAAGGCAGAGGAGAAGTAGAGCTAGGAGTACTGTAGGTTTTAGCCATGTAGCTCGCCCCTATCTTCTTCATGCTCTGAATCTTGTCCTTGATTGCTTGTCTCTTTGAGCACATATAGTGCCAAGCTGGGTGGTTCTGACTGCAATTTCCGCATTTACTGTGCTTTAATCGGTCTGCCTCTGCAAGCTTCTCGTGCGCACATTCTCTTATGTTATGGCTTCCTCCACACCTTGCACACACCGTACCGTTTGTGCACCTTGTGCCGATATGGCCATATCTTTGGCAGTTGAAGCACTGTGTTATTGTCCTTTGGTGGTCCCATTCTTCAGTGTCGTGGAGCACTCCGGAGATGATAATGCCCTTCTCTACCGCAGCTCTGGCAGCTTCCACCGTCTTCAGTTCGACTACTAGAGTGCTCTGTTTCTTTGTTCCCGTTGCTATAGCTTTCTGGCCCTTCCACCAGGCATTCTGTACTTGGATTCCGGGTATTAGCCGCTTGTTGTCTTCCTCAATTGACTGGATCCGCTGTGTAGTAGGGTCGTTTCCTGCAACTGTAACAAAGTGGACTTGACTGGGAAGGTTTTCTGTGCTATTCGTGCCTCCTTCAAGACCTTGCCTAGGCCTTGGGTGTCTGCCGCCATTCGGTTCCTTGCTGCAGGGTCCGTAGTCGTGAGAACTAGTCCATCGGGGACCTTCTTGACTGCGACTACATGTGCCCAGTTCCCTCCTTCTGCAGTAAAACGCGAAACAATCCGGGTAGCTTCAGCATCCCTAAGCTCAGCCCTAGTCGCTTCGTTGTTCACGTGAATCTTGAGGAGCACGCAGCTCTTTGTGCTTTGATGCTAGACAGCTGGGCTGGCTATTGGGCTGCGACTGTAGCCCAGGTTGTCTTTAGTCCTGGACTCTGCTCTATCTTCTTCTGAATCTGTGTAATACTCCGTTGGATAGATTCCAGAGTGGCTTCCTGGTTGCTGCGCTTCGTGGTCCGCGCTGCAGTTGAGTGAATCATATCCAGAATCATCTGGATTGCCCTCTCTAGTTGGAGGGAGGAGTGTTGACTCTAATGCATCAGTTCAGCTGCCTCATTCTGAATCTCTTTCAGGGCCTCCCAAGGTGAGAGGGGACCCTGCTGGTTCTTGTTTACTGCTGCGTTCTTCTCTCTATACCCCTTCTCTTGGGAGGTTGGGTAGGAAGCTAGATTGATACTCCCTGTATCTCTGCCTGTAGTAGTTTCTTCAGTAACCTCTTGAAATGGCTCTAGTCCGTTGTCTGTGCCTGAGGCAGCACAGCCTTGTGCACTGGCTATGCTTGGTAGAGAATTCTCTTCTTCTAATGCTAAGAATCAGTATTTTCGAGCGCTGACTGCGCACCCGCCAACAGCGGCGTGTAGCCGTGCTTTGGATGCGTGTATTGCCTTGATAGGTTCCGTATGTTCTGAGGTTTTGGTAATGCCGCCTCCCCAAATTCGTTCGAGGTTCGTTTTCTCCGTATAGGTATACTAATAAGGATATTAGTAGCTATACCTAATATATTAACGCTATAGGCGTTAAAGTCTATAGGCCGTTCCTCTCTAAGGTCGTCTTTTATTAGTATATATATATAATAAAGCCTATAGGGTTAATAATACTATCTATTAAACTATACTATTATAAGGGTATTATAGCTAACTTGTCGTAGGTCGAGTTATTTAACTAAGGTTAATAATATAAGAGTAGTCGTATAATTACTAGTATCTAGTATTATACAAGCCTTATACTAGGTATCGTGTATCGAATAGACTATATAGTCTCGAGTAATTACTAATATAATATTAATAGTCTTACGTCGTATAAGGCTTATAGTAGATATAACGCTTAGTCTTTTCCCTAGCTAGCGACGAGAAGTACCTATACGTAGTACTAGCTACGAACCTGCGTACTCGCTATATAGAGCCAAATCTTCTTAGATAGAGCGGGGAGTAGTAGAGTGCGACTTCCGGGCGCATTTTAATACTATACGGCGGCGCCAAGACTATACCGAATAGAGGACTACTATTAAAACGGGTATGAAAACTATCCGATAGTAGCTACTGTAGGAAACGAGTCCGCTCTTCCACGAAGCGTATAGGGGAGCCGCGGAACCCGATTACCTATGTTACGTCTTGCACGGTATCTCGCTTGTCAGGTGACTCGCTTAATCACGTGGAATGGCTTCTTTGGAGAATGCGTCGGCAAGTGGAACGAAGTGAAGGAAGTCTTGGCTTATTCCAATCAGTGAGATTGTAACATGAGTTGAACACGATGATTGCTAGTCAACCATCGTTGCTATATACTTGGTGGTCTCGCTTGCTCTTGGCAGCGAGTTTGACCGTTCGACCAACTGACCGGTCGGGCGGTTCGTCGGTCGCCAAACTCACGTGTTTGACCAGAGGTCCCAGACTGTGGTCAGACACGTGACTTCTGGCGTCACTCTTGCATGGTTCCATGTCCTTGATTCTGCGTCCTGCAGATTCGGTCCGTAACACTAAGCTACGGATAGGACACCTCTAGTACATAAGAGAATCGATACACGTCTTTAGAAGGAACTTAACGAAACTATATCGAGGCGCGTCTATTAAGGCCGGCTATTTACGCGTTATGCACTTAGGGTAGACGGAGTTAAAGAGCTTGGAGTATAGCGTTAGTTAGTAGGTAATAGAATAGGCACGAAGACCGTAAGGGCCTATTAATTACTCAAGTGCGGGTAGGAGGGTTTTACCTAGGTTAGTACAGGATACCTAGTCTAGCGGTTAGATAGAAGAGCTTAGGGATACTAGATACAATATATAGAGGAGCGGGTAGGCGGGGTTATAGAGAGGCGGGCGGTAGTAGTAGAGGAAGGGGATAGAAGGAGGCGTGCGAGGGGACATTGCGTATTAGTTAGTAGGTAGAAACGCAAGGAGGTAGTTGCCCGGCGAGGAACTACTATCTAAGCAAACCTACGAGACGTGGCCGGCTATATCCAAAGAGATGCAGTATAGTAACGCGAAGGGAGTCGCTCTCCTAGAGCGTAGTAGGCAATAGTAGCGACTAAGATACTATCTGCCTAGCCTAAGAGGACGGATGCGCACGTCGGTCTTAGAAGAGAAGCGAGCGGTATACGTGCGGCGCAAACCGAAGGAGCGTAACTAAGGCTTAAGGAGTAAATAGGGTATAGAGTGTAGGAAGAGAGGCTTCGGGGCCTAGGCCTCTCCCTCGAAACATTAGGGTATGTAGTAAGCTATTCGTAGCAAGAGTCGAGACCTTCGTGTAGGAAAGCGTAGGTAGGACTTGTTACCCTACCTTATATAGCTCTAGTATAATTTCAGATCTACCCCGTAGGGTAGATCTATCGTTAGCCGGGGATTCGTAATTATATACCTGCCTACGGATAGCCCTTTTCCTAATACTAGAGCCCGTAGACACATTAGATATCGAGAGTACTATATACCTAGAACCTATTAATATAGTATGCGAAATTATAGAAGAGGAGGTACGAAAAGTAATCTAAAGACTACCGAACGACAAGGCTCCCGGCCTCGACGAGATACTAAATAGATGTATTAAGAAGTGCCTAGCTTAGCTACTCCCTATCCTCTAACGTATCTTCTAATAGTATGTTTCAATTAGCTACTACCTAGCCTAGTTTCGGAAAGCTAGGACGATTATGCTATAGAAGGCGGGTAAAGACTTATTGTTACGGTTCGTGCTGGGTCCTTGCCCAGTGCGAGGTCGTGTTACTGATCGTAAGGTACGAGACCGAGCAGAGCCTCCTGATCACCCTGATCAGGATGATCACCTCTCCTAGGCGATCAGTCTGATCACACTGATCACCCCTCCTAGGCGATCAGTCTGATCACACTGATCACCTAAAGTCTCTTATGTATTTAGGAACGATGGTTGACTAGCAATCATCGTGTTCAACTCATGTTACAATCTCACTGATTGGAATAAGCCAAGACTTCCTTCACTTCGTTCCACTTGCCGACGCATTCTCCAAAGAAGCCATTCCACGTGATTAAGCGAGTCACCTGACAAGCGAGATACCGTGCGTAACACTTTGAACACCCTCAGGATGAGTGCCTCTCAGCAAACCGGAAGGGGAACTCCCGCCCCCAGCGAAGCAGGAAGCTCTCGCCAACGATCCAGCACATCTCAGTCGGCCATCAATGCACTTGCCAACCACACCAACGACAGTTCCCTCAAGGTCGGCAAGCCGGACTACTATTATGGCGACCGAGACAAGTTCGACGTCTGGCTTACCCAAATGGACATGTACTTCAAGTTCAACGAGATGGGTGAAGCTCAGAAGCCACTCTTCGCAACGACCTTTATGCGAGGACGTGTGCAGCACTGGATCAAACCTTTTCTCAGGAACTACTTGGACAGTGACGAGGATTCAACGGGAATCTTCAGGACCTGGAATCACATGAAGAACGCAATGAAGCAGGTGTATGGAGTCTCGAACGAGGTTTCGACCGCGGTCGGGTTATCAACATCTCACTCAGAAGGGTTCCACGGCAGACTACGCAGCCAAGTTTCAGGAGCACGCCCAGATCACGGATTGGGACGACGATGCTCTCAAGTTATGTTCCGACGAGGTCTCAGAGACTCAGTCAAGGATGAACTGATGCGATACTCTGGGAAGATCGACAGCCTCGGAGAACTGATTAAAGCGGCGATTGAACTGGACGACCAACTTTACGAGCGAGCCATGGAGCGACGCTATGATTCCAAGGTTACAGGAAGGGCAGGCTATGTGCCCTCAGGACGACGCGATGGGTGGTCTAAACCACCTCAGAGACAGCAACGCGACCCCGATGCAATGGACTGGCAGTTCAATGCAACCCAGAAAGGTCGCCCGTTCAAAGGAAGTAGGAAGGGCAAGAGTTCGCCCAGAAGAAATGAGAAGAAACTGAATTGCTATGCATGTGGCAAGGAAGGCCACTATGCGAGGAATTGTCGTTCAAAGAACATGGTGCAACGACAGTTCAACACGATGCAACGAAACCACGACGTGGGACGCGGAGCCTACGAAACGACAGGCGCCGATCAACAAAAGCCACGATTGTTTGGTATGATGACACGAAAGTTACCTGACGAGACAGGTCGGGAACTGCGGAACGGTCACGGAAGCCTTCACTGGCGATTCTGTTATGACGATTCGTGTCAAACACACTACTCCTCGAAGATGGAAGCAGGATACTGGCCGTCTGCGCCACGAAGACCTGCCCCGGTTCCACCAATCAACACCACAGTTGGAGGACACCGACACTTACCAATTCGGACGAACTACGACAACTTGATCGTCACGTTCAAACGCCGGAAGAGGAGGATTTGGATGAAACCTGTTGGGGCGCTGATGACAGCGATAAGGAGAACCAAAATCCCAATGAATCTGAGGGGACCCCACAGGAGGAAGTGGTGATGGATGTCGCTACTCAGGCGGACGACTACCCTATCACGGGTATCTTACCTGAGATTCCGGAGAACCCACAAGAGTCATCCAGTGACGATGAAACTGAGGAAGGAACCTCGGAAGAAGAAGAAGAATCCAGTGAGGACGATGACAACGACGAAATACTTCACCTTAGCGTGGACGCACCGGAACCAATACGCAAGATGATCCTTCACATAGCACGCAACAGTGAAGAGATCTTTCCACGAACACCGACAGGAGGAAGACTGCTTAACCCAGTTAAGTTTGATTTCTTCCTAGGACAACTACGATCAATGTTCTGGAGGTATCCCAGGCAGACGTCCAAGAAGAGTTTTCAACATTCATCTGGGATAGACCACCAATTGGAAGCTGGTTTACACCGTACGGGTACCTAACACCGCGCGGACAAGTCGTTACGAACGAGATGAGAACATCGATCCAAGACCTCAAGAATGGCTACAAACAAGCACAAGCATGTCAGAGCCGATACGCATGCAACGAGTTGCCACAAGAGAAAGCTATGGCCAAAACACTGGAGGAAACACGTATACAGATCCTGGACTGGTTAGACAATAGAGCCACAGTCTCGGGAAAAGGATCGACTCCTCAGGCATGAGCGGCCGAAGGGAGTTAAACGTCACACAAGAAGCTCAAGCATCAGCAACAGTGTTCAGCACACAGTTACCGTCAATGGACTCAAGACGAGTGCCATGATCGACTCCGGAGCGAGCGGGAACTTTGCATCCGAGTCATTTGTAAAACGGACTGGACTAGCTACCCAGACGAAGAAACAAGGGTATGAACTGATCGCGGTCGACGGATCACCCTTACCCTGTGTGGAGCGCGAGACGATACCGCTACCACTGGCTATCCAACAGCACCACGAGGAGATTGTCTTAGATGTCACAGCTATGGCCAGCTGGGATATCGTGCTAGGCATGCCTTGGTTGAGAAAGCACAACCCAGTAATTGACTGGAAGAGAGGAGTACTCACATTTGAAGGATACGGAAGTGCCACCCGTATCAGACCCGTACAGCGTCGAAAGTACGCGGCGGATGAGGCGAAAGAACAGCTGTGCACAACTCAGCTTGCGCCGACACTGAGCCCAGAGACTGGAGCCACCCCGGATAGACACTGCGTAGGTCCAGCAGGTCACGGAATCACGGGACGAGGAACTGGCAATCCTGGAAAGCAGATGGCGATCTCAGCGCCAGATGTCCCTGAGGAGTACCAAAGATGGTCGAGACTCTTTCAGGAAGAGGAAGGCAAGGAAGCCTTACCTATACACCAACCATGGGATCACAAGATCAAGATTCAGCCTGGGAAAGAGCCTCCATGGGGACCCATTTACGCATTATCTGAGAAAGAGCTCAAAGCCCTAGATGAATGGCTGAAGGAGAAGCTAGCCAAAGGATGGATACGGAAGTCCACCTCAAGCGCAGGCTCTCCAATTCTCTTCGTACCAAAGCAGAACGGGAAGTTACGAATGGTCGTTGACTATAGAAGGCTCAACGACATGACAATCAAGAACCGATATCCATTACCAAGCATCGAAGAAGCACAAGATCGACTTACCGGATCGGACTGGTTTACAAAGATCGACCTCCGAGACGCATTTTACGCAATACGAATGGCGAAAGGAGAAGAATGGAAGACTGCATTCCGAACAAGATATGTACTTTACGAGTTTCTGGTTATGCCAATGGGGCTTACCAATGCGCCAGCCTCATGCCAGGACCTTGTCAATGAAACACTGCGAGATTTGCTTGACGTCTGTGTTATCGCTTACATGGACGACATCTTGGTCTATACCAAGGAGAACTGAGCAAGCATATCAAGCAAGTCAAGACGTCTTCGAACGCCTCACACGAGTAGGGTTCAAGACAGCACCAGAGAAATGCGAGTTCCACAAAGGAAGTCAAATTCCTTGGATTTATCCTTAGTACGAAAGGAATCCAAATCGATCCAGCAAAGACACGGTCGATACACGAATGGCCTCGACCCACGAATGTTACTGAAGTACAATCCTTCCTTGGACTCGCGAACTACAATCGAAAGTTCATCCCAGACTACTCAAGGATTGCGAAACCAATGACGGAACTCACGAGAAAAGACACCAAGTTCCAGTGGGAAAACGACACCAACAGGCATTCGACAAACTCAAAGAAATGCGCCACAGCGCCAACGCTTCGACTTTTCGACGGTACGAAGGACGTGCAAATCGAAACAGATGCATCGGATATGGCGATAGGCGCGTGTCTCACACAGGAGCACGACGGGAAGCGACACCCGGTAGCCTACTACTCACGAAAGATGACTCCTGCAGAAGAGAATTACGACATCCATGATAAGGAACTTCTTGCGATTGTCGCTGCCCTGCAGCACTGGCGAGCATATGCGGAAGGAGCACAGGCTCACGATTCTTTCTGATCACAAGAATCTGACCTACTTCACTACGACTAAACAACTGACTCGAAGGCAGACCTGCTGGTCGGAGCTCCTTGGTCAGTACAAGTTCGAAATCCGCTATACACCTGGTAAAGACAACGGTCGAGCCGACGCACTGAGCCGACGAAGTGACTACATGGAAGGAAAGGAAAGAGTGCAGCACAGCATACTCAAGACAAATCAGGATGGAAGCCTGAGTGCCAACCAAATGGAGTTCAACAACATAGTGCGAGTTCTGCAAGACAAGACAGAACAATTTCCTATTGCACAGGAAAGTACCAAGTACCGAAGGACCGACAGGAAGAGTGCATTCGACACCATCACAACGATCCACGATACGGACATCCAGGAATCTCGAAGACAGTAGAGCTTATCAACGCAACTTTGGATTCCACACATGCGAGAACGAGTCAAGAAATACATCGCACGCTGTGTTCAATGCCAACAGAACAAGGCATCTCGACATTCGAAGTACGGACAACTTAAATTCCGGAGCCCACCGACACAACCATGGGACGAAGTTACGATGGATTTCATTACGAAACTCCCAGGATCGACGGATCAAGCAACGAAAGTCAAGTACGACATGATACTGGTCATGGTCGACAGACTCACGAAGTACGCGCACTTTATTCCTGCGCGTGAGACATACACGGCAGAGCAACTCGGACACCTTGTGCTGGATAGGCTTGTACGATATCACGGATTCCCAGAGGTCTTCATTACCGACAGAGACAAGTTGTTCACATCGAACTACTGGAAGACACTCGTATCCACGATCGGGATCAGACACAAGCTATCAACGGCGTTTCATCCGCAAACCGACGGACAAACCGAACGGATGAACCAGACACTAGAACAATACCTACGCCACTACATCAACTACGCACAGGACAATTGGGTATCACTCCTACCCATGGCACAAATCGCACTCAACAACCAGCAATCCGAGACGACGGGTCTCACGCCATTCTTCGCAAACTTTGGAAGGGATCCACACCTGTTTGGCGAACCTGGCATTCACCCTAACGCACCACGGGCGTTGATTGCGGTTGACCAGCTTAAGGATGTTCACTCGGAAATGAACAAGGCCATCCTACGACAACAAGGACACCTGCTGAAATCGCGACAGCATGGCTCACAAATGGCACCTCAGCTGAAGGAGGGGGATAAGGTCTATCTCCCTCACGAGAAATCTCAAAACGAGAAGAAAGACCAGAAAGTTAGACCATGTAAAGGTCGGGCCATTTTTGATTGAAGAGGCCAAGGGACCGGTCAACTACCGACTGAAGCTACCGGCGGATGCGAAGATTCATCCAGTGTTCCACATCTCTCTTTGGAACCAGCCGACGCTGAGACACCTTGTCAGGAAACATTTTCATTTGTTCCACAAGAAGAAACCGAATTCGAAGTCGAAAGAATTCTGGACTGCAAAAATAATCAGTACCTTGTCAAATGGAAAGGATACGACAACTCGGAAAATACCTGGGAACCAAGGGACAACCTACGGAACTGCCAACAAAGGATTCAACAGTTCGAACGACAAAAGTGTCACTCATCACGCCGGCTAGAGTGAAGAGTGAATACCTCAACTAGAGTCGCGAGGATTGTCCGTGGGAAGGACCCAAAAGGGATCGTCCGGCAATAACGAGAATTCAGCCCAAGAATTCAGAGGAAGTTGGAAGACGTTGTCCAACTCGGAGGACTCTCCCTCGGGCTCCAGGATAAACTCAGGGTTGGCAACAGGAACTCCAGTCTCCTTCGGGGAAAGCTTTTGAAGCTCTGCGAACTCCTTACTTGTTGCCTTCTCCTCCCGCTCCTCGGCAACACGAAGTTGTTTCCTTAGACGATGGACATGCGTCATCGCCTCTGTAACCTTCTCTTCTGCCTCGTCTAGCTTGCGCTTCAACCGACGACGCTGGGCGCGCAATCGCTCCCACTCGGTCCAGGTGACTGTCACGTCACAGGGTGCGTAACCCTTTCCGGACGCACTCGGAACAACTCCCAAACCGCACGTCCACAACACAGCGAGGACGTTCTTCCCTTCAGGAAGTCGCGCGGTGCGGCAAGACGAACACGGCGACGGCATTTCGCGACCCTCCGATTCGATTAAAAGAGCTTGGCGCTCACGACGTTCCTTTCGAGTTAGCGGTTCCCCACTCATCGCGGATAGGAAGAACATACGGACAAAAGAAACTCGGGACGAGTTTATAAAGGAGGGAGATGGTGTTACGGACCGAATCTGCAGGACGCAGAATCAAGGACATGGAACCATGCAAGAATGACGCCAGAAGTCACGTGTCTGACCACAGTCTGGGACCTCTGGTCAAACACGTGAGGTTTGGCGACCGACAGACCGCCCGACCGGTCAGTTGGTCGAACGGTCAAACTCGCTGCCAAGAGCAAGCGAGACCACCAAGTATATAGCAACGATGGTTGACTAGCAATCATCGTGTTCAACTCATGTTACAATCTCACTGATTGGAATAAGCCAAGACTTCCTTCACTTCGTTCCACTTGCCGACGCATTCTCCAAAGAAGCCATTCCACGTGATTAAGCGAGTCACCTGACAAGCGAGATACCGTGCGTAACAGTAATATACTAATTCTTCGATTTTAAGCCTTATTCTTCGTATAACGCTCTAACTAGCCGTTCGCCTTAATAGGTAGATCGAATACTCTATAATACGGTAAATAAATAGGTAGTTAGAGGTTAGTTATAAAGAGTGTGTATTCGATAAGGAGTCTAGGCTGTATACAGCGTGTGGACCTGATGAGGAGGATTGCCAAGCCTGCCAAGTATTGCCTGAGGCATAGTCACATGCTTGGGCCCTAAGCTTGGGCCTTTGCCAATCCAACTCCTTACAAAGTGCAACCAGGGACAAGATCAATGGAACCAAATGCCAAACATTCATGCCGGCTTGCATGGCTCTCACAGAACCCAAAGACAAGGCAGACGACCCGGTGCGCTTGTACGGCCTTGACCGTACGTCCGATGAGAAAGAGGTCAACAAGCTCCAAAAGGAGGCGCAAGCTGTGTCCGAAGCATGTTACTTCGACGGCTATAGCCATTCGGTGACTGCCATCCAGGGTTATCTGAAAATGCTGGAGAATGGTACAGCATCATGGAGCGGGTCATTCAGAACGAAATCTTCATCGGAGACTGGAAGAACAAAGCAAGTGGGTCAGAGGGCTACGGGAAGGCTTTACAGGATATACGAACGAAACTCAACGTTCTGTGGACTGCGGCGAATGCGAGCACTGAGTTCAAGAAGAAGTTGAGAGATGGTATTAACACCCCTGAGCAACTGATTGCTAAGCTGCATGCAATACTGTTGATGTCATCACTCGACGGCTTGGAGTGGGATGATACCACGAAACAGCATGTGAAAGATGTGAGTAATGAACCCTCGCGGTGTTTTTAGCATGCTCATCTGACCGCTCGATATTGGCAGGTCTTTCGAAAGCTTGACGAAGAACTAAAAGATGAAAGGGAAAAGAAGCTTGCAGAAGTACTGAGGAAGTTGATGGTCGATGAGAATAGCATCACAGGCAGTATAAAATCTCTGGGAGAAAGTCTCATCAACGCAATCGACAAAATCCGGGAAAACAAGCCAAATTGGACAACCCGAGACGCCATCAACGCACTGGAGCTCGCCATGGCCAATGAGGCTGCTGGTGATATCAACCAGGTCGATGCATATATCCAAGCCAACGCAGCGAGACAAAAGGCCACGCTGAAGAAGGAGACGTACTTTACCGTCTGTCGAAGTTTGCTCTTGGTAGGGGCCTTGGGCATGATCATTCACGTGTTCTCTAAGCAAGGTGCTCAGATGGAATGGTACGAGCAGCTTGCGCTGGCGGGCGATATCTTCCAATCCCTCCAAGCTCTGAAAGGGGAATTGTCTACCCTGGCAGCAGCTTGGCCCGGCCTCCGTGAAGGCATTGGTAACGTGGGCAGTAAGATCGCAGCAGGGGCGGCGTGGATTGCCAAGGCCATCGCTTGGCCTTTTGTCAAGGTTGTGCAGATTGTTGGTTCTTGGCTTCGCGGTGCAGCTGCAAAAATTGGAGAGGTCCTTATCAATGGATTGAAGGCTGCTGGGAACGCCATCAGGCAAGGCGCTTCAGCGATTGCTTCTTTGTAAGTTCTCTAGTGAACTCTCGTGCCTAACACTCTTGTACTAATGGTGCCTTGGCAGCTTCCGAAATCTGCCCGTGAGATGGAGTGCTGTCTTTGGCGTGCTGGTTAAGGCAATTGGTGAGTGAGCCTTCGTCGCCTTTTCAGACCTTCGCTGACCTCAAGAGGCATTGGCTTCTCGACGCTGTGCTTTGCAATCGGGGTGGCGGATTGCAAAGAGGCTTGGGAGAATGGCCGTCCGTTCGACAAAGCGACTTCGACCATCAGCGCTGCTCTCGCCGGCATAGAGCTGATCAATCTGGTCGTATCTGGAATCGCTTCCATGGTGGGCAATACTTGGTTGGTATCAATGTGTGCCAATTTTGGAATCAGTAAGTTGCAATATGACGAGGCCTTGCTTGCACCCCTATCTGATGAACATTTCCAACTAGTACTCGGAGCGGCTGCTATCATCTTCGCGATCGTTGTCGTTATTGGGGCGATTATTCTTCACGAGGATCCTATTGACAAGCTTGTTGACAAAGTTGGAAATAGGTATCATCTTCTCAATTGACATCAGCGAGATTCAGGTGTGGTCGGAGCAAACGATAGGTTTAGAATGATATCGATCGCAAATCAGAGAGCGAAGAAAATGCCGGGAGTTCTTGAAAGCCAGCTTAGTCATTGTTGATCATTCACGTCATCCTTCCAGTGTTTCGCGTTCACTTCGCACTTTCGTTCTTCGTCCCGACGACCGTAACAACCGTTCATGGCTACATTACTCGGACCACTTCAAGACAGCCTTCAGAATCTATATACGCAGAGTTCAGCTAAGTATCACAAGTCCGCGCAGGACGCCTGACCTTTCCAGCTCGAAGATCAGCGACCGCGCGCTGAACCTCTCGAGCCAATTCGACACTCGGCCCGGCTAATCACTCGGATCACTCTGACTGATATCTACCGAGCTATCGAATCCTGGTGGCCGCCGGCACCATCCTTAGAGATCTTTAGCCGGCCGCCTACCATCATCTAGCACCGACCACTCTCAGGCTCGCCAGGTCTACCACTATTGCACCATCACTCATACCGAAGGTTTTCCCCTCTGAGAGGATGGCTGAGCCGCGATCTCGCCGGGATGCCCGTCCTTCTCATTCGTATCGCATGGAAGCCGTGCGTTCCTGTGTGGCCATCTGCTGTCTTGATCAATGATACAGTGATACTGACAGCACATTATCATGCTCTGTAGGCTGTACAGTCTGCAACCGTAGACACAGAATATGCGACGAAACGAGAGGCGTGCTACCGAACAAGGTCACTTTTGCTTGAAGACAGCACCCACTGACAGCGATCCAGCTCGCCCGTATGCCTTCAATGCAGCACCCGCAACCTAGAGTATCCTTGGGGCCTCGAATATCAGATGGAAGGGTGTTGGTAGTGTATCTAGTCTCGGGAGGTCGTTACGAAAACGGCAAACGCGACTCCCAAAAGCACCACAGTCGAGCGAAACGCTCCTGCCTTGCCTTCTCTAGAGGTAGCTCTGGCCGGCTCGGTTCAAGGACATAACTCTCCCTCAGCTTTTAGTCTGCTGGACGAGGATGCTGTGCATCAAACAGATCAGCACGAATCACTTGCTATCAACGGCTCTCTCGGCCTTGCAGCCTACCAGAAGCTTCGATTCGTGGATTACTGAACATGCTTTGACCAGCCTGATCTCTTACACCTTCAAAGATCCAAACGAATATCTTGCGTTCGCGTTTTGTACGCTCTGTCAAGATTTTCACTTGAGACAGAGGATCCTGACTGACTAAGCTACTAGTCTTGCAGCGGGTGTGTGCAATTGTACCAGCATGTGATCGTCAGGACAATCCATGGAGAAAGCTTGCCATTCTTGCTTCGTCATATCCTGTCTTGTTGCACGGCACCATAGCTGTCTCCACGGGCTATGTGTTTTGTTACGGACGAAGTCACGATAATCTACTATGAGACCACCAGTCACGAGCACTACAGTCCTTGCAGGTTGCGCTGGACGCCGTGCGGCAGGACCGAGAGAATCAGCTTACTCGAAGTAGTATGACGAAGCACGCACACTTATCGATTCGCGCCTTCTCAGTATTGTCGCCCAAAGAGATCGTCCTGGCTGTCGTTATGATGCAGACCTCTTCGGTCCTCGTGACAGGGATTGGCGACGTCGAGGTGCATCTGAAGTGCGCATTGCTTTTAATCCAAGAACTTGGTTCCATCCGCCACGCTCCGACCTGCGTCTTCACTTGGCCTCTCCTGTACCGGTCCGCAGAATTGGACATCTTACTTGCCAAAGCCGAAGAAGAGGTACATGAGGCCATTGCCGGTATTGAGATCGCTCGCTTGAAGGTTCTACCAGCTAGACTGCCAGCATCCTAGATCAGAGTCGTGTATGTGCCGATACAGCCTCTGCCTCACAGATAATTCGCCTACGCTGATCGATAGTACCCCGAGTCAGAGCTGGGAAGTGGCTACCGGTTTACGTAGATCATCCCGCGGCGCTCATGTCCGCATCCTACGGACGTGAGGGCAGGATGGTGCTCGAGAAGTGTGGATGATGCTTGAGCTTAGGGGTCCTAGAGTAGTAGCCAATGCATCGGGCTTAGTCAGTTGCTTGCAGACGATGCATAACACACCACCTGAGGGTTGCAGTATCTCGTTTTCCGCCAAGTCCGGGTCTCTATAGTGTGACAATGACGAAGGATCGCGCGCACGAGCGGTTCTCACCTGAGAGCTTCGAGCTCACATCTGGCGAGATACTGCCAAATGCCTACTTGGCGTCTAAAACCTTTGGTTCACCGCACATGCGTTATCGTTCCACCGGCGTACACAGAATGTCAGTTTCTCTTCCTCGTTCCTGCTCAAGTATTGCGCACGTTGCTCAGAATGGCTGACAAGCTCGCAGAGCGATCACCGATGCAGCAGAATCTGTCTCGCAGGCACGTGAATCGCTGAACCCCAATACCTACTTCATCGTGCTGCCAGTACTATTCGGTAATGGTGAGAGTACTTCGCCATGGAATACGTCTCGAGATGAAATCTTCCCAGCAATCACCTTCGCAGACAATGTTCACGCACAGTACCGCCTTGTTACAGTAAAACTAGGCGTCTAGCATGTCTTTGCCGTTGTTGGATTTTCCATAGGAGGCGGTCAAGCGTACCAATGGGCAGTCCAGTATCCGGAGTTCGTGAGTGCGATCGTACCGATTTGCACCGCTGCGAAGACATCGGTACACAACAACGGGGTTCCTGTAAGGCGTGAAGAGCGCCTTAACAGCTTCTCGCTGTGGCCCCAGCCGAGGCGCAGGCAAAGGACAGTCTTCCCCTCCGCATGTTTCATGGTCATCTGAGCGGCAGGAGGCATCTCTGAAGGCGTTCGGAAGGGTGTATGCTCCTGTTGTATCTAATAATGTTGACGGGCTGCTGTGATCGTTGCGGGCAGCTCAGAGAGCTCTGGTGGCTTGCACGTTCGCAAGCAGGCGCAGAATGCGTATTCATTCCGTTTGGTATCATCACCCAGTGCTCGCCTGTTCCCGGGTCATGCGTGGCCACGTGAGCAGTTCCTGAAGCAGTAGGCCATCACATCGTCGTCGGTGTCGCGCTTGTCCATTGGCCACCTGCAGATTGTGCACACACGACAATCCTTCGCCGGCCGCGCAAGCTACCCTATCAATACAGATATGGTATGCGGACTCGCGTTGCCTGATCGAGATCGAGACGACAACAGCTTGTGCGATAAAGAAGCAGGGAGGGAGCTTTCTGCGAGGTGGAGTTCGTTATGGCAAGTCACGTGGAGAGAGCGCTTAGTCACGCGTCGTCTTCGCGTTTCCGACCTCCCTCAGGTCTCCGCGTCTATGCCATCATGCGTGGCCGTGACTCTCAAGACTAGCAATGGAGCACCCCATCGACCGCGGCTTACCATTCGAAATCGGCAGCCTATGGCGAGATGCACTCTCTCCAGCCGGTCTGGATGCGCACCAATCAAGTGTTTTCCAAAGAATCGACACGACAATCCCCCTTCTGGGGCCACTCCAACCTGAGCAAAGCGCGGCCTTCAATATCGACACAGACTTAAGACCTCTGCAAGAACCAAACGACGACCTTCAGCCTGAGCCGGAGCGTGTAGAGGAGACCCCCCAATTTTTGGCCTCAGTTGGACAGGGCGAGGAAGGACCGGCAAGTGCATTCGATGTATGGGATCTAGATGTTGAAAGAGAGCGTGGAGAAGACCTTCCCAATCTCTGCACCTGGGAGGCATTCGAGAAGAAAGATGTACCACAGTCTGAAAGCATCGCATGGCTATCGGAGGCCGGACCTGCCGCATTTGACGCGGCGCTTCTCTCGGTCGAGAAAACCATCGGCGTTCTTCCACGAGACTTCACTCTTCGCGCTATGTGCAGTCTAGCACTTGGCCGATCCTCCAGTCTCTTCCAATGGAACCAGCAGAAAGAATGCTTCGAGACAACCCTCGAAGGCGCGTCCGTGTCTGGATTCAGTCTATCGAGCTCTACCAGTTTGACCGAAGAACTGAAGGACATGGGAGGCATGTTCATACGGCTACGTGACTTTTCAGATTCTCACCGTGGCACTCGCAATGCGTGTCAATCCCTCATGGCGCTGCGCAGCTGCATTCGAGACATACTGAGTGCGGTCGATGAGTCCATATCGGGCGAACTTGGTAATGTTCGCACCTTCGTTCAATTGCAATCGCTCATTGAACAGCCATGGAGCGTGCTTGGTATTTCGACTGCAATCGTGGAGCTTTTGAAGGCCAAGAGTACTGACGAAGAGTTGATTGCTGCACTCGCAGACTTTGTCCACTTCGAGAGCCAAAAGCAACACATTCTCTGCTCGATGTTGCAAACGCTGCTCGCTAGAGTGAGCAGCCCATGGCTGGAGTCTTTAGCAGCAGATTTGGGCTTCAGTAGTCCTACCGAGAGACTCATGGGAGACTCGACTCCTGAGCCCGCCATTCAGATTCTGGAGGTGGAAAGCAATGCTTTCCTAAGCACCACTGACCAGCTTCTTTTACGGGAGACAAAGAGCGCCGTTGCTTGCTTGCGCGAGCAGTCGCCCAATCACGTACTGTTTCGCTCTCACGAACAAGCGGCAATATCTCCATCGTCATATTTCACCAACATAAGTGCGTCCACCCGAGATGTTCATTCCACAGCACACCGGTACGAGACCCAAGCTACCGTTGCTATTCACGGCTTGGCGGTCAGACACGACACAGAGACCAGCAATACGCTAGCAAACGATAATCTACAGGCGGAGTCTACGCTCAACGAGTCGCTCCAATCTGATTTCATCACTGGTCTCGAGGAATTGATGTCACAGGTCCCAGAGGACCAACACTCATCAGGACCGGACGAGCTGCGTGCCAAGACATTGGATGCCTTGCGGAATGAAAGTGGTACGGGGATTGGGGATGATGGTCTTGCTCTTGCCGCAGGGATGGAGATGTCGCCAATCGACCGCATCCGACCATTCATTGTCGCTCAGCGCAAGCTCGTGAACGGGGTACTTCTTCGACAGCTGCTACGAGATCGGAATCTGAAATGTCACCTCGAGCTTCAAAAATCATTCCAGCTTCTAGGTAACGGAGAGTTCGTGTCTCGACTCTCCAGCGCACTATTCAGCATGGAAGCGCAGTCCGCCGAGCGTAGGCGTGATGCGGTCCCAACAGCGGAGACCATGGGTCTGCGTCTGGGTGCGTCAAAAATACGGCGATGGCCACCTGCAAGTTCAGAACTTCAATTGGCCCTGATGGGTCTGCTCAATGATGCTGGTGACCAGTCTCCAGACTCCAAGGCTGCTCAATCAGAACAGCAAAACCACCTCAGCTTCGCTATCCGCGAGCTGCCAGAAGCCGACATCGAGCGTGTCTTGGATCCTCATTCTCTCTATGCCTTGGACTTTCTCCGAATTCAGTACAATGCAACGCCTCCGCTTGATGCCGTCATTACGACGACCATCCTGGACCAGTATGACAGCGTTTTCCGCTTTCACATGAAGCTTCTCAGGCTGTCTCACGTCACTGGACAACTGACCAAAAAGGCGAACGGAGATCGTAGCACAATCCCGCACGTCCGCAACGTCAGGTTCGCGCAAGAAGCTACTCACTTGCTCGACACTGTGATGTCGCACTTCATGGCACTGGGAATTGATTCACCCTGGCGAAAATTCACGGCTTCAATAAACGCCATGGAACAAGATCTTACCATCGAAGACATTGCTGGCGAGATCGGTACAAAGGCGACCATTGGCATTGAGGGACTACGCCAATCGCATGAAGCATGTCTTGACCGCATCAGGAGTCGTCTATTCCTCAAGCAGAAGCAGGAGAAGCTACGTCTTGCCTTGGAAGATGTTTTGACTGCAATGCTGCAATGCGCGTTCGCCCTGCAAGCACGGCATGATGCTGCACTCGATCAAATACTGTACGACAAGTACCGCCAAGCAGTATCTCGCCTGATCGCGTTGGTTCGAGAAGCTGCCGACAAACCGCCAAAGTCGGTAGCTGCGACGGAGATGGAAGATGTGGAAGTAATGAGGGTCTTGCTCTCGAGGCTCAACTGGAATGGGTTTTACGACGACAAATAGTATGAAATGACGAATCACGATCATCACGAGTCCAATGCAATTGCATCCTCAGTCAAGCTCCAGCTTCGTCTCAATACCCCCATTTCCATTTACCTCCGGCCTCGTCCATCACTCTTCAACCTCAGGTGCAGTAGTGTGCGCGTCCAGAATCTTATTCAACCCCTCCCTCTGCGCACACTCCTCAAACCGAAAACTCCTCGCACATTCCTCCGATTCCTCAAAGCTCATATCCTTGAACAACTCCGCAAACTCATCAGAAAAACATCCCGCCATCCAGATCTGATTCACGAGTCTCACAATCTGCCGCTCCGTCGTCTAGGGTGTAAGATACTGCTCCATCGACTGCGGGATATTCTTGTCGATAAACTCCACAAGCGGGTTGATCACATCTTCCACTGCTTTACTCGGATATCTTCCCCAACCATCCGATTGCAACTTCCTCTTCTTCTCCAGGAATCAAGTGATGGTTTTCATATACTTACTTTCCGGATCCAGGTGTACCATCCATTGCACTCCGATGACTTTGTAGAGCCAGATTGACCAGTGAATGCCGTACTTATCATAAACCTTCAATTGCTCCCCCAATAACGCATACCTCGCCGCATTAATTTCCTCGGCCCCTGGTCCAACGCCGAATTCGCGTAAACAGGTCCAAACTCCCCATTCCAAATCGGCGTCCCATGATTTCTCATAACCTCCGCCTTTCTCAGAAATCGCCCCTCAAGCTAAGCCTTCTGCTCCACTGACCCTACATATGTTTGTCCCTTTGGGAAAGCCCACCATAGAGTAGTCGTGTAACCCCCCAAACCACATTCTCCATTTTTCGAGATCCTCTCAAACCCTTTCCATTTCCATCGCGAATGTGTTCCCATCTAACCAGAGCACATGCTCTCCATCGACTTCCCGGACCTCTTTCTCTGCTCTCTCGTAGAAATCTACCAGACGAGTATGTTCGGGATCGCAAGGTTAGTTTAGGAGGTTATAGCCTGCTACCCAGGGGTTGGGATTTGAAGTATGAAGCGATCGTGCGCCATAACCAAATCGTCCGATCCTGAAAATCACTCTGCTCGAAGAAGGAGGCGTGACTCGTCGCATTATCCGAATGCCAATCACAATTCCCGTCCCCCCCGATGCGGCGTGTAAATCCAATATCGTGTAGATAGATGCCTTGCTCTGCACACATATCCTGACTATCGGTTCCAACTGCTTCATCCCCTTGTTTCTCATCCCCCTCTACCCCATCAATCAAAACCCTCGGCTCCTCACTCATCCCCTTTTCGAAATGGCGATTGATAATTAAACGGCACTCTCAAAAAAATTCAACCCCTTACTCGCAACAAAACTCCGCATCCCCTTCAGCCCCAAATCTCCTCCAAAGATCTTTCAAAGAAAAATTCATATCTCTCCTTTCCCCAAAATCTTCAACATTGATGCCCTGTGTTGCGAATTCACGACCCGGGTATCCAGTTATAAAGTTTTCCATATTCATTCAACCTCCCCAACGCCGCACCTCGCGGTATGACGGACTTGCCAGTCTTGCTATCGATTAACTTGGCACCTTGGACGCGGAGGACACCTGGTTGTGCTTGCTATTGTGGTGGTGAAGGAGCCATTCTGAAGATCGAATCGTTTCGTGAGACGCAAAGGTAGTTGCTGGTAGTGGTAGTGAAGTGAGGTGGAAAAGTCCTAGTTTGAGAGCGAATGTCTTTACCTACCTACCATGCTCGATCTTAGCCAGCACAGTCGTGGCTGTCATGGTACGTGCATGCAGTGTTTCTGCCTATCATCAGTGGCCGTGGCCGTGGGTGAAGGGTGAGGTTGGGGGTGGGTCAAGTTCGGATTCAGGCCAAAACAGCTGCGACCAGCGCCTGTGCATGGATGCTGATATTATATTATTCGCTTTACACTACACAATTCGATCAGTCTGTGTCTGAACAGTAAGGTATATATAACCAAAGAGTCAATGACCCTGCGCATCCCAATGCAATGGCAACACTCAATATTCACTTCTTTCATTCAACACCACGACCATCTCTTTTCGGACTTCGAGCGTTCGGATCCTCAACCAGTCTGACCTCCTCATTCTGGCTCGCAAGTCTCTCAATCTCAACCTGCACAGCAAGCACCCAGTGATCCCTCTCGGCACGGCTGCGTGCTTTGAACACAACATTACGTCCAGTAGCACCCAGCTGACTGACACGCGTGAGCTTAGTGCGCTTCTTATCACTCTGCGATTGGTTCTTCTTCTTAAGGTCATCAACCGTTTCGGAGCTCTTGAACCATGAGTTGCTCTTAGCATGCCAGATCACAAACGTGGTCATGGCGTCCTCGTCTGTGCTCGTCCAGGCGTCCTCGAGGTACACGCGTGGGAGGGCATGGTGACCGGGAGTGTTGGAGTCGAATGTCTGGTTTTGATAGAGAAGGTCATTTTCAGTGAGGAGACCAGAGTACAGGTAGCAGCCTTTTAGGTCGATGGAAGCGATGCGCTCATGGTGAATATGTACCAGCTTTTTTCCAGTTCGCTCTCTCAGTGTGTCCTGAAAGATGAGAAGATGCCCGTGCGAGAGGATGACATGACATCTTTCGAAGGTAGTATGCTTTCTTGGCTTCCGGAAGAGGGTTCCAGACAGATGGATGGTACGACATTCAGAAATGCCACACATGTTGTACAGAGTCGGTGAGGCAAACGACTTGCCGACCTCCCACTTGTAGGCGAATTGTCCAACGATAGCTTCGGCACGCTCATCAATGCCCAATTCCCGCAAATTCTGCTCGCGAGTAGACTTGTAGAGGTCCATATCAGCCTTAGTTCGTCGTGTCCAGTAGGTGACTAAATCCTTCACTCGCTTCATCCAGTCGTCGCGAGCGGCCTTGTTGAAGGCTTGGAGACGCACTACGAGGCGGTTCTTCATCACCAGCTCAAAGATTCGATCTTCGTCTACCTCGGTGGTGTTGCCGTCATCCTGACGACTATCGGAAACTTGAACGTGAAAGTCGACATCATCACCATTTTCGTCCACGTTTTCGTCTGCTGGCGTAGCGCCCTTGAGGAATCTGCGGACTTGCTGTACGTTACACAGGTTGATGAAGCCGTCACACTGAAGCATATGATTGACGTTGCGGTCAGCCTCAGCGGCGGCTTGCTTGTCGCGATCCTCGATTTCCTCAGGAGCCTTCACACCTTCGCTGTCGAGCCAACCGACTTGCTTGCCCTCTAGAGGATACGGGTCGACGTCGTAGGCGAGTGGCACTTGAGCAGAGATCTGTTTCGTCGAGGGCACGTTGCCTTCTGTTGCTTGACCCGTCATCTTCGGAGGCGGTGGAGGCGTTGCCTTGGCGGGACGGAGGAAGAGCAAGTACTGATTGTGCGTGGTGAAATATAAGCGTTTGAAGAGCATTCGGCCGAGAGTCTTCTCCTTGCCCTTCTGAGATGTGAGACGGATGAGGAATCCTTCCACGGGCGGCGGCTCCTCCAATGTGGGCCCATCTGACATCTTGGTCTTGATTGGGTAGTGGTCCTTTGGGCGAAGTTCGAGATCGTGGGTGCGCTGCATAGCGATGGTGCCGTACATACGTTGCTCGACGGCCCCGTAGACCCATTCGAGTCGGTCATAGCGCTTCCAAGCCAAGCCAATGCGGTCGTACTGAGCCCATGCTTTCAGGACATCAGACCATTCAGGGGACTGCTTCAGCATCTCAATGCACCGGGCGACAATAGCGCCGGCGGCACCCTTTTCTTCATTGACTGCCTTTGCCAAAGCTTCGTCGTCACCCTCAGCGGCCTCCGCAAGAGTCTGCATCGATTCCAAAGTCTTGAAAGGGTCATCGAGCCTCAAGCTGACACTCAGATCTGGTACATTCACCTGCAAGGTCTGAGCGCGCTTATGTCCCAGCACTCCTCGCAGAAAGGTGTACCATTCCACGGCAGTCGCAGTGGACGCCGCTCGCAAGTAGTAAATGGTGGTGCGAGCATTTTGTGTCGTCCAAATGCACAATGTCTTGTCAAGAGCCGAATATAGATTCACATGTGACTTGTTTCCGAGCAGTATCTGTATTTTGGGCTTTTTCTTAACCTCCTTGCCCTCAGAGATTGCGATGACTCTTGTCTGATAAAATTGTAGCACGGCTTTCGCATCCTCTTCGGTGTGACTTCGACAGACAACCATGAACTCGCGCCATTTGTCAATGCTCTTGGTCTCCACGCCTTGGCTCAGCTTCTCGTCGTAGTCATCTCGTAGCGCCTGCTGAGTGATGTCCATGCGGATGAGCATCTTGTCGACCTTCAACATCTCGCCGTCTTTGACTCTGGTGCTCTGGAAAGTACCACGAGCAGCAAGGCGCGCAGCTCTCGCTCGCAGCTGGAGTTTGCCGGCATCGCTAAAGCGTACCTTGGCTGCTGGAAGCTTTGAAGCAACTTTCTGCACCCGGGAGGTACCATCGCGGTTCTGTAATATGGATGATGGCTCATGCTGCTCCACGGCTGGGGTGTATTCGCTCGTCCCCTTTGTCGATGGACCTGTCACAGAACTCTGTCGCTGACTGGCATGGCTCGGAAGCAGGCTAGTGGTACTGGCCGGGCCTTCAGCTCCTCTCCCAGAGACAGGCTCTGCAGACACATTGGAGCAACGTGGAGTGCTGTTGGTCCTGCTTGCTTCTCCTCCGTCCGCAGCGCTGCTCGAACCTGGAGCACCATCGCGAGCCTCAGCGGCAGTGTTGGGGTTCGCCGTGGCGGTGAATGTCGGTGCCCGCTTGGAGCGATAGCCGACGTAGTCTCTATACCATTCTTTTCTATGACTCTTCAGCCAGCCTTCCGGAATGGGACCTATGAAGACGCGGCGGGTTGTTTCGTGGAGATGCTCTGGCGTGGCATGCTCCAGTCGGCGTGCGGTGTACGACTCGGGAGGCAGGGCGGTATTGCGACTCATCGCATCGTCAGCTCGTCGTTCTGGGTGGTGTGATAATGCCTGACATGATACGCATAACGAAGTCGGAGCAAGATGAAGCAATAGGAAACATGTCGACACGCCTCTGCACCTGCATCTCCTCACAGAAGGAAGGTTCGCTGGTGGCTGAGCTTAATCGCATCCAAACGAGTTGACGTAGGCGGCTCTCTGACAGCAACCCCTGTCCGCACGTGCAAGAGCGGAGCGAAGCGGACCTGCCTCCCTTCTTGGCATTGGCATTGACCAGTTGGACTTTCACGCTTCAACGCGCTTTGTCTCACCTCTATCACGCGCCGACACATTCGACATAAACGAGTCTTTCCCGACTCGGCAATCATTGACCATACCATATCCGCAAGGAAATGCGCAACCCTTCGAACATGTTATTGGCGAGAATGCCATGGCCGTGCTCATGGGGCCAATATGGCAACAGCAATCCCGATTTGGCCATCATCACATAATGGAAGGGAGGCTGCTCAGAATCGGCCACTCTCCTAGAGCCCGGAACTCTGCGGTTTGAGATTTCGGATCGCAAAGTGTTCTCGAAGGAAGCTGCCGATTGACAAAGCCTCAGTTGCAAGACAAAGACTCGCTCCGGATGCGGCCTTGACAAATCTCTTCACGAACAGCATCTCATAGGTCGTGGGAATTCGCGACTATTGCGGAAACAACTATTCTCGCAGGTAAGACGCTTATCATCACATTTCCATACTTGCCAAAATGGGCCGTGGAACGACTTCGAAGTCGAAGGCAAATGCGAAGGGCGCACCGCCGCAACCGGAGAAGCTGGACATAATAGAGAACTCCACAATCACACATCCCGACGCTTGTGACCGATTCTTCGAGGATTACTCGTGTTATTGCAGTGATCATTTCAAACCTGAGCGAGAACAAGAAACTCCGATCTTGAGGTATTCCGAAGACCTCACGAATGACGAGGCAACAGATACCATCCGGGCACGCCTTGTGTCCATCGAGACCTATCATTCCGCAATCCAGAGTCTCATTGCCACGAAGAGCGATGAGATTTTCAGCCTGTGGCCCACGTGCAAGCTTGACAGGCGCGAGAAATTGGTCCAGAAAGCTCTCCCGCCACATTCGCCTAGACAGAAGTGGGCTCTGTTAAATGCATCTATATTGAGAGAGCCAACTTTTCTATGCGAGACAGCGGGACGAACATAGAAACAGCTACCTTCCGCCATATCTCAACTTGGACGACTTGGCCCGAGACCTCTCCAAGATACCCAGACTCTTGGATCTGCGCACGAGATATCCACCACCGCGCTGGGCTTGGCTGGACCATCAAGTACGTTTTCCATCGATCCGTGTGAAGATCAGACTAAATGTAATGTAGGTGACTCGATCGGGCCGTGTGAGCGGTATGCTAAAGATGCGCTTCGGTCATCCCTTTTTCTGTGTGCACGAGCATGCATATGGTCAAGCGGTTCCTTTCGACCTGAACAGCTTGCACAAATGGGACATTGTTGGTCTATGCGGCTCTCCTGTGGATTTTCCTTACATTCCGTTCGCATCGTCCGAGATACAGCCCTGTTCCAGAATCGGCTATGGAGGAGGAAAGAAGGGAGATTGAACCACTCAATGAACGCATTGCTGAACAAAGGAAATCACAAGGCAAAGACTACTACGACACACCATGTCTGGACGACTTTGCTCCGTTCCTGATACCACACAGCAAGCTCAGAAAGGCAGGGAACCTTCTCAAAGCATTTTACGAGATCAAGCTCACTTCCGGACATAAACGGACGATATTTTGGCTGCAGAAAGCCGAAAAGACAAGACTGGCCCTTGACGCATTTTGGGAGGAAATTCGAGACGTGCGGCTTCAAATTCTCGTCGCAGAACATCCGGAAATCCGAACGAGAAGAGCTTAAACGTGCACCAGATATCCGCGTGCTCGAAGCTTACAAGGACGACGAGTTCCTCAGGTCGGTACGAGAGGACATTCGAGATCTCGAAGATGAGCAGGAAGCCGCAAACAAGGCACTTCATGCCAAGCGCACCGCCGATCAGGCTCAAGAAGACACAGACTCTGGTATTCCGCACAGATCGCCAAAGGGACCGAAACGACCCAAACAATCCACACCAGAGCCCAGACTCGAACTCACACAGCCGCTCAAGCCGCATGAACAAATATCTGATGCCTTCTTCGATGACTCCGACTCCAACGATCCTCCCTCCCCAATCCTCGCCCCACCCCCTCCCACCCCAAGAACCCTGTATCTTCTGCAAGCCGCGCGACATTTGCCCGCCTCTGGCCGAATCAAAGCAAACTTGTCGAGGCAGGAACAATTCGCTTTAATGCTATTCAAGCCGCCTTGGTGCGATGAAGGACTGCAAGCGATACCTGGGAAAGGCTCGGCGATATGTTTGAGGGAGATGACAGGTCGATTGTGTTTCGTGTACCGCACGGGAAGGGGACTGAGCCTGTGGACAGGCAGTTGCTGCTGAAGTTTGGGAAGAGGCTTTCTAATAAATGGGGATGGGGATATGAGACTTTTGTGGAGAGGGAGAAGGGAACATGATTTGTTGCGGACTCATGATACGAAGCTCATGTTTTTGAATCCGAAAGTCTTTGCCAAGCGCGAGCGGGGCGAGATGTTGTGCGACGATGCCCAACCCGCCGAGGCTGACAAGAGTTGGGATCAGCTCAGATTTCGTTCATGGTGGCCTTTTAGCCTGAGACAAACCAGTTGCTCAGCCTCTACGGAATGCCCATGACTTGGAACTTCAACCGTGAGGCTGTCTTCTTTGACTCCGTTGCTCTTCTTCTCCCTCAATCTATCTCTCACTCAAGGGTTCCGGAACGCAACTTTGATCCACATAAGCAGATTTACGAGAGACAAAATGGAAAAGGCTTCAGACACTGCACAGCATCACACAGGAGCAACGGCTTACGGCTCTGCCAGACAGCACAACGGAAACCAATATACCACCACGTACTACATTGCCTGTTCATCACATTCCACCGCCGAATCGATCTATTGTCAAGCAACAGAAGCTCTGTCTGCAGCCTTGCCTCAGACCGATGGCGATGTTGACAACACACTTTTGCCTGCACACCAGCCTCACGGCGAGGAGAGAACAGGCCAATGTGGGTCGACGCTCCGGATTTCCGAAACTCCAACATCGCGCTCACCCGATTCAACATGTATACCGTTAGTGTCCGCGGGTGCTGGGAGAGCGAAACGATATCGTGCCCGATCATGGCAGGCGATGGGTGTCCACAAAAGATTCGCCAGACAGGAAAAGGTTTCGTTTCTCTCGTTGACATCTTTCCAGCTTCAACGACTTGTCCAACAGGTCAAAGAATCAAGTACGTCGTGGTACCGCAATATCCGACATAGTGGGACGGTCTCGCGAACCACTCCAGGCTTCGTTCTGTTGAAGAAATGCGAGCTTGGTGTCTTATGTGCTGAAGATGCGTTCATGGGAATGCAGCAGCTGGCTATACAGGGAAAATTGTCATTTGACGATGTCGATATTGACGGACAAGGATACTTAGAGGTGAGGCCAGGTACTTGATTTGCACACGGGGGACGCAACAATGCTGACTCCATCGCGGTTTGTGATCCAAGATGCTTGGCGGACTGGACGCGCACGTCAGTACGCCTTGACTGGCTTGCTAGTTGAGGGCGGTGGCCCCATAGACAGCAATAGGTGAGCTACACCGATCGGAAGACTGGCAGATCGGCTAGTTGAAACAAGACACAGGATTTTTAATTGCTACATGGACTGGACCGACGAACATAATCACCTGGGACTCTTGGAGAAGCTTCTCGAATTGCCAGACTGTCTCGATCCCTTAGATGTCAGTGAAATTACGCTAGGGTATTGGCCACCTGCTTGCAAAGCGGAATTCGATCTACCGGGCGGATGGCGAGATCCATTCTTCGTACGAGCTATTAGCCTTCTCGAGCGACAGTGCCCAGGACTAGGTTTCGGAGGCTTAACAAAGCTTCACAGTGCAGTCATTGTAAACGACCTGAGCACCATCAAGTCTTTAGCGAGTCAGTTTCCGCACATTCGGCCGTTACAGACGAGCTTCTTGGGACACTCGCCATTACACTTTGCTGTAACCTCGCCTCTCATGCTGTCTTGCCTCCTCGACAGCATGCATGATAACGACGTGGACCTCCCAGATGCGGATGGAACGACTCCGCTGATGTACGCAGCGGCTTACCAGCAGCTTGACTCTGTGAAGCTCTTACTGCGAAAAGGCGCGGACCCCTTCATTTGTGACGACCTCAACGGTTGGGATCTTTGGCGCTATAGCCTTGATCGTCTTGTTCACCAGGATGCTCAATTTGCTTTTGATGTTCTGGGGTTCCTTGGCACAATTCGACCAGATCAACATCTGGAGGCAGCTGTGTCCATTCTGAGATACACGCTTGCTCACGTGTACCAGTTATCCCACGAATGGGAACAGCGATTCCTGTTTCAGGTGTGTTTTCCTGGTAACGAAGAAAATCTTGAAGCTTTCAGGTGCAGTGGCAACTCCCTGTTGCACATTGCTGCTGAGCGAGCACCGAACACCACATCTCAACTGCTGCACCATGCGCGCCTAATCAACGAGCGCAATATGCAGGGATATAGTCCGTTGATGCTCCTTGCCAGATATGCAGACGCCGAGAACTTGTCATCCGCTATTACGAAAGGCGCTGATGTCAATTTGTGCGATCAAGCTGGCATGAACGCTCTGCATCATCTCATTGAGGGCTACATATACTCATCTGAACCAGAGCTCTCAATCGAGCGGCTGCAGATCTTCTTCATGCTTATGACCAGCAACATTGACGCCACCTGCGGCGACGCTTGCGATTGTCATTGTTCCAGGCTTGGGTGCTCTCCCATTCGGATGTTACTCTGGACCCAAGGCTCTCACCTATTTCTAGAGCCGTTTCTGAAGCCGTGGCTGGTGGAGGTTGGGTTGATTCTTCGGTACCGATGCTCGGATGATGTCTGGAGAAGTGTGCTCGCGGAGTTCCACCGTTTACTGCTGTTCGATGAATGGACCATGAGGCATTCGTGCGATCCATATGGGTCTGAGCCACTGTTAGGAAGAAAGAAGTTCGTAGACCCCATACGCTCTGCACGGCACTATGAAAGCGATCTCGCGTCATCCACAATCGGTGAGACCGCTAGCGATACGGAGACTGCCCTCGATGATCAAGAGGAGCTTATTATTCAGCTGAACGCTGAATGCGATCGCTACGTGGCTGATGCCAGAGCTCCATTGTGCATGGAGTGGAATCGATTGCTCGCTCGACGTGTAGACTTGCTGGATTATCGTTGGAGACTGCGGACAGCAAAGGTTGCCAAATTTCCAGAACCGGACTCTGTCTCTAACGAGCATCTGTGCCCACCGAGATACGAGATCCTTCATGTAAGTGACTGATTGTGGTCTATCACTGAATCTAGCTGACGCGCAGCTAGAATGATGAAGGAATTCACGTGGTCTCATACATTGACCGACTTCACGATCGCTTCCGTGCAAGCTCCTCCCTGACCCTGTCTTCTGCAGGTATACCTGCCGACAATAATCACTTGGTAGAAGCCATCTCCAAGTATGAGAAAAGCATGTCTCCAGACAACGTAAGATTGATTTACGGAGATGCCATGTCTGTGGAGGAGCTAGCACGAGCTAGATCGGAGTCTCTAGAAACGATAAGAAGCGAGCTGGATCGTCTTAGACGCTTGACACCTGAGGAGAAAGGCTGGGCGGAATGGAATGATGTTCGATGAGCGGATTCATTCTCGTGACTACTCTTTAGCCACTACTCACAATCATAGGAAGGGAACATGTTCTACTCTTAGAAATGCACAGAAAGCGTTGCCCTACGTTCCTTGCCTCAATGGAAAGCCTTCAAGAGCGAGAAAGATACAACTTGTTCACGATCACATCCTGCTCTTTTTGGCTCCTGCTTCCATGACCAAATGCTCTCTCGCCAGGTCCAAAAAGTATTCCTCCACCCCTCTAAATCTCGTCCCTAACACCCCTTCAGCCCTCTTCGTATCAACACTATAATGCTCAGCCGCTGTATCAACTTCTACCACTTTCTTCGACAACCTCCCTTCCATGTCTCACCCACTGTCTCTCAGCAGTCGACAGACTTGATCTTTGGTGGACGAGCCACCGCACATGGCGAAACGACCAGGTTGATAGTCTCATACGCCGGTCGATGCGCCTCCGAGACATCTCGCACATCCACGAATACTGGCATAGGTGTTGGTGGGACGCTTGAGAGTGAGCCGTTCATGAAGGAGTAAATCTCTGAGGTTGATTGGCCGAGATGGTTATATCCAGCGAGCCGCGCAAGGGAGGACCGTATACCATGACTGGGTTGATCATGCTAAAGGTAAAGTTCACATTGGGTGTGGAAGAGAGGAAATCCCAGGCTGCGCTTTCGGTGAGGGTTTTGGATGCGCTGTGAGACGTAAGTACATAGTATTTGAATATTGATTATTCAAATCAAAGACCCTGTAATCAGGAATCAAATCATATAATCAGGTAATAATCATAGTCAAATCATAATCAAATCATAGTCATTTACCTTGGGTACTCCTATAGTAACGATTAGGGTTAAGAAGTAGGTGTATTCGACGGCTACGCTAGCGGTCTGTCCGGCGCCGCGGTAGTAGTAGTAGTAACGATTATAGTTAAGAAGGAGGTTAATCTATAGGCTACGGGCTTAGCCGTCGCTATAGTAGTAACGCTAAGGGTTATAAAGTAGCTAAATTTAATATCTATAAAGGAGCTAAATTACTATCTATAGTTATAATCTCGTCGCTACTAGCGACAATATCGCCGTTATCTATAAACCTATTAGTAACCTTAATATCTACTATACCCTACCTTTACTAGTACTTCGAGTACTTAGTTATTGTTACGGATGGAACCGAGAGGCGATGGCAGCCAACCAGTCTAAGCGCGGGTCTGCAGCTCAGCCTCGGGAGGTTCCGCTGCAGCTCGCTCACAGTACTCTCGTCGCTCGCAGTGCTTCCACCGGAAGCACAGGAAGCAGAGAAAGCAAGGAGAGCACACGAATCTCCTATGTGTATATAGATCACGTTCTCTACTGA
Source organism: Nothophaeocryptopus gaeumannii (assembly GCA_031771865.1). Lineage (NCBI taxonomy): Eukaryota > Fungi > Ascomycota > Dothideomycetes > Mycosphaerellales > Mycosphaerellaceae > Nothophaeocryptopus > Nothophaeocryptopus gaeumannii. The sequence continues at coordinate 165,227 of JASISA010000003.1, forward strand.
GGTAGATAGGAGCTTCGTGCTCAACTCAATCTCTCAATACTACTCTTCTGAGTAAAGGTTACACTTCTCAAGACTCTGATCACCGAGAGACATTCCGAGGTTCGACGCTTTAGGCCAATCCACGTGATCGAGGAGACGGTCCGTAACACTTTGAGCACCACAAAGCTGCAGGAAGTACGATCGAACGAATGTCTGGATCTGTGCGACAACAAGACAGATCGACCAAGAACAGTTCAGCAACACGACAAGGACAACAGTCAACTGGACTCACGGACGCAATGGACACGATGTCAATTGCAAGTGGACGACAGGAACAAAGGGCCCACTATGACCGATAGTGCGGCGGGATCGAATAAGGCACCCAAGGTATCACCACCGGAGACGTTCGATGGAACCCTAGGACGCTTGGAAGGATGGAAGCTGCAGGTTCAGCTCTACATTCTCTTCAACCATGCTCAATTCCCGACAGAGGCCCACAAAGGTGCTGTACGCTTGCTCGTACCTACGAGGCAGGGCGGCACGAGGGATCCGTCCATACTTGAAGGATTGGCTGGATAGCCAAGACGACCCCAACGGGAGCAAAGACCGAGACGAAACGAGTGTTCCACGATTATGACGAATTCGAAACCAAGCTTGAAGAACTCTATGGAGTACCCAATGAGAAACATATGCCGACCGACATATTAGGCAACTCGACAGACTACCTCTGTTGCCACCTATGTTTCCGAGTTCCAAGGGTATGCGGGCCGACTTGGAATGGAATGATGCTGCTTTCAGATCCCAGTTCTATCTTGGACTGAAGGATTCGATGAAGGCGGAAATCTCTCGAGTCACTGGAATTACGACGCTCGCTGCTATGATGAAGTCAGCTAGGAGGTCGATGAAAGACTCAGAACTGAAGTACGACCGGTACACGTACTCAGGGCCATCAAAGGACGCTCAAAGGCCACGAGCGAAGACCCTATGGACCAGCGCCGATGGAGCTCGATGCTACAGAAATAGTTCGCCGGAGTGCAACGGGTAGTGGAGAAAGGCGCACGAAGCGCGTGACGTGCTATGCATGTGGTCAGCAAGGACACTACGCACGAAGCTGCAAAGAAAGAACATGGTGACGCGCGAATTCAACCATATGCAGCACAAAGACATACCAGGCATATGAGGATTTATACCTGGAAGAACAACCTCATAGGTCGTTGTTTGATCCCAAGCAGCCCCACACGAGGAAAGAGAGGGATCGAAGCGAAGGATCCCGGAGATTCTGGAAAGAAGTTTGACGACTCAAGGCCAGTAACGCGGCTCGGTCATCCAAGTATAAGGAGAAAGCGGCCTCGAGCCCAGGGGGAAGAAGTCCCTCAGGGAGAAAGGACAGGAGTTCCTCCGCCTCCGCCTCTTGAGCGTTTGCCTCGGCAACGGACACGGCGTTCTCGGCACGCTTGTCCAGTAGCTCAAGTTGTTTTGCTAGGCGTTGCTCCTTGGCCAGGGCAGTTGAGGTGACTTCGCGAGCTCTCCTCACGATCTCCTGTTCTTGCTCCATGGCGGCAGCAGAGGTTTCTCGGGCTTCTTGTATTTGGGCAAGAAGCTTCGCCCGTTCCTTGCTCAGCTTCTCCCACTCGGACGCGGTGATCTTGATATCACACCCCTTGTGGCCATGAAAGTTACACTCGCTACACCGACCCGACCTGACGTGCACTTTGCACACACGACCATACTGCCGACACTTGGAACATGCGCGGGGCATGATTTCGCCGTTCGCTCGAATGAATAGTCCTAGGCCTTTTCGGTCTTCAGTGGAGGATCTCTTTGGTTTGGAATGTCTGGGCATGGTAAAGGAAGGACAAACCATGACGAAATAAGGACACGAGTGTATTCCGCCTGCTTATGACTAGCTCCGGGACGAGCTTAGCTAGAAGGGGGATGGTGTTACGGATGGAAACCGAGAGGCGATGGCAGCCAACCAGTCTAAGCGCGGGTCTGCAGCTCAGCCTCGGAGGTTCCGCTGCAGCTCGCTCACAGTACTCATCGTCGCTCGCAGTGCTTCCACCGGAAGCACAGGAAGCAGAGAAAGCAAGGAGAGCACACGAATCTCCTATGTGTATATAGATCACGTTCTCTACTGAGGTAGATAGGAGCTTCGTGCTCAACTCAATCTCTCAATACTACTCTTCTGAGTAAAGGTTACACTTCTCAAGACTCTGATCACCGAGAGACATTCCGAGGTTCGACGCTTCTTAGGCTAATCCACGTGATCGAGGAGACGGTCCGTAACAGTTATCCGGATTATCTTACCGTCTAGCTATAAGCGTTCCTATATAGTTATACGTCTCGTTATACTAAATATACGCTTACTCTCTATAGATATTATAAAGTACGATAATACGTCGATTACTAGCTATAATAGAGCCGGATATTATAAGCGCTATCTAGGCTATACCTACTACTAGAGTAGCGTCTACTTCCGCTTCTTATCGCTATCGATAGTAAGGTATAGAAGCTTAGTTAGCGGCATAGTAATAAAGTTTATAAAGTCGTCTTCGTAGTCTATAACTACTTCCTTCTATTACTCGAACTCTATAAACTAGTCCTCGTCGTCTACCTCTACGTCTATAGAGGTATTAGTAATAGGCTAATATCGCTCTTAATATTATAGCTAAAGCTCTTTAGTACGCTTCTTACTAGCCTCTAACTACTACTTCTTCTTAGTTATCTTCTACTACTACGTAATCTACTTAAGGCGCCGCTTAGAGTAAAGGATTATAGCTATAAAGTAAGCTCTAGACTCGTTAATTAGAGTATAGTACTTGTCGAAGATCCTCTACGACGTATTAACTACTATAAGTAGTACCTCTCTCTTAGCGTATAGCTTCTTAGAGTCTTCGATATACTAAATAAGGGTATTTATAATTAATCAAAAGATGTCGAGGGTATAGGCGTACCCTTTAGCTTTAAGAGTTACCTACTTAAAGGGCTTAAGGAAGTTCTTTATATACTCGAGAAAGTACTAATCGTCGTTAGTTAGGATAATCGCTTCGAAGGCGTCTAGCTCGCGAGTAAATATAGCGTTAAGGACGATCTTAGTATTAATCGCTTCGCTAATAAGAGTGAACTATCCGTTCTACCTTGTCTTATTTAGTATCTTTAGTACTATAGAGGGTACGTTCGGCTAAACTTAAGCTAACTCCTTAAATAGCTACTACTACCTATCCTTATATAGAAGGATTAAAAGGGTATATAGCTTAGTAAGAGGCTCTTACTTAATAAGTCCGTCTTCGTCTACCTCTATAGATATAAAGCTCTTATTATCGTCGTTATTGAGTTACTACTAAGAGTTAGTAGTACGTGTAATAGCGTCTTCGAAGGTATCCAGATCCGTAGAGTATAGGAACGCCTAGGTCGCTAGATTAATAATATACTCTAGGTAGCGCAACCTCCGCGTCTTCTTAGACTACTAAGTAATACCTTTAGACCTTATAAAGCTCTCGAATTCGCGTACGAGCGTACCGTTAACTATAACGTTATTAGAGGTAATCTAGCTAAAGCGTAGCTAAAGTTTGTATCGCTCTATACTTCTAAGATAAAGCTAGGTAAGGTAGGTACCTAATTTAACCTCCCTACCTATAACTTTAACTAGATCGATAAGTACTTATCGTAGCTTACTAGTTTAGTCGACGAATTGAATATTAACTACCTAGAAGTATTTATAGCTATATCTAAGATCCTAAGTATCTATAGAGAGGTAGTAGTAGCCTATAGACTCCCTATCTAGCTAGCGTATAAGGTGGACCTCCTACTCTACGAAATTGCGAAGAATACGTAGTCGAATCGTACTAGTAGTATTTATTAAAGTAACCTTAGCCTCCGGATTAGCTAGTAGTATTATTCGCTTAAAGGACGGGCTTATAACACTATAGTACGAAAGACTATACTCTACGACGTAGGTAGCGACCGCGTTACGGAACTTCTATACGTCGATAGCTTCTCTAAGTATATAGGTTATCTCGTCTACCTCCTTTACTACTACCTTCTACGCTATCTTTTATAAGCCCTATTCGATCTACCTAGCTTAAGAGTCTTTAGGAGATATTCTACTAATATATATGCTATGTTTACGAAGGTATAGAGGCGCGTTCGAGGACGTCTATTTGTAGTCGTAGTACTTATAGTAGAAGTACTCGTACCTATAATCGTTAGTAATATCTTCGCCCTTCGCACGAGGTCTATAGTACGCCTATACCTCTAGATTCTTTTACCCTTTACTATAATAAATAGATAACCTCTTCCTCTTCCTTCTAACTAAAGATAGGCCTATAATAAATAGTATAGGAGTCGGGGTTATAGCTAGAGTTAGAGTACTTAATTCCTAAGAATCTCGAGGCGTAGGAGTTAGATTAGGTACTTCTTCGTCTTCTAGCTTACTTAGTTCTAACTCGATTTCATCGATTAATTTCCCGTTATTCTTAGGGATAAATAAGGAGTTATTTTACGTATCGCTTAGTATCTAAGCCTAACTATAGCGGGTATTAACTATCGTAGAAATAATATACTAATATTTTAAACTTAATGATTATAGAATTTAAGTTTAATATATAGTCTTTCGGGATAGAAGAATGTCTAGCTATACTAATTAATAGGGTACGATAAGACGGAGCTATCCGCGTTAATATTATAACTTCCGCTAAGTTTTATATAAACGTTTATTTATACCCTCTTAACTACCTTCGATCTATATATATATACCTTGTAATCGCAATTATCTACTAGGCGTACTACCGTATAACTGTCCTTATTATCGCGTAGCTATTACTCGTATAGATCCTACTACGTAGTATACTAATCTAGTAGTAGGTTAAGCCGTATACCTAAACGAACTAACTCCTCCTACTCCCTACGTCTATCTACGAACCTCTCTACTAGTATTTTATACTATGCCCTACGCTCTACTATCTCGAGTCGCTAATCGATATACTAATCCTTTAGTTCCTTATCCTTAGAGACTACGTCGTTCGATTCGTACTACTTTTCTAGCTCTCGACGCTTAGCCTAGGCCTAGCTCGCTCTATTAACTCGGAAGCGCTCTAACTACTCCTCCGGGGTTAGTAGTAGTAGTAAGGATAGTAGCGGTAACTATAACGGTAGTAAGGACACTAGCAGCGATGAGGTAGGCTCTTGTTTAAGAGGTAACAAGCTTTCGGAGGCCTTAGAGTCGGGTATTTAACTAAATTAGTTACCTAAACGATATATGCACCTATTTACCTACCTTAGCTTTAACAATACCTATCTTTAATTATAGTTTGTAAGGGGAATTAGCCTATAAGCACGATATTGCAAGGGACTACTATATACCGGCGTATAACCGGAATAATTTAATTATATTCAAATCAATCAAAGATCCGGTATGACTACTATGATTTGAATGATTATTATGATTACTGAATATTAATCAATCAACATTCAAATACTATGCGTAAGTAAGTAGGTGAAGTAAGAGAAGGGGGAGTTTGGAAAGGGACCGGTAGGAGGGAAGGCTTACGCGTATGCGAATCGTGTGTTGTTCTTGGTTTCTTCGTAGGTGATTGGATTTCCATTCGGTTTCATCGTAGACGTGTCCAGCACGAAGACCTTTATTGAAGTCGTTGATTGCGGCGAAGGCAGACGTGATGACTACCCGTTTCACTTGTGGCGTATGCTGGTGGGTGCTTTTGAGGAATCTCCGAGGTTCCGTTAATCGTAGGTACGAGTAAATCCCGTTCAATATTGTTAATCTTATGCGTAAAAGAGGAGGCTATGTGGACTGTACTATCGACGTTGAGGATTGCGGAGTGGAAGGAACCGGGAGAGGTTATGTCTGGGACAATGGTAGTTTCGATCTGGTCTTTGTGGTTCTTGTGAGTGTTCAGAAGACGCTGGCAAGTTGACTCGTTTCGGCCTGTAGGCGGACGTGGTAGCCATGCTGGAGGAAATTGTGAACTGTCCAAGGGCCGATCAAGCCGGACGCGCCTGTGTTGAGGATGAGTGGAGGTTCAGCCATTGTGTAGAAAAAGGAGGAGCTCTTAAAGCAATTGGGTCTTTTCAAGAACTTCTTCTTCTATGCGATGGATAGGAGTCAATTTATTTATCGCTGCACAGGTATTATCTGCCTGCTTTATCATTGCTGTCATTTTGTTATGCTGCATCATGCAGCTGGAGACCCCAACCTGCCCATAGTCGCTCGTTCTGCCTTAAACGTTGCAACGTATCAAGCTCCATGGCATCTTTGTCAACACTGTGCCAATGCTTTGTAAACCTTGTACTACCATCGGAGATAGCCGGCTAGAGTGCGTACCCGATCGTCTGTTGTAATCATATAGCAGTGCATTGTTTGGTAAAGAATAGTGATCGAAGGGGCGCTCGTATTTCCATAAGGGGTGCTTTCAATTTCGAAAGCAAGGCCCGCAGCGGGTCTTAGCTTGCACAGGCTGCTGACTGCGGTATGATTCTATCAAAGCTCGACCAGACTAGCCGGGTCAGGAAGGACGAGCGCATGTGCGAAACACTTGCGGTGTCAATGCTCGACGATCAATCGAAAACCTGAGTTCCTGTGCACAGGACCACGCCGTCAGCAGATGCACCCCTCATGCGTGAAGCCACCTCTGAAGCCCCAGATGAAGCTTCCAGATTCCCGTTACGCTTCCATCATCGCATATAAATTCAATGGCAGCAGTCTCAAACAGACTTTCGCCAGTACTCACCCACATCTCTTTCTCACGCTCTTCATTCAAGTCACAAGACAGAACCATCAACATGGACGGCCCAACCGCAATTATCCTCATCGACCCTTACAACGACTTCCTCCATCCAAACGGAAAACTCAATCCCGCCATCCGGAACTCCCTCTCCAAAACCGACACAATCGCTAACATCCACAAACTCATCGCCTTCGCCCGCTCCCACAACATTCCAATCTTCTACTGTCTCCATCAACAAACCACAAAGTATGCTATGCAAGACTGGACACTGCTCAACAAATCCCTCCAAGGTCTGAAGAGCAAGATGGCGTTCGAAGCAGGTAGTTGGGGCGTGGAGTTCTTCGAGGGTATGCAGCCGGATTTTGAGAAGGGAGATGTTGTGGTGAGCAAGCATTGGAATAGTAGTTCGTTTCAGAATACGGATTTGGATTATCAGTTGAGGCAGAGGGGGGTGAAGCATGTTGTTTTCGCGGGGTTGGTGGCGAATACTTGTTTGGAGGCGACGGCGAGGTATTCTTATGAGCAGTAAGTTCGAATCGGAGATGCGATATTTGTCATTTAGAGATGCTGACGGGACGATTGTAGTGGATACGCATTGACTATGCTGTAAGTGATCGTGTCCAAAGCCACAAGCGTTCTCAAGCTGACTGTCCGCAAGTACCGACTGCACGGCCGGCTTCTCGCAAGAAGCGAAAGATGTAGCAGCCAGACTGATTTGGCCTTTATTCGCAAATGAAGTCGCGACGGTTGACGAGTGGACAAAGTCGTTTGCGTGAGCACAGCACTGATGAAATTTCCCAAGGTGTCGGCTGAAGGATCGACTAAGGCACATCAGGCCGGTTGAAATACTTCATGGCCGTCTTTAGTGGCAGCTGCAAGCAAAGGAAGCCCTCCAGACAGGTCTCCAGATAGATTTGAGCTTCGCAGATCAATCGAGCAGTCTCTTCCGCTGTGGCGACATCTTCATTTACATTCTTGAATATGATAAATCGGACGTATATAGACGTTGAATGGGCCAGAATCGCTCGCCGAAGGTCGATCATCGTCATGAGGAGCTCGAGCTGGAATGCCCAGTACTGAACCAAAAGGCCTGCGATGGTACCATAGCTAAACGCAAGCTGGTGGAAGCTGTCGGTATATTTGGGCGCACATTCGGTGTCTGCGGCCGCGAAACTGGGAATAATGGGTTCGCGTTTTGGCCAGTACAACGGCCCCGGAATCTTCGCTCTCAGACTGCTTAGCCATTCCTCGAGCCTGAATCGTAAGTCCTCGAAATTCAGTAGGAGATGCAAGGCCAAGTCTGTAAAGTGGTCTTCGGTAGCATGGTCGTCGCGCAATCCAGACAGGAGGTCGTCCGCAGTTTGTAGTAAAGAAGGTATTCGCAGAGCAAGCAGGAACAGTTCTTCTCGCAGAGATAATTGCAGGCAAGCCGACGCAGCGTCCCACCACTGGGATCCAGATAGGAAATTTGGTCGCCTGCGGTGTATGGCGAGGAAGATGGCTACTCCAACCAGGCTACCGGAGATTGCCTGTGCCTCAGGAGAGTTGTGTAAGGAATCGGGTCCGCAAAACTCGAGCACTCTTAGAGCGCCATCAATATGAGCTTGATGACCGGGGCCAAAAACCTCAACGCAGTCGATGTGCTCAAAGAACTGAAGAGCAATTGATGCACACACCCAAGCTTGTTTTGCACTATCTGTGTGCTTCCCGTCGAGAATGAATGCATCCAGGTGCCGCTGATACCGGTTTAGCGCAGTCGTGTAGCCAGAACGAGCCGTTTCAATGAGGCCGGGGTTGCTGTGAAGGCGACCATAGTAGAGGCTGAGAAGACTAAAAATGGAAGGACCCAGCACTGGTGAGCCTCGTGCCTCGAGTTGAAGAAGTGACCTGATACAAATGGCCAAGCTCGAATAGTGCTTTGTTCCAGCGGTCGGCGCTCGATCACCGCTGAAGATCCCGCCGTAAAGCTCTTTGCCAGGCTTGAACTCTTCCGAAAGAGCGGCATGCAATGGCTCTAGCATCATCGGTTGCGGCGAAAGGAGCACATGATCACTCGGGAGTGATGTTTGTATTTGCTGTTGAGTCCACGCTTCCTTGAGGTCTCGAAAGCGAGAAAAAGAGAGCTCATAGAAAAGTCGTAACCTGTCGTTGACAGCTAACCTCGTTCGATAAGCATGCTGCAAAGCACGCCTCGATGTTTGCAATGGGAACGACTCTTGTTGGTGATTGATAAAGATAGTAGATTGACCAAGCCCGCTGCATCTTATACCGCTTCGAATGCATCGCAAGCAAGCAGGCTCCGTGAGATCGCACTGGACAGGGTCAGCATGCTTTTTCACCATTCAGAGGGCTGGCAATAACCACTGACTCTTTTGCGCTTCTTCTTGCACTCCTTGCATCTTCGACTTGATCCCGATATGTCACCCCTAGCCATGCCGACGAAGACGGGGCTTATTGTTTTGCAGCTAGACCAGGCCATCGGTGTTGAAAAGGTGAGAGGAGGAACTCCTACTGAAGGGCCGATTAGTGATCAATCGCTAAGCTGAAGGATCGCCTATCTAATCATCAGTGGTCCTCTGACACCAGTGATAGCAACTTCAACATCCATGCCATTTGCACTGATCAAGCCCACGATGCGCTCATTACAACGAGCTCAATATTGGCATTCTCCTTTCGTCTTCTCGTCGTCGGCAGCTCCCAAAGATGGGAAATTGCAGCGTGGTCCAGTTGTGGTGAGGCGGGTACGACATGGAGTTCGAAAGTTCCCTTAGCATCCTGCTTGCGTTCAAGAACCGGAATGCCACCCCGATTCAGAATCCGAACACGCTCCGACCGAGGAGCGTCCACATGTTCATACTGACATCCGTCAGTGATATGCGCGGTCTCGAAATCATCGCCTATCGCAACATTGTAGGCAGTGCAGGAGTCCGACCCCGAGCATAGTGAATGATCAACGGCGCGTTGGCAGGGCGGCAGACCGGTCAGATACACCAAGCTGGTGCACGACACTCTAGCGCAGAGGGCGTGAACTTGGTGCGAGCACCACGCTTTACTATTCTTCAGCAAGCAGTTGCGAATCAAGTCTGCGGCAGGTTCTGGCCGGATAGCGAGGTCCATATCGCCCAGAAATTGTGTTTGGCGAGGAATTGCCAGAGATGAAAAGGCTAGTAGCCCAATCAAAAGCTTGAAGGACAACGAAAGCTCCGCCCAATAGGTGCTCCTCCCAACAGCGAACCTGTCCCAAAGCTCGCTCATGCACTTAACGTCTTCGAGAAATGCTGCAGTGTGTTCTGGATGCAGTTGCAAGTCCGCATAACGTGCCTCCGCCATTCGAGTGCAACCAATCGCGGGCAATTCTGGTGGACACGAACGTTGAGCCATCTCCTTCAGCTCGCGAACTGTGCGCTACCTCACGATAGCCGTTGCCGAAAACCGCCTTCGGAAGTCCGAAATACATCCATGTCTGCGCAAAAGCTTGTAGAACTGTTTCATGCACTTCCGTCTGCCGACTATGCTCATTCGTCTCCTGAACGGTAAGGTGTCCTGACAGCCAAGGATAGCCCGCACGTTCAGGAAAAGTAGCCCAGCCCTTTCCATCGTATTTCAGTCCAGTAGTAATGCACGGGACTCGAATAACCAAACGATACCCGCTTTCGTCCGGGATGTGGTCCATGCTTGGTCAACCAGGCTCTAAACACGAGAAAGGAGGCCGATGCCTTTGTTTTGGTCGACGCAGACAAGTGCATTCCGAAAGTTTGGATGCGGACGCTTGAAATATCCATCATGCCAGCAGGAAGCACTGTGCTGCACCGATGAAGGACTAGGCATCTCATGGCTCGCATGAACAGAGCCTGTTCCGTATACTGGCGTCTGCCAAGCCCTCTCCAAATAGGTGCCGCGAAATGCTTGGATGTGGTAGTGAGAGTGTAGCAGTGTCTCAAAGGCTGTCCTAGCATCATACACCAACCAGAGAGTTGTGGATGACGCTTGCTCGCAGCGGACGCATGTGCTACAAGAGCAGCTGACAGGCATTGCCCATTTTCACACGGATGTCACAGAGCAAATGCCAGCACGTCCGGGGCCTGGTGGTCGCCCTGTTCACCACACTTCTCAACCCTTGAGCAGCGGCAACTAGACGTATCGGTACCTCAGCAGAACTGGTGTTTCGCGCTCAATGCATATCGTCTAAGGTCTCAAGCGCAGGTGGACACGAGGTCGTCTAGCCTCTCCGGCTCCGTACTTGTCCGCGTCGCGTCAGTTATCTTCGAGAGTTTCTGGAGAATGGCTATTATCAACTTTTACGACTGACTGAAAACTGGGGAGTCCACGGGAGGCTTGAGATGGGATCCCGAAGCAAGCTCGCGAAACGCGATGGAGAGCCTCACGTGGACCAAGACGGCTGACCTGTCCAGGTTATATATGTCGTAAGCGTATTCCTGTACGTTTGCATATTCTGCGACTGTACGTGGTTTTCGGTTTATGTGGCCCGACGATGATCCTCTCTTGTGTACATGGAATAGCCCATTCGTCGCAAACACGTCTCATATCCGCACTGCGTCGTTAATGAATGGGAGCTGCATTGCAGCATCCTTGCGTTCCTTCGCTTCGATCATGGCATGGAAGATCGATTTTCGATCAGGCGCGCGCTAAGAGTCATTCGTAGACAGGTATTCGTAAAACTGCGAATGTCGTAGTTGTTTGATGCGGGTGGAGCAAAACGAGCTCATTCACTTGTCGCTCCGATGACTCAGCAACCGTCCCGTCCCGTCCTTGGCACCTCAGTCTTCTTCTTCTTCCCCCCACGCATAGACATACTAACGACTGCAACATCAACAAACACCTTAGCGCATTCTCTCTGTCCATCGCGCATATCTACCACACATACTCAGCGTTGACACGAGCTAGGCAAAGCTGCAAGTATGCGTTTGAAGGCCTTCTTAAGCCCCGAGAACCCGTGTTTCTCGAAAGCTTCCAGCGATTGGTGTGTCTTCGCGTGTGCCTACAGCACTTCCAAAGGCGGTACGTACCGGCAGCGATGACTATGGTGTAGCTCGTCCAGGAGACCGCGTGACTTCATACTATGTACGCAACGCCAACGACGGCGTATACGACCAGAAAGCATCCGTCAGTGGTCGAGTAATCTCTAAATGGTCGTCGAGATCAGCTCTGTCCAAGGCTGTCTACACTGCGATAAAATGCTGCTGTGATGATCCATGTGGGAGCGTCGGTGCGCACGGTACGTGTAAGAACTCTTAACACTCGACTTGCAGCTAATTCTTGAATAGTGTCAGATTGGGGGGGATGTGTACGTCAAATTCAGCAAGGCCGTACTCGAGTGCATTCTAGGGACATGAATGTGTACATGAGAAGTCTGGAAGCTGGATCGCTTGGTTCCGTGGGTATTTGGCGGCTTCACACGTGCATCTAAGGAGACCAGACACCAAGGCGACCGATGAATGAGGAACGCAATCCACGCACCGGTTCCGCAGTCCACCATCTCCGTTCATTGCCGGAAGACACTGTTTTGCGACGAGACGACAACGCCACTGTGCACCTTTCCGTTGATCGTTCGCCTACGCACGAAACAATACTTGCGATCAGTGCGCGTGAACCTTTCAGGAAGAAGCAGGAGAGCTGCAAACAATAGCTTCCTGGTTGTCACCTATGGAATCTAATGCCGGACGTCTTCAACGAAAGCCTGCACAATCCCATCAGCGTCAGCTCCGCCAGGCCCATACCAGACACCCTCCAGCTTCAAGCCAGCTTTCGTCAGCAGAGCCTCCCACTGTGAACGACTCCTCTCAATGCCTGCATTGAACGTCATCATCACCATATCCCATCCAGCTTGATACTGATTCGCGCCTTGATCTGGCAGGACAAGATCATGAATCAACAATCTTGAGTATCCAGGCTTCATCACAGCTCGGATATTACTCAAGATCTGCAAAGCATACTTCTCACTCCAATCATGCAAGATATGGTGCATGAAGTAGACTCTCGCACCAACGACCTGATTTGGCTCGAAGAAGTTCTGCGGCCGATACGTGATTCTCGGATCTCGAGAGCTGATGGTTGCGAGTGCTGGCTCGATATCTTGCAGGACGAGTTGACCGGTAGCTGAGGGGAATCGATTCACGAACGACATGATATCGTGGCCTTTTCCGCCGCCGACATCGACCAGAAGAGGACTGGAGCCGTCGTATCCGGAGCGGATTTGTTGCTGTACTGGATACCAATCAAACTAATATGAGCTGGAGCCCATTGTGTTGCCCATGAACAAATGGAAGTCCTCCAGTCGGTCTGGACGAGCTTTGGCCATGTACTCAAACACGTCGTACTTCGTGCGGTGGGCGTATTGGATGAAGCCATCTGTGAGCTCAGAAGGTGACGTCCAGCTTGTCTCTTCGAGAAAATGCGGTGCTTGAGCAGTAGCATCAACCTGAATGTCCCAGACGAATCGATGTCCCGCGGCTATCGCTGGATCTGCCATTGCGTGCGTTGTTCCACTCGCTATCCAGCAATTTGAAGAAGCCTCGACGACAAACGCCATGCTGGCTAGGAGACGCAGGACCCTTCCGACGAGAAGCTCTTCTGCTTCACATTCTATCGCCAGCTCTGAGGTGGTCGCCGGCACTCCTTGTCGTTTGGACAGGGCTTCGAAGAGTCCCATCCGCACTGCTGCTTGTACTGCGAATGAGATGAAGGGCGAGAAGATGATGCTCATGGCGTTGTCGATCGGCTGGGTCAAGGATGCTGTGAGCTGCCTGGCTAATGCGAGTGCATTATTACGGGCTTGTTGATCGCCCTTCGCGATGGCTGCACTGAGGCTATGGAGGTTGCTTATAATTGCGGAAGCGTCATGCTGTGTTTCAAAGGGAGACTTCGTAAATTCGTCCCCTGGAGTTGCTGGTGGAGTTGCAAGAGCTGCCATTGTGTCGGTGTTGGGTGCTAGCAAGAGATGGTATGCGTCTTACTGAAAGGACAGACGCTGGACCTTCTTCAATGAAGCGGACTCTCATCTGCTCCCGCAAGATCATGATCCGGGCCAGGGTGGCTTGCTGCATGATCGCTTGAGCTCATGGTAACAGCCTGCACAATCTCCTTCCCTTGCATTTCGACGACTTGAAGCAGTCAGCACCCATTGTCGCTCTCATGATATCGGTCTATCGGGATGAACTGACTAGTCTTGTGGCTTCAACCCTGCCACTTTGGGCAATGTGTGCTTCACGGTATGCAGCTGCAGCAGTTAGCGTTCGCTGTGGCTTGCGTACACCGCGATTCCGCAAATATCTTCGGTACGCATCAAAACTCCGTCCAGAGCGCGAAGATACCATTGGCTTCGAAGCGACACTGCAGTCCGCTATCAGTAGGTCTTGGCTGTGGCTCTTCTGGCCGCTGTCACTGTCTTCACTACTCAGACCCAGACGCGGCATCACCCTTATCTTGCTGCATCGAACACGCATTCACAGCTCTCCACGAAACGCCTCGTCGGCCATACCGCTTGGTATCAACAGATTATATCTGCTTCACCGCTCAGTACAATGCGTGCGCATGTTGCAAAAGGGTGTCGAGGCTGTCGGGTCGGGCAAGCTGAGAGGCATCGATTGTATGGCTTGGCGTCGCTGCTGGAGGATGTCGTTCTCATAGGGTCCAGACTGATGGACGGCTATTAAAAGCGGCACTGACGTCCGTTTGAACGAAATTACGACAACTAGACAACCTTCTTTACTGACAAGATCATGGCAGCAGTCACTCAATCACCCAGTTGGGAACTTTCCACCAGTAGTGACATCGCCGAGGGAGCTAAGATCGAAGCTCTAGTCCGAGTTGCCGAGGTCGATTGCGATGAGGACATCGTTCAAGAGAACAACGAGTTCCAGGTGGAAGACAATGGAGCTTCTATCGAGATTGATCAGGAAGCAAGAATTCCTTCGTATCATGGAGACGCGAAAGCGCGATACTGCTTACCAAATGAGTAAGTGCTCGAATTTGAACGAAGTTAGCTATGACAAGACTGACCTATTTGATCGTGTCTAGCTCTCCGGAGCACTTGCGCTTGGAGACACAAGCCTACCATCTCTCGATGATGATGGACAACAAGATACTGCATGCACCAATCTCTTTGACAAAGCCTGCTCGAATCTGCGACATCGGTTGCGGAACTGGAATCGTGACCGACCTCCTTTCCGAAACATATCCTCAAGCACAATGCTATGGTCTCGACCTTTCTCGAGTGCCCCAGATCCGACCTCACCATAGGAATGTACACTTCATGCAGGGCAATATTTCGAACCAGAAACCCTGCGAGTGGGAGCCGTGCGACGCTTTGACACAAAGACTGTCTTCGGATGAGAGCGTGTTCGATTATATGTTCAGTAGACTTCTCATTCTCGGCATGAGCGACTGGCCTTCATATCTTCAGACGGAATACTCTCTTCTGAAGCCTGGCGGTTGGGTTGAGGTACAAGACCTGGCCTGGGACTGGTTTGCCGCAGACGGAACCGTCGTCAGCGATCAATGGGAATGGCTTCGTTGCTTGCGATCCGATTTCGAATCCCCTAAAAAAGGCATGAATATACACTGCGGGAAGAATGCAGCGCAGTGGATGGAAGAAGCCGGATTTCAGGATATTCAAGTCTTTCCTTACAAATTCTCCTGGTGCGGCGAGACAGAGCCGACTGCTGATATGCGAGCGTTTGGGAAGTTCAACGCGAAGGAAGTTCCAGCGATGTTATATCATGCCATCGAGAAAGCGCTTTCAAATGGCCAGACTCCGGACGCTGCCTGTCAGCAGAAGATCCGAGAGCTGCGTGCTGAGATGAGAGCGACTCTGGTGCCAACTGCGGGCATGTATCAAGTCTTTTATGTAACGATCGGGCGGAAGCCTGAATAGATGGGATCCACGAGGTCGGCGTTCTGGACATCGGATGTGGGTAGCGGGAGTCGGGGTAATTTTTACTGTACGTCAAGATCGCTGCGAGGCCAGATGAATGCATGAAGTTAGGAGTTATCATCCTCCAGCCACTACAGTGTACAGACTTGCGTCTCATTGACTCACTGCTCCCTCTTAAGCTTTCCCGTTGCAAGTCCTTATTCTTTGCCGAGCCTGGTGTACTCTCGTAGGCCGGCGTCAGTGGGATACCGCCGTGCGGAAATGGCAGACCTCGTGCGTCTTCTCAAGCGCGCGATACGTCTCCGAACCGTGTCGCCAGGCGAACAACACGCATATGCATATTCTCGAGTAGAGGCTTCGGAGCCACTTAAGTTGGCAAGCCACACCTACCTCACACCGTCTCCATGAAGAATCGTTCGCAAAGCTACACCAAAGCAGGGAGCAACGATCAACGGCTTGGCCTGAGAGCTCTTCGGATATCCAGTCCTCCACATGAGCCAAGACCGCCTTTGACCACGAAACACTCCATAAGGACGTGGTGCAACATTCAGCCGCATATTTCCTCTTGGCAGAGTGAGCTTCTTTCGTTGATTTGTTCGTGGGTTTCCAAATCGTCGGTGTCGCTGTTGATCTCCAAGTCGGGCCGTATGCAAATGATCTTGCCGAGCTCGCACGGCGTATGAATTGAGCTTTGATCGAAGCACATGTGAGATACTTAAGCGGCTGCATTCGATGATGTCGAGACAGAGTCAGCATCGTATACCAAATTCTGTCCGAGATGGCATCTTACACATTCGCAGCCTTTGCACTCCTCCTTTCAATCCTATTCGGCGGATCATGCTTCGCCCATGTTTCGTCTTATTATACCGGCGTACCAGCAGGAAATGGCATCTGTTGCGGCTTTCTGGCGCAGCGCCTTGGCTCGCCAGTAATTCTACTTATCCTTCCCGGAGAGCACAGAGTACAAAGCTTCTTTAGAAAGCTAATGGTCAGATCGAGAAACAGAAGTCCATCCGAGCTGCTCAAGACGTAGTCACTGCCGTCAAAGCTCTTGCAGGCACGTCCTGTGAATTCGCCGTACGCGGAGGCGGTCACCTGGGACGGTCAGGGGCTGCGAATATCGAGGAAGGCGTCACGATAGACAACTCTATTCTCAATAATGTATCCGTATTCGAGAGCAATACCATCACCGCCATTGGAGGAGGTGCCCTTTGGAACGACGTCTGCAAATATCTCGATGCTCGTCATCTCAATGTTAATGTAAGTTTGTCAGATATCCGTCTTCCTAGGCAAGTTCTCCGAATTTGATGAGCGAGTCCCGCGCCGGGTGCTCTCTACGATGTCCTTTCGCCAAAGCAACACTTCGTACATAATCTATTGGCGGAATGTCTTCGAGACCGGGGCCAGGAATCTCAACGCCACCGTTTCTCAGTCTTCGCTTAAGCTCGTCTTCCAGCCCATCCATCAGATCGCGAATAGCAAGGCGCAGCAGACCGGTGGCAATGTGCTCGTGGTAAGTCCGGAGGATGGTCAGATTATCAATGTCTGTGTCCGGACGTCATAGGCCGAAGCAGACAACGACGACTTCACTGTGGCGGAAGTCAGAGCGGCTCTGCAGAAAAGTCAGGGGCTGGCTGGAGAGATGGGTGTCCAGGCGCGGCAGCTGTATCTCAACTACGCTGAGAAGTGGCAAGATCCTATCGGCGGATATGGGCATGAGGACGTTGCGTTATTGCAGAAGATGAGTCGGAAGCATGATCCGCATGGAGTGTTACAGAGGCAGCTTCCAGGTGGCTTCAAGCTGTGGACTGGAGAAGGCACTGGATGAGAATGAGGACGTGGTAGTGGTTGACAAAAGCTAAGAGTCCTCGACCTCGCCGGCATCAAGCAGACGACTCCTATTCCCAAGACTTTGCAAAGATGCCCGATGATTGAGCACTACCCTTTAGAAAGGAATGTTGTAAGTCCTCAGGTCGTTCACTTTCAGTCCAGGACCAACAATCCGTACGCCATCACCCCAATAACCACAGCTGGGATGATATGTGATTTGATCGCTTCCGGCAACCCGCCCTCGGAGTACACTGCTACAGCATACCCATCAGCCGTCGCCAGCAAACCTCCAGTAAAGGCCACGATTACCCCAACCGCTCTCCACTCTCCCATCGCACCTAAAACCAACATCAAAAGTCCAAAGCTGACTTCGCGTGGTGCGAAAAGAAGAGGCCAGAAGTGGTCATTGTTCTCATTTGTGCCAATTTGGTTTGTGTTCTTCTTTCCCGGTGAAGACTTCCTGGACGCGCTAGGTCGCTTTCCGTCGAGAGGAAGCCCGGCTCCTTTCACGCAGCTTGGGGTGTCGTAGATTACCCATATGCCGATGTGGATCATGTGTAAGGCGAGGATGATGGTGAGACCTTTGCAGATATTGAGATAAGTCAGGTGTTGAGCGATGTCCTCGAGAGTCAGGTTGGTGGATGCCATGTTAATGTGTGTCGTTTTTGAGAGTGTGCCTTGAGTGAGTCTGCTAGTTCTGCTGCCTCCACGGTGCTCATGAACAAGAGGTTGGACTGTTTATGGCAGCTGAACATGTCATTGTATGATTGAGAGATTGTGTGAACCTTTCAGCTGAGTAGCTGAGGCACAGCGCGCAACATGGCTTCGAAGGAGCGATAGACCGTTTCGGCAAGCACTTACGTCAGTGCAACATATACCACTCACAGAGCCGACTTTTATTGAAAGCTCATTCTCCAGTTGTCGCATGTACTAAGTTTCGTAGCGTTCGTTGCATACATGAAGGCAATGCGAGATCTGCCATTTACGCTATTCACCCACCTGATACCTCTTTCAAGCCTAGTCGAACATGGAGTAGCTGGCCAAAGATGTATTACTGGGCAGATGGACATGATCAGAGCGCCAAGCATATCGGTGTTCTCATTCTATTTCTCGTGAGGCAGCTTGCCCTGGCCAGTAGTTGTCGGGTGCGATGGGTGATGCTACAATACACGGTGTGGTTGACGGGCTGTCCTGTCCATCGCGAAGACGATGCTGCGAGGGACAGCCAGATGCTACGAAGTCATCTAGGATCTCTCTTCGACGGTCTAATAGTTGGATACCGCATACCCACGGAACGATGGCAGTTGGTGCTGGTAGGTGAATCGAAGGTCTGCCGTGCAGAGGAGAGGGTGTTGCTCAGGCCACCACGCACACATGGTCGGTGTCTTGCTTTGCTCCAAATGCCGAGACGCTTCTGGTGCACCAAGGGCCCTTGGCCCCCTCTTTCCTTCAACATCTTCGTCGCATTCACCTGCAAAGCCTTGAAAGGAGACGCGTTTTCTGGCCTCGATGGCACGAGAACAAGACCATCAAGTGCTGACTGACCCACGAAGGCAGCCGACACTGAGTCAACCAGAACCGAAAACTCTCAGCTCAGGCCACGCAAGCGGATTCCCGATGCGGCGCGTTTGGGAGGTTTGCCATCTCATGAGAAGATGGTTCGTCCATCGTAGAGAAGAGGTGAGCTCGGCAACGACATCATATATCCCGACCCCCAACAGCATCATCACAGTACATCTACGACACATCCAATTTCGGGCTCTGCAGTGGAGAGCCGGCAGGTGTGAAGATAAAGGTAGCCAGCTCGCCCCAAGCCGGTTTGAAGTATTTTCCACTTCTTTCACGCTCGACCCGAAACACCCCCCGGAAGACATGCAGCCAACCGGTTCTTCCGCCGCTTCTAGGCCGATTGCTTCTGCCCGACCTTTGGATTCCGACTGCTTAGGGCAGCATGAGGCTGACTGACAGCTGTACAAGCGAAAGCCTGCGACGTTCCATCGGGACCGAGACCAGCATGCGGCAGAGAATGGCACCGAATCAGAGAGCAGGGCACCGCTCCCATGGCCACTCCGAATCTGCGAAGATCCGCACGCACATTCATAGCACAGGCGAAGCTGCGAAAGCTGCAACACAGGAAGTTGCACCAAGTGCTGAGCTTCCTTTGTCTGGGCAGCTTCGATGACCGACCAATTGCGCACCGGGAAACTGCATCCTTCTGTCTTGAGTGACGACGTCGATTGGTTGTTTCTAGGCAACACGTGAGATAATCATCTTGTCGCAAGCGGCGAAGGTAAGCATGTGCGAGACCAGACGTGGCCTGCATGGCTGGCCTGGACGTACCTGGAATGCGCTGCGCTTCAGCTTGGCAGTTTTGAAGAAGCACCGATGTACCTAGGACGTACGCCTGTAGGTTGTTGTCCCAACTGCTGTGTAAATTGACGGCAGGATCCTGCTTCCTGCGACTACTTTCTTTGTTCTGCAGGCGGCCTTTCTTCGACTACAATCTGCAGATATGGAAACGCTCGAGCGGTTACCAGCTCAACTGGCCAAGATGAGTGGCGATATCTCACGGAGAGCACTGGAGCTGCGACCGGCTTCTACACCATTACACAGACTGGCGAACGAATGCTTGAGCTCCACGGGCTGCATAGCAGGACTCTCAATAGCTGTTGTGATACTCACAGTAATCGCGGCGTATGTCGTGTATCAGCTCTATCTACACCCTCTCGCGAAATATCCCGGACCTCTATTAGGACGGATTACGCAGTGGTATGATGTGTATCATGCGTATATGGGCGACAAGCATATCCTCTTCTACCATCTTCATCAAAAGTACGGCACGGTAGTGCGCTTCTCTCCCAACTCGCTTTCGATTAACGATCCTGCTGCGCTGAAGGTCATCTACGCACATGGCGCGAACGTACAGAAGTCGGTCTTCTACAAGTGCTTCCGTGCAGCGCCCCAAGCAATCAGCACGCTACTGGCGACCGAGAAGGCTCATCATGCTCGCAAGCGGAGGATTATGGGACAAGCTTTCTCCGATTCCGCCTTGAAGGGTTTTGAGCAGTACGTCCTGGGTCATACCGAGGACCTCGTCAACCGGGTTGGATCTGCCATCAATCAAACTGGAGCAGGCGAGAAGACTAAATGGAGTGGGCCTCTTGATATGGCTAAGTGGACCAACTGGTTGGTCTTCGACATCATGGGTGATCTGGTCTTTGGCCGGTCGTTCGGCACTCTCGGAGAGAAGCCAGAGAACAGGCGGGGGATCTATCTGCTCGGACGAGCCGCAAGAAGAAACTATACCGTCGCCGCCATGCCTGCACTCCTTTACACCGGGCTGGAGAAGATCCTCCCGTTCTTGAGAGGCTTGTACCAAGATCGCAACCAGTATCTGGCTTTTGGAAAGAAGCAAGTCATGGAGCGAACCAAGGAGGCAGGCTTTGGTCAGTCTGGCTCACCATCCGGTGGAACTGGAAGAAGTGATATCTTCACATTCTTGCTTCGTGCCAAAGATCCCGAAAGTGGAGAGGGCATGCCAATGCCTGAGTTGTGGATGGAAGGTAATACGCTCATTGTCGCAGGATCAGACACAACATCGACGTAAGTCTATGTACTCTTTACACCACCTCTGATCATCCAGAGACTGACCTTCGTCTTTCTACAGCACCCTCGCAGCAACCCTCTACTACCTCCTCAACAACCCCCACACGCTCACCCGCCTTTCCCAAGAAGTCCGCTCCACCTTCACCTCCCGCTCCGACATCCGCATGGGTCCTGCCATGACCTCCTGCACATACGTCCGCGCCTGCATCGACGAGACCATGCGCATGACGCCCGCAGTCCCCGGCCTCTTACCCAGAGAAGTCCTCCCAGGTGGACTTTCAATCCCACAGCTCGATCTCGACATCCCGGCAGGTGTCGACGTCGGCGTCTGCATCTACTCCATCCATCATCACTCAGACTACGTCGTCTCGCCTTTCCTCTTCGACCCTACCCGTTGGCTCCCCATCTCCAACACCTCCTCAGAAGAAAAGGACATCTCCTCCCCTCCACACCCCCAATCCCGCGAAGCCCTCAATGCAGTCTACAACCCCTTCTCCATAGGCCATCGCGCCTGTCTCGGTAAACCGCTAGTCTACATGGAGCTTTGTATAGCGATTGCGAGGTTGGTGTGGGAGTTTGATATGCGGTTGGCGGAGGAACAGCATGTGAGCGGATGGGTGAAGAGGGAGATGAGGAGTGGGAAGAGACAGAAGTGGGAATATCAGAGTTTGGATTGGTTTTTGAGTGTTAATGAGGGGCCTTGGGCGGAGGTTAGGAGAAGGGAGGGGGCGTGTTAAAAGTTAAATATGGGGTTCTGGTGTTTGGTGTTTTTGTTGAGAGATACCATTCTATCGCTGAAGGGAAACGGCGTTTTTACGTCCAAACAGCGGAATACAGTGTTTGTCTAGGCTACCGGTGCCATCCTCATTCTCCTCCGGAGGCCATTTGCATGTGACAGCGCGCTCCAAGTGAGGCCTTCCGAGTGAGCTGAGTATTGTCGCTGCACTCTTATTGTCAGGCGAAATTATACTGATCCTAGTGTCGTTCAGAAACAAGAGCAATACAAACAGTGAGCGTCGCACCCTCATACAATAGCGAACTCTGCGTAGGCACAATAAGGAGCGTTCGCTCGCTGGCTTCGTTGTGGCTGGTAGGCTCGTAGGCTCCAGCGCAGGTGAGGTTTGAGCAGTGAGCTTGTTGCTTATGATGCATGTGATCAAGACTGCATGTCCGACAGTTCACTTGGAGCTTCTTCAGTCTTCTGCACTTTTAGTACTTCTCCAACACAATTTTCGACTTTGCAACAACTCCAACACACCTTACCACCTTACCACCTTACCACCTTACCACCTTACCACCTTACGACCTTACGACCTCACGACCTTACGACCTCACGACCTTACGGCCTTACGACCTTACGACGACTTCGCAAGTTGTACTAGTACTTGTCCTACTAGCACTGATATCAGTCGTTGACTCTCATCACCAACAAGTTGTAACTTGACTCCGTTCCCGAATGCAGTGTAGATACACCAACTGACTTCCATGAACAGGACCAACACTCATTCCATCAATCATGGAGCAGGTAAAGGGCACCATCCTCATCAACAACGTACGTTCCACCCTGAAGACTCTCCACAAAAGCGCGTGCGACTAAGCCTTTTCGTAGGACGCCCAGATCGCCTTCGCCTATTCGGGAACTGAGGACAAGCCAATGTTCTTGCGCTTCACCTCCAACGTTGCAGGTGACGGAAAATGCGAGTTGGTGAACCTCCACGGACAGCGAGAATACAAGCTGGACGCAGGCCAGTTGCAGCTATACTCAGGCAACAACGAAAAGGTCAACTACGAGAAGCGGACTGGCCGCGACGCTTGGAATGCAACGCAGCCGAAGCAAGGCAACAAGAGCAAGAATTACCCACGTATGAAGCTCATCAAGGATCTGCTCCCAGTTGTCTTCGTCCGCGAGGGGGGTCAGTGCTGCGAAATCTCCGACGCTTCGACTTCTACGCGTCGGAGACATATGGCCAGCTTGGCGCTCTCCCTCTGGCCAAGGACAACTCTCGTATCGTGCAGGCTCTCGCGGCGTATGAGAAATATCTCTCCCAGCCAGAGTGGGGCGAGAGCATGCGCAAGCGGAGGCTTGAGATGAGGGAGGAAGAGCGCGAGACACCGACCAAGAAGCAGGCCACGGGTGCCATTCTGCAGTGGAATGGTCCTCCAATCTACCAGCAGCAGCAGCCAATGCCGAAGCGCGGACAAACGAATCAACCAGGTGGTTCCATCAGCCGACCCTTGGATCTCACCATCAAGCAAGAAGAGACCGAGGAGAAGCCTGCGACGCCAGCCCGTAACAGCACGGGAACATTATTCACCTCTCCCTCTCCAGGCAGCGCATTCACGGCCTCCGCTCCATCGCCTATCCCCCATGGTCTACCAACCTTCTACAACTCAGCTATGCCAGCTCTTCCTTACAGCCAAAGCGTCGACTACAGCAGCCATGCAGAATATCTTCGGATGAAGCTGGATGAGAAGCGTTTGGCGCGAGAGCAGAAGCAGGCGGAGCGAGAGGAGAAGCAGGCTCAGATGGAGTTGTTCCGGCATGAGCAAAGCAAGCAGCCGTGGAATGCCACGCCGTAGGGTTTTCAGGTCGATTAAAGAAGACGAGGCATGATAAATGAGAAAGAGTGCGCGATAGTCAAGATCATCGCACTACCGTGTTTCGTTAGAGGTGCTTGTGAGACTGAAGGGTCTGCGAGGTCGGGTGAGGGAGGAAAAACGCATGCTGCCTTCGCTCGAAGCAAACTGCGAAGACCAAGGCATGCTTTCGACATACAATAAGTCGGCAGATGGCGATTTGCGAGAGAGGTTTTCAGTGATGGAGGAGTAGTAGAAGAGCGAGGTCGAAAATGCCGCAGAAGTTTAGCTCAGCGCTAATGCGCGCAATTACAGGGATTCGCGTTGGCGCGTCAGGATAGAACGCGTCCGTTTCGTTTTGCACCTTCCCCGTCCCACTTTCACGCCTCCCACCACCAACGACCACAACATTTCCATACACATCGCAATACTTTGTCACGACACTGATTTGGCAATACTGAAGCTGTAAAGTGATACCGCCGGTCAATATGGACGGCATCCAACTCCGCGATGAGGCGGTCAGGGATCGCATCCGCCTTTGCGAGGAGTTCCTCGACCCACGTAAGAATAGCGACAGTGAGGTCGCAAGATGAGCGCTAACATATAGCAGAGGACCAGCGAGCACGAACATACCAGGCAGAGATCCTTCTTATGCTCAACCGCGGCCTGCGCCGTCTCACAGTTTCCATCGATGAGATCCGCCAACACAACAGAGAAATGTCCGACGGTCTCCTGAACCAACCTTTCGAATGGTCGCAAGCATTCGACCGAGCGCTGTTCAACATTGTACAAACATTAAAAAACCGCAGTACACAAAATGTCGACGACGAGGCTATGTACTACTGCGCCTACATTGGCAGCTTCGGCAAATACGCGTGCAATCCGCGAACACTCTCCTCACAATACCTCAATCATATGGTGTCCCTGGAGGGCATAGTCACCAAATGCTCACTCGTCCGTCCGAAGGTGGTCAAGAGTGTGCACTGGAACGAGAAGAAGGAGACGTTTCACTTCCGCGAATACCGAGATCAAACAATGACCGCGAACGGAGCGGCCAGCACGAGCGTATACCCCACAGAAGATGGGGAAGGCAACCCACTAGTCACAGAATATGGATACTGCACATACAGAGATCACCAGACCATCTCAATACAAGAAATGCCAGAGCGGGCGCCTGCTGGTCAGCTCCCACGAGGCGTAGATGTTATCATGGACGACGACATGGTGGACAGAGTCAAGCCAGGAGACAGGATACAACTGGTCGGCATTTACCGTTCTCTGGGTAATCGCAATGCTGGGCAAGGCAGCTCAACTTTCAAAACGCTGATCCTGGCAAACAATGTGATCCTGCTCTCCTCGAAGTCGGGTGGTGGCATTGCACAGCAAGTCATTACCGATGGAGATATCCGCAACATCAACAAAATTTCCAAGCAGCGCAAATTGTTCGACCTGCTTTCACAATCGCTTGCACCGAGTATCTACGGCCATGACTACATCAAGAAGGCAATCCTGCTCATGCTCCTGGGTGGTATGGAGAAGAATTTGGACAACGGTACACATCTTCGCGGTGACATCAACATCCTCATGGTCGGTGACCCTTCCACCGCCAAGTCGCAGCTTCTGCGATTCGTCTTGAATACAGCACCTCTAGCCATTGCTACGACAGGTCGTGGTTCTTCCGGTGTCGGTCTCACAGCAGCTGTCACTTCCGACAAAGAGACTGGCGAGCGACGGCTTGAAGCCGGTGCCATGGTTCTCGGTGATCGTGGCGTCGTCTGTATTGATGAATTCGACAAGATGTCTGATGTCGACCGAGTGGCCATTCACGAAGTCATGGAACAGCAGACAGTCACAATCGCGAAGGCAGGCATACATACCTCACTCAACGCACGCTGTTCTGTCATTGCTGCAGCTAACCCGATCTACGGCCAATACGACGTGCACAAGGACCCGCACAAGAACATTGCCCTTCCCGACTCTTTGCTCTCGCGTTTCGATTTGCTCTTCGTCGTCACAGATGACATCGAGGACGTGCGGGATCGCCAAGTATCAGAGCATGTTTTGAGAATGCATCGGTACCGTCAACCAGGCACCGAAGAGGGCGCACCAGTCCGCGAACAGCTCAACCAGACACTTGGTGTCGGTCTCGAAGAGGAAGGCGACGTCGCAAACAAGACAACCCCGCCTTACGAGAAGTACGATTCCATGCTCCACACTGGTGTGACAATTACAAGAGGACGTGGCCCGAACCAACGCCGAGAAGTCCTTGCGATCCCATTCATCAAGAAATACATCCAGTACGCCAAGTCGCGTATAAAGCCGATCCTCACAAAAGGTGCCGCAGATCACATTGTAGCTACCTACAGCGCGCTGAGAAACGATGAGCTCGAAGGCAACCAGCGCAAGACGTCGCCTATGACGGCACGTACTCTGGAAACACTGATCCGTCTAGCTTCCGCTCACGCCAAGTCAAGACTGTCGAACAGAGTTGAGGAGAAGGATGCTGAGATTGCAGAAGGCGTTCTCCGATTCGCTCTTTTCAAGGAAGTCGTCGAGGATGAGAAGCGTAAACGCAAGCGGGCCAGGCATTCGCCGGAAGCCATGTCCACAGACGACGATTCGGACAGCAGTGGTGACGACGATGGAGGTGACAATGCTTTCAGACCTAGCAATCCCAGCAATGGGCGAAGGTCGACTCGTACACCCGGCCGTGGGACGAGAGGCATAAACGTTGCCTCATCGAATGGTAATGCTGGAGCCGGAGCTGAGGAGGAAGAAGAGGAAGAAGATTTGTACAACTCGACACCTGCCCGGACACAACGCACTCAGCGCACGACTCAATCGAATGGCGTCAACGGCTCGCAAGCAAGCATGGCTTCCTCATTGCCCGCATCGCAACTGCTCCAAGACGAGTCACAGGAGGCGAATGGCGAAGAAGAAGCAGACGGCGAAGAAGCTGAGCCCGAGCCAATCTCCGCTGCTCGTCTCCATGCTTTCACTGCCGCTCTTGGTCAGCTCATCGACGGGCCTCTATTTGCCAATGATGCGGCGGACGTAGAGCCCCTCGTCGCCGCTGTCAACGCTAGACTGAGGAGCGGACAGGCGCGCTTTGAGGATGATGAAGCTTTGAAGGCTCTCGAGGCGCTGAATGAGCAGAACAAGATCATGTTCTCAGGAGGAATTGTGTACAAGATCTAATGAAGCGCTGGTCATGGAGGGCGTATATGGATGATTGCATTGACGGCGTTGACTTGATCGAATGGAAGCATGGACTGGTCTGTTCTGGAGTTGTCTGAACGGCAAGATAATACCATGATTGCAATATCATCATCGAATTTCAACCTCTCAAAGACACTCGCTTCTACCTATCAGGAAAAGGCATGTCCACTATCACCCCAACAAATTCCCTAACGTTGCTCCACATCAACCTTCCTTCCCGCCTGTTCCCTCCTCATCACTGCTATCATTCCGCGCAGCCCCGGAGCCATCTATCCTTCCAAAAGCTTTCTCCACCTCAGCCCATCGTCTATTCAGGTCATTGGTCCCTCCTTGACTCCAAGGCTCAGGTATAGCAGGAGTCCCTCACAGTGGTCTCTTCGTCGGATTCCTGATCCTCGTCGTTAGAGTCAGAGACTGCAAAGTCGATTCCGATGCTCAGCGGCTGAGGCGTTCTGGTTTGATGTGGCGGTTCTAGGGATGGCGGTGGTGGGGGGTAGGGGTTAATCGGAAGGCGGGTTCGAAGTTGAGGGTTACAGGGCCGGATGGGAAGGACATGGCGTGTGCTGTGTGTGCCTCCTGGATACTCGGTATATCGAGGGGTATCGGTATCGTCGAGAGCTCTAATTGGGAAAGCCGATTGAAACCAAATAGAAATTCGGATGGTTCGAAGAAGTCGACGATCATCATGCATGTCTTTGTTCCCACGCCGTTCGTCAACCAGCACTTGCAAGCACTGAAGCTTTGAAGTGGGTGACGAGAAGAAATGCAGCGGGGAAAGATGGTGGTCGGCGAATTGGCGCGCTCGCAATATCTTTTTGTCGAGCCAGTATGCACTTTCAAGCTTGTCGCAGAGCTGGGATAGATTTATTTACAAGTCTGGCAAATTCATGGGGTGCAGCGCCGACGTATAATTTGCCGGAGTATTTGTTGGGGATTACGGCGATGGAGGCGGAGTCTAGGAGGTGGAGGTTTCAGCCGTTGATGGGTGCGCTGGGACTTAAAGAGGTGAATGGAACGACCTGGACGTCGTATGGACTAATATCTGCCAAGTAGGAGGTTTTCAATGACGCTGCTATTGTGACGGGGGAGGCGCCGGAGGCGAAGATGGGAGTGCTTGTTCTGGCGGTGAGGAGCACGGTGGTGTATGAGAGGAGGGAGTATCATGGGTGAGATGTTACACTGGAGAGGGGGGGGAAGCATGAGATCAGTGTATCAAGCTGGCAACATTAGCTTTGCTGTACATTGTATATCCTGTCGTTAATCCTCCACTGGGGCGAATTTCGATAATCTTCTCAATCTCGGCCCAAGTTTCACGAAGATGAACCTGTCTCTTGTTAGCTGTTGTGACAGTTTGAAGACTACAGTCATACTCACGGCACTGGCAACGCAAGACACGACACAGCTCCCAGCACACTCGCAGCCGGGCCAACACCCATAGCATCAAACATCGGTCCCGCAGCAAGCGGAAGCCCGCATGCAAAGATCGATCGCAGAAACGTATTCGCTGAGACCGCAGATGCCGCGTACGGTCCATACACATCGACCAAATAGTTGATGCATTGTTGGAAAATGGTATTAAACCCGCCGCCAATAAATCCAGCAGCGACGACAGGAATCGACCAGTGATATTTCGGATCCGCCGTCCAGCCAAACCAGAAAAGACCGGTCGTGAATAGAACACCGCCGATCATCATGGGAGGGAGTCGTGCTTCGGGCACTGCTTTGCCGTTGTTTTTCGCAACGGCTTTGGCGTAGTAGGATTGATTGGCGAGATTGATTCCAACTGCGCAGAGGACACCGACGAATAGGCCGAGGAAGGGAAGTGTGGATACCACCAAGCTGAAGCCGCGTTCTTGTCGGAAGACGATCGGGAAGACTTCTAGTGTAAGGTAGAGGATCCCGTATACGAAGGAGGCGTAGAAGGCGATGCAGGTGACCATAGGTTCGGTCGTCAACATGCGAAGTGGGCGGCTGAAGTATTTTGTGACGATATTGCTTGGGGACATGCGTTCCGACTCTTGTGGATGCCAGTAGCGGTGATCGCCGGTTTCCTTGCGTAATTTGGCTGCTTTGCGTTTAAGGAGAACGGGCGCGTACAGCTCGGGCATAGTGAAGAGTGTCAATGCCACCATGAAGAACGCAAAGATCGCTTCGATGTACTCGGTCCCTGGACATTCCATCAGTGTTGCCCTATCAATATGGGAAAAGGAATGATGTACATCGCCACCCAAGGTGCTGGTTGACTGTCAGAGCTGCACCAACAACGGGTCCGATGCAAGGACCGCCAACGACCATGACCGCATAAAATGTAACCGCAAGCCCTCTTGCCTTTGGCTCATACATATCGCCAAGCGCAGCCGAAACGTTGCTGCGTGACTGATTAGCGACACATCCATTGGTGTCCTGACCCGGACTCACCTGATGGGTGCTGATGCAAATACTCCTCCAAAGAAACGAGTGATGAATACGCTTGCAGCATTCTTGCTCACTGCTGTGCCGATACTGAAGAGACCAAGGACGAACAGTGGTGGAAGCATACTATATTTCCGCCCATACACTTCTGAGATGGGTGCCCACATCTGTAATCATTAGCTGATAGAGAAAGACATAGAAGTGAATGGATCACTCACCATGGGCCCAATAGCAAACCCAAGAACATAGAGCGATATTACCAGGACTGTGACCTCCTCGCTCACACCAACATATCTTGCGATAACCGGCTCGGCAGGTGCAATGATTGAGCTTCCAATGGAACCAACCAGTGCGAGAAACCCCAACTGTAACGTGATGAGCGCTTTGTAGGCAGTAGAGAATGCGCGCGGGTTGTTTCGATCGGTCTCGTCAAAAGCGACTTTGAATGCATCGTCTTTCCGTGTGCCCTTCCGTGATCCTCTGGAGAAGATTCGAGATAATTGTTGCGATAATTGATTCTGCGGTTGCCGAGCATCTGGTGCTTCCTCTGGCTCCTCATGCGGTTCTTGCGGTTCGTTCTTCTCTAGATCTGTGTCGGTTGCAGTCGTGGTATAATTCTGGTCTCCGACTACGGAGTGCTCATCCGCGCTATGGATGTTTTCTTCGTCTTTCTTCTCCTCGTCCATGGCTTCTGGTCTCGAAATTTGGGTACTCGAGGAATGCCGAGAGTCTGCATGCATACTGAACAGTGACAACCAAGCTCTGCTGTGCTACGACGGCCTGTCTTTTTAGCACATGTATACAGAAAATGGGACGCAGCCATGGTCCAGAATCTGGCCGAATATCGCTCCATTTTTGATGTGGTAGGCAGGGCGGATATTCGGCACGGCAGACATGTCGACAGAATGCAGCCACTGAGGTCGGTGACGTCCGCATTGCGCTAGAGAGAGTAGCTCGAGATGGAGATGCAGATTGTTCGGCAAGCTACTGCCGATACAGTACACTCTTCGAAACGGGTTTCATGTGGCTGTGAACCATGCCCTCCTCTCACGATGACTTCGTTCGGCCGCACATGCCAGCGCTGGCATAGACGTTTTCCTGACCTGGAAGGTGGAGTCCTGACGTTGGAGACAGCAGAGCCGATGTTGCCGCTCGTTGCGCGCAGACCCCTCACCACACACACGCCGCTCACAGTGCGCTGGACGCCATTCGTACGAACGGAACGGCTCTGTCATGTGACGGAGATTCGGCAGCGGTGTGTTCGCGCCATCTGCTTGAATTCCGGAGTTTGGGCAGGGCGATGTCGCGAAGGAAGACATGTCGCGGGCGTTGCTGATAGTTCTTGTCTTCTAATGCTTAGTGAACCGAACGGTACATTGCTGACTTCCTCACCCTGGACACGTGAGGTTCGTTACACTTTCGCTCCCTGGTCCGCCATAAAACTCAATTTCGCGCGTCTTCTCCAGCTTCAGCTCCAGCCCCCACTCTCTTCTTACGCGACCAAACATGTACACCCCACCACGACCGAGCTGCATTCTTTCTGCGCCAAGAATACCGACACCATTGAGAGCCTACCACTGGTGCCCTAGCCATGGGCATCTCAGGGCAAGACTGTGCTGCCAGTGCACTCGACACCAGAGCTAACAAGTTTCAGGCTATGGGAGCAATTCAAAGGAGGCGAGCACTATGAAGTCCGGCACGATGCCGATTACGCAGCAGCATTCTGGAAGGAGAATGGCCGCCCACTCAGGCTCGCAATCGATACAGCGTGCTTCCGCTTTCGCAACCTCACCGATGAGCAGGTGCAGAGGATACGAGAAGGGAAACCTGCAGCCAACCCCCTTGAGAAGGTCATCTTATGGCGAATATTGCGGTTATTCAAGCTGAACGTCCATATGATATTCATCCACGATGGTCTGAGAAAGTCTGGCAAGACCAGGCGCAATGGGATGGGCGGTGGGAAGGTCGACCCTGATCGTATCAAGATGCTGAATCAGATGCTCAATCGGCTCAAGGTTCCCTACCATCAAGCACCTGGAGAGGCGGAAGCTGAATGTGCCAGACTCAACCAGGAGGGTATCGTGGACGCAGTGTGGAGCGACGATGGGGACTCGTTCATGTTTGGTTGCCACACGCTTATCAAGCAACACAGATTGAACAACACGAACATTGAACACAAGATCCGTGTTCATAAATCAGCTACGATCAAGCGAGAACTGGATCTGGATGCCAATAGCTTCATGCTCTTTGCGGTGCTGGCTGGAGGAGACTACGATGCTAAAGGATTCGTCGGTTGCGGCGAGAAGACGGCGAAGCTGCTTGCTCGCAGCTCATCCGGCTTGGGCAATTCACTGGCATACATTGCGAAGCATGGGTCACAAGCAGATTTGAGGGACTGGAGCACATCATTAGCATCTGCACTAACTCGACACCGGAAGGACCTCAACGTACCGCCAAACTTCCCTGTGTGGAAAGTCCTGCAGGGCTATGCGAACCCAGCGGTCTCGACTCTCGAGCAGTGTCACAATCTACGAGGTCTAAGAAAAGGCTGGGATTAACGCATTGAGGAACAGGAGCTGCGCGTTGTGTTGAGACAGCACTACAACTTCTCGACCCCACAGTACCTTAGACATATTGCTCCCATCTTCTTGACTCGCTTGCTGGTACGAGGGATGGATGAGCAAAGACGTCAGGAAAACTTGTCTTACAACATCCAATTGAAGGCTACACGACCGAAGAAGACCAAAGATGGGGAGGTGGCGCAGGCGAAGTCGGAGCGGAAATTCACATATGTTGCTGCTCGACTCTGCGAGATTGACCTCTCGAAACCACCACCTGACGAGGACTGGGACGCCTTGGCAGGGAAAGATGGTACGCCGTACGACCCGCAGCAGCCGATTGAGGGAGAGCTTTTAGAATGCTTCCTTCGGCACGGTCTTCCAGAGGGTGAATAGGACAAGCCTCCCGAGGCCAAGAAGAGGAAGCGGAAAAGTGCTGTGGATGAGGAGAAGAGCGATGTCGATGTCGATCCCAGTCAGGCTTCTGCTTCCACGTCGCCCACAAAGAAACGAACCAAGGCCGCATCACGCGCCCAGAACGCTGCCGACTTGGACTCGCGAGACGTTGGCTCGGACCTTCAGGAATCCCAGTCAAAGAAGGCGCGGCCGCGCAAAGACGCTTCAGGCAGGGCTAAGAAACCGAAGAAGGCCGCAGAAGTGGTGGAAAAGATCCCAACTCCGCCGCCTCCAAAGTTCAAGCGAGCGAATGTCCCAAGCCACCCATGTACTGCCCCATTGCATATCCGTTCGCAATCGAGTCTCGTGATCGAAGTCAACTCCGACAGCGAAGACGATCTACCAAGAAACTCACCCGGCTTGTTTGTGTCGCCTGATGTGACTCCACAATCGAGCCAGCAAAATTACAGCCAGAGATCGGTTTCGACGTTCAAGCCATTGAAGCCGCGTCCGGGGAAGTCTGCGAACGCGGCGGCCGACATACCCACCTCATCTATCACAGGACACCCTTCACGCAAAAAGCGCCCATCACAGTCCGGAGACATATCTCGCAGTTCTGACGAAGCTCCTGGGTCAAGATCGCAGCTGTCAAATACGCCGCAGCCTTCTCGAAACCAATCTACTAACGCACCGTCAATGTCTCGTGGTAGGGACGCGCCGTCGGACGTGTCCAGATGCGCCAACCTCCAGCAGTCCAAAGTACCGCCTGCGATAAGTCTTCATCACGACGCACTCCAAGCTGTCCCAAATGAGTCTCAAGCTGAGCCCGCTCTTGAAGGACGAGTCCGTCCGATGGTTAAATCTGTTTCAGCTCAGGCGATGCGGTGTTCGGCGCCGTCTGTCGATAATGGCCTGGTGCCGGGGGAGATGATCTCGCCCGCGACTCTTCGCGGATTGCGTCTTGCTGCGTTGCAAGGCAAAGCGCCGCGAACAAGCGAAGTGTCTCCCGATAATGACAATGGTACAAAGCAGAAAGAAATACACATCATCGATCTGACATGAAAGTCACATGGCCGTTGCCAAGAGCGAAACGGGTTCCTGCAGCTCGAGCTTCGCGTTTCTTGTCGCACGATCGCACAACGCATTAACGGGAGTCTCGGCAGTGTGTGCGCCTCGTCTCGAAAGTTTGACACATCAACCACGCTGAAACCATCACGAGATACTGTATCCACGTCGGATGGTGTTGATGTCATCGCAGAATCTTCGGCGGCAAGCAAATGCTTGCCAATTTGCCTGGACTCGCCTGTTTGCCTTGAAATAGTCTTTTCAGCCGCATCGCGACTTGAACGCGGCCAAGCCCCGCCACTTCCGTCGGGCCCCTTTTCCGTTGATCTTCGCGGTCGTGCTCCTGCACGCGAAATGAGACTCGGCGACGCAAGGCACGCTTGTACAATTCTTTACGAGATGTAACCCTGTATTTTGTCTTGTGGCCAATGAGACTTGATCAGTCTGCGGCGGCTTTGTTGTCGCCTTTCCTGTTTGAGGTCGGCTTACCAGTTGTTGTGACTAGCAGAAGGATCGCGCGTGTGTAGTTGTAAACGCTCTTTCTCGCCCGTGGCCTTCCCAAGCTTTCACCACCCGTTCTGTATATCTAGGCAGGTGTTCCTCCCCGCGTTGCTCCCTGTGCTCTTCCCTTCGATCTCGCCAAACTTGACGTCGGTCGCTACTTTACGCCTTTCGCTTCGTCGAACAATCTTCATCGCAACAACAAACATCAAATCCCACAACAGAACTACACGAGATCAATCAAGATGAAGACTTCCGCCGTCATCGTTGCAGGCCTCAGCGCCTTCGCCGCCGCCCAAAGCTCCTCCGAGGACGCGCAGGCCTCCATCCTCGCCTCCGTCTCGGCCCTGGTTGCCTCGCTTTCCTCCAACGTGGTCGCTGCCACCTCATCTGCTGGCACTTTGGCTCCATCTGCGCAGGCCTCTGTCAACTCGGCTGCTTACGCTGCTGCCACCTCTGCGATGGTGCGTTCCAGTCGCGTCAAGATTGCGACAATTGAAATCTTATTGACTAACCCATGATTACAGGGCCATGAATCCAGCATCATCAACGCAGCTTTGACCAGCGTGTACAACGCCCAGTCTGTGGCTTCCGCAGCTCTGGCGTCCGTCAACTCCCAGCTCTCCACCGCCGGCGGCGGTGTTGCGTCTTCCCTCGAATCGCAGGCCGCCTCTTACTCTTCGGCCGTCATCTCTGCTTCGCAGGCTGTCGAGACTCTCTCGGAATCCGGCTCGGCCGCATCTTCTGCCATCTCTGGTGCCGCAAACACTGCTAGCAGCCGTGCGTCTGCTGCATCCGCTTCCGCATCTGGCTCTTCGTCTTCGTCGGCTTTCGCTGCGCCAACCAACAAGCCTCTTGTCGCTGGTGCCGCCCTTGGTGCCGTTGGCATGGCTGTCCTCGCCTACTTGTAAATATGACGAGAGAGGCGTTTCAATTCGAGGACTTTCATCTTGAGTAATGATATGGAAAATGGGTTCACAACGCGTGTTGGAGGGACTTGGACAAGCGTAAAACTTTATTGTGATACCACCTCGGCAGAAAGAGTCGTGAGCAGAACGCTTTCTGGAGGATCTACTGTACTGTTGTTAATGCGTGATTGAATCGACGAGCATCCGACGACTCTTGACCCATCTTCATCAGTCACGCGTCTTGGTCTTGTTCTGTGTGCGATATTAAGTCTGATATTCTGCAGTACGGGCTGTATTTCGCGCTTGACTCTCTCATTCACTCCAAACGTCGCGTACTGTACACATCCAATGCTGCCAATCCCTGCTTTCAATCACCCAGGTTCCACGGACTTCCCACTTCAAACGACGCGCGAAATCGCGTCAGATCGATGCGAAATGCTTCGTTCCCCGCCGGAGTCTACAAATAGTATTTGCCGTCCTGGAAGATGGTGTAGATTCCAATGGCAGATGCGGCCATCATGATCAGAGCACGACCTGCGAACAAAATCGTCAGTTGATCGTCGTGAAAGTGCTTCAAGTGATGTCGCTCGTGTCGCGTTCTCCGCTGCGATTGATCCGCGTCTCACAGCTCGATCGTGCTCCAAGAAGCACAGCAACTCACGCGAACGCGGAGAACGCGCAACACGCAAAGCGAAGTGATATCAAAAACTCACCATGTGCCCTCAACCTCCACTCGCCCTGAATCCTCCTGAAATCCCTCTCGGCCTTCTCATCCCCCGGATTCTCCTCAATCTTCTTACTCACAGCCCGCATCTGATTATTCCTCGGAACCATAAACGTAAACGTCCATACCGTGGCACCCACATTGCACAACCAAGCCGCCGCGAGGAGTTTCCATTTGTTGCCCGCGACGGGGTATTGGTCGCGTTTGAGGAAGGCGACGATGGTCAGGATGAGGTTTGCGACGGTGCCGAAGGCGTTGACGCGGGGGAAGAGTTTGTCGGAGGCGTTCAGGAGGTAGCGCATTTGTTTGCCGGCGTAGAGGGCGGGGACGTCCGGGAGCATGAGCATGGGGAAGACGACGGGGGATTGGAAGCCGGATGCGCCTGTGAAGATACTGGAGTGAGTATGTGTGCTGTGAGAAGTGTTGTGAGGTAGTAGTTCAATGCCTACCGCAGTTGATGCCAGCGGCCAGCGCGGCGACGGCCTGGATGGGTGTCATCCACCAGAGTGGGCGGAGGTCTGTGGAAGCCATTGCTGTTGTTGGCGAAAGTGTTTTTGGTCAATGGGTCTGAGCTGAATGGAATAAGAGTCAGAAGAGAGCGAAGGCAATTGTACAATGCGTGTGAAGGAAAGGGGGGGATCTTTCTCCTATATACTCCTTCCCGAACGTTTTATATGAGCTGTCCAAGAAAGTCTATAGCTGAGGATGACCAAGGTTTGGATGGACATTTGCTGGCGGCGTCCTCTGCCTCATCATAGAACCGAAAGGGAAAACGGGCTGGAAAGCTGTGTACCGGTCATCGGCTCCCCTTATTCCGCGTTCAAGAACGAGCATGTGAAACTCGCGAGCCCTTACGAATGCATCTGGATAGAGGGATTTCGGACATTTTGTAGACGCTTGTAAGACGCTTGTACCTTGCCAGCCGTTGATGCTCGGTACCGAGGCGAGATGGTATTGTATTCCTGTGTTGATGTTTTCTGAACACGACCAGAGGAAGTGAAGAAGACACCAAGAGCTCTCTTGCACCACCACCTCTTCACCCCCAAGGTTTCTCCATGCTTCGCCCCTTGCAGCTGACATCACAACGAACCACCTCCTTCGCGATTTTGCTTGGCATTCCTCCACCTACAATGTTGTTACAGTCCTTCTCCCGCAAGCATCCGCAATGACGACTGAATCCCGGCCGGATTGCACCTGCAAACTCGCGCAGCTGTTGCTGTTGTGGGACCTGCTGCTATGCCAAAGCAATGTCAGTGGTTATGCAATTGCTGGGGCAGAAGAGAGATGATCATTCACGCGGTAAGCTCAATTCTTCTCCAATTCCTCTGTTCGTCCTACAAACGCCCTCTTTCGACCCGTCACCTAGGACCCGAAACCTGAGAACGCTCTCTCTCTTCTACTTTCTTTGCGCTTTTCCTACAACCTATACAGCACCTGAGAGCACCTAAGAACGATCATGGCGGCCTCCGCCCTCCTCAAATCTCGCGTCCGCCGACCCTCCTACCTTAACAAGCTCGCAAAAGCCGAAGACCTCATCGACCTCTTCCCCCACGGCTCATACATTGGCTGGTCTGGTTTCACTGGTGTCGGATATCCCAAGAAAGTCCCCACCGCACTCGCCGAGCATGTCGAGAAGAACAACCTGCAAGGAAAGCTCAAATACAACCTGTTTGTGGGTGCAAGCTCGGGAGCAGAGACCGAGAATCGCTGGGCGAGAAACAACATGATTGAACGAAGAGCACCGCATCAAGTTGGCAAGGAGATTGCTAAGGGCATCAACAATGGCAACATTCAGTTCTTCGATAAGCATCTTTCCATGTTCCCCGTGGATCTGATGTACGGATATTATACGAAGCACAAGGAAAACAACAAGCTGGATGTTGCGGTTGTGGAGGCTTCGGCGATTACAGAAGATGGAGGCATCATTCCTGGAGCATCAGTTGGTGCAAGTCCGGAGGTGAGGATTGCCAGAAGCTACAAGATGCACACATCTACTGATTTGTGTACAGATCATCCAAATGGCAGATAAGATCGTGATTGAGGTCAACACCGCAGCTCCGAGCTTCGAAGGCTTGCACGACATCACAATGACTGACCTACCACCAAGGAGGAAACCGTACCTCATCATGGCCCCAGAAGACCGAATTGGAACTCCACACATCCCTGTTGACCCAGAGCGAGTCGTAGCTGTCGTGGAAAGTGACTACCCAGATCAGACTCAACCAAACGCGCCTGAGGACGAGACCAGCAGAGCCATTGCTCACCATTTGATCGAGTTCTTGAAGCATGAGGTCAACCACGGGAGACTCCCGCAGAGCTTGTTGCCTATCCAGTCTGGCATTGGCAACATTGCAAATGCTGTTGTCGGCGGCCTCGCGTCTGGAGGAGCAGACTTTAAAAACCTCAAGGTGTGGACCGAGGTGTTGCAAGATTCATTCCTCGACCTCTTCGACTCCGGCAATCTGGACTTCGCAACAGCAACTTCAATTCGCTTCTCTCCAGACGGTTTCCACAGATTCTACGACCGATACAAGGACTACGCGCCAAAGCTCCTCCTCCGAAGCCAGCAAGTCTCCAACAGCCCGGAGATCATTCGACGATTAGGAGTCATCGGCATGAACACTCCCGTAGAAGTCGACATCTACGCACACGCCAACTCCACCTGCGTAATGGGGAGCCGTATGCTGAACGGCCTCGGAGGCTCCGCCGACTTCCTCCGCTCCTCCAAATACTCCATCATGCACACCCCCTCCACGCGCCCCTCCAAAACTGACCCCACCGGCGTCTCCTGCATCGTCCCCATGTGCACACACGTCGACCAAACCGAACACGATCTCGACGTCGTTGTCACGGAACAGGGCTTCGCGGATGTTAGAGGCATGTCGCCGAAAGAGCGGGCTCGGGAGATCATCAAGAAATGCGCGCATCCTGATTACTATCCGATTTTGAAAGATTATTTTGAAAAGGCGGAATTTGAGTGTTTGAAGAAGGGTTGGGGACATGAGCCGCATTTGCTTTGGAATGCTTTTGATATGCATAAACATTTGAATGAGCATGGGACTATGAAGATTCCGAAGTGGGCGTAGATTGGAGGAGTGAGGATTGGATGTCGGGAGGGAAAGGGACGGTTTGACGCTTGAGGAAGACAAGGCATCGATCTGAAGATAGGCATAGATGTGGACAGTAAGATGAGATCTGTTTCATGGCATCATTGATAGGAAGAGAAAGCGCGTGTAAAGAAAAAGTCCCGCAATACCCTCAATGACTAGGGAGGGAAGGATTCAATGTGCACGTGCGCGCGCCTTGTGTTGCTCATTCTCGTCAAGCGTGTTTGTACAGAAGGTCGGATAGAATCGCACAAATGTCTTGCATGTCCCTCCTCAACATGATGGGATCTTTCCATTTCTCGTTGCTTTACGACGAGTGCTGTCTTGAATAATAGGACCGACTCTCTAGAAATTTCCAGAGCAGCCGTTTTACCTTCAGTCGCCGTCTTGACTTGATACAGAGAGTATCTCCGATACGGTCCGAATTCGTCTTCACAACTCAGGATGAAGCCGGATAGCCTTGGAACGAAAAGAAGTAGGAAGCCAAGAGCATGCTGTTGGTCCGTTGTCTCACAGGATTGATCGTCGTCTGGTCGGCCGCCTCCAGGTCTCTTGGCATGCTACGCTACGCGCAATCGTTGATAGGAGGAAGCTGGGCAGATGAAACGCTGACATCTGCATTCTTTTCAGTGAGGTCTGTACCACACACTTCATGCCGAGACAATGTGGACGTGGACAAGACTGCTTCGCTTGCTTCGCTATCAGCTTGAGAGTGTCAAGCCTTGCTTGGGCAACCGAGTCTGGTCGACTAGACACACCACCATATCTTAGCAGGTCACGCAATCCTCAAGAAGAGACAGCACGCCTAAGTCTGCTCCGCAAAGTGGTCGTCCAGACGGCGCAAGCGGTATGTTACGGCATCCTACACCTACGTCCCATTGGCCACTTCCGCAAACCCCATGCCCAAGAGGTGCGTGTCCATCACATGGAGGCCCCGTGGCACAGTCGTTTGTCTCCCCACCTCGCAAACCTCCAACCAACTCGCACAGGAGGATTGCGTATGGTGGGGAAGCTTAAGGCCATCTAAGCAGACAGAGAAGCATGTGAGATGGGCTAGAAATGCGCGAGGATTCGGAGCGGGAGAGCTTGCTGGGAAGATTGAGGCTCTTCGTTCACACACCCGCACAAAGGATTCGGTCGCAGTGCTTAGTATCTACCGCCAGCCGAGAGAAGGGTAGGACACAACCTGGTGTCGCTTGGCGGGCGTCACGATGAACGTACTAAAGGAAGCAGCATGCCCCGAGTTTCCGTTCCTCCGCATGATCTGACCTGGAGCTTTGTTTCTTTCAGATCCAGTCTTTGTCTCGGCGACGTCGGTGGCCAAGACCTCGATTGCTCGTCGTCACCTTTCAGGTATCGAGGACAAGGAGCCAAGCATACAAGGTGTGTGGAGAATCAATTTCTTGTACACATTCACAAGATCAGAGAAGAGAGAGAAAGCAGAGTTTCAGCGGTGTCATATCGGTCGCATTCAGAATTCCACAATTTCTCCAGATCTGCTTTCACCAAGCATTCCCCATCTCCACAGCCACGAGGTCTTGGAAGCGATAAGCAATAACCGAGACACACCAACCCATACTTGGCAATACCGAAAATGCATGGGAAAGTGTAACTGACCAACAACAAGAAGACAAGGAAGTCACAACCCACGAAGATCGGATCGAACCAGCTCTAAACGACCGCCACGATGGCACCCTACGACGAAAAGCCCGCCGCAATAGGCGCCGACCACGCCTACATCGAACACCCCTTCCAACCCACCCCAAACTTCACCCACATCCCCACAAACAACACAGTAGGAACCTACCACCCCAACCCCTCCACCGGCCACGGCATGTCCATCACAAAGTACTTCGCCTCCCGCTTCTCAACCCTCAAGCCCCCCATGGAACGCGTCTCCAACCCCATAACCCTCCTTCGAATGCTCAACCTCCAGCAATGGCTCTTCTTCTGGTGCGCCTTCATAGCCTGGACATGGGACGCATTCGATTTCTTCACGGTCTCATTGACGGTATCGAACCTGGCCGAACAATTCGGTAAATCGAAAAAGGATATAACATGGGGAATCACGTTAGTCCTCATGTTTCGATCTGTTGGAGCGATCACTTTCGGTCTTGCGTCAGATCGGTATGGCAGGAAATGGCCGTTTGTGCTAAACAATTTGCTGTTTATTGCGTTGGAGCTGGGGACGGGGTTTTGTAATACGTATAATCAATTCCTCGCCGTGAGGGCACTTTTTGGGATCGCTATGGGTGGATTGTACGGAAATGTGGCTGCTATGGCGTTGGAAGATTGTCCTGAGAAAGCTCGCGGTATCATCTCCGGAATGTTGCAGCAAGGATATGCATTTGGATATCTCCTCGCAACGGTCTTCGCTCGAGCGTTGGTTGATACGACTTCGCATGGCTGGAGACCGCTGTACTGGTTTGGAGGGGCTATGCCGGTGCTGATAATTACGTTTCGGCTGTTTTTGGGAGAGACGGATGCATACAACGCGCGCAAAGCAGTTCGCGAGTCGGGCGATAATGTGGGCAAGACGTTTGTCAAAGAGGGGAAAGTGGCGATGAAGAGGCATTGGAAGTTGCTCATCTACATGGT
This sequence comes from Nothophaeocryptopus gaeumannii, assembly GCA_031771865.1. Classification (NCBI taxonomy): domain Eukaryota; kingdom Fungi; phylum Ascomycota; class Dothideomycetes; order Mycosphaerellales; family Mycosphaerellaceae; genus Nothophaeocryptopus; species Nothophaeocryptopus gaeumannii. Next base: position 206,343 of record JASISA010000003.1, read on the forward strand.
CCTGTTGATGGCGGGATTCAACTTCATGTCCCACGGATCCCAGGATTTGTATCCGACGATGTTGGGGAACCAGTACGATTTCTCTGCGAATGCTATTACGGTGACGCAAGTCGTTGCGAATCTGGGAGCTATTGCTGGAGGAACGACGATTGGATATCTGTCGCAGACATTCGGACGTCGCTTCAGCATCATCTTCATTTCGATCATTGGGGGCGCATTGCTGTATCCTTACAGCTTCGTCGGAAATGAGAGGGTTATTGCCGCAGCTTTCTTTGAGCAATTCTGCGTACAGGGAGCCTGGGGTGTGATCCCAATCCACCTGATGGAATTGGCACCAGGAAGTCTGCGCGCGTTCGTAGTCGGCACTTCATACCAGCTCGGAAACTTGGTCTCTTCAGCATCTTCGACAATCGAGGCGACTATCGGAGAGAGATTCCCATTGCCGGATAAGGTCGAAGCGGATGGTAAACACGTCGCGAGGTATGAATATGGCAAGGTGGTGAGTCGACACTCTCTGATATATTCGAAATCGATTTCGGTTGCTGACAGTATTTGCAGATCTGCATCTTCATGGGCTGCGTATACGCCTATGTGATTCTCTTGACATTCCTGGGTCCAGAGAATAGAGGCCGATCGATGGAGGCGCATGCGGACGAGGATCTCGCGGAGGCAGCGGGACCAGATGCGTTCGCTGGTGCTAAGCAGCACAATCATCCTGAGAGGATCGGTTCGGATAGCGATATCGAGAGGGCATGAGCTCGTTGCGGAAGTGGATGGAAAGTGGGCGAATGAATGATGTACCCTCACTTATTACCCTAGCTTATAGCTGAAAAGCGCGCGACATGACGACTGATGACTAGACGTATTTTCTTGCCAAATCAAGTCGATCCACACGCTGCTGTTCACCAGGCGTGCCAATTGCAACATATCCTACATCCTGATTGGGTCGCACATCTCCCATCTTGACGACAGTGGTCTTCAGTCTTTGCACAATATCCTTACCATCTTGCATGGAAGGACCCATTGAGTTGTGAACATATGATGAATGCCTCAGGGAGTTGACAAAGTCGTCCAGAACATCCGGTCCACGGCGTATAGCTTCCAGATAGGCAGACGAGAGCCCAAGAGCGAAAAGACCAACCGCAATGATGACGAGCGCGGCTGTGTAACCCTTATGACAGCGGAGGACCATGGTTTCAATCGTGGTCTGGCCCTTCGTTTGCTGATACTCTGAGTACGGCTTGAGTCCGTTCACGACCTCGAAAGGAAGCGAGCTCACGGTCCAGTAAGTGTTAAGCAGCTGCGTAAGGCGGCGGGAAAGAAGAACATCGCCGATGCTGGAGATGTCAATGTCCTGGTCGAAGTCGTCCGAGTACGGCTCAGCAGGGTTGAGAAGATATGTCTCTAGCGGAGACAGCCACCTGTAGTTGTGCTCGGCTTGCTCTTCTGGAGTGGTCTCGGCGGTAGTAGTAGTGGTGACGAAGGCGTCCATGAATGCTCCGGCTACCGCGAAAGGGTAGGAGAGGAAAGAGCTATACATGGCTGGTGTCGTGGCTGGTGTCGTGGCTGCCTCGTCTGCGTTGTAGTGGATCCAGTCAGAGGGTGCGCTGATTCCGTCGAGGACGGTGAGGTATGATGGCCATGCAGGAGTCTGCTTGGACGAGCGCATGCGGGCAACAGTGCAGTTGGATTGTGAGTAGCAGTGAACAGTAGCTTCGACATATGTCGTAGTCAACGAGCACCACGCCTGGTTCAAGTTGGCATATTGATTGCCGGTGTCGGCGTCGTTGTGCTGGCGCCACGACTCAAGCCCGATCCTGCGGGGAGAAGAGGAGTTCAGCGAGTGGTTCTCGTCGTAAGCCATGTGGAAGCCTTGATTGTTTGTAGAAATGCCAGTGGTTCCATTGGGAAATCTTGGCCCCAGGGCCTGTGTAAGATTGACAATGACGTTTGGATCAGTCGAATCGAGAGATACATTGAGCACCATGGGCGCAAACTTGCAGTCTGCGTACATGTAGGACGTCTCAAAGTCAAAGTCGAGGGTGGTTCCTACGACGTCGTCGCCGAAGTAAGCGTGCTCGAGCTCTCGAACGAAAGTCTGCAGGTCGTTGGTGGCAGACTTGTTCGTTCCCGTCGCGGCGTTCTGAGGATTCCAAGGAACGCCAATGAGTGCCGCATTCAAATGGGGAGCAAGGCTCGATACGTTGAATGTGTTGAATGTGTGGTCGAGAGCAGATTCAAACTTCGACCACGAAGAGGAGTTCACGGCCGCTGTGTAGAACCAGCCATCTGCATCTTGGTACCTGCCCTCGGCTTGCAAGGATTCCAGCATTGGAATGTGAATGTTGGAGAATATGTCCTGGGTTTCCATTCTTCGCACTCTCAGGGCTGATCAAAGCAGTATTGAAGGCGATATCCACGGTCTTTGTTTTAGAGCCATCGCTCGATGCTACAACGGAGTCAATGATCTGACTACCAGGATTGGCGTACTGGAATTGAGTGTCGACTGGCGTCAACTTGGATGACCTAGTGATAGTCCGCAGAGACAGCTGACCTCCAACCGGGTTCAAAGCCCACACTTTTGACCTGTTAGCATTGATCTATGAAGGTTTCGGAGACTAGTACGGGGGCTTACCCATGATGAGTACTGGAACCAGAACAGATAGGGTGCGCAGCTTCAGGGGCGTCAAGACAGAGCTGACGAGAGACCGACTTCCAAGCAGGTGTTGCATGTGGCCGACTGTGATGCCTCGCTCCAGCTTCCAATTAGCTACGGCCTTGAGAAACTTGGCGAAGATCAATGTGAACAGGATTGGAAAGATTGTCGGATTCAGCTTCGCCATCTGGAAGAGTGCAATGTTGCGAACCGAGTTCGCCTGAGTGCCATCGCGAATGTACGCAGCGATAGAGTAGCCGACGAAGTACAATGGGAGCAAGGCGACGAAGACATCTATGATGGTCGTCTTGATGCTGACGCCATTCGCAGGAAGCAGCTCACTGTCGTCCTCCTCAGCAGCTTCCTCAGTCCTGTAGTAAGGAGTCTTCTCCTCGTACTGTCCTTGAGTGTTAGTAGCCATGATGGCAGAACAAGGTGCTCGATTCGCAGGAACGGAGGCCTGAGCAACACTACGAGGTTCCAACACGCCTCTATATGTACGACTTGTCTCCGCTCTATACCGGGGTTCTGGAGTGCTGCATGTCGGAGCTGCCATGCTATAGACTTTTAGCCGTATCATGTCTTGGAACCATGGCTGGCTGAACTGCCACATGCTCTTCACATTTCAGTCGTGGTCAAGATGGGCTTGCAGAAGCTTCGACTGTTGAGCGAAACGTACCATACAGAGACGTTTCTCGCAGAACTAGTTTGTACCGTTCAGGTTGTGGCATAGAGCTCCTCGGCACCGCCGTAGGCAAGCGAGCAATAAGCATTGCATCATCTCCCACGCGATGGTGGAGTTCCTGCATGAAGCCTTTCCGCGTTTCTCTTCTACCAGACGGCGAGTTCAGCCCGAAAAGATAGAGGAGCATCGTCCAGCGCCCTCATCCGGATTAGCTTTGGAGGCTTTGAGGCCAGACCTGTCACGTCCTGGAGCGCCAAGACTGGTACCGAAACACTGAGCTCGTTGCTCAGCGCAAAGTCATGCTCGCGAGGACGAAACCAGACGGTATGGGAGCCTCGCATGAAGGATGCTGCTGTACTGATCTCCCAAGACCGGCAGCTGCCAGCATTGGCTTCGAGGACATTTTCGGATGGGAGTAGGCGCTGAGGGGCATCGCCGACAATCAGCTATGTCCTCGATTCAGTTGAGAATCTTTCACGTATGCAGTGTGAATGTTACGCATGTGTGTAGACGAATATTGGTGGTGAAGACAGTCATGTGAAGACGGAAGGCCAGTCCCTGCCAAGCCTTGAGAAGCGACGTCGTCACTTCCTTTAAACTCCAGATTTAGTATTGACCTTCAAACACTGAGTCCACTCGACGCTCGAACTGCTTGACGACCAGCTGTCCTCGCACACGTATATCGTACACCGCCACCAGTCATACCCGTGAGAGATCATCCACTATGAATACGCAGCGCGATCCCCTGGGAGGGCCACCTCCAGCGCAAGCAAAGATGCAGGCAGGCGGACCGCAGCTGCAGTTCAACGTGCCTCCAGGCCAGCAACCGCCCACGCCCGAGCAGATCCAGCAGATGCAACGACAAATCGCCGAAGATGCGCAAAAAGCAGGCCTTACCGTCCCACAATACGTTGAGCGAATGAAGCAGCAGATGATGGCGCAAGCACAGGCACAGCAGCGCGCTCAACAGCACCAACAACAGCACACACAAGGCCCGCAAGGCGCGCAGCCAGGCCAGCAGGTGCCTATTCAGCCTGGCCCTCCGAAACCCGAAGCAATCGCCGTCGCCAAATTTCTGCAGAATCAAGAGCTTAAGAACCGGACATGTATCTTCCAGGAACAGCGCAAGGACATGTTCAAAGTCAAGCGTGCTATTCGCGCACTGCAATCACCAGCATATGAGAAGGCGCGCAAGAAGAACGCTCTTTTGCCTGAAGTCAAGGATCGCGTCACAGCCGAGAACTGCTTCAAGCTCCTTCCTATGAGCCTGCTCGCTCTGCGCGTGAGCAAGATGGACGAGAACGCTGGACACGAGGGTCACAACCACGCCAAGAAGAAGCGCGCCAAGGGTCTATGGACAGTCAAAGTCGAGCCACAGCAGGAAGCCTCCGACGAGTACTACTACGTCTGGCTATACCAGGGCTCGCAGTGGAAGACAAAGCTCTACGCCGTGGGAGCCCTCATTGTCATCATGGTAGTCGTCTTCTTTCCCGTCTGGCCGATGAAGCTGCGTCTCGGAGTCTGGTACCTGTCAATGGGAATGCTTGGACTGCTAGGAGCGTTCTTCGGCATGGCTCTCGTCCGTCTAATCCTCTTCCTCATAACCTTCTTCGCTGTCCCGCCCGGTCTCTGGCTATATCCCAACCTCTTCGAAGACGTCGGCTTTTTCGACTCTTTCCGACCAGTTTGGGCGTGGCATGAGAGTGAGAAGGAGATCAAGGAGCGGAAGAAGGAGGAGAGTAAGAGGAAGAAGGAGAGGAGAGCTGCACGCGCGAGGGGTGAGATTGTGGAGGGCAGTAAAGAGAGCAAGAAGAGCAAGGCGAAGAAGGATGAGCCTATCCCTGTTCCGACACCTTCTGCTACGTCTGCGCCGCCCACTGAGCCTGTTGATGCTGCGCCCCAGGCGACTGGCACGGAGAGCAAGCCGACCGAGGGCCTGCAGCAGCGGAATATGAACGCGCGGGTTGAGGAAGTTCAGGATGATTAGGTATTGTTTTAGGGGGCTGAGCGTTGGCGTTACGGGGACAGGAGGCTATTGCGGCGTTCACCGTCGCTGATCGGCATGATCTTGGCGCAACGCTTGAAAATGCATTAATCGCATGCATGAGTCTGTACGATCACTGATTGAGACAATAGACACGCATTTGAAACTCATCATTTTAGAAACTCATCATTTCGACTAACTCGCTAGAGTCATCTTTGCCTCTTCATTATCGAATATGACTGTCGCCTTCTCGACGACTTCGTTCGCGCTCATCCTCGGAAACCGAATATCCTCTAAATCGCCTGCCCACGCCGCATACTGAGACACGTCTGTCACGACCTCTGTGGACTTGGTTGGGAAGAAGGTCGTCGGTTCCTCGTACTCATATACCATCGTAAACTTCCCATTCGACACCATCCCATCAGGTAATTCAATCCCCGCCGGACATGCTGTGAACGTGTGAGGAACGCCGCCTATTGTGTCAACGAGAGAGCCCGGTGCTACGACGTAGTATGAGTCTGCGATTTCGACCTACAGAGAACGGCGTGAGCAGATTGAAACTAATGAGGGACGTTGCGCAAAGAAAGACTCACCAACGCGACCCCATGCAGGATCATTATCCTCTCATCTACAAAGGCTGATTTGTCGACTGTCATGTGAATATGCCTGGGCAATCGATAGCTCTCCGTGAACTCGATGAACCCGTATTGGCCTTTGAAACCTTTGTGATTCGATGGAGATAGCTCATACATTGTCAGATCCAGGTCGGCGAAGGGCTTCTTGATGTTGGCGCCGAGGCCATGAGTGATTTTACATCCATTGGGGAAGACGTAGCTGGTTTGCTTGGACATCTTGCCTTCTGAATATCTTGGCGTTCCCTATACCAGGGATCTACTCCTCGTTCGGTATTGAAGCCCTACTTGCGGCCTGGCTGTGGCCTTGGATGTAGACCCCGGTCGTTCTCCAGGACAGAGTAGCCAGATATGGATCGTTTAGTTTTCACCCACTCTCGCACCCCATCTAATTGGATATTCGTTTTCCAACGTAGCCACCTTGCCTCGTTCAGTCGTTCTACTTCGATACCGAGGAGCTTACAAGGATGCCAGACTCTCACCTACTACCGGCAGTCATACCAAAGGTCGGCCCGTCGGCATTAGAGGGCGGCTGCGGTTGAGCCGAGGCTCGAAGCTCGGCCGTGGGTCTTTCACTTGAACGCGATTACTTTGAGACTCAATCTCTCTTTCCTGTATCACTACAATCCAGTCCTTCCCATCTCAGCCTCCTCGAACTATCCCGAACTACTCTCGGATACGTTTTGCTATTGCGAAGATGTCGACTGCTACAGAACGTGTCAAGAGCGTCCTTGGACAGCTTCTTCCGGGCCAGAAGCCGCTGGATCACATGTGAGATGTTTCCCCGCAAGCTGAACGGCGATGATGATTAGTATGGGATATTTTGCTGACAATGAGGCGATTGTAGTACACAGAAGAACCCCGACGATATTGTCATTACCCTCGCGATCCGAACACCTTTGACCAAGGGACGGAAAGGCGGTTTCAAGGACACCCCGCTCGATGGCATTGCCCTCAAGATCCTGCAGAAGGTGGTCGAGAAGAGCAGGTTGGACCCGCAGATGGTAGAGGATATCTGTATGGGAAATGTGAGCCACCTTACACACCTCCCTCCTCCCATACGACCACACATACTGATTCTTCTTGATCCCAGGTCTCCGACGCCAAAGCCGCCTACTACTGCCGCGCCGCCGCCCTCGCCGCCGGCTTCCCCAACACCACCGCCGCATCCTCGGTAAACCGCTTCTGCTCCTCAGGTCTCAAAGCCGTCCAAGACATCGCCAATCAAATCACTCTCGGCAACATCGAAGTCGGCGTTGCCTTGGGAATCGAATCCATGACCGCAGGCGGCGACCGCCTCACCCGTCCCTTCTTCGACGAAATCCTCAAAGCGAACCAAGACGCTGCAGACTGCATGCAACCTATGGGTCAAACCTCCGAGAATGTGGGGAAAGATTTTAATATTACACGCGAGAAGCAAGATCGATATGCGGCGGAGAGTTACAGACGAGCGGAAGCTGCGCAAAAGGCCGGGTGGTTTGATGATGAGATTGTTCCTATCAAGACGCTTGTTGATGGGAAGGAAGTCACCTTGACCAAGGATGAGGGGCCGAGATGGGGAACTACGTATGAGAGTCTGAGCAAGATTCGGCCTGCGTTCCCGGATTATGGCGACAAGTCAACGGGCGGTAACTCTTCGCAAGTTACGGATGGTGCGGCTGCTGTGCTTCTTATGAAGCGCTCTAAGGCGCTGGAGATGAACCAGCCTATTCTCGCCAAATACGTCGGCGCCACGGTCGCTGGTCTGGCACCGAGGATTATGGGTATTGGTCCTTCCATCGCGGTCCCCAAGCTTCTGACCAAGTACAACCTGACCATCGATGATATCGATGTTATCGAGTTGAACGAGGCGTTTGCTTCAATGGCTGTCTACTGCAAAGACGTGCTCAAGATCGATCACAGCAAGATGAATGTGCGAGGTGGTGCGATTGCTCTGGGTCATCCTTTGGGATGCACGGGTGCCAGACAGATTGTCACGGGATTGAGCGAGTGTAGGAGACAGCAGAAGAAGATTCTTTTGACGACGATGTGTATTGGTACGGGGCAGGGTATGGCTGGGTTGTTTGTGAATGAACAGAATGTGTAAGGAGAGGAAGATCTTTGAGATTGGGTTGTTGATTTCGTTGGCAGATCTTGTGCATATAGACGGCAAAAGAAGTTTGATTTAAGAAGAATTCTTTTCCCACTTCAGCTGTCTGTCAACAGCATCATCGACAAGTACTCAACAAGGAGGGACGTTTTCCAATGGCGGTGCTCCGTTGAAGCGATGGGTACTTCACATGCAAACCACCCACAGAGAATCACAAGCTCCTAAGCGACATATATACCTACAATTGACGACAACCGAATCAGATGTTTGCTGTCCAATTCATACAGTCAAGCGGTCCGCCACTAGCGCCATCCGAGGAATACATCTTCGACTCGCTGGCTTCGATGAACGGTCTTCGATACAACAACACCGACGCTTTTCAAACCTCACGCGTTACCTGTCCGGCTGGGTGCGTGGTCTTGCATCAGGTCGCTCAACTGCTTGGTGGGGGAGGGGGCCTGGAAGAGGAGGTGCTGACGAACGACGTACAAGAAGGGCATGTGGATCGATCGATACGTAGTATCATTTATCCCCTGAGATCTATCCATCTCCACCCCCTTTTCAATCCAATCCACCACTGACATCCGCTCCCAGTCCTTACTACCCTTCCCCCTCCCCCCTAAACAACTCCCTTGGCACTCTCACCCCATTCTCCCGCATCCACGATACCAACGGATCCCACTTTTTACAGTATGACTCGCCTTCCAATCCTCCTCCGCAGCCTGTCCATTCGCTCCTCTATTAGATCAACGCAGGCGTTATATCCGCATGGCACATGAGTGCTTGCCGAAGCGTTTCGATGCAATGGTCTGTGTGATCCGCGAAGATGGAGCTGTTGAACGTCTTGGGCTTGTGTACGTGGGAAGGATGCGGATTGGCAGGAGACCGACTCTGAAGGGAGTGAACTGTCTGACGGAGGCTATTGAGGCAGTGGGAGATGGTGGAAGACTTCAATCGTGGCGGGATATCCGCCTTCTGGGTGTTTGGATGTGGGAGGGAAATGGAGGAAGTTTTGGTGGAGGGAGCGGTTGAGGGAGGGGATGTGAGAGGGTGGGATTAGGACAGATGGCACTAGTGGACGCTAGGTCAGTTGGGGTGCTTTGGTATGTGCGTTGATTTCTATGAGAGCTTACAGTATTCGAGAGCATGCCATTTCTGCTCTAGCTCTGTTGATGGCGTTCCCAGAGAATCGAAGTCGTCGGGCGATAGAACTAATTGCCAGTCTCTTTGCTCATATTCGACGGCTTCTAGAAGGGGTGCTACACGTGAGATAAGTCGTCAGGATTGGTTCGATTCTTTTGATGCAGGTGAAATGGTGATTCGACTCACACCACATGCTCAACTTTGCTGTGCATTCTCGTTCTGAGCAGCTGGCATCATAGTATCGGTGAGCTACCAACAGCATCACCATCCCGCTGATGAAGCAGAGGAGGCAGAGACATCGGATTGCTACTCCAAGCCATCTCAACGTCTTGTATTGAGTGCTTTCAAATCGATCGAAGGCGAGGGTGGAGTCTGATTCTGAGGATACTTTGCCCTCTTCTTCGATTCTAACATAGCTCTTCTCGGAATTGAATGACCATTTGAGGGGATGCTTCATTACGAGGGAAGAAGATTCGGAACCTCTTGTTCGGCAACTGCTCGATTCACGAGGTTTGTAAGCATCGGACGAAGTGCCAACAACATTTGCTTTCCAAGGTGCTCTCTTCGATGGCGGTGGGCATGCCTTCGATCCTTTCAAACATCATGTCAGCAACGAAGCAATCGAACTTCATCGTACCGACGTTGATCCACCATGAGCGCGCTCTTCAGCAAGCGCGCGTTTCAATGTCGAAGCTCTGAGTGATCTCGAGATCTCAGCCCTATTGCCAATCATGAGAGCCTACAGCTTGGGCTTGAATGGACGCCTCCCGAGAAACAACCAAGAGCTTGAATAAGGATCTCCAGGGAAGCTTTGCCAACGGCATTCATATGTCGTTGTTGACACCCTCATTCGGTGACCTTATCGGAAGCTGATTGCAGTCCTCATGCCAGTAAGATGATTCGTTCTTCGTTCGCAACTCCTTGTATTGCCTTCACCAGGACAGCCTTTTTCTTTGTGGAGAATGCCCATGCCATCATCGATTCTTGCTACTATCAGCTGATATTATTTGATTTGATTCTAGATGAACCGGACAATGTCTCTCAGCATATCGCTGGAGTACCAGTGGCCCAGGCCTTCGTACACCGACAGTTTCACATCGAAGCCCATTTGCTGGAAGACGGCGGTGGCTTCCTGACCGAATCTCATGTGTACTCTTTCGTCTTCTGAGCCATGTCCGAGGAATACCTATATTTGCAAAGCGTCAGAGAGCCGGTATGATGCCGAAGTCGATTCGAGCTGCAATTCGTCTCGTAAAAAGTCAGCGACTCCATCGATCTCTCTTCGTTGTCTCTCTCGCAAGGTACACTTCTCCATAGCATCGTCTAGTCTTTCATTCTAATCGGAATCGAAAATATCATCCTCAACGTCCACCTCACCATCACTTCCTTCATCTTTCAAAGCGCCTTCCATCCTCTCTGTCAAAGGCAGATACCCACACATCCCCACCATGCCCGCAAACGCCTCTCCCTTCCAACAAAGCGTCGCCATCAACGAAGTCGCACATCCCTGACTCAATCCCCACAGTATCACATTCTCAGCTCCCATAGCTTCAAATTCAGGCCTCAATAGCCGATAAACTATCGTCACTTTCTTCTTCAACCCATCATACATATCATCCTCCTGCCATTTCCCATTCTTAGATGGGTCGGAGATAAGTTCCCAATTATCGAACCATTGGTGGATTTTGCCTCGCTTGTAGATTGTTGTGCGAGATTTGGGCGCTGTTGGGAAGATGAATTTGGCGTGGGGAAAGATTTTGGGAAGGGTGGAGTTGTCCTTGTGCCCGCTGATGGTTGTTGAGAGTAGCGGTTCGCTGAATTCGGATGCGTGGGAGCCTCGACCGTGGAGGACGACGAACCGGGTATTTGTCCACGAATCACCAGGTGTACATGCGGACCATGTTCTGTTCCATGCATCAGTATCGGAAGCTCAATTGGGGGAGTCCAGGAGGACAATTTTACAAAGCAATGCAGCTCATGAAAAGCTTCCAAAATCGCGATGTAGCCTGTCCCAACTTCGGGCGGTACAGGTCGAAGATGATCGTGTTCTGAACGATTGAGACCTTTGATCTTGTTGACGGGGATCTCGACTGCGTGTTCTGCAAACTCGTCAGCTTGGTCCAAACTTCGCAGTTTCAAAGGACTCACTGTAGGTGATCGCATCCCAAGCAGCTTCCCTCTTCTAGCGTTGGCGGCCCTCGGTAGATGTTTGTGCTATTCACACTCGCAGCGAAGTCGATATCGATATACTCGACAGCTTTTAGTGCAAGCGTACAATGAAAGCTGCTTTGCGCATTCCATGTTCGTTGGTTTGCGGGTATACTCGACGACTATCAGGCCGAACATCAGGAAGATAATGGCCAATATGCTACAGTGCGTCAGACTGGGCCTCCATCATCGTTTTCATTTTGCTTGAGATGCTCCTTCCAATAGAGGATCATCGCTGTGGAGACTTCCGCCGTCTGTCGAGTGATCCCGGACCTCGTCGGCGATCACAGTGTAGGTTTCCTCTTTTGCTGACATAGTGAGTAACTGCTTCATCAGTTCGCAATATATGCTGTACGCTCCATCTAGGGAGCAAGAGAGAAGAAGAGATATCGATTAGAAATCGTGTGGCGAACGACCTACAGAAGCCCAATTGTGAACGGATTTTATTCTTCAGCCGAACTTAAGGTGCTTTCTCGGATGAAAATCAATTAGGAGAGACGTTGTGCACCGTAGTAGAATGGGCTTTGAACTCTCCGGGCTCACAAGCAATGCGTACAAACTGGGAGCGCTTCAAGGCTTTCGGTGGCACATGTATCCTTCCTCGAACCATTGTTGTTCAGATGTTCGTGACCCTATACGCAAGTGCATATCTCCTGGCTCTTACAACGGGGGTATCGGGCTGAGCATTCATCCGGATGTCGTGTTGCGAGGAATATCAAGCCATGCCCTTGATGTCTAGAGCTCCAGTAGAATCGGACCTGAGGAATGCCAGGCCATCAACCTCCGGGTAGTGCAAGGCATAAGCAGCAAAACGTTGTTGTTGGAAAGATAGCAGCGAGGATGTTGCAAGGTAGATACTTTACCCAATTCGGACTAGCCACTCTTGGCACGCTCCAATGAATGTTCACCGCATCTTCGCGACTCCGACGCGATACAATTGATATGTGAGGGCTATTTTCTTTATCAAGTGGGGTGTAAAGTATTGATTGGGACGTCGAGGACGAGGGAGGGGGTGGGAAACAGATTGCCGTTATTCAATACATCGTAGAGCGCATGATCCAAGCGAGCATGAAGCACAAATTCTCTTTTACGGATTCACGAAGTGGCTCTCCTGCAGCGCTGGCAACGCAATTGTACAGTCATCTACAGGTCTAAAATTTGCTCTCTCACTCTCTCCCAGGCGTTGTAGCAAAGTGGTTACTGCGTAAGTCCTCCCAAGGGACATGAAATCAGGCTTGATAGCTAATATCTCCTCAGGATTGACTAGAAATCAATTCCCTTCGGGGGGTGCGTCTTCTCGTCATTCACTCATTGCTACGATCATTCACTGACAAGTGAATAGCGTAGGTTCGAATGTGAGTAAATGCTTTCTTCAAAATATATTGTGCGTCAACTAATGAAGATGTCAGCCTGCCAACGTCGCCAAGCTTCGTTCTCCATCCCAGATGGAGCTTCTTTTTTGTTTTTCTTTGCGGAAGAGAGCTGACTTCTGTTACTAGCCGGGCAAAGGAATGAAAGCTTTCGTGTTATTCCTAGAGATGGTATATGTGTTGCTGGTCTTGACACAACTTGAAGAATCGTACCCTGTTCAGAATTCGGGTGGCCCTTGGGCGTTGGCTGTTATTTACGGTCAGCATTCTTTTGCGAGCGACAGTGAGAACGACCTCGCCCGAATAATGGTATATAGACTGGGCTTCGATTCAATCCTTTGCCCATGTCATAGAGTAAGGCGACATGATAGAGCTGACAGAACAACATCACATCTACAATATGCATTTGGCTATGTACTAACATTGGCGAGTGCTCCTCCCTATTCATTGATTGTTGATAAGTATGCTCCATGTTCCGGCATAGCCAGCACAGACCGAAATTGTGTCGGCAAGGCGACTCCGCCGGTGCATGAAACTCGGAACGCTATACGGACACCTCCTCCCCTCCATGGCGACAAGGCTTCCAATGACGACAAGGCTTCCAATGACGACGTTGTGCCAACGAGGTGTCGAAGGTGCCGAATTGTCTTCATGTCCATGGTCCTCGACCATTGTGTCCAAATGTACAGCAACAGGGTCAGCCCGATGTTTGTTATAGGAAGCCATGGTTCATGCCAAAGCCTGGATAAATGCCGGGCATGCCGCATCCTGGGGTGGAGAGATCAGCAACATATTTACCAACCCCATGTCCTCTTCCAGCTCTTGTCTGGCAGTTGGCCACAGTAAAGGCCAAACGGTAGTTGCAGATGGGATCTGAATCCCAAGCCTTAACGAACAGAAGTGCTCAGCCTGAGGAGTAGAGAGGAAGTTCAATTGGGAGTCAGCTTACCTCGTTTTCGCCTGCCCCCCTTATGTGCTTTCAAGTATGTGGTAAGAGGATCCATCTCCTCCACGTCCTCATCATCTCCATCCCAAGCTTCAGTATCATCGAGCTCGTCACCGAACAGACCCAAGCCGAGAGGATCCATTCCCATCCCGTAAGGCGAGTGGTAAGGCATACCCATGCCCATGCCCATGCCCATGCCCATGGGCGGTATAGGTGGGAGGCCGCCGATCATGCCCATTCCCATGCCGGGGTTCATCATACCTCCGCCACCCATCATGCCACCGCCAATCATTGATGGACTGGCGTGCATGCCGAGTGGGAAGGGAGCTTGTGGCATCGGGTATTGTCCGGCGCCAAAGCAGGAGCCGCTCATGCCATGTCGTCCCATGCCGCCGAGGAGGTAGTTCATTTGATGTACAGGTTGTGGTCCGCCTGCTCCGAAGGGTGACGCCCCTGATAGATGTTAGGCTGCTTGAAACAAGTCGACGGTCCACTGCGCTGAAGGACAGAACCAGAGCAGTTGGGAGGGAAACGAGGAGTCATACCATATCCTTTGCTTCTCCGACCGAGAGTGGGCATCCCTGTGTCGCCCATCATCATTTGCGCGTATAGTCCTTGCAGTGGGTGCATGATGATTGTCGAGGTCGTTTGGTTTGGTTCAATATGTAAAGTTGGCAAATGCGAGAGCTAGTATGAGTGGCGACGAGCAATGTTTGAGCTTGCTCTTTTGAAGGGCTCTATGATCTGCAATTGCTCAGTAAGGCAGCCTAGGAACAAGCAGCAAAAGCTCGAAGAATGATCGCTCCTCTTTCGAGGACAAGCAGACCACTTTATGCGTTGTGCGGGTGGCGTCAGTCATCGTTTGAAGGGTTGCTAGAAAGCACTTGACAATTGAATGGTCCTGCCAGTGAACAGCAAATCCATAAGATGACCTGACACCCGACTGAGCCATTGGATAACATACCTCTGACTCCATATTTTGCGTCTAGATCCATGCTGCCGGACCCGCACACGACATCGATCTCTCTTCATCATCGCGTTCTTCGGCCATACTTCGTGCTTACATGTCGCACTTGAGCGCCGTCGCTTAATCGTATGTCCCATCATCCCTTAGCAGCAGCAAACAAGTCGGGTCCCACATGCTCGTCATCCCGGCTGGCTGCAGCGAAGTCGACGAGACCCATGCTGACAGGGATCTCAAAACCGTCTTGCTAACCCTACAAAAACAAATGTGAGAAGGTCGTGAAGCGTTCGTCCGAGCTGGCCCGTACCATAATGTTGTCGGACCCTCGGACGGAATCCCCAGCAGTACTGTAACCAAGCTGGGTGCCACGGTGTGCTTAAGTCTTCGCATAGCTGTATGATTGGGAGTGCGGTAACCTGCTCGCAAGAGCTCTTTCCTGTTAGTATGCTGCGTTTGGGTTGCCTCCGCGTTCTGAGATCTGCAGTATCTTCAGGGCCTGCCGTAAGCGACAATGCAGCAAGATCTGTGGAGGCTGCATCACGACAGCTTACGTTGGCCACTCAAGCCGAGCGATGTGGTACGTGGCGGAGGCAGTAGATAGGTCTGTTTCTGCTCATGTCAAACTGAAAGTCAGTATCTCAGCGACCTAGAAAGAAGCTCTGCCTGTCTGTCTCAGAACAACGTCTTCGGGGCGAACGAGCTCATACGAGTGCCCGCGCTGACTGTCGTCAAGTCGCCTATCGCTTCTCACTACTTTCACGATCTCGAAAGTCCATCGAAGGTCTTTTCAGGTCTAAGATATCACGATGCGAACCCATATGGTATCGTTTCTTCAGCAAGTAGACAGTGAGAGGAATGCCAGCCTCGTAGACTGTAACCTCCTGCTATCAGTGTCAGATCAGTGCGCCTTAGCGACCTGGTTCGGGACAGCTCGGAAAGGCCGGTTCCTGGAATTTTCTTGCGCAGCGCGTTTTCGAGGAGCACCAAAGACCAAGTCTACCCAGAAATCTCGTGTCCGAGAGTATGCGACGCCTTCAATCGGGCTGCCATCCAGTAGAGCCAGTGTCCTCTATGGTGGCACCGGAGAGGGCAGCCGTGAGGTTTTGGCGTCAGCTCTCGACGCGTGTCGCAGGATGCCAAACGCGTTGCGATATAGATGCGTATGGTAATGCCGCCGATGTTGACAGCACATTTTTACATAGTAGCTGTGCCAGATGCGCGACGACATGGACGTGATTATGCGTCAAGATGTGAGGTTTAGGTCGCGTTGCAGACTGGGACATGATGTATGCAGGAACAGAGATGGAGGGATGCTCGTCGGCCATGCACGGACCAGTCGTTAGTGCTAGCTCTTCACACTTTAGTTCTACCGTGCCAGCCAGCCAGAGGCACTCGATTCTAGTCGCGTGAGAGCATCTCTTCTAACTGCGCACACTCCAATTCCGCAAGCATTCATCACAAACAACCCCATCCATCGCATTAGCATCCCAAGTCCTGATCGCCTCAGGCTTCAAACACTCCCACCATCCATCGAAGAGCTTCCTCCCTTTCCTGCCACTCCACCACCACCACCACCACCACCATCTCTCTCTTGGACCACCACCGCACAAATGGCCCCCTCTACCTTTGCCTCCGCCGCCGCAGGCAACACTTCCTCCCAGAATCCCACACGCGATGCTACCGGTGACTGGTAAGTACGACACGAAAGGACAGAAGACCTCGCGTCGCACAAGAGAGCATGCGCGCATTGCGAAGGACGCCAAAATCGCGCCAAGACGTGGATATGGAGCTTGGGCTGACGGGCATCATGTTTTTAGGCCACGCAGGATGAATGGTACAACGCAGACCTTCCGTCGAGCATCAGGCGCCGCCACGAACCCTTCCGCCACACAGCAGAGCGACCTCCCCGGACAACAACAGGCACCTCGATACGTTCCCCCACACCGAAACGGCACTCTCGATAACACGCGTTTCTCGAAGGAGCAACTACTGGAGGCATATAAGGCTCATAGGGAGGAAGGAAGCTTAGATTCGGGCTTGTCCAATCTCTACGTGGGAGAATGGCAGCCAGATGTCGCGAACGGCACCTCGGCGGGATGGGGCAGGACGGAGCACAATCGAGACACGCAAATTGGTCCAGAAGTCTGCTGGGAAAGAGATGGCGCGGTGGAACCATTGGGTATGGTAGAGGTGGACGACGAAGAGCGAGAGGTGAGTGATGGTCTCACGAGAAGTGCACGCGCATTGGATCTACGTACTGATCCACAGGGACAGCTGTTCACCTCGTCTGTCAATACGCCCATCAAAGCGACCAACACTGTCACTCAGCAATCGAACGGACTCCCTGGACGGAAAGTTAGCATCTCGAGCGCAACAACTCCCGGCGGCTTCGGACTCCCATCGCCTAGCGTGGCACGCGGCGGCGCTGGACGTCGCCGGGATACCAGCGAGTCCTTCCCTTTCCCCCAGAACAATGTCGCTTCTCCTGGAGGCTTCGACCGAATCGATCAACGTGCCGCATCACCACCGCCATCTCTCCTGCGTCGGAGGACCGATCTCAAAGACCTCAAGTCTGATGAAAAGGACGTTGAGGACAAGACTGCTTCGCCGTTCGGCACTCTTAAACGACACCCTACTGGACCTCTTTCTGCTGGTTTCAATGCACCTTCCTCCCCTTGGTCGACTACTGCCCCCCAAAGCGCGGGGTTATCTCCAATGGGCTCATTCGGCAGTTTCGGGATCGCTGGCCTGCAGGGCGTACCGAGCGATAAACGTCCTGGGCTTGGTGGCGCGAGATCTGAAAGTCGGTTCAAGAATTTGCTGAGCAAGGAGGGTGGTGAAGAAGGTGCGTCTAAGACTGTGGAGAGGAAGCCTAGCATTTCCAGCCTTTCACGAGTCAACGAGAACGAATCATGGCGCCCTCACGACCGGACAGAACCTGCAAACGAGCCGTTAGAGGAAGCCGAAGAGGACTTTCCCACTGGTAGCGCTGCCCTCGCTGCGGATGCCGATATCAGTCCTCCGCATCCTCGACAGGGGTATCGCGGCTTCGGCACCCCTAGCCGCCAAGGCACACAGGACGAATTCGGTTTCGGTGCTTTTGGCATGACCTCTGATAACACTCACGGCTTCGGACAAGGTTTCCTGCAAGGGCGCGACGCGGTTCAGCAGCAACAAACACCTGCGCATCAGCGTATGGGTCAGCAGCTGGGCGGGAATGAGCCCATGAGTCCGACTGATACTAACCCCTATCAATCTCCGGAACAGCATGGTGTCGACCGCATGGCCGAACAGCTTGAGGACGATGGCAGTGACCTGCCCAACATGAACTTGCGTGGGCTGGGCCAGTTTGGTGCAGATCCGTCGCAGCAACTTGGTGGTCTCGGAGCATTGAGTGCTTTGCCCAACCTAGGACGCAATCAGGGACCGGCAAGTGACAGAAGCCAAACTTCTAGCGTTGGACCCAATCGTGGATTCTCTGGCCTTGCTGGACTTGGTCAACTCGGTAGTGCGCCTGGAGCTGGAGCGTGGCCCGCCTCTCAAGGTGGACTAGGAACCCCTGGGAGACAAACAGCGGGCCTCTCCAACGCTTTTGGAGGTGGGATCTTTTCGAGCTCGATGTCCGACATTCAGTCGCCTGGTCTTCCGGGTCTGGGTGGCGGAAGTATTCTGAGTCCGCAAGGTGGCGCTTACGGCGGAAGCAGAATGGCAAGCATGTTTCCACCACAGATGCAGGACCAGATGCGAGAGCAAGGTCGTGATCTGAGCAACGATCGAGCTCCTCCGCCGTTTGGAGACCTTGGTGACTTTGGAAGAGCTGCAGAGAGTCCGTTCACAAATCAGGACTTCAATGACAAGGGCCCAGAAATTGGAGAAGCACAGCAGCAGCCTCAGCAACCAGGTCAAGAGCCTCCTCAAGCAATTCAGGTACCACCTGGTAGCGCTGCTTCCAATCAGCCTCCGCCGCCGCAACAACGCCAAATGGTCATGCCTGATCGCATGCGATGGATTTATAGGGACCCGCAAGGCCAGACTCAGGGACCATGGTCTGGTTTGGAAATGCACGACTGGTACAAGGCTGGCTTCTTCTCGCCGGAGCTGCTAGTTAAGAAGTACGAAGACCCGGACTACGAGCCGCTTGCCCAACTCATAAGACGCATTGGCAACTCGCGCGAGCCCTTCCTGGTTCCCCAAATCGGCATACCTCATGGCCCCGCCGGGAGCACCGGGCCAAACGCGTGGGCTGGCACCATCGGCAATGCTCCAGGAGCTGCGCAGCCTCCGTTCGCGTCTAGTTTCCCAAGCTTTGGTACTACCCTGACTGCAGAGCAACAGAATGCCCTCGAGCGTAGGAAGCAAGAGGAGCAGTATCTCATGGCTCGACAGAAGGAGCACCTCGCGCAGGCTCAGATCGCTCAGCGCATGCAGATGGGAAGCGGAGGCCATTCCGGCATCATACCCAGCCAGCTGCAACACCACAGCAGCGCGCAAAGTCTCAACTCTCAGCCTAGCTTTGGAAGCATGACTAGTCCTCAAGCCTACCAGCAAAGCCCTATCCAAGGCCCCGTCTCGGGAGCCCCGTCTGCTGGTCCACAGTCTGCGGGGTTCTTCGACAACTCCTTTCGCTCGCCTCCATCTGCTGGGCTAGGTGCCATTGGCGCTGCGCCACTTGGACATATTCGTGAAGAAGAAATTCCAGGCATCATGGATCGTCTGAACCTCGGAAACCGTCAACAGCCTGGTCAATTCGGTGCCCCTGGCCAGCCCTTCGCTGCTCAGCAGCAGACCCAACAGCCACAAGATACTCATGATGGCAAAGTCCAGCAGATGCTTCAGGACCGCCACAGGCTGCAGCAAGAGCAGGAAGAGCACGATGCTAGGCAGGAGGCGGACGAGATCCAACGAGCGCACGAGAACCAGGAGCGTCTTCGCCAATTCCAACAGTATCAAGATGAGCCACAGCAACTAGTCGAAGCACAGCTTGAGAAGGCCAATCTCACCGCTCAACCACCCACAGCCCAGGACACCATCACTTCGGAGACTCATATCTCTTCGCCAATCACTGCGCCGCAAGAGGAGCAATCACAAGAGCCACTATCACTGACGGAGCAGGTTCAAAAGGCCGCGTCTGTGAAGCAATCGCCAGCTCCCCAGCAACCCGGCCTACCGCAACCCTTCCCACCTGCGCCATCTCAGTCACCGCTTCCTGCTCCAGCAGCCCAGCGTGCCGGCAGAGCTAGTGTTGCGGATCAATTGCACGCTGAGTCCCGAGATGCTTCACAGACGCCATCTGTTGACACTCCAAGCGCCACCATTGCGCCATGGGCGAAGGAGCCTGCCGAAGCACCACGAGGCCCGTCTCTGAAAGAGATTCAAGAAGCTGAGGCCAGAAAAGCTGCCGAGACCGAGGCGCTTGCGTCTGCTGCTCGCCGTGCTGCATTTGAGAAGGAGATGGAGACTCAGCACGCAGCTACTACTGTTTCGCCAGGCATTCCATCGTCCGCCACCTGGGGCGCTTTTTCTCCCGCTACTCCAACTGGCTCGGTCCCCGCTGCCTGGGCCAAGACCGCACAGAAGCCCACCGGGCCAGCTGGCAAGACCCTTGCGCAAATTCAAAAGGAAGAAGAGTCTCGAAAGCGAAGACTTGCTGCGGTTGCCGCTCAAGCGCAGGCTCACTCAGCTTCTATGGCCGCAGTCCCCGCTCCAGCGGGTGGCAAGAGTTATGCAAACCTCGCCGGCAAAGTCTCATCTCCCACTGTGAACACAAATGTGCAAACTGGTGCGTGGACGACTGTCGGTGCTAGTGGTAAGACAAAGACTCCAGCGCCAGTGACCCCGACCGCGCGCTCTGTCAACTCGAACGTAGTGCCTACAGTGCAAGTCCCAGTCGTCCGCAAAGCTCCATCTCGAACTGCCACTGCGACTGCGTCTGGTGTGAACGCCCAAGATGAGTTCCGCAAATGGGCCGCAAACGAACTCAGACCAGACTTAAACAGGGGCATCAACGCAGAAGTCTTTGTCAGCGAGCTCTGTATCATCGGCAACGACGTTCAGATTCTGACTGAAGCCATTCACGGCTCCTCCACCACTATCGACTCTCGTCACTTCGCCGAAGAGTTTGTCCACAAGAAGACTCAAGCCGATAAGGGTAAATGGGAAGCACCGGCTCTCAAGAGCTCCAGCCCTGCGAACGGCGCTTCTGGGAACGCTGGTGGATGGAGTGAGGTTGCCAAGAAGGGACCGAGTAAGGAGATGCCCAAGGAAGAGGCGAATGGGAACTTTAGAGTCGTGGCGGCGAAGAAGAGGGGTGGTAAGAGGTAGGATCTTTTACATCCTCCGACGAAACTGTGAGGCAAGTCACTACGTGTAAGATGGTGGCTATACGCATGGAAGAGTGAAGCGAATGTGAGCGTTGCTGCATGGATGGTGATGAAGCGAAGCGACGTGAAGCGTGTACGGCGTAGATGGAAAAATCATTGTTTGGTCGGGGGCGTATCTTGAGTGAATAAGCGGTGGTCAACTAAAAGTCAAGCGTTCGTGTTGGCTTATGTAGTAGGATGAGATCAGAGAGAGACAAAAAATCCATCATCAATCGTTGATTTGCATTTGACGTTCTTCAGCTACACGATTACTGTCTCTGTCTCGGTTCGGACTGCAATCTCTGTAGCTTTGCTGCTGCTCCTGCTGCGTCTAATCCTTTCCTCCACTCCCTATTCCCCACCATCCGCTGCTTATCCAATGTCCTCCATCCCCTCGGTCCTTCCTCAAGGCCATTCCGCTTCCCTGGCGGAACTTCTCTCCACACAAATAAGCGCGTGTATGGGGTGTCTTTCCCCTCGATGACGTCGACGATATGCTCACCCAGTACGGGTAGGAACTTGAATCCGTGTCCGCTTCCGCCGCTGGCTACAATGAGGCCTGGGGAGGAGGGGACGTGGGAAATCAGCCAATCATTATCTATACTGTCTGTATACCAGCAGAGTCTGCAATTGGAGAGGTCTAAAGCCAGGAGATCCGGTAAGTTCTCCTCAACGAACCCTCTTATGACGCGCATGGCTTCTGCGAGAATCGTATCGACCTCCGTGGCGGGATAGGAGAGCTTTTCTGACGGATTGGAGTTGGAGTGGCGGGATTTAGTGTAAGATGTCCATTTTGCGCCGCGGAAGGCTACCTTGACGATTCCTTCGGGGGTGCGCGGGAGGCCGTATAATCCTCCCACCGTTCCGTCATCGGATCCGGAAGAAGATGGGCGTTGATAGGAACCCATCGCCCAACTCCAGACGGGGAAGTTTTCTTCAGAATACTTGGACCAGAGATCTGGTCTGTCACGAGGGAGTTGTATGGAGAGGACAGAGCCGCCAGTCGTTTCGAGATGGCGAGAGGTTTGAGGGATGAGGGAAGGTGTCCAGCCTCCTGTTGCGACTAAAACCAGGCCTGCAGAATACTGTGAGCCGTTGACTGTTGTTATTCCTGTCACGCGATTTCCGGATTTCAACAGGGAGGCGAGGGCGTGTTCAGGTCCAAAATGTGTCGTTACATGTCCGCTCTTCTGAACAAGGTGCAGAGCCCAAGTACAAGCTCTTGAAGCGAGGACGAAACCAGCTGTTGTATCGAGGATTCCATCGACGGGGAAATTTCGCGGGATACGGTTGAAAGGGTCGAGTTTAGATTGTGGAATTCCCGACTCCGTGGCTTCTTTTCGCCGTTGAGGATCAGAAACACGGTATTGTGTATGTTTGATCTCTTCAGGAAAGTTCTGTTGCGTTTCGATTTGTTTCTGCTCCAGGCCATCTTTCGAAAGCCTGAGAAATCCAGAATTATGCCATAGCGGGATATCTGGATTTAGACTCTCCGGCAGTTCATCCTTCGGCGTCCTCGCCAGTTCCTCATTCCAGCGCGTCCATTCCGGCATTGCTTTGAATGCGAGGTCTTGGTAGAGATGTTCGCCTCCATAGCTCGCTCGGATGATTTTGTTGAGATCGCAGGAAGCTCCGTCGGCTCCGGCAGTCTCGTCGTAGTGGTTCTTGTCGAAGGGCTGGCGGTCGAAGATGTGGATGTTTGTGTAGCCGCGTTTGAGGAGGTGGAGAGTAGTTGAGAGGCCGAAGACGCCGGCTCCTACGATGATGATTTTAGAGTCTTTCTTGAGGTCTTTCATGATGTCTTAGTTCGAATGGTGGCGAAAGGACATGAGAACGCTGCAGACAGATACTGCTGTTCGGAAGAGAGAATGTCTTGGACTTAGCTTGGAGATTGAGATGAGTCCCTACATGGATGGCCTACATTTCGCGCGGCCAACTGGGTGAGGTGATGAGGTGAGGTGCGGGTGCGTTGATATAGATGGTGTTGCCCACCAATCAGCCGAGGTTGCTAGTTCTAGTTCTACTCTGCAGCTGGCCGGTCTCGCGATTGCCCTTGTCGGCCGGAATTTGGATGATCTGAGCATTCCTGATGTCGCTGTCCCTAATTCTTAGAGACTCGGGCACGGAATGCTGTGTTTGTACGCGAGCGCTTCGGTGTGTTGTATGGTCCCTATGTCCGCTAGAACTAAGGTGCTACAAACAGTATCAAAAACGAGAACGCACCACGACGGTTGGACGGTTGCCGGTGGTTTCCGCCCCCGAATCCTGCACCGCCAAAGATGCAAAGCGGAGGATTCGGTCGTGGGGTTCAGCCTCATGTTATGCTAGGAGGGACTAAACGCAGCGCTCTAGACGGTAAACGAGTTTCAGCTGCTCTGTTGCTGGTAATGATCGTCCTTCGACTGGAGATCTCTGCGCCTTCTCGAGACTGTTGTTTTAGCAGGCTCTCCAGGTAGTTCTATTGAAGTACTTGGCTTCAGGCCTTCTGTCAGACTTGCTACCCTTCCCTGCTAACTCGATCATCACTCTTAAGTCCGGTCATTGAGACGGCAGTCCCTCAGCCACGATACAACAGCGACAAAGGTCAACATTATGAGCGAAATTCTGGTCATCACCTGCCCAGGCGGCAAGCAGTGTACCCACCTGATCCCACTGCTTTATGAGAAGGGCCATTTCAGACTTCGTTTAGCAGCCCACTCAGCCAAGTCCGCCGCTGGTCTGAAGGAACGCTACCCAGAGGCCGACGTTGTGAGTGCGGACGTCTCCACGCTCTCTGACTGCAAGTCTCTTCTCAAAGATGCCACTTCAGTCTATCACGTCGGGCCATCCTTCCATTCCCGAGAGAAGGAGATGGGCTTGAACATGGTCGATGCCGCCGTCCACGAATCGCGCAGGCCGGGTAACAAGTTCAAACACTTTGTCTTCTCGAGCGTCCTGAACACCCAACACCGAAACCTCATGCAGCACGACCTTAAGTCCTACATCGAGGAGCGTCTGATGCTGAGCCCTCTGGAGTGGACGATCCTAAAGCCTACCAACTTCATGGATGCCTACCCTGTTCAGCTCCTCGCAAGCCAGGATAAGCCGGTGATGGAGAAATTGTGGAAACCAGAGATTCCAAACAGTGTCATCGCCCTGCGAGACCTAGCAGAGGCTTCTTCCAAGGTTCTCAATGAAGGTCCGTCGAAACACGCTTTTGCCGAGTACCCACTTTCCTCGACGTTGCCTATCAGCGATGCGGACATAATCAAACAGATTGGCAAAGCCACTGGAAAAGAAATCGAGGTCAAGGCGCCTACATTCGAGGTCGGTGTCGAGAAGGTCTTGGGATATCTCTTTGGTAATCGGGCGCAAGCGTCGGACTTGTACGCTGCTGAGGGCCTCAAGGACTTCGCTCTTGCCGCAGAAGGAGACATGAGAGGGGACATCTGCCGTGACGAAGCTGAGCGGCTGGTTCTTTTCGTGAGTCGATGATCACCTTGCCTTTGACACTTTGACTGACATTGCGACAGTACAATAGAAGGGGCCTGGTGGGAAGCCCGAATGTTCTCCGATGGTTGCTCGGTCGCGAGCCGACATCAGTGGATCAGTGGATTCAGCTTCAGTTGAAGGGCGAAGACCCAATCTTAAAAAATGCGTCTACTGTTGGAAAGAACAAGCTGATGCAGAAAGGAGATTAGATCATCTACCGAGCTGAAACCTTTCCTGGCTTTCGGTACGTACCATAGCAGTATTCGCCTATCATTCCCTTCTTCCCGTCACCTCTCGAGCGCAGCACTCAGCGAACCGCGAGGACCAAAAGCAATCGTCCCGGATCAACAGACACGCCTTAGAACCGGGAATCCTTGTGCATGGATGCCATGTGGGAGGGCGTACCGATTATGTGAGTACTTGCAGTCTAGGAGTTCTAGATGCATGTACTCGGTCCTCAAGTCGTCTACTGACAACGGTGAGCTGTCCCCGGAAACGGTGGCTTTGAGTACCGGACTCCTTTTGTTTAGATCTTTGTATCTCTCGCTGCGGTGTGGTAATTCTTACACTACTCTCACAATGTCCAAATGCATTTGGCGACTTGCCACATCTAGGTTACCCGCATTTGCCGTTACATTTCCCAAATCACTGAAGAGGTAACTCACAGGATTCAGCTTCTCCGCACGCCAACGTCCCTTCAAACTACATACAAGAGGCTCAGAAGAACTCTCGATAAGCCTGAAAAGTCTAATTTCAGACCAATTGCAGCATTCGGTGAGCTCGAGACTAATCTCCGTTCATGACCTCGTAGAAATTTTCATGATAAAGTGCGAAAACCACGAGACGCTGCTTGACAGTTAGATCGACATTTAAAGGCCTAGAGAATCGTCCTGTCCTGTGATGTACAGGGGCATTCACTTACAGTACCCAGTCAAAGCTTTCCCTACACGCTAGTTCTAGAGCAAGAAACCTGGGGACCCCGCAACTTCACGTGACGCTCGCAATCTCAAGGCTAATGCAACGCCAGCAGTTCTACAGGATGCAGCTCCTTCGACTACAGTCCAGACACAGGTAGAGCACACGTGGGAAATGAAGATTGGGTCAGACTGCTGCGAGCTAACGAGTCGCTGTGACAGACGTCGCTCAGACTTTAGCGCTCTAGGCGCGTTCGCGGCTTCTATTGAGACGTAGCCGCGATTGCCGTCCGGAACGATGGCCGAATATTTAGGTATATGGTATTGAGAACAGACCGGTCACTTTGTTACACAGCACTGACTTCATTACCTTCTACAGAGTGTAGTCCAACATCATGGGCTTCTCGCAATTCCTCGTCGCGAAGGGCGACTTCGCCAATCACTCGCGCAAGAGACTGAATAGCTACAATCTCTGGATGATGCTATTTGTGTCGATTGGATCGCTCTGCTATGGGTATCCTTCTGCCTCCAGCTGTGCCTTTCTTATCCAATAATCTCATTGAGAACAATTGATAACCGTTCTCGTCTTCCATCTCCGTCTCCATTCCATCCACTGTGCCTTTCAGTAGCCCTCCACACCTTTTTCACTCCTTCAGTTACTCGAGATGCTTCTTCTGCTTCTGCGCCCGCCCATATATCTCCTCAACCTTTTTCGCACTCATTCTCACCCCAGTCACCTGCAATCCAGCATTTACCAACTCCGTCGCTCTTCTCAGCACCTCTTCCTCAGCAATCTTGAACGCCTCAATGATCACCTTCTCTTTTGCCATCTCTGACGATAGTAGTACGGAGTCCTTTCGGGCTGTACGGCCGTTTCGTGCGTTGGAGAGAGTCGTTTCTTCGTCGCTGTTGCCGTTGCTGTTGCTGGCGCTGTCATCTTCGATCTCGATGATCTCACGCTCAGAATCTGAGCTGAGGAGGATGGGGTTCGGCTGATGCGGTTTTGGTGAGTGTGCTGGTGGGTGAGAGCGTTTCGATTTCTTGGATTTCTTCTTCTGTTTTCCAGGTTTGCTGTCGTGCTTCTCCCGCTTTCGCTTCTTCTGTGCTGGCGAAGCGTCCTCCCGGTCGTTCATCTTGTCGTCACCACCCAGGAGCGGCAGTGTTATCAGGTTCTGGTTCTGGTCGGTTTGACACAAAGCCCTTGCCGAAGTACCACTCCACTTTGTATGGCTCACCTCGACTTCTAGCAGTATCGGGAGCATGTCTTCGGAAGTGCTTGTTGACCGCGTACCTCGTCAGAAGCTCCTTACCAGAGGAGCCGTCTAGCTTAAACTCGCGATTGACCTTCTCGGCGATGTCTTCCTGTCCATTGCCTGACTCGAATTGTCCAGCCCGTGCTCGCGATTGACTTGACGAGCAACTTCAGGCCAGCTCATGCCCTTTGACCTGCAAAGATAGATGGACACGTTCAGAAGATTTTTTGCTGCCGGACCCAGCTTGTAGCCCATACCGACAAATCGTTTCAAGATTTCAAAACATCCAGAAGCCCCGGGCGTGCTCCCCATGCGCGTAGTCGTTGCGTCGAGTAGCAAGATGCAGCGGTGTCAAATGTCAAGCGACATAAACCGGGGTCCGGGTTGAAGTGAAGTGAAGTCCAACGACTTTCGCGCGCGCTTGCAGCTCAGAACGGGAAGGCACACCGACACATGTGACGACCCGAAGCGCGGCCGGGCTAGGATAATAAATTCCATTCACTCAATCTATGTCAATGCTTTTCACAATACGATAATTCAGTCTGGGTATCCCATATGATCTCCGTTGCCAACGCCCGTTTGAAAGCTCACAAGTCGTCACTCAACGCCTTTTTGTCCGCCTGGCCCAGCTGAAGCTAGCATCATCTGTCCGAAGTTCATTACCACCAACTATGGCCTCGCCAGCGCCAAAGGGCATGGACTATTTTCCGTAGCGATCCATCATCAATTTGACTCCAGTACTCCATGAAACGGCGCACTTGACGGCCTCTTGCCACTGCCTTCACCTCAAAGCCCCCATCGTAGCCAACGTCTCCATATTCATCCTCCCTTGCCTCCGTTCAGCCTGCTTCTCCCCAGGCGAAAGTTGCGTCTTCTTCGGTGTGATCTTGTCCTTCAGTAGCCGAATGGTGGAAACGCCAGATGCTTTGCTCCAGATCGATGACTTGTCCTCTTCCACCGCTGTCACGGATGATGACTGGGATTTTGTGTGGGATACCATTGTGCTGGTGGAGGCTTTCTTGTTGGTATGGTTTGCGTTGGCAGCTTGGTACATCGTAGTGTACTGGATGAATTTTTTGCGAGTATTGGATGGTGTGAGAGGAGCGGAGGTGTACAGTTGATCGTAAAGGATGGACATTAGATCCGGCTCAGTGTCTAAAGGGTGAGACGTGGTGGTATGTACCGTTGGATCCGGTAAAGGAACAGTAAGTCTCCACTTTGAGCTTCGTATGGATCTTGAAGGATGATGATGATTCGATCTTCGCAAGGCGGATCAATGGAGGGCAAGACGACAACAGGGCATATACTTATACTTGAACATGTATGGGCTCACCGTGATGGTGTCACATACCAAGCAATAGTCATGCCAATGCGCTCGCATTGCATTGTTGACTCAAGGCATCAGCCTCCACCACCAATGTCAAGCACACGCGAGAAGGTCCCAAAGCGAAAGCGCAAGGTCGAGCGGTGTTCCCGTTCGGAGTTGGTCCACGCGGTGAGTCCTGCGGTATGCTCACCTCATCAGACACACCCGCCTTATGGGAAGTAGGGTCGTAGTCAATTGATCTTCTCGGCAGGCTCCGAAGTACTTCATTGGACGTCAGCCTGTTTCGCGACGTACTCAGCCATTCCTGCGGTGACTCAAAGCGGCAAACAGCGGGTGTTTGGCAAGCCATGTGCTGGGATTCTGCATTTCTCCTTCAGCCACCAGACCAATGTGCCTGACTTTGAGGCAGTAAGAGGGAGCAATTTCGCACGAGGTCGTCTTGCAGGGCGTGGGAGCAGGTCCTCGCTGTAGGGTTCGAAAGATGTAGTCGGCCGAAGAAGGATTGTGAAGAAGAGAAGGAAGGTGAGAGCGGAGAAAAGCTCGGCGGCGTCGGCGCTCGGATCATCGCATTCCCAATCACGTGTAGATCCACTTTACTTACCGAAAGCAGTAGCTGCGGCGAGGTGAGTCTTGGACAGTTCGTAGATGTAAAATTGATGTATGTCATTCATGCGAGTGGTATCATTCTTCAAACAAGCGGCTGCCTGCGCCATGCCAAATTGTCCAAAATACAATCCAAATATCCAACCTTTTCCAAACCTCTATCCTACCCGTTGATGCAAATGCGTTCTACGTAGTGAGATTCTGAACAAGCTATGCGTCTTCCCTCCAATCTTCCTGCGCTTGGAAGGCGAGATCCATTAGCCTCTTACTCAGCAGACTCTCATTCTTATTCCCACTCCTCTTCTCACGGCTCCGATCCCTCTCGAAGCTGAACGGGTCTTCCAGGAGCGGAACGACCCTCAGTGGCGTATCACTATTCGGCGATGTCGGAGACATAGGAGATCTCGTGCCATTTGAGCCGTTGGAGTCGACATCCATGACGTTGCCGAAGTCGCGACTGCTCGGGCGGGATTCTAGTGTGGGAAGCACGGTAAAATGCCGTGGGAGGGAGGGCATTGGAGCATCGTATCGCTGTCTACCAGCGTACTCGGCCGAAGGGAGAGATTGCGCCATTGGGCTCGAAGGTGGTGGCCATGCAGAATGCTCAGTGGCGCTTCGTCTCCGA
This sequence comes from Nothophaeocryptopus gaeumannii, assembly GCA_031771865.1. Classification (NCBI taxonomy): domain Eukaryota; kingdom Fungi; phylum Ascomycota; class Dothideomycetes; order Mycosphaerellales; family Mycosphaerellaceae; genus Nothophaeocryptopus; species Nothophaeocryptopus gaeumannii. The sequence goes on from JASISA010000003.1 coordinate 235,572, forward strand.
GCATGCTCCTTCCCTTGTGACACGGTATTTGCGCCGACATTGGAGTCACGAGCGGCCTTGTATGCGCTGTACCTCGGGTCTGGCATCTGGGTCTCGTTGCGCAGTTTCTCCTTTCCATCTGGCACTCGGTTCGCGAAGACGACTCGTACGGATTTGTACAAGAAGTATCTACCTTTTGACGGACAACATATATGCAAGTGGACTAAGTATCGCAATGTTGGTCTGTCGTTGATGTCGCCAGTTGGGTTTATTGCCGCTTCAGGTCGGTCAGTGCCGAAATTTGGTCGTGAAGAAAGTGGCATGTCGATGATCGGACCGGCTGAGTAGGCGCGCTGTCGTATAAAAGTCTTCTGTCCAGGCTCCATGTCGGACAAGTCATACGGCACCAAGAACAGTTTCACTGCTGTCTTGTTGGGATTCTTGATGACAATCTGCAGCTGACCTTGCTGCGGTATGCAATAGCTACCTCCCGGTGGAGCTTTTGGCGACCCCGAGCGTCGCTTCTGTTTCTGTCGTCTTCGTCGCCTGGTCGCGTCTGACTCCGAGCCTCCCTCCCGTGCAGGAGAGCTGGCTCGGCTGCCTTCATTGCTGTTAGAGTCTTGCACGCGTTGTCGACGTTTGTCACGCGCTTGAACCTGACTAGGCAGATTGTTCTCGAGGTCAACAAGTCCTACATACGGACTAGGCTGGTCACTAGCAGGTGTCTTGATGCCAGAGCCATAGCTGTAGAAGACTGCTGGAAACGGGATCTGAACGTGTGGCGGACACTTCAGATTTGATCTGCAATGACCTTTACCCAGCACTCCGATCTGAGCAACAAAATTCAAAGGTTTCGATGGTGTTGTTGACATGCGACCTCGAAGAATAGACTCCTCATACGAGCCGACAAGCGGTGCGTGATGCAGTGGCGATTCAGAAAACGATGGCCGTCGTGAGCTACCGAGTGGAGACTGTGGCAAGCTCGCACATGGTGCTGTTCCCAACGACTTCCGAGGCTGATGCGCCTGATAAGGGAAGCTCTTCTCTGAACGAAGTGGAGGCGCCACACGAGCAGTCGTCGGACAGTCAAGTGCCGACTGAAAGTTATGGAACGAGCGAGGGGAGAATGTATGCCGGCGTGACTTGTCCGGACTTCGCGAGTTGCCTCGCGCAGGCGGCTCTGGCGTATCAGGTCTCGAAGACTGGACCAGCGGACTTGTCGGCGGCTTGTATACGAAGCTAGAAGCAAGCGATGCATTTGACGTTGCACGAGGTCGTTCAGGACGAGGTATTGGTAGTGCGTTGTCGGGCACGGCAACACGCGGTTCTTCACGGAGTTGTCTATATGCTGAAGTGGGAAACGCTGGATGCCATGGTACCACGGGCGATGTTGACAGCAGGGCCGTACTCTCCTCCCGAATCGGTGTACGTGCGCCGAATCGCTCGAATGAAGACTGTGTCTGTTCTTTCTCCCGGAAGTCGCCGCGGTGCAGAGCAGACCGAGGTCTTTCAATCTGCATACCAATCGCCTGGTTGTCCTGCTGCAAATCGGTAGAACTTGGTCTCACGTCCGTCGACTCTGAAGTGCTCGCCAAAGCCACCGGTGACTTTCGCTTTCTCTCAAAGCCACGAGACAGCGGTCGCTCAATCTCTGGCGACGTAGGTCTCGACTCTCTGCTCTTAATCCTCGTCAAGCGACTGTATTCGCTCGAAGGCGGCCTCTCCAACTCAGGCGATGTCGGTCTGGACCCACTTTTGATACGTCGTATGATCTCCAGCCTGTCTATCGTGTTCGACTTGCTTGCATTTGCGGGTGTGCGAGGTCTTCCGGTGTAGTATGGATTGAAGATGTTCGGACTCGATCGTCCAGTCTCCGGGCTCGCGGCCCTCGATATCGACACGCATTCTCTCTCCGGCTCGTAATGGGCGTTGTGTGATGACTGACCGTACGTCTCTTGACAATCAGGACATCCATTGTTCACTGCCATTCCTCGCTCGGGGCCACAGACTTGGCCCCGAGCTTACTCTCGAGCTCCCCAATGCAGATGGCGTCGATGACGTGCAGTTTTGGTATGTGAAAGGTGCCTTGAGAAGTGATTGTTGCGATGGGGAGTTTTCAATCCGGAAAGTGCACTCCTTTGGTGGGTTATACAAGCAAGGACGCGGTCTGTGGTCCGTGGTGTGTGCTGTATGCTGTGTTGGTTTCAGGTCTAGGGCACCCGGATGGCGTATCTGGTTGACAAAGTACCGCCGCTTTCCCGCTGCCGGATGATACTGCGGACTCGGCTGGGAAGAGCTGCGATTCGGTCGGTGATGCTTGGATTGGGCCTCGATTGGAAGCACAGACTTGCTTGTTCTCCGCTTTCCCAAGCAGGTTTGTTGTTTATTTCGTGAAGGGGCAGGCGAGGAGTCACCAGATCGCTGCACCCGCAACTTTGTCATGAAGACATCACTTGACCTGCTCGCGCCATATCGCGTTCCAAGCGACAAGCTAATCTTATCCGGCACTTCCCGTCCCGATCTGCCGACTGCCGAGCAGTTTTTCCGATCGCCGGCAAGTGCCGAGCGTCGAACCTTCGATTCGCATCCGACTTTCATCACAGCAACGCAGAAAATAACCGACATTCACCAAACCTTCACAATCATGTCCGAGAAGAGGAAGCGCGACGATGGCGATAGGGCTGCCTCGGAAGACAAACGGCAAAAGCGTGGCTTCCAGGTGGGCCCACAGAATCTGCCAGATGGGACGTACAGGCGCAAAAGTAGGTCATCTAGGTAATATTTTGCATGCCGCGGATATTGATGGTTTGTAGCGCAAAAGATCAAGCAGGGCCTGATTGACAAGGCGAAGCTGAAGAAGGAGTACGCCAAACTCAAGAAGCATGGTCAGGTGCCGGAAGACGAAGAGCTGCCAAAGCCTGCTTCCTTAGCAGTGGGGGCAGATGCACCAGAAGAGTCAGAGAAGGGGGTCGAGCCACCCAGCGCGCCTCACCCTGACCGGCAGACTTTGATGGACAAGCCAGAGGAGCAAGTCGAGCAGGAGGCAAAGGAGAGGACTCCAAGAGAGCGCAGACGGAAGCCCAAGACAGTACCGTTCAAGAAGGAACACAACCAGGCACAGAGGAGGAAAGCCGAGGCTGAGGAGAGGAGAAAAGCGCGTGACGAGGCAGAGAGACAACGCCAGCAGAAGATTGAGGAGCGCGAGCGATTCAGAAGGGCCATGGCCAAGGCACGCACTGGCGGGAAGAATGGGCAGAGAAAGCTTGGCCGAGAGAGCAAGCCTTTGTTGGAAAAAGTGAAGAGGCTGGTGGGCGAGAGTGGGTGATGGCAGTGGAAAGAAGCAGCACTCCAAACGCAAGTCGAATGTCGCAAAAGATGTAAAGCGCGCCCCTGGATCGAATCCTACCTTCCCTCACAGACATGTCACCGATGGCCCTCAAGACGTGTTCCGCCTCCGGAAATGCCATCGTACATCTCGAGAAGTCCTCGAGTTTCAGGGCTTGCTCGACTATTGTGAACGACCCCTCTGGATGTGTCGTCGCTCGCCATGGATATCGCAACAATCCAGCTGGGAAGGAATTGAGTGCAGACCAGAGGCTGACGGTTTGGAAGTGTCCATGAATCTGCGAATATACTCTGTCTGCAGACCAGGACGGAGCCTTGGTGAAGACGAGTTTCCTGCAGTCCAAGTGTGAGTGGTGTGCCTGTTCCAGGTATTGCAACTCCTGCCTCGGACAGCTGCACATCTGGGCAACCGCCTGCACACGATCGTCATGAAAGTACCTGAGTGCCAACGCCGTGTTATCTTCTTCCTGAGGCGCACCACTCGAAGCTACCAGCTACTAAGCAGCTTTGCAGAACTGGACGTAATTCGAGACGCGCACCTGAAAATACATTTACAGTTTTCAGAAAGCCCTCGACACCCACGGCTATAATTCTTGTCGAACAGCACTCCCATCGAGGTCCGCCTCGGTCTCCAGACGTTGCTTGACCTCAGCCTTCAGGCCCTTAAAAGAAATTTGTCTGCTAAAGGAGCGCCTTCGACACACGCACGTTCAGCTATGTCGCGACCTCCAAATGATCAGAAACCCACGTTTGCCACGCAAAAGCACAATGGCAAGGATCTCCAACCCTTCAGATTCACAGACCTGCCGCCCGAGATTCGTTGCATGGTGTATGACCTAATCTTCGCCGAGGATGGTTCAATTAGAATACAGACTTACAATAAGAAATTTCCTCGCAAGGGGATAACAATTCCGATGAGCACAGCCAGCAAGGGAAGTGATCCATCAAGTGGTAAAAGCCGTGCGGTGCGGTGTGGTTTCCATGTGGCGTCAAAGCATGATGGACTCATCTGGAACGAGGATCTAGGCAAATGGATGACCCAAGTCCCAAGTCCGTTCACTCTTCTTCGGGCTTCTCGGCAAATTCTTCAGGACGCGGCTCCCATTGCATATGCCACACAGGAATTCCGGCCTGGCACTCTGCAAGATCTACGGACTTTCCTCACCGGAATCGGAACTATGCGTAAACATCTTAAACATCTACATCTCGAGATGAGACTCATACGCTTTTATCGCACCACGCTCGCCAAGCCGTGCCTGACGAAGCTAAAGGATTGTGTCGAGCTGAGAAGTGTGACTGTTGAACATTGATGTTCTGTTTCGCGGGAAAGGATCGCACCACGAACGGCCACACGACGATTGTGGAAGCGTTCGCCAAGGATTGCAGAGTTCTTCTGAAGACACTACAAAAGGCCCAAAGAGAGAGGCAGAAGCACAATTCTTTCAATATCCTGGACATCATTCGCATATCGGATGAATATCTCGAAGGGGGCTGTGAGGAAGGGAGAGCCGGGGGGACGTGTATTTGTGATCACACAAGGTACTGCAACGTCAAATGCCGCGATATGGACCAGCATCATGACGCGTTGAAGAAGAGATTTCGACAGACGCTTGCCAGTGAGTTAGGCATCGATGAGTCCTGAGCCAGGATAGACGCCACAAAGAGTGCCTGAAGTAGACAAGGTCATAATGCAAATGGGCATGGATTGGGCGACTAACAGGCGCTAGACTTTGGCTGGAAATGTTTGACTTGCACATGGAATGGTCGAAACTTGAACTTGCTTTGAAGCTCTGCTGAACGGCCTTCAGCGGAGCTCAAAAATATGGAAAGGACTGATGGAGAAGATGAAGGTGAGGAGATGAAGCTTGGGCTTTGGTATTGGTAAAATCAAGGTCTTGTTGCCCTCCGGTGTTGACAAGACGAACGAGATGTGTGTACACTCCATTGTTGGTACATTTACTTCACATGCTACGTCAGGCTGCCAGATCATAGTCAACTGATGTCTTCATCGCTAGACGTCACAAGCCTTGGCTACTCGAATCGGCACATGCTCGAAGTGAACCCACCGAGCGAATGCCAAGATTTTACGGGCGTAACACCTGAGGACCTCTCCCTCCATTCGAGCTCCAACAGCTCATGATGCTCAATTTTCGCTTCATACGGCTAGCATTTGGACTTCTCGGGCCTCTTAGAGTATGACGACGGCGTTGGAGAGTCTAATCTTGTTTGCAAGCGCCCGGAACAACGCTGCATCGACCCAACATGGCCGCAAGCACACAATGACAGAGTCTTGGCTTCTGATCGATCTCCCGTGGTGGTATCCAAGCCTCCTTCACCAGAACGGAATAGGCTAAGCAACGGCCGGTGACTGGCATACGCAGATAAGACCTCGCTCTTCATTCGACGAGACAAGCGACCCTACTGACTCTGTGATGCGTTTGCCTAAGAAATCAACATGGTCGTGAAGAATGCAGCCATGACCAAAGCGGAATACATTACATGAACCAGTTGGCAAGACTTGTGGTTAATTGAAGCATTGAAGTCTGGAGTCTGGCGGAATTCAACGATCGAAGTATTCCTATTCCAATTCCAATAACAACGCCAGTCACCACATTTACTGTAGCTTCCCCTTCTTGGGAACAATGTGAGCCTCCATGTACATCCTCAAGTCGCCTCTATCAACACACTCCTTGTCAAGGTAGTACCGTAGACTCTCGTCCTGATTTCGGTACCACTGCAGCTTACGTGCATCTTTTTCATTGCCTTCCTTCTGCGGCAGAACCCACAAATGCATCTCCCAATGATCTTTCAAGGCGCTGTACAGCTGGTAAGGGTGAACGCGGCTTGATCTCTGCGCAACGGTGCCCAGCTTCGAGATTTTTCTTTCTAGTGCCGCAAAGATTGCTTCCTGAGTATCGACGCCGTCTGCGATAGTCATGACCACTTCCAGCGGTAGGGTAATCTCTTCGAATTGCATTTTTCCAACTCGATTGACCATTCGAATGCCCAGTTCAATCACCTCGTTCCCGGTCTTCGGAACCGGCGTGCTTCTCGAGTATGGGATAAAGGTCATTGGGGGTAAGTAGGGATGGTCCTCCCGCTCCATCTCTCCCCTTCGAAATGCTTCATCACGCTCATTTACTGTCGCCATGAACTGACGTAGGTCATTTTCACTCAGCATCTGCTTGAAAATCCCTCGCAGCTCCGGTTTGAAAACCACATCTTCCATGAAATGGACACCTTGATCGATGGCGTGATCGACGGAGCCAATGAGGGTGTCTTGGAAAATCATGCTGGGGACCTTCACGAAGTGTTTGATATCTTTTTTGCCTTGCTCGTCCCAGAAGAAACGACACAGAACGCTGTTGAACGTGACATGGTCTTTGTGTTCGAATGCGCGTGACTCGCAAAGTGGCATAGTGCCAATTGCATCGTATCCAAACTGTAACGTTCGGTCTCGAAGGGCAGGCTTCTCTGGTGTGACCTCCTAGACTTCCACCTCGATCGGTAGCTCAGGCTGTGTCTGCCCCGATCTTCTTGTAGAACAGATCGCGAATCTTTGTCCAGCGAAAGCGTCCGGCTTCAGTCTTGTTGCAGTAGGGATCCCGTTCGTCTCGGAATGTGATGCGCGCCATCAGACATAAAGGTTTGCTTGGCCGTTGGAGCCGCAGTGCTTTGTTACATTCCCGTTTGACCAGATTCATCAACCCGTTGGGTCCTTCATCGACAGGCATGTGTAGTTTCACCCCCTGCCAATGCCTCAAACAGCGTCCTGACTGAAGATGTACGAATGTGATCGTGACGATGGCGGTTGGTGAGGTGCGTTCGTGGACAGGAGCTGAGTGCGCAATCTGTGGTTCAGAGAACGAAGAAGTCGAAATGTTGGATCCGTCCTTGGATGGCGTCGACATGAGCACGAAGGCGCGCTCGCTAGACCCTCCAGCGAATGGATTCGAAGTGCTGGGGTCTGTTGTTCCATTGGTATACGATTGTGATCCCTCCTCCGGGACGGGTAGCGAGTAGAGGATGACCATGGTTGATAACGATGTGCTTAGATCATGCTCTATTCAACGCTTGCATCCGGTACGCGTAGATTACCTGTATGTCCATGTATACGAAAACACTCAGATTCTCAGTTCTGCAACGTCGGATCCGCGCCGGGAAGGGACATTAGCCAACCTGTACTTACCCGTGCCCCATGTGCCTACCTAAACTAAAGCACAGCTGAAGAGGAAACTGCGACGCAGCAGCGCACATCTTCTTTGACCATGACGACATCCAGGGATCATCATACAGCTGACGAAAGTTGAGCGACCAACAATATGAAACAAAGCCGATGTTCTCGAATTCTGCAAAGTGGGTCTCAAAGGTGCACGGACCCTTGGATGAGTGAATCAGCCCATGCAAGATGCAGAGGCGGTCTCTATCCGGCGCACCATCATAGGCTACAATTCTCATCTACCAGAAGATCTCATCTCGGGTCTAGTATATTTACTGGCTGAATATCAGCTCAGCTCTTTCGCCGTTTCCTCCGAGATCGCAGACAAACGCTGGGCTTGGCAGCCATCTCTGCGGATGTCTTCACTGAGAGCTTAGCATCTTGCGATTCCTCCTGCTATCTCCTCCAATCTCATTTCCTTGAGGACTTCGTACCAGCTGGAAATCATGACAGCCTCCGATTCGAACGAACAGCAGCAAATGGCTGGATTGATGGATCTGGCCGCCGAAACCCGCATCGAGATCTACAAGTACCTCGTGGTCGAAGAGAGTCCCATCCAGCTCCAGATCCGCAGTAGTTCCAAGCATGGCCGGCAAGTCGTGCGTCGCGGTCATCATCGCAACTACAGTCACCTTGCACAGGTCTATGATGCCAAGAAGAGAGCGTGGGTCGAAGCTCCTCCCGACAAGACCGCCATCCTCTTCACGAACCGAGAGATCTATCTTGAGGCCACTCAAGTCCTGTACGGCGAAAATGTCTTCTCTTTCAAAACGACCACCGCCCTCAAGGACTTCCTTTGAGCTGATCGACAAACGTGCCAATCACCTTAAGTACATCATCATCGAGCCCGAAGGATACGTCCGCTCCACGACCGCAAATGCTGCTACCCTCCTCAAATCCGCCCCCAGCTTGCGTAGCCTGCCTCGATCATTACAACTTCTGCTGCGGCGGCGAGTACCGTCCTATTCTACTCGATAAGCTGGCGAAGGACTGCGAGAATCTTCTCCGCATCCTCCAGAAGTCGATCGAACAGCGTCAGGTCGCCGCCAATGTTCTCGACATCACGACCATTGCATTACGTCCTGATTCTTGGCGATGCTTTGGTAATTGCCGGGAATGTTGTCGTCGTCGCATAGCGCGCGAGTCGAATAGCCGTTACCGATGCTGGTGTACTCGTGTCAAAGAGTACAAACTGGAGATGAACAAAATGTTGCGTGGTATCATTGCAGAGAAGCTCGGTGTTAAGGAGAAAATGGCTGTGAATACGCCACGCAATATGAAAAGTTAGCCCAGGCTTAAGAGGCGCTGTTGGTGGGTCCCGCGTGGAAAATGTCTCTGGAGAAGCAATGCATGAGGTGCTGGACGCGAAACATCTCAGGCTTGGAGCGTGCAACCGTATGTTTCCAGTAGTTGAAGCAGTCTGTAGAGCAGTCAGGGGCGTATTCAGCAGGTCAGCGGCTGCAGTTCTCTCTCGATAGTCCAGCTGTTGAGGTGGTGCTGATGTGCGCAAGTAATCACCTGCCGAATATGGTGCGCCAGGCACTCATGCCGCTCCGCATGTGAATGAACAGCTAAGGAGGTCACCCCGGGCCGCACTCTCATCGAAACATCTGCCTTTCAAACCACTGGCTTTCTCCAACACAACAACACCTACTTCTAACACACCCGAGAAGACGCTCAAGCACCACATCGCCAAACAACAAGTCATGGTCAAACAAGAGGACATGGTCGAGCAACAGGGCATGGCCGGGTCTGCCATCGTCCGACCGGACATGTCTGGACAAGGCATCGCTGAACTGGACATCGAGGGTCAACATACCATGCAGCTCAACGCTCAGCTTATGCCATACGCTCCAGCAATAGAGAGCAGCACCTCGACGGTTGCCCTGTTCGACGAGAACACCTCGAGCTTCAAGCAGTCCATTACCGTCACGAACAACACCTCCTTTACGGTCAAGCCGGTAAGTCTCCTTCACACTCTCTTTCTCGATGTGCCAGATGAGGGCATTGCTGACCAGGGAACCTCCAGTATACCATCGAGGATGGGCCAATGCAGGGATATCGTGTGCTTGTCCTCATCCCAGCCACCTCGTTTCGACTCAAGGACCTTCCGGTGGAGGTACGTCACCTCATCTATGCCTACTACTTTGGCAAGTCGAAGACCATCTTCATCAAGAGATACTGCTCAGGCGAGAAGGATGGCCGTCTCGTGCAGGTAAAGCTCCCTCTCCCACTACATCTCTATCATAGCTGACTATTTTACAACAGACCAGCTTCCGTCCCAAGCGCGTAGGCGGGAATGGCTGGGACAACACCACCAAGAAGTACACCAACCGAGACACGAAAGCCCTCGCCTTGCTGTTCGTCGATAAGGAGATTCATGCAGAGGCAACCCAGGTTCTCTACGAAACCACACGATTCGGGTTTGAGCGATTCTCAGGTATCGAAGCCCTCATGAAGGTCGGTAAGCGCTCTACACCTCACCTTCGCGAAGTCGATCTCAGCCGAATCAACAACGACCGCTGGTTCTCAGAGGCTGGTAAGATGCTCAAGCGTGCGAATGGCTTGCAAAAGGTATTTGTGAGCCACCGTCACATCTGCGCCGAGGGTCGATCAGAGGCTTTCTTCGTCGAGTGCTTTCTGCCGATGCTGAGGGCCATTCAGAAGGCACAGACGGCTCGCAACCCGGAGAAGATTCTGGAGACATTCGAGTGCGTCAAGTGTGAGTACAACACCTGTCTTGCGGGACCGACGGATCTCCCGTTCCCGAGCTACGACAGCGCGGGCCATGTGTGCCTCAAGTGTAAGTCGTCTCAGGTCAAGGCTGAGAAGGAGGCGGCGTACTGGGCTGAGGCGAAGAAGATCATCGCAGCGAAGCTCGACTTGGTGTAGAAGCTTGGGGCTTTCGGAGGCCGATTCGGCTGCGTGAAAACGAGTGCAGATTTCGAGAGAGTAGGTGGTAGCTGCAAGCAGGACGGGGGGAGAATTGAGCATGTGCATGTGCATGCGACATATCGGGCTGGCGGGATCAAGCTAGCAGAGGAGGTCCGTGTGGAAGCCTCGGGCAGTCAAAGCCATCACATCGTCGTCGTTCAGAAAGGGCTAGCGCTTGCTTCTTGCATATTTCGTAGATTCTGCAAATGAACCAGTGTCGTATCCAGCGTCTCTAGGTCCTCACTTAGGAGTCATGTGCGTGGGCAGTCACATGCCGCTGCGGCGCCAGGCATCCATGCAGCTGCAGGTGAACAATTGAAGTTGACAATGCGAACCCTTTTCCACCTCTCACTCAACCCTTTCTCATAAGTCCAATACATCAACATCCTCCAAGTTCTGATCTTGTCGACCCCACAACATTGAGGCGATGACTCAACAGCGCCTCATCAAGCACCTAGATGGTGACACCACACCTTGGCACGGCGCTGTGGAGTCCAATAGCGGCGTCGCGCTATTCAATGAGTCGACCTCCAAGTTCAAGCACGCGATCAGCATCTCAGATGATGCGCCGTTCATGGTCAGCCCAGTAAGTGAGCTTCCGATCTGCTGGCTGAAACCATGCTAACCGCACAAACTCCAGTACACTATCGAAAGCGACCCGTATCAGGGACACCATGTACTCATCCTCGTACCAACTACATCATTTCGGCTGCTGGATCTCCCGATAGAGGTCCGCCACATCATCTATGGCTACTACTTCGGAGATTCCAAGGGCGTCGCACTCAAGAGATACAAGCCGGCGGGAGCCAAGAAGGATCGAATCGTTCAGGCTAGCTTTCGGCCTGGACGACGCTCTCAAAGCAACTGGGATACGAATTTGAAGAAGAGAACGGACCGTGATCAGAGAGCACTCGGCCTGTTGCGGGTGAGTCGGCAGGTTCACGATGAGGCAGCAGAGATCTTGTACGGCGGCACTACATTCTTCCTGCGGGACCAACCCACGGTCGAGACGTTCACGAGCTTGATCAAGAATTCGATCGGTCACTTGAGGGAAGTTGAGCTGGGCGGACTGTACGGTTTCAACATGCGTGAGATTCTCGCCGCGACGGTGAAGTCGTTGGAGGGCTTCAGGCCTCCGAAGAGTGTACGTTGCGCATGAGATGATTTGCCACACTGCGGAGTACGTGCGATTTGACGCAAAGTCCTTTGCCGACTGCACCCTGCCACTCCTGCAAGCTGTACAGAAATCGCGCGAGAAGAGATCTGTATCCCAGAATGAGAGTGTCGCCGAGCTCTTCCACTGCAGTAGATGCTCTTGTGAGCAGTGCGATCCCAAGCAGGAGACCGCTGGCAAATTCAAACAGGCCTTTTGCCGCAAATGCCACTCTTGCGGCTCGCATGAAGCTGCGATAGCTGCGGAGAACAACTTCTGGGACGAGGTCAAGGAGATCATCAAGCCGAACCTCAGTCTCGAATAGGCGATCTTCCACGGCTCGAGGCGTTACGAAACCTGGTATCTTGGAGCTATGGCTACCTGAGAGGCGCCAAAGGCAGCGAGGACTCGATCTGAGGCAGGCATTAAAGGATGCCTCGACGAGAGAGCCGGTAGTAGGCTGGGGCAGGGAGCGAGAATTGAGCGTCGAAGCAGGAGCATGCAACAGGGACTTTCACAGTTCGGCGGTGGGCATCAGAGCGCCCTCAGAGGAGACCAGTCTCGAACGAGCGAGCCGCAGAAGCACTCACAGTCTTCCTCTGCCTAAGGTCTCGGCGGGCAGAAACGGCTTCATATTTCCAGATTCGTCACTTGGTCCGTGTTTCGACTTCGGTCTTTCCAGTATAAAAGCAAATCCACTCCAAGCTTCTTCCTGTGTCTTTCTTTCTTATCCCATCTACAGAACCTCGAACATTGAAAATGGTCCCGCACACGACCAACATTCTCGAGACGCAATTGAAAGGCATGGCCGAGCCTAACGTCAACCACGAGGAGCAGGGCTTCGCTCCGCAAGGCGACGATCCGGAGAGCCATGAGCCGCAGAACCAGATAGTCCGCCTCGATCCCAACTCGAGTGGTCTTACCGGCGGAGTAGCGTACTACGACGAGCGCACCAAGTCGTACAAGCAGGATGTCTCAATTCGCCATGGAGGCTCCTTCGTTTACCAACAAGTAGGTCTCTCGCTGCTCCCTCGGGGCACCTTCAGCAATCGTGGAGCACATACTAATCCAGTCCAGTCCATCATGCCATCGGGCCCGCTGGAAGGACTTCCAATCCTCATCCTAGTCCCAGCCTCAGCGTTCCGCTTCCTCGACCTCCCAGCCGAAGTCCGCAACAACATCTACAGATACCTCTGCGTCTACCTCGAACCCATCTCTCTAAAGGTCTACGAGCCCGCCAAGCTGCGGAAGCGCCTCGTCCAGACCAGTTTCCGTCCTTCGTCCGGAGGCGTCAAGGGCACCGGAGCCACCAACCAGAACTGGGACCCAGTCCTGAAGAAGCGCCTCAACCGAGACGTCACTGCCCTCAGTATTCTTCGCATCAACCGCCAAATCAACGGAGAGGCTTCGGCGATCCTGTACAGCGAGAACAAGTTCGTCTTCGAAGAATGCCAGGCACTGAAGCGCTTCCTCAACACCAAGAGCTTCAAGCGATCGAGCACCTCTCTACGCCACCTCGCGGTTGCTCGGGCCTGCGGACAGGGTGTCACCCAGATTCTGAAGCCACTACTGCGGGCAAACGGCCTCCGTAGTCTCCAGATTTCGGCTGCAATGCTGTCCTGCTACGAGAGCGCAGGAGACATGATCAATGACTTCATGCCGTTGCTGAAGGCCTGGAAAAAGTACCATGCCGCTAACGAGCTCTCTGGTTCCGCGCTGGATGTACTGCGGTGTACGCAGTGTGATTGTGTTGATTGCAGGATGGCGAAGACGGCAGTTGGGTCGTACGAGCTGGATCAGATGCGTAAGCAGCATCGACAGGCTGCGCGTGCCGATTATGCTCGCTTCTTGCGCTTCAAGGAGCTTGCGGCAGCAGCTCTCGAGGCAGACGCCATCCGCCCTTTCAGCCAGCTCAAACCCGCATAAGTCTCAAGGAAGGAAATTTCGAGTGCGAGAAGAGACCAGTAGTCTCCAGTGAAAGGCAGACTGGTGGGCCCAACAATCACGGTAGTACTCAGAGAGAGGCGTCTGTCATTTTCCAGCATTCAGCGTTCGGCATCCAGCATGAGCTGTGGCGCCCTACATGAGGGGCCGTCGTCTTGGGCCCGGGAGCTCGGAGGTCAAACAGCGTTCTAAAAGGTCTTCTAATCTCTTTCCAACTCAAGTGTAGTCCTTTCCATGCCAGATTGAGATACTTTCTCCATGTTTCATATCTCATCGCTGTCTACGCACTCCGATTCCGATATGGTAGATAGCTGCGGATTCTAGCTCATCCCTCATCTCACATCCAGCGATGAAGACAAAGCATCCTGGTCCAACTTCCAGAAGAAGATCGAAGAGCCCTACGTCAAAGATTCCCATGCTGTTTCAGAGCTAGGTAAGCCTTCTTCGAGTTCCAAGACCAATGCTTGCCATTACTGACAGTATCCTCTAGATACTTTGTCTTCACATTAGGCTCCTTCCCACGCCTCCCTTGGGACGGAATCAAATTCATCATCACATATCGAGGAGTCCCAACGACCCTGGGTCCCCAATTTCCGAATGGACGAGCGATTCGTCTTCGCAATTTACAGCAATCAAGATGTAAAGAAAGTGAAGCGCATTGTGAAAGATGTGATGGCGAAGGCGGAGGAGTTCCTAGGGCGGACGAGGTTGACTTCTTGGTATCAGAAGCTGGGGTATGGAGGACTTCCGGTTTTTATGAAGGGTTTTGAGCAGATGCGAGAGGGATTGTGGCCTAGTCCAGAGACAGCGATGCCGGAGAAAGCAGGGGATACCGAGTAGAAGGGGCAAGAGAGGTAATTGAGTATGTGAAAGCCAGGGAGTCGTGGGAGTGTCGGTGTGAGTGTTGTGGCTTTTGTCATATGAATGAAGTTCCAGGCATTCGTTTCCCCCGTTTGCTGTTCGAATCAAGTTTCTTGTTCTTTGCACACTCGACTTCTCCCACTCTGTGCTGGCACTTGAAACCCAGCAAAACGCTTCGCACCATTTCCGACAGTATCATCCAGAAGCGGGCGTCATGCACACCATCGTCGTCGGCTTTGACATGCTGCCGGAGGCCCATATCCTCAAGAAACTCGACGGCGAGGGATACGTCCACCGCGCCTGGCAGGCCGCCATCGTCAAATTGCTCGAGACAAGTCATCCAGAAGCCATCATCTGGGAAGCCAGCCTACTCGAACAAGAACACAAATCCGAGCCCGAGTCCAAGTCTGAGCCAGACGTTCCAAACACAAACGGCGCCGAGCGCTTCTTCTTCTCGATCCATCTACAAGACCCCACAAATCTTTCTCCCAAGTCCCTGGGCCATGCACTTCAATGCGCCTCATGCGCAAAAGGTCACTTGGCATCGTCTAGCTTGGTGGTTTCAGTGGGCACCAGGCGAGAAATCCGTGCACGTCGCCAAGGTTGATGACATTCCAGGCTTGCGCGAGTTGTGGGAACGGCAAATTCGGAGGGAGCTCTTAATGTGCATGACCGATCTCGGACTCTGGTAATGCTGGGAGTTGTCAAGCTTGAGAAGAAACGAAAGCCCCGAAGGTCCGAATTCGTGGGTGGAATGGTTTTCATTGTCGGTGTCGTGAGCTGAGCGAGAGTGCGCAGTGCGCGGTTAAGGCGGTTTTGAGGCCAACCCGCATGGAAGGTCCGAAAACTGGCCGAATTGCATGCACTGTGAGGCGAAGGTAGCTCTTGGTCTGAAGTCAGTACTCAAAAAGGGAAGGGGCTTCTTCTAAGTTCTGCATTCCAGGTGTATCTCGGCTCCTCTCACATAAACCAAAGCCTATGATACAAACGCCTCCTTACAATGCAAAGCAGCTCGCGTCGGAAAGATCCGGACACAATCGGGAATCAAAAAGGTCACAAATTCCGCGCACGCTGTTTCGATCGGAAGAGGTATCTACAAGTTCTTGATAATAGCATCAGCGTACTCGGCAGTCTTGGCCTTACCGCCGAGATCACCCGTCAAAGCCTTGCCCTCGGCGAGCGTCTTGAAAATGGCCTTCTCGATTTGGCTGGCGTGTTGTGTGAGGCCCATGTGCTGCAACATCATGATGGAGCTGAGAAGGAGAGCGGTTGGGTTTGCGAGACCCTTGCCTGCGATATCAGGCGCGGATCCGTGGACGGCCTCGAAGATGGAGCACTCGTCACCAATGTTTCCTGATGGTGTAAGACCGAGACCACCAATCAGACCGGCGCACAAATCCGAGAGAATGTCTCCGTACAAGTTGGGCATGACCAGGACCTTGTCGTTGTATGGAACAGGGTCCGTGACCATCTTCAAGCAAGTGTTATCCAACATCTCGGCATCGAACTCAATGTCTGGGTATTCTTTGGCAACGTCGCGGGCGGTGCTCAAGAAGAGACCGTCGGACATCTTCATGATGGCAGCCTTGTGCACCACTCGGACCTTGTTCTTTCCAGTGGCCTGGGCGTGCTGGAACGCGAATCGGAGGACGCGCTCGGAAGCCTCTCTTGTGATAAGCTTGATCGATTGAACCACGCCATCGACGACGACGTGCTCAATTCCGGAGTATTCACCCTCAGTGTTCTCACGGATCAGGACAGTGTCAACGTTGTCGTAAGGAGTCTTGTATCCTGCGATGCTCTTGCATGGTCTCAAGTTGGCGAAAAGGTTGAAAGTCCTTCGGAGAGTCAGGTTGAGCGAGACGTGTCCCTTGCCCACAGGCGTGGCGAGAGGTCCTTTAAGAGCGACGTAGTTGCGTGTTACGGAATCGATGGCCTCGTCGGGGATGACCGTCTTGCCGTCCTTGAGTGTGGGCGTAACATCGACGGATTCCCACTTGATGGGCACATTCGCGGCGGAGTAGATGTCTTTGACGGATTGGGCGATTTCTGGACCGATACCGTCTCCCTCAATCAGTGTGACTGTGTACTTTCCCTATACCATCCAAGTCGCATGAGCTTCTATACCTCCAACTTCGAAGGTGTTTCTTTGAACGTACATCGGATCCTGTCGTGCCCTTGAACTTTGCGACTTTCCCGTCTTGAGCTGTTGCGAAGCTGCGAGGTTGCATCTGCCATAGAGTCGTCAATGTCGCGTCCTTGCTGCCGACTGATTTACCCTATCAATGCATACCTGGGCAGAAGCTGGTCTGGAGATCAGCTTGAAGCATTGTCGCGCGGCCGGTGCCGCTCTGAACCGGCTGGCGAGCATCTTGGGTAAAAGTTATAGTATAATGTCGCCTGCGACTCTCGCGACTCCGCTGTTACTGGGCGGAGGATGGGATACGGGCGGAGGAGGAGATATGGGCGGAGATGGGCGGAAGAGGGTGGTGTTGTGAAAAGCAAAAGACTTTGGCAACCGCTGTGCTGCAGACTGAGGCTTCAAACGCGGGTTGGCGGGCAGCCCGCTAGCGTCATTCGGCAGGAGCAGCCCACATCCTGGCTATCGCGTGGCCGGGTGCAGGAACGGTACTTGTCTGTTAATCAATTGTCGCACATTCATGACACCTGTCATCAAAGTCAGCTGCTCCTGTATCAATCATTCGTGTCCTGCCATCGATCTTCACGCCTACAGAGCTACCACCTCCGACCCGTTGCCTCTCTCCTACCTCGTCGACTACCATGCCAACCCGTCGCCCTCCCATGGCATAATATGAGTACGGCGTAGCGAGAACCGACCAGATATTCATATCGTACAAACCCACCGCAGCCATGCCCATCTCGGCGGAGCAGGAGCGCATTCTCTTGAACAAGTACAAGCTCACCACCCTGCATCCGACCGAATGGCCGCACCAGGACGACTCGTCGTCGTCGGACGAGGACGACCAGCCACCCGCTACTACGAACAAAGTCGGTCACAACCGCCAAACCTCCAAAGGCTCCGTCATTTCGCGCTTTGAGAAGATCGACCGACACGCCAGTCTCAAGAGCAGCATATCGGGAAAGCACGCGAACGGTGATGTCGGCGTCCAGAAGGATGAGCCGGACGCGCTCGGTATGGCACCTTCTGTCGTGGCCGAGCTTCGTAGGAGAGGCTTGCCGGTGGAAGAGGACATCGCCCTGAGGAACAGGTTCATGCTGTCAAGTACGAGCTTCAATCCGGCACTCTACCTGTCGCAGGTGCACCAGAGAGACAGCACCGAAGACCTGCTGCGTGGGCTGGATTATCTGAGCAAGAGCATTGAGCAGAAGTCTGCCAGCCTGAAAGTCCTGGTCGAAAGCAACTTTGAGCGCTTCGTACGTGCCAAGGCAACCATCGATACCGTCTACACCGAAATGCGAACACAGGGCGTGGAACAGAACCCTCGCTTGTCGCAGCTTCCTCCTGCGAGCTCTAGCCTCAGGCCGCACTCTCGACAGACTAGCAAGAACTACAGCCACTTCCGAAACACCAGCGGACCATGGGGCAGTCAGGCTAAGAATCAGCTGCCGGACAAGAGGAAGAATGCGTTGACCAAGGAGTCTGAATATGGTGTGCAAGGCATCAAGACTCCCTTGCAAGAAGTCGCAATCAAAGCTGAGGAGGTGTGGGGCCCCGCCTTAGGTGGTCGCGAGAAAGAAGAGACGTACAAGGCGCTGCTGATTGCGCTGGAGCAGCACAAGGAGATCTTCCGCTTGAGTGGGGACTTGTACGAGGCAGCTAAGAGGAATGACTACGATACCGTCGTGGACTGCTACCGAAGAGCGAAGCAACATGCGGATAAGGCCCGCAACATTGCTGAGATCGCCAAGGAGAATCAGATGGAGCTGGGCGATGCCGATGTTCAGCAAATCATCGTTACAGCCCGCATGTGGCACGATGTCACGATCCAGGTTCACAACTTCAAGCAGGATATCTGGAAACGTCTGAGGACATCACATGGAAGGAAGGCGGTCGGTATCACAGAAGAGACCGACAAAGAGCTGCACATGGAGCTTATTGCGGTATTGCTGCAGCTTGGAGCGGAAGAGAACCCGATCTGGATCTGGATCAATAGTCGCTACCTGTACCTGAAAGACAAGATTGCGCGTTCGTTTGAAAGAGCCCGCATCGAGGTAGAGATTCTTCGTCGAAAGCTTGCCGCCAACACAAGAGCCGACAATATCGCTCTCGCCAAGCATCTTCGCTCCGCTGCTGATAGTGCTGGCGCCCTTCGCCTTACACGAGACTCAGCCCGCGACCTTGACACTCCTCCGGTAATCGCGTTCTGGGACAAGGTGCAGGCTGGCATCAATGCTTTGCTTTCGCCACAGTCGGGCATTCTCGGCGAAATTGTTGAATGGTACGAGAGTGCCCAGTCGTTCGTCGACAACAAGGCTCAGAAATCGTTCCCGACTGCAGTCTTTGCCATGCAGGACTACACCAACCTGCAGCTTTCTCAAGAGCACATTGATTCAATTCGAACATCGATGCTTGAACTCGCCAGCATACTTCGGGACAGTGTCAATTCCTTCTTCCACGACTCACCGGTCGACGATCTCAGCGACTTGTACAGCCCCATTCCGCCGACACCCATTACTCCTGACTCTTCGCAAGCCCTGACTCCGGCCAAAAGGAGCTTCAGCTTCGATCCTAATAACATCCCGGCACCAAGCCCGAAGAGAGGAGACTCGTGGGAGAAATTCGCGTTCTGGGCGCCAGGCTCAAACTCCCTATCTGCTTCACATTATCTTGCGCGTCTGATCACGATCGTTGGCAACGGCTTCGGGGAGCTCGCCAGTCTCAGCGCGGTGCAGATGTCGAACGAGACCGAAAAGCTCAAGCAGACACTGGTCTCAACGCGCGAACGATGCATTACTGCCATCTGCAATTCTTGGAATGCAGATGCGGAGAAGTGCAGAGTGCTTGAGAGTTGGACGAGAAGCCCAGAGCGAAGAGATCTGACTTTGATGCCAAGTTATTTCGAAGCTTGGGAGGAGAAGGTGCTCACGAATGTTCAGAAGATTGCATACATCTCTGATGCGACCACTAAGAGTGGCGACGTGATCGTGCAGCCTTCCGCTAAGCTCTTGCAGGCGATCCGCGGCACCTTCGTCACCAGTCTCTATAAGGGACTGAGTGGCATCGTCGAAAATGCCGAGAAGCTCAAGCATGACGGCATCAGTGCCGATGAAGAAGCCGACCCAGACGGTGTCACTGTTCCTCGCAAACGTATTGTGGATATCGATGGCGCTGGTATGCTCGGAACAGAGGCGCTGGATGCCAACAATCGCAGCGTCCGCATGCTCATTACGCTCTCAAACCTCAACTACCTGCGAAGTGAAGGCATACCGCAGCTGATATCGCAGTTCGAGTCGGCTTTCAGCGTGAAGCTTACTGAGGAGGGCAAGACCATCAGAGATGCCTTGTCGCAGATTGATGCCAGGCTCTTCCAAAGCTACGTCAAGCCGATCGTCGATAAGCTCTCTGCAACCATCACTGATGGTATCACTGCGAAGAAATGGGAGCCTACCACACCGCGGCCAACCGACGCGAGGGACTATGTATACGATGTGCTCATGGAACTTGTGCTTGTCCATGCTGAGGTCACCTCTGCCACAACAGCAACGCTCACTGGTCAGATCCTCAGCTACTTGCTTGAACAATGCTCGACAGCTTTGATTTCAGCGTTCAAGCTTCGCAAGCATTACACGCTGCCTGCACTCATGCAAGCAACGCTTGATGTGGAGTTCATGGCGCAGACGCTCAACAATTACACTACTGACAAAGCCAGCGAGGTCCAGAGTCAAATCTACCTCGCCCTTGACGAGCGCACTGACAACGACGCACGTGCTAAGCTGCAGGGAGAGCTGCCAGAGATGCGTGGTATCCTCAAGAAGCTCCGTGAGAGTACAAAGGGCGAATTTGGCTGCTTTCGGCGTGAACGAAGGGGTCGACGCGATGGCAAAGCCTAGGAGGCTGGCCACGATCGATTCGGCAGTAATACGGATGGCGCTCCATCTCCGTTGACGAGTTCCGTGGCATTATCGACAAATCCCAGGGCTCCTTCAGCGACATCTTCGCGGAGAGTTTCAGGGCATCAGAGGGAAAGAGAAATGGCACTTTCTCAAGATGTCGTACCATCCATGGCTAGCGCAAGTACCTCCCGCGCACCATCAACAACATCGACGCGGGGAGCTTCTAGACATCAGAGGGAGCAGGCGCATTGTTAGAAACTGCCCGTTCTCCATAGTGCCAACACCGATTCAGCTGTTGAGTCGGACTCCCTGGTCGTTGAAAAGGTCAGACGCGCCCATATTCCTACACCCGAGCTCAGCGACTTTTCTGGTCTCCCGGCTCAACGCTAGTGGCAGGCTGTACGGTCCTACCTGTTCATCGACGATGATGAGCTCGATTGTTCTCAAATTTCGACATCCAGTGGAAGTATCTCCAGTCGACGACACACTAGTCTGCAGCGCACGCCACCGAAGAAGTATGATTCAAAATCTGCGCTCGAGGCCGTGCAGTCGAAGAGGAAGCTGCCTTTCTCATGCTGCTTCCCTTGTGTGAGAAGGAGCCATGCTATTGATCAGACCATCGATGATAGTTTATGCAAAGCTCCCGCAGAGAACGTAATGCCACCTCCTAGGCCATGCAGACCGACTTTGCGAAAGGAAATGGCCCAGATTTTCAGATCGGCAAACAACAAGGAAAACGACTTCCCGGGCAAAGAGCCCACGGACGAATTATTACAACGCCGGCGAAAGAACGCACCAGATGCGCCACCTGCTGTGCAGATTCAAGAGCGATCGACGAACTTTGACGACTTGCGGAAGAAGTTTGAGAAGCAGGGCTCCAGCGAGAGTTTGGAATGCGCTCGTGATCTACTGGACGTTCGCCGCGACAGCATCGACCCCCAGTATACTGAAAAGTTGCATGAGTGTGTGAGAGCGTCGAATTACATGACCACTTCTCCCTGCGTTCCTCGACTCGATGAGCTCGATACACCGGACTACTCCCGACCAATTCCGGACAAGTCAGCTCACCAATTGGGCCACATACCAGCGGGCATTCAGCAACCTATGGACATCTCGGCCGAAGAGCAGTTCACCCGAGCAAACCAGAACGGGCATAAAAGCTTAGCGGACGACACACTCGCCAGGAGATTCGAGGAGATGGATCGTATTGAGGCTATTTGGCAGTATAAGATCGGAAGATGTATTGAAAGGGCCTGGAAAAGAATGAAGGAGGGGCGATTGAGGGTTCAAGAGTGCGAGGCCACTGTAAGGGAGATTACGCAGAGAGAAGATGGGAATACTGAATTTGTGGATGTTGGAAGCTGGTTCGGAAAGAGCGGTCGAATGTACAGGAAGTGTGATGTTGCTGTCGCTTCTTGATAGGCAGATGCTGAGGTATTGAGTAGGAAGGCAGAGGTAGAAGTTAATGAGACGTCGTTGATATTGTGGGTCTCTCCTTCAACATGTCAGAGACCGTGGCTGCGACTTGTGCGTCCGGCGTCG
This sequence comes from Nothophaeocryptopus gaeumannii, assembly GCA_031771865.1. Lineage (NCBI taxonomy): Eukaryota > Fungi > Ascomycota > Dothideomycetes > Mycosphaerellales > Mycosphaerellaceae > Nothophaeocryptopus > Nothophaeocryptopus gaeumannii. Next base: position 257,585 of record JASISA010000003.1, read on the forward strand.
TAAAGGGATAGAGCGGAAGGGGGAAGAGGAGACCAAAAAAGGTAAGAAGGACCAAAAGAACTAAAGTTTCGGGAATCGAACCCACGCCCGAGTGTGATGAGAGCAGACGCTGAGAGATGTGGAATAGAAGAAGCAAACGCAAAAGGGAAGCCACTCTTGCGAGTGGAGATATTATCTGTCCTGTGATTTGTTGTGTTCAGCTACTTCCCTGAGAGGGGGTGGTTTGGCACTGATTATGAAGGCTGATTTGATTCGCTGCCCGGGCGGTGACTTCAAAGCGGAACTGGGACGAAGAGTTGTGAAAAGTTTGAGGACACACGAAAGTCACATCTACAGCAATCGAAGGCAGAATTCGGACATCAAAGCGAAATGGGATAAGGCTGGTGCTGAAGATGACAGAGTAAGGTGTGGGGAATGGCATTTTATACTGCAAAAAGAGGATATTATCTGGACTCGGGGAAAGGAGGAGTTGAACCGACAATAGAGGGGTGAGGGCGAGGAGGACGAGAAGGGCAGAAAGGGAAGGATCCGTCTAGGACGGAATGGAGACTGTAGCATGGTCTTTTATTGGTATTGAGCTACTTCCCTGAGAGATGGGAATTGCAAGATGCTTCTCATGTGTGGTTTGGGTGGGCGAGATTGTTGGGAAGATCTGAGTCAAGAGAAGGGAGCCTGAGGGTAGTGTGGGTACCTCGAGAGTGGCGATGATAATGGCTGAACACTCCGGGTCTCATCCACCATCCTACCTGTATCAATCGCTGCCGTTATTGTTGGGTTACATGTGCTGACCAACATGTGACTGGAGAGGTTCAGGAACGACCTCACTTCCACTTGCGACCTCCTTGCCTCCACTACCTTCAGAGCCTCGCCTTCCGAATCTGTCTGAGCCTCGCTTTCCTCGTCGTCATCCTCATCGACCTCGTCGTGTTCCCCGTCGATTTCCTCTTCCTCGTCATCCTCGTTCTCGTCCTCGTCTTCGTCGTAGTCGTCTTCGGAATCGCTCTCATCGTACTTCATTTTGTATGGCCTGGTACCCATTCCAATCTCCGGAAACTGCTCTTCTAGGCTTTCGATGGCCCACCAATCTTCATCATGCTCAAACTCCACACTGTACGCCTCTGCGATCCGAATTCGGATTGCTTTCGTCAGGGTCTCGGAGTAGAGACGCCCTTCCCAGCGTGAGCAGCCACAGATGTTCTTCTGCTCTCCATTGAAACCGCATGAGCCCCAGTAATCGTTCCAACACCTATCCAGATCAGTTGTTAATAACACGGACGGCAAGCGGCTCCGGAATGGGAGTGCCGCAGAACATGATCAAAAGAGCTGACTTAGCATTTGCACTCCTCGAAGTCGATCTTGATCAGATTCGCGAGCGTCTCCTACGTAACCCTCGCTGCACAATGAGGTGTAAGCATATCGAGCAGGGGCTTCAATTCCCTGAATAACTTCTCGACAGTCCAGATCCCACTTCCAACTCCGGGGCAAAAGTCCGTCTGCATGAACCTCACTTTCGTCAACCTCTCCATCTTCAACAAAATCGGCATCGCAAGTGTCAAACTCTTTCCCACCAAATCCCCGCGCCGCAAGAAATTGTACCCAAAGGAGGGACACAACTTTGAAAAGGATACCAGTCTACTTCTAGTCAACAAGCAGGTCCATGAAGAGGTTCTTCCGTACTTCTACGCAGACAGCAGACTCAATTTCCAAAACACCACAGCCTTAAAAATCTTCGTCGAAGCCGTCGGTCGGGGGCTGAAGTTCGTCAAACACATTTTTCTCGAGCCTGGTGGATGCTATCGGCGCTGATTGCTGTCAGCAGTACGACGCCTCGGCCAGATTGAAGAGCTGAGCTTACGGCAGTTGAACTTCTTCCATCCGGATGTCTGTCCAAGCAAAGAACACACAGCGCAGAAGCTTCTTGACGACATGAGACCGCTGCTAGAAGCTGATCACCCATAGAAATGTTTAACATTAATAAGTTTCATAATAGTCTTTAACATATGTGTATAACACTTTCTCCTCTTCTTTTTAAAAGAAAAAAACATGAAATTAAGTGTATGATATAATAAAATATAAAAGTTATATAGTAGTAATTACATGAATTCAACCACTTATTGGTAAAACATCGGAAATTCTAATAGACTACAAATGTACCATAAGGGTAATACTGTATTAGATAAAAATAAGATAAACTGATAATATTTATTTAATAATAAATAATGATATTATTTACAAAAAAATGTTAATTGCTTTAGAATATAAAAAATGGTTTGCTGATTGTTACTAACCAATATATAAACCTATAGTTATATTTATAGTTTACTTATTTACTCTATTCATTCCCTATCCGTCCAGCCTCCACTTTGCACTACATTTCTGTATTACATTTGGAGTTTGAATTTAAAGTAGTCTTTTCAAAACCTAATCTCGCATCTAACATTAACTTGCTGACCCATTATGCAAAAGGTACGCTCTCATCTATTGTTTAATTTAAACTTGAGCTGCTTATAAAACTACTATTTCAAACATTTCCCTTACGGTACTCTTTTACTGGCGCTTAATATATCATATTTAGTCTTAGAGAAAGGTTTCCCTTTATTCAAACAGATTACATCCGTTTTACTTTAAAGACTTTTACTTATCAGTTTCTAATTGATAATTAAATCTCATTTGATTTATTTTCCTGAAGCTATTAAGATATTTCAATTCACTTCGTTTAAACATGGATTTCTCCTAGATTAATCGGCATACATTACTTTAATTACCTATAGCTTTACGCCCTGCTACTCGCTTCGGCGGTCTCTCCTTGTCCGCTATTCCTCTCTCCAGACACGTATTGAATATTCCACTCCGTCATGGCTCCCGTCAAATTGTTTGACGAGTTCCCTCCGGTGATCTGGGACCAGAACGCTGAAGAGCTTCAAACACTGCATCATTGCGTCGGAGTTAAAGTAAATAGATACCGCATACCTCAGGGGAAAGCTCAGAATTCATTGCTGGCTAGAGAAGCTCTGGGAATTGTCAATTCAGTCATTGAACGAAGCATCTTGAGAACGCATTTAGGACGGACGGATGATGTAGAAATGACAGACTTTATTCTTCGACACCGACAGACAAGCTTTTCCCTGCTGCACAACATCATTTTCTGGATTGCTCATGCGCTCAGGACTTTCTACTGGAAAGGAAGGGACTATGCGGACGAAGAGCGACGTCGTAATATGACTTATGTGTGCGATACAACCTTTGAGATGCCGTTGCGGATCAGCCGCTACCAGGGCGGCTGGATGTACGTCTTGAAACAGTTGCGCCAGGCGTCAGATATCGTCACGAGGATGAAAGACAGCGTCGACCCAAGCAAGAAGGCATGGCAGAACTGTAAGGTCCTGCGCTTTACTGCAGTTCATCTAGGCTGACAGAGTACACACAGTTCTTGGTTGGCTGGAGAAAGCCAACGACGACTCCATGCCCAGACTACTATTTAGGTATTCCATTTTGCGGGAAAAAACACAGAACTTCATTCGGAACAATCGCGGAAAGCTCGAGCCAATCCTTCTTGGCGACGAGTTCATCGAGAACGGCTCCAGAGAAGCAAGCACAGCTCCTGATCTGCTACAAATTTTAGCAGACGGCAATTTCGATTTCGGTGACCTCATACGCATTATGAAGAGCCACCTGACCAAGACCAAGAACGGAAAAACATCGCCCATGCTTTCGCTGAGCTCTGACCTTCGATGGGCTTTACACACTGCAGGAGCCAAGCATAGAATACATGGGAACAAGAACTGTGTTGTCGGCCTGGGTGTCTACGACACCAAGAAGCTTCGTGAAGAAGGCAGCTTACTCATCCCAATGGTGCAGTTCCTCCATGATTGGTCGAATCATGGAGTTGAAGAGGAAGCTCAGAAGTGGGTCAACAATGCCGAAGAATATCTTACCTTTTATTTGTCGCGCTCCTCGATGCTGAGCTTCACGCCCTGGTCGGAGCTCGTCACAAATGAGACTAGATTCTTCGGTCAACAGTTCGAGGTGAGCGGAAATCTCAACGGGTTTGAAAAGTTGAGGCGAGTAGACGGTGGGCCTAGAATGGAAGAGGTCAATGCAAATGAAGCGGATAACATGATCCAAGTACTGTCTGGCATGAGCCAAGATCCGGAGATTATCGAGGAGCTCGCAAATCAAGTCAGAGGAAAGCTTTGGTAGCGAAAGGTGGCTCTGGGAAATGGCGCATTAGTAGTTTTGCCTGCTGCATTGGAGATCATCCTATCTTGACAAAGCCCTCTCAAACATCCTCTCATTATGCTCCATCACCGTTTTCCCAAGATCCCTGTTCCGATATTCCTTCAAAACACCCACCTCCTTCAGCGTGCCATCCCAGTCCAAAGGCCAACTGCCCTTTGCGAACTCTTCCTTCGTCGCATAATGCAAAATCCTCTCACCAGCCTCTTCTGGTTTCTTCACGAAAAACCCCAGAATAGGTTCAATGATCCACCTCATTGCCACGCCAAGCGTCCCTTTGACGCTTCTCCCGAGTAAACCCGTTGAGACGAGGCCAGGGAAGATATGCAGAAACGCTTGGTCGGAATGCTGTTCAGCGAGCTTATCGAAAGACAGAGTCATCATGGTGGCGAAGTGATTCGCTGCATTGCCGACTGAGTAGTTCTTCTCGAGATCGAGGTCGTCCTCGAAGATTTTGCCTTCTTGACCTCCGGCTAGTATCGGTACTACCCGAGCGTTGATGTTCAGGTTCGGTTGAAGGTTCTGAGCGAAGCGTACACGGCCATAATACCGAAGCGAGATAGAATTATCGAGACCATCGGCATTTTCTTCACGCCCGGCGAAGGACATGTATCCTTGACTCATGAAGAGCAAGTCAATTTTGGAGCCTTTGAGTTCCTGCTGGATCTGTTTGGAGATTGTATCAATGTTTTTGAGTAGGCTGATGTCTGCTTCGAGGAAGGTGAATTGACCATGAGGGTTGAGTTGACGGAGAATGGCGAGCTCGGATTCGAAGGCCTTTTGGTTGCGACCGACGATGATTGCTGTGGGATGAGGGATGTTTTTGACGAAGGCTTGGAGGGTAGCTCTGCCTATGCCGCTTGTTGCGCCTGTAAAGACGGCCGTGAGGGAGTCGTGGATGTTTCTGAGGGCGGCGTTGGAGGAGCGGACTTCTGCGATGGCCACCATGTTTTCTCCTGCTATTGAAAGACTTCTGAGCTGTGTGATAGACCTTGATATGAGTAGCTGCTTCGTTTCTGGTGAGTCTGAATGGTTGACTGCTTCTTTCTTTATTGTCGAGATGAGATGAAGGCAAGGAAAGTTCATCGCAATCTACTTGTACCTGGCAAAATGGCTCTTGCATCGTTACACAACGTGGTTTCGGCATTGTCTGTCATGGCGACGTTGACAAGGTAGGCCGGACATGGGGCAGAGGGGTAATACAAGGAGCCGACGTAGTGTGAAGTAGGAGGTGAAGTTGGCGTCTGGGCGCTGACAAAACGGAGGAAAGTGAAGGTCGGCCTTTCGATGTCCGGCTGGCCTGTGCAGCGGGTGCAGCCGCCTCTTTATGATCTTTGAGACTCCGGACACGCTGACCAGATCTCAACCATCTCGTGAGACATGTACCTCCCTCTACGACCGGACGATACTGGCCAACTCGACGGCGTGGCGAAGCCTGTGTGTTGACACAGTATTGAGCACAGTGGGCCGACGAATGAACGAGATGAGCCAGGATAAAACCGCCACGCGCTGCTGAATCACCTTCTTCCACACCCGAAAGCATGCAAGAAACCGCGTCGACAGCAGAGCTAGTCGTATTACCAACAGAAGCGTCGAGCCTGTATCGAAAATGTGTTGCCAATCATCGGAGCGTGAATGTATCGCGTGGTACACGACATGCTCAGCTCTTCAGCTTGCGCCGCAAGCGAGAAGGATCGGCCTGGACCAAAAGACATGCAAGTCGAGAGTACCCTACTGCTTCTCATTCGCCTGATCAGTCAATTGCTCTGTATGCCATGCACGAGTATCGGAATATTTACGGGACCTCTTTTGGAAGTCTTGACCTCTCGTGGGCATCGTTTGCCGCAATACGCACATGCTCCAACATTCGATTGCGCTCTGGGCAGACGGCACGCGTGCCAGGACTGGCATGTGTGCTCTGCTGGCGCGTGAAGATGTACAAAGCGGACAGACGTTCTTGGCACCCACCAGAAGTGGCCAGATCATCCCATATACGAGCGCCGGCCACAAGTGGGCGTGCGATAGCTGTCGGCTAGCGATGGTCAGCCTTCTGAGAAATATGCCAGCCTGGCCTCTATTGCTGAGTAGGTGATTACGGCGGGTAAGGTTTGCGTAGCGCCATCAGACCAGCTCTTGCCACCAGATTCTCCCAGCGCTTCATTGTTTCTGTCGGGTTTTCGCAGCTTATAAACAGTCCGGCCCAGAAGATCAATCAATACCACCTGCCACGGCGCCAGGTTCGCTTTAGATCTAGCAATTCCGGACCCACGAGGTTGGCGTCCCGGACCGCAAGATTTGATCTGAAGCCTACCGAGAGCAATACTTTGGTACGACCGAAGACACAGTCGACACACGTGGCGATGGCGTAAGGCTGCATCTTCTTGGCTAGAAGGCTCAGAGCTGGATTTTCCTCGAACAAAGAAGACGTATTGCTGAGTTTTGGCCTAAGAGATGCTGGGAGATACTCGAATATACTGCTGTCGCTCGGAAAGGTAGGTGTGTCGGCCAGATTGGTTGATCAAAATAATAATAAGTAATGGGGCGGGATGAAATTTCGCATCTGCGAGTCTCAGACCGCATGTATTGAAGCTCGCCTGCCTTCACCCTGCCTCTGGGTCTTCAAAGGCGAATTAATCAGGACGAAAAGAGAAAACTTTGCGCTCATTGCAGATCGACCGCTATGAAGATGCCAATGGCAGCGTGCCTGTTCGAAGCGTCATCAACGAATGCTGATTGCCTTGACTGCGGGTATTCTGAGGTGCAAGAAGAGAGCTCATTTCTTCTCGTGGTGGATCATCGAAGCCAACCCCAAACGCCAACAATGACGAGCCTGACGGCAAATTCCAGGACCGCGTATCTGTGAGACGACCATACTCGTCAGCGTGCGACGGACGCGGCATATCTTAGGGAGAAGGCAAGCAGTGTAATTGTACAGGTGTTTGTTGGGGAGCTAGTTCTCAGCATACAATGCCGTGCGAACGCCCACGTCTAAATGTATGGTTCGGTCGTCGTCCCGTGCATATTTTGTAGGTAGATCTGAGACCCCCGATCTATCCTGAAGCGGATGATTTCTGGTAGTTGCAGAGATCAGGCTGTGCCTCTTGGCAATTTTTTTGAGCCAAGGCGATTATGATAGAATACCATCCTTGTCCACAAGGATGAGATGCGGGTACAAGCGACCGATACGGTGGTCGGCACCGATTCTGAGACGCAAGGGTATTGCGGGCTTGTGGACACCGTCAACTGCTTGTTCAGACGACATTGGTCTGCTGTCTAATCTCACCACGACACGTCTTCGTGACGAAGAACCGGTCTCTCACGGCCAAATCGTCTACCGCGAGACTATGACTCTAACACTGCGCAAGAGATCTGCTCGCCTCAAGCAGACCGCGTGCCAGATCGCGCGTGACAATGGCGTGGTCAATGCGGTCAGCCTTCGCCGTGCGGATCACCAACCCCATGGTGTTAGGAGAGCTCTTACTGGGACTGGAAAGCCGCGTCTCTCCTTCTGAGGCATCGCAATCCGACAGACGCTCGACAGCCTCTGCAACCTCCGCATCTTCATTCTCATGATGCTCTCATGACCGCCGAGCTCTTGCTACACAGTTGGAACAGGCAACGAAGCTAGCCACTTGGCAAGAACCACCGCCACTTGTACACATCAACCATCGGTGTTGTCGGCACCGACGCCGTTGTGAGACATAGAAGCGCGTTGCGCTGTCGTCAGCGTTTTGTCCATACATATGTCATGACGTTGGAAGATCAAACGTTGCGATGCTAGCACCGGGCGCACACTTTTTCCCGATGCCCGAAGAACATTCGCCTTTGTTTTCCTGCAGTCGAAACAACACTGCCATCATGTTCTGTGCTTGGCGGGTTGGCGACGCGCAACAGGACATGCCCGCAGCAAGCCTCAGATCGGACAGACCGGATCTTTGCGACCGCCCGCTTTTGTTCCAGCCTTCGGTTCTGACAGGCGAGGCCTTGTCACCTGCTGTAGCTCAGCCACGAGTTGCCGCTCTCTGTCTGCTTGGCGCATGGGCACGCGGTTCGTGGTAAACCTTAAGCTTTTGTGGACGCTCCAGCCAAGGGATGACCTTTCACGGGTAGAGCTCCACGCCACTGCTAACCACAAGCGCACCCAATCGCACGGCCTAGGCATACCTCAGGGTCGCGCTTGAAACAAGGGAGGTCTTGTACATGCCTTGGGGGGCAAGGCTTGTCGCGCCATGGCGTGTTTTCCTCGAGCTCCCGAGTAAGTCTATATCTTTGTAGGTCCCTACCTTCTCTCTCTGTTGGATCACCACAGCACTACAGCATCACACAAAAGTAAACACTACTATCGACTCGATCAACATAGCAATAGTACATCGATACTACTCTACCATCAGACAACAACCATGATGATTACAACACACAACAACACCATGGAGATCCTCACCGTCTGGCCTGTTCAACCAAAAACAACCACCCGAAGGCAACGACTCAATAACCTCTGCGCACTTCCAGTACCTACCTGTGCATCGATTGAATGGAAATTCGAGTACTACAAGATCTTGTGGATGCTGCGTGATCTCATCGATAGCGAGCCACTCAACGCCCAACAACGATGGAAACAAGAGCTTCTCATGGAGGCATTGGTAAGTCGATCCGTATCATTGCTATCGACAGACAGATGCTAATAATCGATGCAGAGAACTCTCCACCACATCCAAGACCCAACAGACTCACCAGCGGTTGCATCAAAAGCCGACCACGCACGATGGACTGATATCATGATGCGAAGAATCGTCGCCGAGGCTTTGTGGGAGGATGACGCCGAGCCAGTATCATTCTATGACTGTTGCGAGGCCCTCAAAGTTGGTCGAAGCCGAGCTGCTGCCGCAAGACTCTTCAAAGCAGCAGAGTCGAGCTGGACAACAATCACCGACAGCAGCCTCAGCGCGGAATTTGGTCTCGCCATCAGGGCGTAGATGCCCAAGACTGAACGAACCGCATTTGCCACGATACCACGCTGATTGAACTGTATGGAGTATGGGATGGATAACCTGGCACTTACCACCCAGCTACGACGACATGTTTTTGATTGTGTTTTACTGCGTCGATGATAAGCGTTCTAGCGAAGCATGGCGCCGCGAGGAAATCGAACTGGAACGGTATGGGAATGAAGGCCGACAAAAACTTCTATTCTACTGTACTTATTGCATGATACCCCAAATATGTCTCGCAGAGACCGATTCACCATTGTCCGCTCTTCTCCTCGTGTTCCACGTTCGCTTCTTCTTTCCCTTGCCTCGTTCAACGTTTTCGTCGTCAGGAGTCAATCCATCCTTCGAGTCGAGCGGCGCGTAAACACCCCTCATGATCGTCGACCTTCGCGGAACGTTGCACCCCACGTCGGCACGTCCTCCTGTGCGCTGTGGAAGCGCAGAAGAAAGGATCGGTCTCCACAGTAGTTTCCACACTAGAACACCTCGAAACAAAGGAAAAATATCCCCCCAACCTCTCTTTTCCTGTCTCCTGCCGAGTAGTTCTAGCGCGCTCGAACGATGCTACACAAGGCGTGCTGAAAAGTGAGCACTAAGGGAAAAATTCTACTACCTTGCTACGCGCCTCCCATCCTCCCATGCTTGACAGCATTTCCCCCATAATCTTCTACCGACCTCTCGGTCTCCCAGCGCCACGCGCACCTGAGACGCTTACGCTCGCGGGACCGAGAGGTCTACTTTTCGCCTTCGTGCGGCTCCGACCGAATCCTCCTCACACGATGAGTAAGAAGGATTTTGAGCTTCTTCGCAGTCTGAATGGCCAACGCTGAGAAATGCTCTGTTTCTGCAGAAAAGGAATGGAGCCTGTTGCAGAGAGTACATTGTACAGCTGAGCAGGACGGCTCGCTGCTTCGGTGCTGTCGTTGCAGCCGCGGGTGACAGCTACTCTAGCCTTTGCGGCACGTCCATCAGCCTCGTGACCTGATCAAGCTCCTCCCCCAAGCTTCTTTCTATACATGCGGCTAGTGAGAGAACTGACAAAGTCTGTTCGCTTGGCTTTTTCCAGCCTCGCGCTATACCATTATCACGAGGACGCGCGTGATGAGGATAGCTATGGCACAGCTGAGTAGAAAAGCAATCGAAACGCCCACCTCGTATATTCCCTCGTTAGGAGCATTCGATGGTGCGATGGGGTGTAAAGTACAGCTGGGCTTGCGCACTTTGTGCTTCTATTGTACAACTTCTCATGCACCGCTCCTTCATCCCCTCACGATGCTGCTGCTTCGTTCCTCACGGAAAGATGCAGTATGTCGCGCAGCCTCGGATGGTCCGAATGGAGGAGTAAGAACGAGTCTCTTGCGAGCTACAGCGGTCAGTCGTCACGAGCTTCACTCTATTTGCTTTTCATTTTCGCAGCTGCTTTGTTACATCCCGTCAAACATTATTCTCTGGACCTTCGTTCGGGCTAACCGACCACTCCTCGCCGAATTCTCAATAACCACCATCGCTGGAGCTATAGTCCTCGATATATTGGTGAGCTCGCAGCTCCTCCAGCATGAGGTCCACAGGATCCTCGGGCCAGGAATCCTCGTCGCTCTCACGGTCTTCGATGTCTTCCACGGCCTGATTCTGAAACCACCATTCGACCTCTCCATTCTGCACCTCTTCAAGTTCTTGCTCGGTCGTGGGGTACTTGTGAGCGTATCTTTCCGGAAATTCAGGTGGTGCGGACTTGATAAGAAAGTCTATCAATTTGCTCCGGGCTACCTCGATCCTGTAGTGCTGGAATGACAAGTCGCACAGCTTCTCTGAAAGCTCCATGATGCTGTCTCCAGCAAGTTTTCTCCGGCATGGCGGACCGCAGTCACCTGGCAAGCGCTTCCACTTGTAACACCGGAGCTGAAGTGAGCCATGGAACCGAGGATAGAGAAGCTCTGAGTAAGAAGAGCAGTTTCCGTTCTCGCAATGCTCATGCCCTCTCGAGAATCTAGCAAACCCGTGTCGGGCTGGGTCCCAGACCCGGTCGGGGAGAAGGTAAGCGTTCATGAGGCCCAGCTTCCATTCCTGTCCCCGGTCAAATGGATCGACATCGTAGAAAACCGGGCACTCGATCCAGATCATATCGAAACCCGGTTGAAAGGACATACGACCATCGTTCTCGTCTCTGAGCAGGTCGTCGCCAACGTCGTGCTCCCAATCCATTCTCGCGCGAAGCTTGAATCGGATTTGGGGAAAGAATTCATGATCCTCCAATCGTCGCACGAGATCATTTGCAGTACAAGTATCGTCAAAGTAGAAGACGACTCTATCTGAGTATCCATCTTCCTCGAACACTCTTTTCAACTCTTGGTTTGTAGCGCGATCTACCAGTCGGAGGCTCAGGTAGTCTACAAATCGATCCTGCTCAGGCCACTCGCTCTGTGGCAGAGGTGGCGCTTGCACAAGGTCATCGAGCAAACAGCGATATATCCTCTCCCTCAGATTCAATGGCAGTATCTTGAAGTAGGCAGTGCGAGTCCGGCACTGGCTTCCTCCATTCGCAGGGCCAGCGATCCGTTGGCGTTTCGACATACCAACGTCAAGAATGGCATCGGGGCTTCGTTTCGGCATCGTGGCGGAAGTGGTCAGTATCCTTGAGTGAGTGAAACAACCATGGCTGTGTTGTTGATTCTTGCTAGGAGAAGGAGGTAGAGTTTGAGAACGCGACGCGAACGAGTTGATGAGCCTCGGCCTTTTGGGTGCGAGCTCTTCCCGGTCAGCATGCTGACCCTTGGTCGTTACTTTACCGCACTGACGGCCGTTTCTTGAATGGATATGGACTTCCCTTGCCAACACATATAGCGCTGCGTGTCGCTTGATGGGATGAGCGAATATGCTTCTATCTTGCAAGTTCTCCTTCGGCTGATCGAACATGCATCGTCGCAGAGCCTGCCAAGGGTTTGCTCAGCAGCCACAATGTGGACGAAACATCAGCCGTCCTCGGATACCGCATGGAGACCATCCGGGCGGATAGCATGGTGAGCGTCAAACTGAGCATGTGGTTGTTGTTCACGAGAGCCGAATTGCAAAAGAATGCGGTCTGGCCTGAGGATTGCAAACGGGATGGACCGGCTTGGCGATGAGGATTATGGATTGACCTCTCCCTTCTTCCATTCACTTACACCACCGTTGACTAGGCTTTTATTGGTCTCACTACCTTCCTTCTGGCTTTCGTATTCGGCATTACTCGACGTTTCTGTCAGAATGGAGTCCCGCTAGGGTTGCATTCTCGCGAGAAGCCTTCATGTTCTGAACATGCTGGTCCGTTGGTGCCGCCGAGGGCCTGCGGTCCGATATGACTTGCTCGCGCCTTCTACAAAAGAACAATTCCACGCCAATTGATGACCGGCTCCCAAATACGGCGTCATTAACAGCTAAGGGCAGTCATTCCCACATTACACGCCGGATCCGAGAGGAGCCCAGATACTTTCATGCAGTGAGAGGGTCTGGATTGCCGCAGTCTTCCTTCCTCCACGCTTGAAGAACCCTTCTCTTCCAGCATGCTTTCAAAATCTACATGTGAAGCTCACGGACCACCTTTCTGTCCCGGCAGAATCTCGGACTTGGACATCGACTCCGATGTTGACCCGGCAGACCCACCGCAAAACGAAATTGCCCACACACGATCAACAAGCAAAAAGCAAAAACCTACAGCACGAGGTATTCCCGTATGATCACGCACTACAGTACTAATCTCGCGGTAAGATGGTTACCCTGAAAGATCGGACGGGGTTTCGTGATATTTAGATAGTCCCGCCGTAGGTGTTGTTCGAATCCGCACCTTACTCATTGTTTGCTGACACGTGATGTTGAGCCACATGTGGCTTGAGGCGCAGTTTCCGGATTCCGGATATCCAGTTGACGATTTCACCTCTTCAGACTTCCGAACATCCACCCTTCAGTCTCGACCTATGCAACAAGGGAGCGGCGCGTATGCATCTCTCAGACTTATGCACGGCCTTATAGCACATGTGAACACGATGCGTACGAGAGCAGCCATGCTCGCGAAGTCGCGGCGGCGGGCCCACCAATACTATAGATAGCACCGCTCGTTGCCGCCTTCTTCTAAGGTCTCCCGTGTCTCGTTATAAGGGAACTGGTGTCCGCATCTCGCAGCGACTCTATTAACTCTCACTGCCTCAAATCTACCTTCGCTCCCGAATATAGTTGGTCATCTATCTGAAGATTACACCAATACCGTACTAGACAGCGATAACGACCTGGACCCAGACCATGATGAAGACGATGTTGACCATGACTCCGATGACTCTGAGATTGCTGAAATGCGTCGACGAGCAGATCCTACGAACAGATATCGGGTTCTAGTAGACTAGCGGACTAGGCGAGCACATACTAAGAGGTTGCAGTAGACGCTACGTTTATGGATACAATTTTATCGAGCGATGTTAAAGTCAAGACTTGAGGCAGAGTATGCTTTTCCTAAGGTTCCGGAGGAGGGTATCCTATCGTTATTCTTGATCTAGCTACTTCGAAGTAGATATGGCCGTCTAGAGAAGAAAATTACGACTAACGTTATTAGTAGGGAAGCGAGATAGGTAGGGAAGCGAGATACAAATCTTAAGTCGAGCATGTTTAATCTATTATAACTTCTCTAATACACAACTTTTCATTAATCTAAGCGATGCTAAACGAAGCTGAAATCCAAGTAGCTACTCTAGCTTTTTAAAGAAAGGAGTATATATTAGTATAGGCTACTACTCGTATATTCTCTATTCTAGCTTCTACTTTAAATACTCGCCTTACTAGACGTTCTTCACGATCGCACGCCTACGAACCTACTTAAATTCTATTAAACGCTAAAGAGTAGATATTAGTACGATAGATATTACGACTCTACTAGACTAGATTTCTAGTCTCTCTATAGTTACTTAGAGAAATAGCTAAGGAAGTCTACTAGTCCTACTTTTAGCTCTCGTAGTTACTACCTCTAAACCTACGACTAATTAGTGAATAATAGACTTAGCGCTTCCGGACTCGATATCCTAAGATCTAAAGTATCTAGATACGATAAATTAAGAACGTACGATACGCTATAGTAAATACTACTACTATTTAGACGTAGTTTAATACTATTTCGGAGCTTTAAATCTAGTATTACTACTCTCTAGACTATATTTATAATATAGACGAGTCCGGATTTGCTATTAGTACGAGTTAGTTATTAAGGGTATTAGTTAATATCTACGAATAGTTAAGCTAGAAGGTTATTAATAGTTAGTAAGAATAGATAACTATAGTCGAGTACGTAAGCGCTACTAGCGTCGCGACTCTACTACTAGTTATTTTTAAAGTAAAGTATACTAATACGGCCTAGATCCTAGTAGATACGCCTCTAGACTAGAGGTTCTTAATAAGTAATAGTAGCTAGACGTTAGATAGTTATATATACGAATAGCTAACTATAGTTTTCGAGACTTCGATAAAACTAACTAACTCGATATAGCGATAGCTTCTAATTATAGATAGTTATAGTAGCTATATTACTACGAATATTATTACGTACTATATAGAGTATATAATTAACCTTCTTATCCTACTACTATATACGTCGTATATACTTTAGCTACTCGATATAAGTATATTCTCGCTACTAAAACACGCGCTAGCTATAGAGACGGATATAGCTTTATATATCGACGTAGGCCGTATTTCCTATAGCGAATAGATATATATATATATCCGCGTAAGGTAGTCTATACTTAGTTTATTAAATATCCTTTCTAGCTTTAAAGCGACTAGTCTATAGCTATTATCGCCTATCGAGGTACTCGAAAAGCTATCTATAGCGCTAGCTCCATAGGCTCCGGATCTATATAATATAATAATACTACTCGACCTTAACCTCTCGCTACTTCGGAGTAATCCTCTAGATAGTATAGAGCTTCGCGAGGTAAATACGTAATATCTCGTCGTAGTAGAGGGAGCTACTAACCTCCCGACGCTAGTAAAGCGCTATATCTCTCAGCTAACCTAAGCTTTTAAAGCGACGAGTACTAAGAATACTACGCTTTAGAAGGAGAACGCTAATTAGAGGGAGCTACTTTAGATATAGAAGAAGCGAATTAGAGGAAAGCGGGTCGTATTAAAGGGTAGATTTATGTTTAGTACGTAGGAAGTACTTAAAATAGCACGGGAGGTAGAGAGAGTAATAGCGTAGAAAAGTATATATATACGACGCCGTAAGATACCTATAGACGTAGAAATTAAGTAGTAGGAGGATAAAGTACTAGAGATCGTATTATTATAATAATAATTTAGTATTATAATCCTATCTTTTTAATATAAGTAAGCTACTTTTTTAGCTATTTCTAGTCCTTCTTATACTTATAATTATAATCTTTAATTTACTAGTATCTAATTTAGGTAAAGTTCTAGATCTACTTCTAAACCTACTATTATACTAATACTTATTTAGAACGAATTTAGGGAGGCGGCATTACTAAAACCTTAGAATATACGGAACCTATTAAGGCAATACACGCATCCAAAGCACGGCTACACGCTACTATTAGCGGGTACGTAGTTAGCGCTCGAAAATACCGATTCTTAGTATTAGAAGAAGAGAATTCTCTACTAAGTATAGCTAGTGCACAAGGCTGTACTACCTTAGGCATAGACAACGGACTAGAGCTATTTCAAGAGGTTACCAAAGAAACTACTATAGGTAGAGATATAGGGAGTATTAATCTAGCTTCCTACCTAACCTCCTAAGAGAAGGGGTATAGAGAGAAGAACGCAGTAGTAAACAAGAACTAGTAGGGTCCCCTCTTACCTTAGGAGGCCCTAAAAGAGATTTAGAATAAGGTAGCTAAACTAATGCATTAGAGTTAATACTCCTCCCTCTAACTAGAGAGGGCAATCTAGATAATTCTAGATATAATTCACTTAACTATAGCGCGGACTACGAAGCGTACTAACTAGGAAGCTACTCTAGAATCTATCTAACGGAGTATTACATAGATTTAGAAGAAGATAGAGTAGAGTCTAGGACTAAAGATAACCTAGGCTATAGTCGTAGCCTAATAGCTAGCCTAGCTATCTAGCATTAAAGTACAAAGAGCTACGTGCTCCCTTAAGATTCACGTAGATAACGAAGCGACTAGGGCTAAGCTTAGGGATACTAAAGCTACCCGGATTATTTCGCGTTTTACTATAGAAGGAGGGAACTAGGCACATGTAGTCGTAGTTAAGAAGGTCCCTAATAGACTAGTTCTCACGACTACGGACCCTATAGTGAGGAACCGAATAGCGGTAGATACCTAAGGCCTAGGCAAGGTCTTAAAGGAGGCAAGAATAGCATAGAAAACCTTCCTAGTCCAAGTCCACTTTATTACAGTTGTAGGAAACGACCCTACTACATAGCGGATCCAGTTAATTAAGGAAGACAACAAGCGGCTAATACCCGGAGTCCAAGTATAGAATGCCTAGTAGAAGGGCTAGAAAGCTATAGTAATAGGAGTAAAGAAATAGAGTACTCTAGTAGTCGAACTAAAGATAGTGGAAGCTACTAGAGCTGTAGTAGAGAAGGGCATTATTATCTCCGGAGTACTCCACGATACTAAAGAATAGGACTACTAATAGACAATAATACAGTACTTTAACTACTAAAGATATAGCTATATCGGCATAAGGTACATAAACGGTACGGTATATGTAAGGTATAGAGGAAGCTATAATATAAGAGAATATGCGCACGAGAAGCTTATAGAGGTAGACTAATTAAAGTAAAGCAAATACGGAAATTGGAGTTAGAACTACCTAGCTTAGTACTATATGTGCTTAAAGAGACAAGTAATTAAGGACAAGATTCAATAAAGGAGGATATAGATAGTACCGTGAGTAATCTTAGCAATACTCTACAAAAGACAAGGGACCTTGTTATCCGGCGTAAAACATATTAGCCGCTAGATCCAAGGAGTGTGCTAGTAGTACTACATGCGATTTAGGAGGCTCGGTAGGCAAGACGGCATGTACAATAGATAGGGAGCGAGGAGTACTAGAAGGAGTAGAGGGCACGAAACTAGGAGAAAAAGAGAACTATCTAGATAGAGAAAAGGAAATAGTAGAGGACCGCGGTTTATAAAACCGCTAGCGAGCTATAGGGAATATAGAAGCTAGCTAAGTAGGTAAAGAATAGCGATAGCCCTATTCGACCTCCCTAGATACCTATACTAATATATAATAACGATTAGTTCACGACGGATAGTACGAAAATAGAGATCCTACGGATAGCCCTTTTCCTAATACTAGAGCCCGTAGACACATTAGACATCGAGAGTACTATATACCTAGAACCTATTAATATAGCATGCGAAATTATAGAAGAGGAGGTACGAAAAGTAGTCTAAAGACTACTGAACGACAAGGCTCCCGGCCTCGACGAGATACTAAACAGATGCATTAAGAAGTGCCTAGCTTAGCTACTCCCTATCCTCTAACGCATCTTCTAATAGTGTATTTCAATTAGCTACTACCTAGCCTAGTTTCGGAAAGCTAGGACGATTATACTATAGAAGGCGGGTAAAGACTTATCTACTCTAAAGGGATAGAGGCCTATTACCCTTCTATCGTGCATTAGTAAGATACTAGAAGTAATAGTTACACGGAAAATAGGATAGGCTATACGGGAACATAAGTTACTTCCTTAAAACTAAATAGCGCAAGCGGGTAGATCGACTAGAGACGCACTATAGTATATCCTTCAAAGCGTTTAGACTACGTGGAAGAAAGGCAAGGTAGCCTCGGTATTATTACTTAACATAATAGGAGCGTTTAATAAAGTTAATTACGAACGGTTAATCTATAACCTACGGTATAGGAGGATTCTATACTAGATTATAGCTTTTATAGCGTTATTCCTAAAGGATAGAGAGACAATAATCGCTATCCCCGGATACGAGTTACTAGTAGCACGAGTAGTATACGGAATCCTACAAGGAAGCACTATCTTACCTATCCTATTCCTCTTCTTTATAGCCTCCCTCGTAGAAGGAATAGAATACACCGAAGTAGTTGGGTTTATAGATAATACATACCTTATTATAGTATTAAATTCGATAAGAGGTATATACGAGGTACTAGAAAAGGACTACAATAGCTGTCTACAATAGGCCTCAAGATATGGAGCTAAGTTCGCCCCTATGAAATATAAAGTTATATACTTTATAAGGGGCATAAGGAGCATATCCGAATCCTAGAGAATACTCAATATCCCGTCGCTCTAGAGTAGCCTAGAGGACACAATAAGGGTCCTAGGAGTAATCGTTAATAAGAGACTCAAGTAGCACGCATAGATAGAGAATACTCTTATAAAAGCAAAACGGCTAGAAGCTGTACTACGACGGATTACTGCTACTACGTGGGGCGCTATAGTAGAGACAGCCCGTAAGCTATATATCTCAATAATTAGGCTAGTAGTAATGCACGGGAGCGAGGTATAGATAGTAGGAAAGGAGACTAGAATCTTAAAAATACTCTAACAAAAGCTACGAGTAATATA
Organism: Nothophaeocryptopus gaeumannii; assembly: GCA_031771865.1. NCBI lineage: Eukaryota > Fungi > Ascomycota > Dothideomycetes > Mycosphaerellales > Mycosphaerellaceae > Nothophaeocryptopus > Nothophaeocryptopus gaeumannii. The sequence continues at coordinate 276,368 of JASISA010000003.1, forward strand.
GAATAGATTCCTACGGATAATCCTTAGGGCCTACCGAGCTATACTAACGCGACTATTATATAAAGAACTCTAGATCGAAGATATTACCGAGTATAGGAAGAGAACTACTATAGCTGTAATAGCTGCGTAGAGGTAGAGGCCGGATATATACTAGGCTATGCAAGAGCTAAAGGGGCGGATCCTACTAAAGTACGGACAACTTAGGGTATATAGTAGACGCCTAAGAAAACTATATAGCTCGCTACTAGAGTAGATAGACGAGTAGGCTACTATCCTACGGTCCTAGCTCTCTTATATAGATAGAGTAGATCTAAAGAAGACTCGGAAAGCAACATGGACTATCCTCCAGGGCCAGTATGATGTTACGGTTCGTGCTGGGTCCTTGCCCAGTGCGAGGTCACGTGTTACTGATCGTAAGGTACGAGACCGAGCAGAGCCTCCTGATCACCCTGATCAGGATGATCACCTCTCCCTAGGCGATCAGTCTGATCACACTGATCACCTAAAGTCTCTTATGTATTTAGGAACGATGGTTGACTAGCAATCATCGTGTTCAACTCATGTTACAATCTCACTGATTGGAATAAGCCAAGACTTCCTTCACTTCGTTCCACTTGCCGACGCATTCTCCAAAGAAGCCATTCCACGTGATTAAGCGAGTCACCTGACAAGCGAGATACCGTGCGTAACACTTTGAACACCCTCAGGATGAGTGCCTCTCAGCAAACCGGAAGGGGAACTCCCGCCCCAGCGAAGCAGGAAGCTCGCCAACGATCCAGCACATCTCAGTCGGCCATCAATGCACTTGCCAACCACACCAACGACAGTTCCCTCAAGGTCGGCAAGCCGGACTACTATTATGGCGACCGAGACAAGTTCGACGTCTGGCTTACCCAAATGGACATGTACTTCAAGTTCAACGAGATGGGTGAAGCTCAGAAGCCACTCTTCGCAACGACCTTTATGCGAGGACGTGTGCAGCACTGGATCAAACCTTTTCTCAGGAACTACTTGGACAGTGACGAGGATTCAACGGGAATCTTCAGGACCTGGAATCACATGAAGAACGCAATGAAGCAGGTGTATGGAGTCTCGAACGAGGTTTCGACCGCGGTCCGGGTTATCCAACATCTCACTCAGAAGGGTTCCACGGCAGACTACGCAGCCAAGTTTCAGGAGCACGCCCAGATCACGGATTGGGACGACGATGCTCTCCAAGTTATGTTCCGACGAGGTCTCAGAGACTCAGTCAAGGATGAACTGATGCGATACTCTGGGAAGATCGACAGCCTCGGAGAACTGATTAAAGCGGCGATTGAACTGGACGACCAACTTTACGAGCGAGCCATGGAGCGACGCTATGATTCCAAGGTTACGGGAAGGGCAGGCTATGTGCCCTCGGGACGACGCGATGGGTGGTCTAAACCACCTCAGAGACAGCAACGCGACCCCGATGCAATGGACTGGCAGTTCAATGCAACCCAGAAAGGTCGCCCGTTCAAAGGAAGTAGGAAGGGCAAGAGTTCGCCCAGAAGAAATGAGAAGAAACTGAATTGCTATGCATGTGGCAAGGAAGGCCACTATGCGAGGAATTGTCGTTCAAAGAACATGGTGCAACGACAGTTCAACACGATGCAACGAAACCACGACGTGGGACGCGGAGCCTACGAAACGACAGGCGCCGATCAACAAAAGCCACGATTGTTTGGTATGATGACACGAAAGTTACCTGACGAGACAGGTCGGGAACTGCGGAACGGTCACGGAAGCCTTCACTGGCGATTCTGTTATGACGATTCGTGTCAAACACACTACTCCTCGAAGATGGAAGCAGGATACTGGCCGTCTGCGCCACGAAGACCTGCCCCGGTTCCACCAATCAACACCACAGTTGGAGGACACCGACACTTACCAATTCCGGACGAACTACGACAACTTGATCGTCACGTTCAAACGCCGGACGAGGAGGATTTGGATGAAACCTGTTGGGGCGCTGATGACAGCGATAAGGAGAACCAAAATCCCAATGAATCTGAGGGGACCCCACAGGAGGAAGTGGTGATGGATGTCGCTACTCAGGCGGACGACTACCCTATCACGGGTATCTTACCTGAGATTCCGGAGAACCCACAAGAGTCATCCAGTGACGAGGAAACTGAGGAAGGAACCTCGGAAGAAGAAGAAGAATCCAGTGAGGACGATGACAACGACGAAATACTTCACCTTAGCGTGGACGCACCGGAACCAATACGCAAGATGATCCTTCACATAGCACGCAACAGTGAAGAGATCTTTCCACGAACACCGACAGGAGGAAGACTGCTTAACCCAGTTAAGTTTGATTTCTTCCTAGGACAACTACGATCAATGTTCTGGAGGTATCCCAGGCTAGACGTCCAAGAAGAGTTTTCAACATTCATCTGGGATAGACCACCAATTGGAAGCTGGTTTACACCGTACGGGTACCTAACACCGCGCGGACAAGTCGTTACGAACGAGATGAGAACATCGATCCAAGACCTCAAGAATGGCTACAAACAAGCACAAGCATGTCAGAGCCGATACGCATGCAACGAGTTGCCACAAGAGAAAGCTATGGCCAAAACACTGGAGGAAACACGTATACAGATCCTGGACTGGTTAGACAATAGAGCCACAGTCTCGGGAAAAGGATCGACTCCTCAGGCATGAGCGGCCGAAGGGAGTTAAACGTCACACAAGAAGCTCAAGCATCAGCAACAGTGTTCAGCACACAAGTTATCGTCAATGGACTCAAGACGAGTGCCATGATCGACTCCGGAGCGAGCGGGAACTTTGCATCCGAGTCATTTGTAAAACGGACTGGACTAGCTACCCAGACGAAGAAACAAGGGTATGAACTGATCGCGGTCGACGGATCACCCTTACCCTGTGTGGAGCGCGAGACGATACCGCTACCACTGGCTATCCAACAGCACCACGAGGAGATTGTCTTAGATGTCACAGCTATGGCCAGCTGGGATATCGTGCTAGGCATGCCTTGGTTGAGAAAGCACAACCCAGTAATTGACTGGAAGAGAGGAGTACTCACATTTGAAGGATACGGAAGTGCCACCCGTATCAGACCCGTACAGCGTCGAAAGTACGCGGCGGATGAGGCGAAAGAACAGCTGTGCACAACTCAGCTTGCGCCGACACTGAGCCCAGAGACTGGAGCCACCCCGGATAGACACTGCGTAGGTCCAGCAGGTCACGGAATCACGGGACGAGGAACTGGCAATCCTGGAAAGCAGATGGCGATCTCAGCGCCAGATGTCCCTGAGGAGTACCAAAGATGGTCGAGACTCTTTCAGGAAGAGGAAGGCAAGGAAGCCTTACCTATACACCAACCATGGGATCACAAGATCAAGATTCAGCCTGGGAAAGAGCCTCCATGGGGACCCATTTACGCATTATCTGAGAAAGAGCTCAAAGCCCTAGATGAATGGCTGAAGGAGAAGCTAGCCAAAGGATGGATACGGAAGTCCACCTCAAGCGCAGGCTCTCCAATTCTCTTCGTACCAAAGCAGAACGGGAAGTTGCGAATGGTCGTTGACTATAGAAGGCTCAACGACATGACAATCAAGAACCGATATCCATTACCAAGCATCGAAGAAGCACAAGATCGACTTACCGGATCAGACTGGTTTACAAAGATCGACCTCCGAGACGCATTCTACGCAATACGAATGGCGAAGGGAGAAGAATGGAAGACTGCATTCCGAACAAGATATGGACTTTACGAGTTTCTGGTTATGCCAATGGGGCTTACCAATGCGCCAGCCTCATGCCAGGACCTTGTCAATGAAACACTACGAGATTTGCTTGACGTCTGTGTTATCGCTTACATGGACGACATCTTGGTCTATACCAAGGGAGAACTGAGCAAGCATATCAAGCAAGTCAAGACGTCTTCGAACGCCTCACACGAGTAGGGTTCAAGACAGCACCAGAGAAATGCGAGTTCCACAAAAAGGAAGTCAAATTCCTTGGATTTATCCTTAGTACGAAAGGAATCCAAATCGATCCAGCAAAGACACGGTCGATACACGAATGGCCTCGACCCACGAATGTTACCGAAGTACAATCCTTCCTTGGACTCAATGACGGAACTACAATCGAAAGTTCATGGAAAGACTACTCACAGGATTGCGAAACCAATGACGGAACTCACTTTCGACGGTACGAAGGACAGTGCAAGAATCTGACCTGCTTCACTACGACTAAACAACTGACTCGAGGCAGACCCGCTGGTCAGGCTCCTTGGTCAGTACAAGTTCGAATCGCTATACACCTGGTAAAGACAACGGTCGAGCCGACGCACTGAGCCGACAAGTGACTACATGGAAGGAAAGGAAAGAGTGCAGCACAGCATACTCAAGACAAATCAGGATGGAAGCCTGAGTGCCAAGCAAATGGAGTTCAACAACATAGTGCGAGTTCTGCAAGACAAGACAGAACAATTTCCTATTGCACAGGGAAAGTACCAAGTACCGAAGGACCGACAGGAAGAGTGCATTCGACACCATCACAACGATCCGCAATACGGACATCAGGAATCTCGAAGACAGTAGAGCTTGTCAACGCAACTTTGGATTCCCACATGCGAGAACGAGTCAAGAAATACATCGCACGCTGTGTTCAATGCCAACAGAACAAGGCATCTCGACATTCGAAGTACGGACGAAATTTAAATTCCGGAGCCCACCGACACAACCATGGGACGAAGTTGATGGATTTCATTACGAAACTCCAGGATCGACGGATCAAGCGAAAGTCAAGTACGACATGATACTGGTCATGGTCGACAGGCTCACGAAGTACGCGCTTTATTCCTGCGTGTGGGACATACACGGCAGAGCAACTCGGACACCTTGTGCTGGATAGACTTGTACGATATCACGGATTCCCAGAGGTCTTCATTACCGACAGAGACAAGTTGTTCACATCGAACTACTGGAAGACACTCGTATCCACGATCGGGATCAGACACAAGCTATCAACGGCGTTTCATCCGCAAACCGACGGACAAACCGAACGGATGAACCAGACACTAGAACAATACCTACGCCACTACATCAACTACGCACAGGACAATTGGGTATCACTCCTACCCATGGCACAAATCACTCAACAACCAGCAATCCGAGACGACGGGTCTCACGCCATTCTTCGCAAACTTTGGAAGGATCCACCTGTTTGGCGAACCTGGCATTCACCTAACGCACCACGGGCGTTGATTGCAGTTGACCAGCAGGATGTTGCTCGGAAATGAACAAGGCCATCCTACGACAACAAGGACACCTGCTGGAAATCGCGACAGCATGGCTCACAAATGGCACCTCAGCTGAAGGAGGGATAAGGTCTATCTCCTCACGAGAAATCTCAAAACGAGAAGAAAGACCAGAAAGTTAGACCATGTAAAGGTCGGGCCATTTTTGATTGAAGAGGCCAAGGGACCGGTCAACTACCGACTACGACTACCGGCAGATGCAAAGATTCATCCAGTGTTCCACATCTCTCTCTTGGAACCAGCCGACGCCGAGACACCTTGTCAGGAGACATTTTCATTTGTCCCACAAGAAGAAACCGAATTCGAAGTCGAAAAGATTCTGGACTATAAAGACGATCAGTACCTTATTAAATGGAGAGGTACGACGACTCGGAAATTACCTGGGAGCCGCGGGAACATCTTATGGTGCCGCTTACTCCTGCAACAATTCCATCGGGTTGGGATCCAGTAACGACCAATCGAAGGGATCCAACGCCCTCGAGGGCGCCCCAGGTCATAGGAGACAGATTCAGCCCGTAGACGGTTCGTCGAAGCCAGCGTAGCTTCAGCTGCCCGCTCCTCTTGCTCCTGCTCCTCGATATCCCGTATTTCCACAGCAACAGCCTCATCGGACCGCTTATCCACTAAGTCCAACTGTTGTCGCAATCTCATCTCGCGGGCAAACGCCGTACGAGACGCTTCGAAAGCCATCTGCTGAGAGCGCTGCGCTTCCTCTAACCGGTGCTGCGCCTCCTCTTGCGCCTGCTGAGCCTCCTTTATACTAGACTGGAGCCCTCACGTTCAGCCACCAGCCGGTCGAACTCAGACTTTGTGACCTTCATGTCGCAGCGCTGACCGCGCCGGACACACTCGTTACATCGACCCGACCGAACGTGTACCCGACACACCCTCTTGTGCTTCGCGCGTCGAACACTGCTTTACCATGACGGTACCAGTGCGATCCAGAAATCTGCAAGCTTGTGGCGGCGGTGGGTGGAGGAGGAGAGCCTAGAGGCATGACTACGAAAACCCATGACGACTGGCGTCTAAGGACCGACTCGAGCTATGTATAAGCGTCGGGACGACGCCAGGCTAAAGGGGATGGTGTTACGGTTCGTGCTGGGTCCTTGCCCAGTGCGAGGTCACGTGTTACTGATCGTAAGGTACGAGACCGAGCAGAGCCTCCTGATCACCCTGATCAGGATGATCACCTTCTCCCTAGGCGATCAGTCTGATCACACTGATCACCTAAAGTCTCTTATGTATTTAGGAACGATGGTTGACTAGCAATCATCGTGTTCAACTCATGTTACAATCTCACTGATTGGAATAAGCCAAGACTTCCTTCACTTCGTTCCACTTGCCGACGCATTCTCCAAAGAAGCCATTCCACGTGATTAAGCGAGTCACCTGACAAGCGAGATACCGTGCGTAACATATGAGCGGGACGAGTCACAGAAGTGGGACAATGCTAGGCGCGAAGGAATCCTCCTACTCGCGTTTAGGACTCTATAGAATACTAATACCCAGGAGCTTTATCGAGGGCTTAGTAAAGCCTAGGCCGCAATAGTGTTCTAGATACGGTTAGAGACAATTAGCCTTCCTTACTTCCTCTACAAGGTTAGGGTACCCGATACTAGCCCCTACTACGAATATAGAGATAGAGGGACAGCTCGACACTACCTTACCTACTATACAAACATGCGAGAGAGTAGAAGGGAACTTATCTTAGCTACTAGATACTAGGACGCGAGAAGATAGCTTACTAAGTTTCCTAGATAAACCGTAGCGTAGGTAATAAGGTATCTCCCTATAGGACAATTCGAGTAGACCCTTAAACATCTCCTAGAGTAGGCCGGAGATCTCGAACCCAAGTAAGGAGGATAATATTAACTCTAGCGTGTTAGCTAGCTACCTATAGGTAAACATATTAGTTCTATAGTACCTAAGATGCAGTAGGGTATAAGGCATAATAGAGAAGGGAGGAAGTTTTACGCTATAGGTACTTTCTATAGGGGTTTCTTTTATAACATATAGATATACTAGAAGGGGCACGGCCTATAGCTAGCTTAAATACATTTATTATTATTATTATTATTACTATTTCGAGCTAGGTAAAGGACTAATTTACGGATTAGTTTAGGTATATCCACGCTAAAGTAGAGTACCTCGTCGTTATTATCGTCCTTACTAGATTTATCTTCCGAGGCTTCTTCCTTAGATTCGTTACTAGATAACTCTTGTAGACTCTCTAGAATCTTAGGTAAGATACCTACGTATAGGTATTCGTCCGCCTAAGTTACGACTTCTATTTCCACTTCCTCCTATAGGGTCCCCTTAGATTTATTAGGATTTTAGTTTTCCTTATCGCTATTACAAGTAGCGCCCTAATAGGTCTTATCCAAATCTTCCTCGTCCGGAGTACGTACGTGCCGGTTACGTTCTCGTAGCTTATCCGGTATCGGTAGATATTAGTATCCTAAGTATAGTTCGTTAGTCGGAATACTCGGTATAGGCCTTCGTAGCCTAGATAGCTAATATCCTGTATCTATCTTCGAGGAATAGTGTATTTAGCACGAGTCTTTATTATAGAATCTCTAATAAAGGGTTCCGTAGTCTCGCTATTCCTAATCCTCTTTATTAGGTAACCTTCGTATTATTGTACTAAATAGTCGTAGTTCGGGTTTCTCTAGAGTAGTTCCTATAGTCTCGTAGCCTCTACGTCCTTTAACCCGTTGCATCGTATTAAATTGTCGCTATACTATATTCTTCGAACGACAATTCCTCGTATAGTAGCCTTCTTTACTATATATATAGTCATTTAGTTTCTTCGCGTTTCCTCTAGGTAAACTCTTACCTATCTTTCTTCCTTTAGATAGTCGACCTTTCTAGGTTATATTAAACTACTAGTCTATTACGTTAGGATCGCGTTATTGTTTCTAAGGTAGCCTAGACTACCCGTCGCGTCGTCCTAAAGGCACGTACCCGGCCTTTCTAGTAACCTTGGAATCGTAGCGCTATTCTACGGCTCGTTCGTAAAGTTAGTCGTCTAGTTCGATCGCTACTTTAACTAGTTCTCTAAGGTCGACGATCTTTCTAGAGTATCGTATTAGTTTATCCTTAGCTAGGTCCTAAGACCTCGTCGGAATATAACTTAAAAAGTATCGTTGTCCTAATCCGTAATCTAGGTATACTCCTAAAACTTAGCTATATAGTCTACTATAGAACCTTTCTAAGTAAGGTACTAGATAACTCGAACTATAGTCGAAACTTCGTTCGAGACCCTATATACCTATTTTATCGTATTCTTAAAGTAGTTCCAAGATCTAAAGATTCCTATTAAATCCTCGTTATTATCTAAGTAGTTCCTAAGAAAAGGTTTAATCTAGTTCTATACACGTCCTTGTACAAAGGTCGTTATAAAGAGAGGCTTAAGCCCTTTAGATATATCGTTAAACTTAAAGTATATATCTATTTAGGTAAGCCAAACGTCGAACTTGTCTTAGTCGCTATAGTAGTAGTCCGGCTTACCGACCTTAAGGGAGTTGTTACTAGTATAGTTGGCAAGTACGTTAATAGCCGACTAAGAGGTACTAGATCGCTAGCGCGAACTTCCTACTTCGCTAGAGGTAGGAGTTCCCCTTCTAGTTTACTAAGAGGCACTTATCCTAAGGGTATTTACAGTATTACGTACAGTATCTCGCTTATTAGGTAACTCGCTTAATTACGTGGAATAGCTTCTTTAGAGAATACGTTAATAAGGTAGAACGAAGTAATAAACTTAATTATTAAGGAAGTTAGTATATTCTAATTAGTAAGATTATAACATAAGTTAAACACGATAATTACTAGTTAATTATCGTAGCTAAATATATGGGATATTCCTCTTCGATTACTAAATTACTTAGTAATCCGTAACTTTAGATTACCCGCTTACGAGCAAGTAAGTAAGCGGATATATTAATTACTCTACTAAGAGTAATTAGGCTAAGGCTATAAAACCTCTAACTAATAAATATAAGCGGAGCGTCCTACTCTATTTATTCTATAATATACTTCCTACTAACTTTTAATAGAATATCTTACTCCTAGTACGTATATATATAGATAAAGTCTTACTTTAGGAGTAATATTATAGAGAGTTTCTATAGATAGTATAGTACTAACTAATCCCAATGCCAGAGCCCGCAGACACATCAGACATCGAGAGCACCACATACCCAGAACCTGTCAATATAGCATGCGAAATTACAGAAGAGGAGGTACGAAAAGTAGTCCAAAGACTGCCGAACGACAAGGCTCCCGGCCTCGACGAGATACCAAACAGATGCATTAAGAAATGCCTAGCTCAGCTACTCCCTATCCTCCAACGCATCTTCCAACAGTGTGTTTCAATTGGCTACCACCCAGCCCAGTTTCGGAAAGCTAGGACGATTATGCTACAGAAGGCGGGTAAAGACTCATCTACTCCAAAGGGATGGAGGCCTATTGCCCTTCTATCGTGCATTGGCAAGATACTAGAAGCAATAGTTGCACGGAAAATAGGACAGGCTGTACGGGAACATAAGTTGCTTCCTCAAAACCAAATGGCGCAAGCGGGTAGATCGACCGGAGACGCACTACGGTACATCCTTCAAAGCGTTCAGACTGCGTGGAAGAAAGGCAAGGTGGCCTCGGTGTTATCACTTGACATGACAGGAGCGTTTGACAAAGTCAATCACGAACGGTTAATCCACAACCTACGGTGCAGGAGGATTCCATACTGGATTACAGCTTTTGTAGCGTCATTCCTGAAGGACAGAGAGACAACAATCGCTTTCCCCGGATACGAGTCACCGGCCGCACGAGTGGCATGCGGAATCCCACAAGGAAGCACCATCTCACCTATCCTGTTCCTCTTCTTTACAGCCTCCCTCCTAGAAGGAATGGAATACACCGAAGCAGTTGGGTTTGCAGATGATACATACCTCATTGCAGTGTCAAATTCGACAAGAGGTACATGCGAGGCACTAGAAAAGGACCACAACAGCTGTCTACAATGGGCCTCAAGACATGGAGCTAAGTTCGCCCCTGAGAAATACAAAGTCATGCACTTTACAAGGGGCACAAGGAGCACATCCGAATCCCAGAGAACACCCAACATCCCGTCGCTCCAGAGTGGCCCAGAGGACACAATGAGGGTCCTAGGAGTAATCGTTGATAAGAGACTCAAGTGGCACGCACAGATAGAGAATACCCTTACAAAAGCAAAACGGCTAGAAGCTGCACTACGACGGATTACTGCTGCTACGTGGGGCGCCACGGTAGAGACAGCCCGTAAGCTATATATCTCAATGATCAGGCCAGCAGTAATGCACGGGAGCGAGGTATGGATGGCAGGAAAGGAGACTGGAATCTCAAAATGCTCCAACAAAAGCTACGGGTAATGCAGAATAGATTCCTACGGATAATCCTTGGGGCCTACCGAGCTACACCAACGCGACTGTTACACAAAGAACTCCAGATCGAAGACATTACCGAGTATGGGAAGAGAACTGCTATAGCTGCAATGGCTGCGCAGAGGCAGAGGCCGGATATACACCAGGCCATGCAAGAGCTGAAGGGCGGATCCTACTAAAGTGCGGACAACTTGGGGCATATAGCAGACGCCTGAGAAAACCATACAGCTCGCCACTAGAGCAGACAGACGAGCAGGCTACTATCCTACGGTCCCAGCTCTCTCACATAGACAGAGCAGATCCAAAGAAGACTCGGAAAGCAACATGGACTATCCTCCAGGGCCAGTATGAGCGGGACGAGTCACAGAAGTGGGACAATGCTAGGCGCGAAGGAATCCTCCCACTCGCGTTCAGGACTCCATGGAACACCAATACCCGGGAGCTTTATCGAGGGCTTAGCAAAGCCCAGGCCGCGATAGTGTTCCAGATACGGTCAGAGACAATTGGCCTTCCTCACTTCCTCCACAAGGTTGGGGTGCCCGACACTAGCCCCTACTGCGAATGTGGAGATAGAGGGACAGCTCGACACTACCTTGCCTACTGTACAAACATGCGAGAGAGTAGAAGGGAACTCATCTTAGCCACTAGATGCCAGGACGCGAGAAGATGGCTTACTGAGTTTCCTAGACAAACCGCAGCGTGGGCAATAAGGCATCTCCCCATAGGACAATTCAGTGGACCCTCAAACATCTCCCAGAGCAGGCCGGAGATCTCGAACCCAAGTAAGGAGGATGATGTTGACTCTGGCGTGTCAGCCAGCTGCCTACGGGCAAACATATTGGTTCTATAGTACCTAAGATGCAGTAGGGTGTAAGGCATAACAGAGAAGGGAGGAAGTTTTACGCTGTAGGCACTTTCTACAGGGTTTTCTTTTACAACATGTAGATATGCTAGAAGGGGCACGGCCTATAGCTAGCTCGAATACATTTATTATTATTATTATTATTAGTACTAACTAAGTTTCTTACTAGATCTTTAGCTATATCTACTAGAATACTATATTTTAATATAATAGTATAATACTTCTAAGTAACTAGTATTACTATAGAGGGCTAGACGATCGTTAATTTAATCTAATAGCTACTATATAAGTATTACTAATAGGGATTATTAAGGACTATAAGGATAAATATATAATAGTAGGAAACTATTTATAGGGAATCTCGTAATAAGATTTAATTTAACTTACTTAGTCTATACCTATAACGCTAGGTACTATACCTTATATATTCGCTCTGATATTATAGAAGAAGAACGTTTACTTTAATATTAAGATAGAAGAGATAGATAGAGATAGATAGATTTAGAGACTACTAGCGATCTATATTGAATAGTATACTTCTACTAAGTAAGGAGGCCTAAACCTATATTGTGAGACAAAATCGGAAAGTACGATTTTAAGTTACTATAAGCTTATACGTATAACTACACGTCCTATTAATAACGCCTAATTACTAATAATAGTAACTATTATAGAGTCTACTAAGCGTCCGACATAGTTCTCTCCGAAGGCAGAATAATAGGTTAAAGTACTACCCGAGGATCCACCGAGCGCTTAGTAGTACTCGGAATCTCTCATCCTCCGAGACCGGGTACCAAACGCATGACATGTAGCCGCATACCGGGATCAGGTCTTCCGAAATGAGGCTGGACACTAGCTACAACGCGCGGGCCATCTTTTCGCTTGCATGTGAACGCTCATGAAGTCTAGGAAACTAAACATAGTTCGTGTATTCATCTTCCTGTGGCCGTAGGTGTAAGGCGAAGGCATCTTGCAAGATATGTATACTGCGTAGGAGCAGCGGGACTTGGTCGTGGTGGTTCGGGAGCGCAGTGTGCATCCAGCCTCATCCAAGGTCTCATCTACCACCACATCATACTACAAGCCCTGGTCACAACGAACACTAGATGCGCAGTCCACACCGGCTTCCCATCCCTCTCAGCATGTTCCTTCTTCGCCTCATTCCGTCATCCACAAGCCGTACAACTCTCTTCCGTCTCCACCTTCCCGACACAACATCAACCGAGACTACACTCCGACATGGCTTGGTCCTGCGCGTCTTCGCCGCTCTCTCGACCGTGCCCGCAGGATGAGGGTGAGGAAGGAGATGGTGTTGCGGAGCCCGATTGGGACGGAGAGGAGAGTGGTGGGTGTTGCTTCCGGGTCTGATTCAATGGCTGGCGTACGAGAAGCCTCAGACTCGTCTTTGATGACGACGGTGATCTTCACAGAGGTTTCTTGCTTAAGCTGACGAGACGTGCGATCCGGTCCCTCTTCGTCTTTCGACTCTTGGTCAACATGCGCGAAGCTCTTGTCCTCTCGCTCCTCCTTGTTGACGTGCACAGAAACTTCGCGCTTCGTGTTGGCGCCTTGTCGCCGCGGAGTACCGATGGCTTGGGCTCTGTATCTGAAATCTTAGAACGTGTGCTTGATGAGAAAGGAAGCAGTTAAGTTGAATCCGGAGCAACCAGTGCGTCTCCATTCCTCTTAACTAGTCTTATATTCACAGCGACAAGATTCCTATTCACTCAGCTTCGATTCCATCATCTTTCGTCCACATTCATGGACAAGCCCTTACAAGATCCTCCACGATCTTCGTCGTCAGCACCCGGTCTCCCCCTTGCCCATCCTGCCACTCCTTCCACAACGCTTTGATCCGCTCCAAACCCTTCTCATACCGCGCTGCACCACAGAATCCGCAACCTTGCACTTCAACACCACCTCTCTTCACATTCAGCCTCACGGTCGTCTTGCATCCCTCTCCTCGATTAACCTTCCGCAGGTGACGATACAAACTTCCGGGCGCAAATAATGTCAGCGCATACAACTGTCCTGCTCTTGTATCAGAATGCAGATCGATGCCATTACTCAACTCGAGCGCCAAATATTTCAAGTGCCCTATGTGAGCGCCAACCCCGACTCTCAACCATGCGTCTACAGTTGCAATATGCCTACTTCGAGCTAGTGGAGCTCGCTGACGTGCTGAGATCAGAACGAACTCATTCACGGCAAAGTAGATTGGCAACGTCTCCTGACGTAGTTTGCGCGAAACACGAGTGATGGTTGAGATTCCGCGAGCTTTTCGTCTTTGGGTTTTGGAAGCCGTTGGGCTGATGGGGATAGGATTGCCGTCGAGGTCTGTTTTCTTGAGGAGAGAGGACCAGATGATGTCGCGGATTTCTCGGGGGAGGGTGAAGATTCTGTCGAAGAGGGAGATGGGCTTCATCGGAATTTGTTGTTTTTGAGAGGATGGGGTTGTGGTTGATGTTTCTGACAATTTGGTGGAAGTCATGGTGGTTATTTAGGCGTTGACTTGCTCAGATGGTTTGAGGGAAGCCAGAGGTCTGTTGAGAGCTTCGTTGAAATGGGGTTATATCTGTGGCGAGAGCACGAGACCTGATGTGTCATCGAGGTACCCTTTGAGAGACCTGTTCACAAAGAGCGTCAATCTGCTTCAACTTTCTGCAAGACACCGTCTCACTCCTTTCCCATGTCCTTTCAATCAACCTCATAATCCGCCACCTTCCATCCACCAGGCGTCAAATCCGTAAACACCCTCTCAGGATCATACCTGCTCCTAATCCTCTGCAGCATCTTTACGTTCTCCTTCGGATACCCACCCCAAACATCCTCTCCCCTGTCCGCATCATTCAAATAGATAAACTTGCTCACATAATCTGACAGTCCCTGTTCTTCCGTCTTCGCCATTCTTCTCACTCACATCACTCCCGCCGTCCGTGATGATGGCTTCGTAGGTAGCATTGTTGTTGCAGAAAATCGCAAAATCAACCCAGAAGTAATCTTGCACGGCAGCGCCCATCGGATCGCCGTCCAGGAGACCGTGGCCATTTGGCCCTGTCGAAGCGGCAATGAAGCGTCTGCTCACAGGGACGGGACTGAGACCCGTAAACCAGACGTCCAAATCTGTGAGTGCGTCGACAACGTTATCGAAGTATGTCTCAATCATGGTCCTCAGAGCTTGCTTGCGACGCGGTCTCATTGGAATCGACGATGAGCGGGATGATGAAGACACGCTGGCGCAGGCCCTGTGTTTGTTCGAATTGAGGTGTGATTTCTTCAGACCAGCCATACATAGTCTTGGGCGCGAATGTGTCGGTCAGAACGGAAATATTCGGTTATGTGAAGTTCTCGAGAGCCGCGATACGTTGCCTTCGTAGAAGCGGTAGGTGGTGTAGGAGAGTTGCGAATTGAAGTTTGCTGTGTTGCCGGTGTTGACGAGAGGTATGATGGAGGCCTTGGCGTGGGAATCTGCTCCGTGGACGGCGAAATTGTACAGGGCGTTGAGGTAATCTTCCGGAAGGCTGGAATCGTCGGCTGCTGTACTATGTGCTGTTATGCCTAGTGTGACAACCGGAGATCCGTAAGTGATCATCTCAAAGTCTCTAAAGTTGTCCTGTCAAACATGCTCTTCTCTCATGTCAGGCTGAAGGTCTCGGAGCCACGAAAGTCTTTCAGCGATAGACTCCGAGGCGGAATCACTGGAATACCGAATACAAGTATGCCAATCTCGATGTCAAAAGTCGAGACTCCAAAGAGACGCCGACGGGGAGCATCCATGGGCAGAAGCGACAGCCTTCTTCTGTGTAACCTCACTCAAGAAGTTGTCGTGCGGCCTTTCTTCGAGTGCCAGGCGAGGGCCGCGAAGCATCATGGCGCGACGTTTCGTGGCGAACTTTCGCTATGGGAGATATGGTGTATCGTCGCATCGTGGACCTGATTCTTGGGTTGTCAAAGAATGTGCACGCAGGAAAGCGGCCGAACATGCAGAGATGATAGTATTCACAGGGTACTGCTCAAGAAGAAAGGTGTCTATACATACATGGCGAATAGCCTCATTCCGCCAATTTCTTCGCCTTAGCCAAGGCTGCTGTGTTCCTTCCAAGATGCCCATTTAGCGCCGCTGTCATGCACTTCTCTAATCCCTCACTCGTACAAAGCTCAGCTGAATCCGCGCAGTCCATCCTCTTCGTCAATCTTCACGAGCGGATTGGCATCGAACCATCGAAGTAACTTTTGGTACACTACCAGCATGCAACCGCTCTGGATGCTCGTCCAAACACCTCTCGGTCCAACACCGCGGAACCATCCGGCGAGACCTTCTGTTCGGTAAATGATCTTGAGTGCCTGAGCCACGGATTCCGTGTCGAGCGACACCTGGCCATGGTGCTTCAAGGCCGTGCTGGGCCCAGACGTCGAGATTGGAGCACGCTGCTTGGGAGGTGCGGCAGGAGCCGGCGAAGGTCGATGTCGGGTCTGTGTAGGTGACGGAACAGGTGAGGCACCAGATGATGATTTCAGAGCTGACTTCTCTCGCGCCTTGGCTGCAACTTCCGGATCTAGCTCAGTCTGAATCCGCGTCTTCACCACATCCAGCGGACACGTGATTACTCCAGCCATACCGCCAGCACTAGCACCAGTAAGGAGTTCGAGTGGAAGTCCGATCTCCTTGCCAGGTCCAACCCATTCTTTGGCGATCTTCTGCTCTTGTTCGTAGAATGCGAATTGTAGAGCTGAGAACGGCAAATCGCGGAAGAGAGTGGCCTTGTATCCGGAGAAGAGCTCGCGCCAGCCCTCCATTTTGTAGATGGTTCGCAGGGCATGAGTGGTTGACTTGTAGTTGTACCCAGATGTGAAGAATGGGTTGTTGTATCGTCCTTGCAGCTGCAATCTCGTCTTCAGTACTTCGGTCGGCACGTACAACGGGCTCGCTGCCAGATCCGCGCACCATCCGGAAACAAAGTATGCAATGGAGGGAGTGACGCCCATGTCAATCATCGTTCTTTTACTGCTCTCGTAGCACCCAAAGAATATCATGGTTCCTGCCAGACTGCCAATGAACGCTGGCGTCACGCCTCCATATAACCCTCTCGCCCATCCCTCCTGCCTCAATATTGTCCAATACGTATTCCCCATGCTCGTGTACTTGGGAGGCATATGCGGATCGCCTTGCTGTCTCGTCTTGACCGTGTCCAGACTGTGCATCAGCATGTCTCCCATGGCGCCTCCGATGCCTCCCGCCAGGATAGCGTGTATGTAAGGTGGTCGGTAGGATTCATGGTCGACGTCTACAGCCTTTGCTGCGGAGACCTTCGGGTTATTCGCTGCAGGTCCTTTTGTCGTCCGTCGCGCATTCTGAACTGTCGGGCTCTCGATTCCATCGTCAATGTAATTTAGGGAAACCGGCTTCTCGGATGGAAAGAGGTATTCAGCCACGCGGGCTGATACCATAGGGAATGTGTCCTCTCCCTGATGAGGGAAGCATGCGAGGTTCCTTCAATATTTGATGTGCGCTAGAGCCAAAATTCGATCGCTGAAAGGACGAAATATGCGCGCTACAAGTGAATCGATGTGGAGAGTATCGTCGGGTGTCGCCTCGTGGTCCAGGAGATGGTGTATGGGGGTGTATGGGGGTGTAGGAGAGTCCGTATAGGAGAGTCCGTAGGTGCTCTTCTGGATGTTGAGCCCGGATACCGCAGAAAATGAATCCCGACCCCGAGCGATGACGTTCTTCTCCGTTGATTGGAGCTTCAGTTGCAGCTTCACCGTCAGCTCCTCTTCTTCATCCACACTGACATATTCCGGTCACCACTTCATCACCCTTCATTTGGCTGGAATTACTTGACAGTCGCTGGACAATTGTTGGCAATGTGAAGGTCCAGGGAGCGTCGTTGGATCGGAGCTGAATGCGGCTTCCTTGGCTTGTGACGGGAAGAGCCGGCCGGGATCGCGCTTGCCTTGTGTTGTCATTTCAAAACAACAACACGACCCACGTCCTGAAGCTTCACATACACAACCCACCTCGATCGGCCACTACTACATCAAACACGCGATATCAGCACTCATAATACGTGCATTGCAATCGCATAGCTTACGCGACCACAACGATACTATTTTGGTCCATACTTAACAGCGTACTACCATCGCGACTTTACCGACATCAGTGGGACACCCTCCAACGGCTCGCTTCCAACATGTCTCGTGAGTACGCGCGGGGTGCAATCGCAACATGCGGTTTCCTTAAGGCGTGTTGTTCTAACGTATGAAGCAGACTCGTGGCTACAGCGACAACGCAAACAGGCTCTGTTGGACCTCTCCACTGAGGCAGGCTTTGAACAGTGAGTATGGGCACGACGCGATTCATGAGCCATCTGCTGAACCATGGACCCAGGGATGTTGATCTCCGCAAAGATGATATCGTGGAGGCGCTCGACGAATACCTTAAGAAGAACGTGACGCGTCTCGGCCACAACCCAGCATTCGAAGGATACTATGGCACGAGACGCGCAACTCCCTTCAAGGCACGCGAGAGCACATCTGCCTTTATTCCCGGTAGCAACGATGAAGCGCCAGAGGTCAAGAGCGTGGTCAAGGGCAGAGGTAGACGCGCTACGAAGGTCAAGCAAGAGTCTGAGTGCGTCGCAATCCCAACAACGCAATCGTGCATTACACGCACTAACGCGTCTACAGAGACGATGACGCCAACATGTCATCTCCGGTGCTCGCCACGATCAAGAACACGGCTAGCAGTGCCTTGTCTCCTGTGACCTCCGCCCTGTCACCATCGGCACAGCTGACTGCTCGTACTCCCGCTACACGTACCATTACACGCAGGCGATCTGAACTCCCTGGGCCCCCATCTCCTTCCGCTGTCGCTGAACTCGCAGAGGAGCAATCGCAGCGCTTCATGGCCGGCCTCAACGACCTCAGGACTCTATCTGGCATCGATGGCCACATTGCCCACCTTCGCGAGCTGTGCTCTTCAGTCACTACCATCCAATTGACTGTGCTGCTCATCGAGGCTTTCGCCCTTCAAAAGCGCATGTTCCCATGGAAATACGCCTTTGACACCCCGGCTATGCCAGCTCTCAATATCCCAAGCACTGCGGTCTTTCTCCCGGATCTCTTCATTTTGCTCACTGGATACTACTGGTCGACCACCCTGCTCTACTCCGCGACCGCAATCATTGTGCCTCTGGTAGTCGCCTACTTCTACAATCTGACAATTCGCGATGTCAAGCGCGGCAGCGTTCGTGTCGCAGTTGCTAGGTATGAGGCCGACCCATTCACCTACAACATTGTCCGCGCGCTCTTGACCTACCTGGTCTATAATCAAGGCGTGACTTTTGGCTTCATCAGCCCAGAGACTGCCGAACGCGTTGATTTAGCCATCTGGGGAGGTCACACCGCTATGCTCATTGGATCCGGAGTTGGCGTGCTCGCCTCTCTGTATGAGGCTGCACAAAAGCGCGCGGTCTCATGACCGGCCTGACGGACATTTAAGCGAGGATGACATCCAGCATGGCGGGAAATGGATGATGGGCAACGAGAGTTTGATTTATCGCGAATGATACCAGAGGTCGATTTGGAGTTGTTTGGTTCGATTTGAACATATTTGGAGTGTGGTTGGAGGTGGATGTGTCGGCTAATCGGAGTCTAGGCGTTGTCAGGACCATGAACTGTACAGCGGATGCACCAGGAACGACTGTCGCTATGACGAACTTGAATGTTGGCGTTGTCGGATGACATTGGAGAGCCTGGATCGTTTTGCGCTCTGGGGATGGATTGTTTATTTTTGAGTTTGACAACGCAAAGTCTTTGATGTTTACCTCCGAACGGCCTTTTCCACTTGCAAATGAATGAACGATACTTTCGATTTCAAATGGTCTCCTTCGTCGAGGTCCTCTGTCTACCGTCTTCAATTGTTTAGGCATCGTCAATATTACGAAACGTGGTGTTACCTGCACGGATTCTGCTTGTCGATCTGGGAATCATCGATTTTACGAAACCCGCTAATTCGGACTTTTCAATGTAGTAAGCTGAAACAAGCCCAGAACAACTCGATATCTCACAAACATCATCTAATACCATCAAAAAGCTCATTGATGTCTGTCTTGGCATGTTTAGACATAAAAGTTGTCCTCGTCGTCGACGGTGGGCGTGAGAAATCGTCTAACCCTAAGCTGTCAGGTTGTTGCTTCACACTGGCACCGAAATACCACGTCAGGTCTGAATTGGAGATGTTTGTCGCTCCGAATAAGGACAAGTCACTTCTTTGATTTCGTAGCTATAATTCCTATTTTGATTGACCCCCCTCATTTCCTCTTCGTCCTTGGGCAAACTCTCCTTCAACACGTCGCGAATCCATTTGAACCGATTCCCTTCGGGTTGGATCGGAGACGGAAGCGGTGGCGTCTAGCCATGGCCATGGGATTCTGCTTAGGTGGATGCTGTATCTTAGTAGCGTGTCGGTTCTTTGGATTGATGCCTGCTCGACGTGCGTCTTGGGAGGTATTTCTCGAATCCAGCTGATGACAGTATTTCGTGTATGCTGTTGGGAGAAGAGGAGGGATGATAGTGAGTGCTGATGATTTCTGCACGTTTTTCGGTAGGGACGTTGAAATGTATTAATCGCTGCTTTGAAAGCTGTGGTGAGCTCTGATGGATCATCTGAGAATGAATTCGCCGCCGGGTTGGAGGAGGCGATGGATGCTTTAAAATCAGACAATTCTCTCTTCGTCCCTAATGCCCCAAGCAGAGTCCACTGGACCCAAACAGACTATCGAATTCCTCCATCCTCCCAGATCCCGAGTCCCCTCGGTCCAGTTTCAAGCTTAGAACAATCATGCTCGAGGAACGTCAGGATTTTCGATCCTGTTGCTTCGGAGTGACGAGATGTATACGTTGCATTTCCTGTGGCAATGTCTGTGGGAGAGGCATCGAGCCCAACAAACGCTCCCTCTGGAACCAGACATGCCAGTTTTGAAGTGAGAGCTCTGTCTCTGCATTTGAGGTGCAGGATTGCGTCCGTAGTCTCGATAAAGCCCGCAAAACTGTTGAAGAAAGGACAGGAGGACTGGTGATCGTACGTATGGGATGTGGCATGAGGAGCATCTTGGGTTGTGGTATCAGGTCCATCTTCATGTGGATCCAGTTGGCTGCCGTCTCGTGTCCGGAAAGTTGACTGGTCGTCCTCTCTAGCTTTGCCCTTGCCCGTGCCCTTGCCCTTGGGGTTTTGCTCATCGAGATGCGAGAAAGTGGCGATGGTATTCCGGATCCGTGTCCTCGGCAGACGCTTGTGCTATTGCGAAGTTTTTTTCATGGTGAGTGTTTCGACCTCGGATGTCGAGTACACCGAAGAGCTTCGATTATGTTGTCTGTGAGCATGCAGACCATCAGGCTCGTATGGTCCCAGAGTCGCTTCTGCTCCAGTACTCCCCATGTCCACGACCGGAGTAGGCGGCTCAACGTGAATCTCAATCCCGCTATCCTTCATCGAACTCACTTCCGGACTGGGTATTTGCCCATTACGCCGGATCCTCAATGAGTCCTCTCGAGGTGGAATCCAGTTCTCCAGTTGAAACGCCCAATCCGCAGAGACTCCTACATCTTCAGAAAGGTGTCAGGTTTGAAACGCCATGGCATTGTTTGTCGTTCCTCCTGCGGCTGCTGGTTCGTGTAACACGGGCTGGGCGTCACAGTGATAGCGAGTATCCCCCTGCGGACCTCGTGAGCGGACAGGGTGGCGATGTTTGAGTTGTTGTATAGACAAGGTTGAATAAGTACACATGGCAAGCTGGTAGGGAGTAAGCTTTCGCTGGTTTTGCATACCGACTGCGGTTACCACTTGTGGAAATTGCACGAAGATGTCGATAATTGTGTGCGTGGATACCTTACTGATGCCCTGAACGTGGTAGATGTACCATGAAGGCAGTATCTCGCTGGGAGCTCACTCTCGTTCATCGTTGGTGCTCGGTGCACGGCACGAGAGTTGCCGAATGCGGTCCGATACAGTTCACGATGTTGTGTAAGAGCTGTCGGGTGTCCTACAATGTTGAGACTAAACAGCAGGCCGTGAATTCCTCAACCAAGGCACGCACTATTGCTTCTTCTCATGCTGTCCAGCTCCGCCTTTGCCGGCGACGCTCTCGGCAACTTTACCGTCCTGGGTAGAGTCGATATACGTCTCCTCCCATCCAACAGTGATAGAGCTTCGCTCAAAGTCCCAGAAAGATTCCTCGTCCGGCTTCACGACTTCCTTGTAATATGGATCTGACATCTGACAATATTTCAATCAGAGCAGAAAGTCGAAACTGCGCACCATTCATAGCCTTCTCAAAGCAGCTGAGGTCCGGCATCCTAAGCTCGACGTATCCATCATAGTCTGCTGCGTTTTCGGTAGCGAAGCTGCCGAGAGATTTGAGCTTCTTCTCTGCTTCTGCACGGAGCCATGATGGTGTGTGGTACCGTATGTCCGGGGCTGTCAGAGGCATCTGAGTCTGAAGGGTAGGAGTCCAAGAAGCTGATATACCTGCGTGTAGCCGACAACACCGTGTTTACGCAAATGCTCGCTAACTTTGGGAGCATGAGAATGTGTCCAGTGATGATGGAAGTCCTCTTCTGACATGCCCGGTTTGCGATAGGCGAGTAAGGTGACTTTGTAGAGACCTTGCATTTGCGACATGACTTCGAATGGAGTTTTGAGGTGCCGATTTCGTGCTGAAAGTAGTACAATTGCTATCAGTAGGGTTTGTGAGCTTTCGTGGGCTCGCTGGCCAGGCGAACCATCCACGTTTCCAGTGAAGTATTGGTACGTGGCGGCATCAGGAGTATTCACGTCATAGACTGAGCTTGATGTGCGTTCTCGAGCGCGTACCATTCATAAAGCCAAAGAAACAGGAATCTTTGTCAGAATCACTCGCCCTCTTTGGTATTGCAACCGTGTTACGAAGCGAATCCCGTACTCGTGATTTTCTTGACGCGAATAAGGCTGTGCGAGGCTGATCGAGATGCGAACATTGAATGTGACACCATAGCCTCTCAATGCCATGCATGGCAGCGAAGCGTATGAGCTGTAGGGGGTCGACCTGGGTTGTGATGGTGGGTGGGAGAAATGAAGGCTGAAGTCGAGACTGTTTGGCGCTAGCGGGACCGCCCGACTCATGCCAAAGGTTTGGTGAGTGATTCCAATCATACCGCTAGCTCGATTCTCCGCCGGACTCCGTCAAGACGACACCGAGTATACTGGCAAAGATGCTTAACGCCGATGTGGTGCTTCACGACCCGAAGATGAGCAAATTTGAAGAACATTGAGATCTTCGACAGGAGTAGAGCGACTTGAGATACGTCCTTTGCGGCGTGGTATACAGGATTGCAGTGAATCGCCAGCGATTACTGACGCGTATTGTGTCGCACGGCTAAAGTCAGTACCTTGGAAGGCTTGAGCGGTAGTAATGCTGGCCATTCGAGGGCGCTGCCATAATATCTACTTGCACGCATAGTCGTCGCCTAGAATTCTCAAGAGACAAGGTTCTCTATGCGGCTGCTGGGCCGTTGCCCCAAGCAATGTGTTGTAGCATGTGCTCGATGCATCCCACTCCTCCCAGGCTACCAGGGCAAGCAGGAAGATATAGGTATTGTGATAAGAGCTGTGACTATGGCAAAGAGCTGAAGTCCACAAACGACTCGTGACGGAGCGCCAGCATACGAGACCACTTCGGGGTCTGGAGTGCAGATACAGAACAGAGCCCTGAATATAAGCTTTCCGCTTGGTGAAGTGCTTGGTCGCTAGACGAGCGCAGGATTTATCAGTCAGCTTATGTCCCCGTAAAAGCTCAACAACCGAGTGGCTACCTATGTATCTAAACTCGTTCGTTGACGTGTCGCAAGGCATTCGATCGGCACAACCCTATATCAATGTTTCCTTGCACACGATACTCGACCCAGCTAACTTTCCGAGCTGAAAGCAAGTATACCAAGCCGATTTCAACTTACATCAACTACTCAGCTCCCTTCTGCAAACATCCACTGCCACCCTATCAAGGAGTCTAGTTGGACACCACCGAAACCATGGGAACCATCGGCGAAGACGTCTACGGTGTCTTCCGTTACAATGAACCAGACCCTGCGTACTCAGCAGAGGATCGAGCATTATACTCGTTCCCAAAGGCAAAACAAGTCAAGGACGAGCATCAGAAGTTGCACGACTTTCGGGACTCATCAGAAGTAGTACACAGCCCTGCGGGAATTGATGTCCAAGGTTTCACCTTTCTCAAGCACAAATCGGCCTTGTCTGGACAAGAGTGGTTTGAAGGCACGAACGTTGAAGATGTCTACAGACCAGAGATGATCGACCTCATTTGCAAAACGACCGGCGCGAGTCGTGCTGTTGTCGATGGGTTCGGAATTAGAGGAAGGACAGCAACAGAAGAGGAGGAGAAGCAGGATCATGTTAATCTCCGTGGCAGTGCAATTGATCAAATGGCTTCCAAACTGCCGAGAGATAAGATTAGGGGTCCGTTACTTAGTAGCTGTTCTGCTGCGAGGCTGACTCATCTACAGTCCCTGGCAAGAATCAATCCAGCAAGTTGGTGCCAGCCCGAGTCATCCACGTTGACTACACCGTCAAAGGGCTGAGAGATACTGTGAGATTGTGTCGCAACGATATCCTGGAAGTTGCCAGACCGACAATCGATGCCGAAGACGCTGGGAAGAAGCCAAGATATGCGGTGTATAGCATCTGGGTGAGTATGCGCGGAAGCACACCGACTGCTCGCCGCTAATGCTTCGTCAGCGCCCTTTAAAACAAGTCAAACGCGATCCATTGGCTGTTCTTGACTGGCGAACGGTTGACAAGACCGAGGTCGTCCCAGCGAGTTCTCGTGTGTTGAGCGGTATCACTGAGTGTGGTGAATATCTCCGGGAGACCTTATACCCAATACCCGCGAAGAAACCCGAGGCTCACAAGTGGTACTGGATCCCAAACCAAGAGCCCGACGATGTGATCATCCTGAAGTTCGCGGACACTGCCGCGGATAATCTGGGCGAAGGAACGGACATTGCTGCACATACTATTCATGGTTCGCCTGTGGTTCCGGGTACGGAGAATGAGGAGCCTAGGGAGAGTATCGAATGCAGAATCATTGCCTTCTTTGACTAAATAGGTCGAATAGCAACATCTTTGCTCAGCTTCGTCGCCTCAGGCCTACATTCAGCAATATGTCAGATACGCCTGCAAAACAACAAGATTGCCAAAAAAAAGAAAGCCGCAGCGATGTCTTTAACGCTTGTTTGATTGCCTAGGCTCGATTTGCTGAAAAGTTTTCAGAATGGTGATGAATACCTCGTCACGCTCGCCAAGCTTTTTCATATGAGATTTTCGACGCTACTGGCTTCATCTCGGCGATCCACAAGACAACAACACAATGCAAAAAGAACACTCCATTAATACGTTCGTATTGATTCCCTGGGCAGAATATTGCAAAAAGATACTCCGTTAATGCGTTCCTATTGATTCCCTGGGTGGTGTTAGTCTTTTCGATCTTCGAATTGATTGTATCGTCCATTGGGCTATACTGACAGTACAGGGAATCGAACCCTGGTCACGTCGGCACTTTCAATGGCTCAGAAGAGCAATGAGAGCGACGTATGCTAGCCACTACACCATGCTGGATGTTTGATTGATGAGATGCTGACAATTGCAACTAGTTATAGATGCTTGCCCAAAACGTTCAAGTAATGATTGAGACATCATGTTTCCTTTCAATCGGGCTTGCAGGCCACTAGCTCACTGACAGAATCTTGAAGTTGATTCTCGGGTAGTGCAACCTCAGCTTGCCTTGATCGTTTGGCACATCAGCTTCCAAGACGATCTCATTCTTGGACAATCCAATCAACACGCCCTCATCTTTGTGCGTGAAGCCGAAATCAGTTGGTGCAATACTGATCCGTTGACCCTTCTTCAATCCCATCCCATCGTTGGCATCGAACGGCAGCTCTTGGGGTTCCGTATACCGTGCCTTCAGAATTCGGTCGACAACAAGTTTCTCCGCTTCCGCACCCTCATCAATCCCACCAACGCCAGGATAACTCTCCTCAGCAGCATCTGCCGCTTTCCGGAACCTCGCCACCCACTCATGCAGCTTCGAAAACTCCACCTTCCCCAAAGCCTTCTTCATATCAGCCGTAGCATCCTCCCCAGTCTCATCACCCATAGCCTCAGCCATATTAACCCCCCAATCAAACAGCCAACCCGCATGAATCTCCGCCAAAGTAGGTCCCTCTCCACCCAGAATCCACTCCCTCCCGTCCGCCAACATCTTCTCCAGAATCCCAAAATACAACCTCAATTGACTGATACACCACGCCCGATTTTCTTGCAGACTCTCTTTCGAAAACGCTCCGCCAGACCCTTCTGCTCGATCTTTCATCCAAACCGGATCCTGTACGAACGGAGCAGTCACGGGTATACAACCCGCCATCCTCCAAAATGGTCCTCCGTCGATAATGAAGTTCTCTAGCAGTTCCTCAAACCCACTCCCGAACCCATCTTTCGCCCCCAACCGTCCTTCTGGAAAGAACTCCTCCAATTTACTTAACATTAACCTCGTGTCGATATAGATGTCTCGACCGATAGACATGACTGGTATACGACGATAGTTTATGCCTAGTTGGTTCTGCAGGATTGGACGAGGCATGTTGGGCGGGACTCGAATTTGAGAGAAGGGGAGGGAGCGCAGGTTGAGGTAGCGGACCATGCGGCGTCCAAAGACGGATTCGGGGAAGTTGAAGAGGATGATTTCGCCGGGGTGGCCATTTGGGAGAGGGGGTTTGGAGGCCATGGTGATTGTAATTGTAGTTGGTACTGATGGTTGTAGTCGATTGGAAAGAGATTAGGGAGACGTTCTTGAGTAAAGAGATTTAGGATGTGCTGAGACTGTTGCTTTGCTTGAGTCTCTCGTGATATGTACGGCCAGCCAATGTCATAAATATGGGCCAAGGCAATAGTTCTAGCGTCAGTGGTGGGGTGGAGCTTTGCGCTTACCGAGGCTTTACGACACGAGAGCATCTTGTCATTTGGGTCACCTCAGAGGCGTCCAATGCAATGGCATGGATACCAGCATATCGTTTCATAAGAGCGTAAGGTATGGGCAAGCAAGGCAATGTACGAATATTACCGTTTGAGGCAAGAGTGTGAGCTAACCGAGGTTTCGCCGAAGTATCTTGATCACTATCGCTGCACAGTAATACTTATATCAGCAATGCTTAGTACACTACCATACATACACCTCCGGAAGTGTCGCCGGCGTATCCGTCCTCATCGACTTCTGAATCAACCCATCAAAAGCCGGCGCCTTCTCAACCCTAGGATTGAAAGGCGAGAAATCCCAAAGATACCCCAGAGTCCTTAACATCGAGCTTGCAGAGTACGAGCTGCTAGCACCGTCGGAATTTGTCCCATATTGCTCAACGAAGCCCTGCTTGACCCAGGGCGAGATCAACCAAGTGGGGAGTCTTCCGCCAAGACGATCAAACTCGAAGGTATAGTTCTGCCCACTTGGCGTCTTCGCGTTGTAGACGAGATTGTCTGGACGAACAGCTGCTGGTGGCGGAACGTGGTCATGGAAGCCGCCAGTCTCATCGAAGGTGATTAGGAGAGCGCTTGTCTCCCATTGTGGGCTTGCACGGAGCGCTTCGTAGACATCCTTGATGAGGTGTTCTCCGTCTGACACCAGGCCTTGGGGGTGCATAGATGTTGTGCCAACATCACAGTAGGATGGACCGATAACGGTGAAATGAGGGAGCTTGCCAGCCTTGGAATCGGTGTAGAAGTCGGCGAGAGGTACGACGAGCTTGGTATTGTTACTATCGTAAGTCCACTTGAACCAGAGAGCATCCTCCCCAGACGTATCCGTAACGTAATTCTTTTAGGTTTGATTGCTTTCTGACAGCTGCTGAAAGATCGATCGTTGTGTCATGGACCCATATTCAAAGCTATTGGCACCATATCCGGCGGAGGTACCAGAGTGCAGTGCGACACGATTTGGGTTGGTCGGGCCGGGAATGTCAGAGTGCTAGTGGTTGAGAGTGACGAAGCTCTTGGTGAGCGCAGTCAATACAGAGACCTGCGGCTCGGTGTAATAATTCATGACTTGTTGAGCCAAGAACGTGTTGTTCTTCTCTTTTTGTCCGTAGCTTCGGAGCTGCTCGTGGACGAAACCCTTCATTGATGGTTGCCACTTGCCTTCGGAGATCAGATTGTTATTTGGCGTGAAGTTTCCGTAGAACTCGATATTGTTTCCATAGATCGCATGGTCTGGGTCGTCAATGACGGAGTTGTAATCAGAAGCCTGCGAGCAAGCTTGGCCCTTGCTGGCATCTGTAAGGTTGAACGGATTGCAGAATGGTCCCGAGTTGATCGAATTGTCAAGTCCTTTAGTTGTCTGTCCGCCGAGAAGGTTGTCGAGAGACCGATTCTCCATCACTAGTACGAAGAAGTTCTTGATTTTGGACTTCATGTTCTGCACAGATGCGGGCTGGCCGCCTGCCCGGTTCTGAACGGCTGCATTTGCAGTTGCAGTAAGAACCAGCAGGCCCAACAGCTGACTGAAGTGCATCGTCAATAATACAAAGGAGTCGATTGCGAAATGACCGTCAACAAAATAACACCCACTTACCTGGTCTGCGACTGCAAAGTTCTTATACCACAAGTCAAGTCCAGTAGACTGAATCAAGCCATTGCCTTTTGCCATCCAATGGACTTAGCCGAGATGCACGTTCGTTGCGTTAGCTGTTGTATCAGTGGCCCAACCGGGTGAATAGAACACGAGAGAATAGAATCGCACTCTTCCACATGGCAGAACTTTGCAGTGGCGGAAGAGGACGCATGGCAAATACTCTCTCAAGTCCACGCTGTGCCTTCGAATGTGATCGCAAAGAGCCAATATATCCAGGATGTCGGACCACGTGTAGTTGACGGCGCCGAACTGCCGAACGAATGTAGCATTTCCAGGGCATCAGCAGCGCAAGTGTAGGTGATAGTGGATGCGACCTGCAGGTAAGAATATGACCTGCTTATGAGAGGCGCAGATCTTGACTGTTGCTGTCGTAGAGAGGTCCACTCAAGCCTCACAAGCTTCGCCATCAGACCCTGCATTGCTCTTCGGCTGCGAATATGTCTGCCCTGCGTATGCTCCTCAGCTCTTGTCGAAATGATCTGCCAATGCGCATGGCTTTGGACTGTCCGCAGTCTTGAAATTCTCCGTTCTGACACGTGAATGTTGTAGTGTTCGGAACGACATCCGGCGCAATGCTTGGCATCTGCACCCCTCCAACGACCTGCCGGGGACAGCAAGGCTGGCCAGTATCTGGTCGGACAGTAGTTCGATACTGCCGTGAGGGGAAATATTCTTGCGAAAGGTGCAGAACGAAAGCTGTTTCACTGCGTACGACGACAGCAATGCGGACATTGAGGAGCTGTTTGCTGTATCAGTCCATGCTCCCAAGGCGAGATCCAGCAGACCTTGGCCGTGCGAATTGAAGTCTACTCGCTTACTTGACCCCCAAAAAGTGGAAACTGCCAGTGCTGTCGACAATGATGATCATTACAGTGCCACTGATTGTGTCGAGCCCCCGTCGAGTTCATCCAAGGTATGTTGATCGATCTCCTCGTTGGCGTGCTGTCATTGCGAACATCTGGCTGGCTAGTGTCGAGGCAATCGAGCGTAAGATACTTTGAGCGCTGTCGGATTTCTGAACCAACACGCCGGATCGGTATTCCATCGAGCAAACCTTAGCTTGCTCCTGCCGAGCCTGCACGGGTGTAATCGGGCGCATAGGAAAAGATCCCAGCCCCAACCAACGGACCGAAAGCTTCATGATGCTTGTGAAATTCGCTCGTTCACGAACCATACAACAACGAATCGGAGGTTCAATCTCGCATCGACACGTGTAGACAACTACCGCAAACGCCCCAGGATGGTAAGGAGAGAGAGTTGCTTTCAAAGCAACGCCGGGATCCTCGAATTTTGTTGGTTTGGTTGGAGGAGTGCATAGATGCAAACAAAGACGCGCTTTGCACCAGCTTTCTGGAGCAGATCCTACACCGTCTTTTCGTCGTTGTAGGTGCTAAATTTCCGGTCATCTCCAGCCGTATTAACTACAGATGGAAGCTCCACCCTCGCCGAGATGGAAGCGGCATATGTCGACGATCATCACACCCTGGAAACGGAAGCCTTCGAAAGATCTGGAAACTGTGACTGTACGAGGATACGTCCCACCGCAAGCAGAACTTGAGCCGGATGCAGAAATTCCCTCATGTTTGGCAGACCTGTCAATCAGGCCGCTGACGCCTTCTAAAGAACCGCCGCTGGAGCTATTCGACACTGCTCCATTGACAAAGCCACAAGACATCCGAATTCTCCAGCTCGAGCCGGCGGAGTCGCCATCAGATCCGCTGAGCGCCTGGCTGAGGGTAGGGAATTTGACAGCATGTTCTTCTTACGATGCCGTATCGTACACACGAGACTACCACGTCCCAAGCAATCCATTGCTGTGGCCATATATGACGGTCTCGGGATTCCTGGTGTACGTATCGAACAACATGCTGGACTGTCTCCGGAGACTGCGGCTGCAGGACCAACCTCGAAGACTGTGGATCGACATCTTTTGTATCAACCAGCGTGATGCATATGAGCGGAGTGAGCAAGTGGCTATGATGGGCAGCATCTATATGACAGCCGAGAAAGTCCTGGTCTGGCTGGGCGAGGAGCAGATGAGTGTCGACGATGGCGCTTTCGTATTCGGCCTGGCCGAGAAGTTGAAGTGTGTTGATAGTAGTGAAGAAGGTCGACAGCAGTATCAGCGGCTTGCTGCAGCAGAATACTGTGAAGACCTCTTCTTTGAGGAGCCGAAGCGGATGCTCGAGCGTTTCATGAGCCGTCGATACTTCCACCGCAGATGGGTGATCTCAGAGCTCTACCATGCTCATATGATCGAGGTGTATTGCGAAGGATATTGCACGACATGGCTCAATTTTGTGCAGACTCTGGACGTGCTCATCGGAGTCTTGGCACCGTCGGTCAGGAAGACTCATGGCAAATCTTCTTCGGTTGACGTGGGCGGGGCGTCAGGTCTTCCTCAGTACTCGCAGTTGTCAGAGGGAGAACCAGAGCTTCGTCATCGCCAGATCAGCTTTCTTCCAGCGGAGGTGGAGCGGCTGCGAAATGAAATGGATGGAAGTGGAGTGCACACGATCATTCCTTCAATGGTAGGACTGGCATATTTGGATTGTGCGGATGCGAGAGATCGCCTGTACTCGCTGGGGAGCTTGTGGGGTATAAAGGCATTCCAGATCGACTACTCCATTGAGGCCGAAACCGCGTATCTGCTCTTTGGAACGAATTTTGTCGCCGCGTGCCAACGCCAGTCGATCACGAATCCTATTGATCAACTGCTAGTTGTGTCTGCGCACCAGGCTGGAGATGCGAGACGATCTCGAATGAGAAGACTGCCGACCTGGGTGCCTGACTGGAGATGCAGGACACCGGAGCAGGTAGATGATGTGGCGAATAGCGTGTCGAGATTCGAGGTATTGGACTCACGCATCCTTCAAGTCAGTGTCGGCTGGTACGGGACTGTTGACATTCCACAGAAAGGCGTTGTGAGGCTGGAGCTTCCCCGGAGTGCAGGGCTGATCGACGCGGACAAGTCCCAATATTTCAGGTATGAGCCAGTGCTTGCAAGGTTCTGTCCAACACTGAAAGATGGCGATCTACTGTGTCAGCCGGTGTCCTTTGATCTCAAGACAGGATCGGTCATGGCCACGGTGCTCCGCCCGACATATAGTGAGCACTTTGCCAAGTACCACATCATTGGACAGTTTCCACTAGGTCTCTTCGGCACCCGAGCGTCAGCGTCTGCGAAAATTCAGGTCGTTATCTTCTAATAGCGACGGCTGCAATCGACAAGCACTGGGGGAAATCGTGATCGAGTGAGTGGCAAAATCTATGCCAGAGAGCACGCGTCGTGGCATCACAACTCAGTCTGTGTTGTTGATGGATTAACGACTTGATATTACGAGATCTCCAGAGAGAGAGAAGAAGAAGGAAGGAAAGTCGGATGCCAAGGCCCCAGCGACCCGATTGTCAGCTATGCCCCATGAGGCAATGACGACAAGGTACATCCTTTATGTGTAAAGGCCGAATGATGAAACGCACTCGGGACTATTAAGCTTCCCTATGTAAAATGTAAAAATTGACAGTCTAACTCAACGAAGCAAGCTCGTTCTCACTTCGTTTCACCACGACTGCCATCTCTGAGATTGACCGCAGCACAAGCAGTGCTGGTGCTGCGGCTCATCATGTTGTACAACATGGGTTCCACCTCAAACCGCTCTGGGAATCGATAACAATATACTCTCGACTCTCTCGAAGGCCTTCTTCTTCACCAAGGTAAGCTGATCAGAGGTGGTAGAGAATGGCTTCATAGATCTGATGAGAAGATATCGACATGAGGAAAGGCAAGGACGTTCAAAACATTTATTCACGCCCAGCTGATGGGTTCAATAGCACACTGATAGTAATGGAGTCCAATAATGATATCTTCGCTAACAATATATACATTTCATATCCAAAAAAGCCCCTCAAGCTGCTACCGTACTCCTCGTAATCCTTCTATCTCCATCATATCCATCCTATCATTCAAACATTACGAAATTCTATGCCTGCACATACGAATCCACCGCCATCGAATTCGCCTGAATTTGACAGAAATCCCCATGCGCCGTCCCATTCGCAGCCGTAGTATCCGCATAAGCCTTCTGCACAGCCTTCTCAATCTCATACACATAACTGATTGCGTTCTTCGGATCAGTCGCGCCACCAAGCTTGATCAATGGGCAGCTTCCAACGCCAGGGTTGGCGGCGTTTCCAAACGTCGAAATGGCGTTCTTCAGAGCGGTGTATGCGTCCTTCGCAGACTGAGTGGCTGGTGAACCGGATGGGAGATTGTTCAGCGCGGAGATGAGAGCTTCGGCTGCGACGAGTGTGGCTTGGTAGGTTTGGCCGAGTTTGTTGGGGTCGTAGCCTTGAGAGTTGAGGGTTTGAGCAACGGCGTCGTTGGAGGCGCCGTTCGCTGGTTGACCGAGGACGTCGGAAACGTAGTAGTCAATTAATATGAGGTTTGCGTAGGCGTTACAGTAGTCTCCAGTGATGTTGGCTGCGGAGCTGGCGGTGTTTTGAAGGTCCAGGGAGAGTTGTGAAAGATCGCCTTGAGCGGAGTTCAGGAATTCGATAGCGATTGTGCCGTTGGTTACACGGCCTTCGGCGGTGATGGGAGGGCAGGCGGAGCTTGTGACGATGCCGCCGATGGTCTTGAACTGAGAGTCTGCAGAGGCATAATCGCTCTTTGCACCGTCGACATTGGTTTGGACGATGTCATTGGCGAGGTCAACGATTGTCTGCTGGAGGTTGATGATATCTTGTTGGGTGGATTGGGATGCTGGGAGGTCGACTGGAACGGCGTGGGTGAAGCCGAGGAAGGCGGCGACCGCTAGAGCGAAGGTGTTAGATATCATCTTGGAGTGTATGTAATAAGAGGAAGATGGTAGATGCAGTGATTTTGTGATGAAGAAAAAAAGAGTATGTCTTGCGATTTCGTTGTGATGCTAGAGGATAGTCTTCGTAGCAGAGGCAGATGTTAGTCTTTTATAGAATCCAAGTCGATCTTATTCTCGTATTGTATTTCCAACCAGGTGGTATGGGTCTGCCAATCCAGTATTGATGTTGCCGACCTCCGTCTAGTTTTAGCGGTCTATAGTATCACAAGAGGTCAGCTAATACGACTGTATAGTCAGAGCGTCGCTACAGACGTCACAAGTGTCTTCGTATAACATGGTAGCGTGACATCTTCACGTCGTCCAAATATAGCGCAAGTCAGGTGAAGTCACAGTCTGCTAGTCGCACATGGCCGGCCTTCAATAATAATGTGACGATCACGTCGGGGTTCTTGAAAGATGGTAGGCTGGAGCTGAAATTCTCACTTCCCTTATGGAGACTTACCAGGTAGGCGGTGCAACAGCATCACGCTTCAGCTGGCAAGTAAGCTGGTGACGCCACTGGTAGAGCT
Organism: Nothophaeocryptopus gaeumannii; assembly: GCA_031771865.1. NCBI lineage: Eukaryota > Fungi > Ascomycota > Dothideomycetes > Mycosphaerellales > Mycosphaerellaceae > Nothophaeocryptopus > Nothophaeocryptopus gaeumannii. Next base: position 310,080 of record JASISA010000003.1, read on the forward strand.
GATGCAGGAACAAAGCTTACCTACCGATCAGATCCGGATACCGCCAGACACGCAGCCACGCAAGGCGTTAGCTCACTTGTGCTCACCGGCGAAAATGATAGAGTATGCGACTAGTCGTGATCCCATACCGAACGCTTTCAGTCCGCTCCTCATACAAGGCATGCTCGGCGATGAGTTCCGATTAGCGACAAGTTCACATTCCGATTGAGACCAAAGAGGTTGCAGTCCACGAAAGAAGTTCCTCGCGGATGCAGCGGAAACATCCAAGTTGCCAATAGGGCTGTAGAGTTGCAGCGCCGAAGGAGCAACAAGGCTCAAAGCTTGTCTGAAAATAGGGATTTGCCGTTCCTTTTTCAGTCCTACATCATTGACAATCAGTATGGCTCATCATACAAATGTACAGAGGTATCTCATGCTCAAATGCGAAACGTCGTAGCTCTCTCCAAGACTTTACCACAACCACTCACGCTTCGAAAGCTCGATTGATGGTTTGGAGTGAAGTCCATGCTAAAGGCCATTCGCCCTCCCATCCGGGCCTGGTGTTAGCTCTCTGAGCATACTCTTCAGCTCTCTCACCTCGTCCATCAATTTCCTGACTTCCAGAAGCGTGCCGTCAACGACAACGTCTGGACTCGTGTCTTCGACGCGCTTGCTCCAGCCGGTACCTTCAACATCCAACTCTCCCTCTAGCTGTTCCCACTCCTCAATCGTATCGTCGTCGCTTTCTTGCCGGCTGCGATTGAACTTGACGATTCGCGCTGTTCTGGTTTCCAGCAGTGCCGTGATGCATAGCAGAGGGCTGTATATGATTCCCATGACTATGTCGTTGAGCTGTTCGTATCGCGCTTTTGGCATCCACCATTCGAATGGCAATATCAGGCCAAAGATCTCGATCAGATTGAACGGGGCGATGAAGACGTTCTCATCAGGCGCTCGGACGAATTGCATCGTTTTCTGCGCGAACAATGCAAGATATTCGTCTGTCGCATTGCCCGTAATGTCCTCGTACGCAGAGTTGTAGAGAGCGATCAGAACATTCAGCAGAATGACAATGATGACGAAGTTGTAAATGTAGTAAAGGATCAATCCAAACGGCGGCGCGAAGTTGTCCCATTCGTCGAAGATTGGGTCACCCATGATCGCGTTTAACATAGCCTTGACGATGAAGTTCGAGGCAGTGATCTGCTTGTCAACCTGGTCCATTCCAATGAAACCTTGGAAGAAGCCGATCAGTACGATAATGAGAAGCGCGAAGAAGATCAGCGACTCTTTCATCATCACCTTAAGAACGACAAGCATGGCGCCGAAGAATCGGAAACTGTCCAGGTACAGCATGAGTCGCATCCAGAACATCGGCGCGCTAAAGGCTAAGAAGTTGTAGCTCAGCTCGTTCATGTGGTACCTTCGGGGCGAGCCCCAATCATGGCCAAGTGCAACCATGCGGAGGACGAAGGATACCAACAGCAGCGTGTAGAGGGTAGTGTTAAAGATATTCCAGAAGCCGAAGTAGTATCGGCCGATCTTGAGGAACTTCGATGTCTCGTCACAGATAAAGCCGGCGGCGAAAATGTACAGCAGCCCCTCGACGACATCCAGCTCGCCGCCGGCATTGATGGTGTTGATGGCGCCTGTATACAGTGCCAAGAAGGTCAAAGAGATCAAGACCTGCAATCCGTTCTGGTACTGCGGCACGCGCATACGGTCTGGGTCGAAATGATCCCAGTAGTTTGTGCTCGTCTTGAGCTTGTAGTCCGTGAAGCGCGAAGGATCGTCCTCGTCTTGAACGAGCCAGCCTCGCCATAGATGGTTGATGCACTTCTGATATCCGGAGCTTCCTATTACTCGGACAGCATGAATGTCGACTGCCTTTTCTATGGCATTGGCGGCCGCAGTGTCCTCTCCATCGACAACAATGCTGTATCGCTTCAGGAGCACCTCTTGCATAAGGTAGGGCAAGTCCTCCTCATCTTCAATGATGTGCTTAGCAAGAACCTCGCAAGCCTCTGCTCTCAAGTCGTGTAGATCCGCATCCCAAAGCTCCAGTATCGCCTGCTTCTTGAACCAATGCTTCACCATCAGCAAGCAGTACACGACGCATGCGCCATGGTCCTCGTCGGAGCCGCTGATCTTGCCAGCAGACTTGGCGGTCTTTATGACAGCTGGAGTGATGACATTGGAGTGAGGCGCCGTGATGCGCTCTTCAGGTAATTCGCATGGGATCACTTGTTCGAGCTGGTACTTTAGTCGCAGGGCCACGAACGTGACTTGCTTCGCCGGGATCGCGGATACGATGTTGTCTTCGCGGTGAGAAGGTAAGAGTCTCGTCAGCTCGTCATGAAGGCCGCGGTGCCGGTCATGGTCGTCCGAAGAGAATATCCTCCCCCAATTGACCATATCTCAGGTCGGTGCAAGTCTGTCGCAGGTGGGTATAGTAGTTGGATTGTCTGCCAGCAATTGATCAGGAATAGCGAGGGTATTAGGGACTCGCGAGCAGTTGAGGCTCAGCGAAGGATTCTCAAATGAATTGGTAGTGTTTTCACAGAGAATGGGACGAGGTTAGTTGGTGTGTTGCGAAACAAGTTGGCAGAGCTGGAGAGCTGCTCAAGCTCAAGCTTGGCCACGCGCAGCGACGTCAATCAAGCGCGTGGCTGCACGGTCCACAGACAGTGGCCTGTTCGTTACTAACACGCGCCGGCAACGCGTTCCCCAATCGTAGCCCTCAATCGCCGACGAACACCTTTGTCCATCGCCCAACATTCACCTCCCATTCGCATGTGAAAGCCTTAATCAGACTTCACCCTACCCACCATGCCTCCCAGAAAGAAAGCGCGACTCTCACAAGCAACGTCACCCGCTCCCGAGTCGCAATCCAAGACGCCCACACCAGCCGAGGAGACCGATGTGGAAGGAACCCCAAAGCAAGACGAAGATGCATTGCTCAATGACCCATGGACAGACGAAGAGGAGATTGGCCTGTTCAGGGGCCTGATGAGATGGAAGCCGACGGGCATACACAAGCACTTCCGCCTCATGGCACTACACGCTTGGCTGTTGGAGGAACGGTACATACATCCAGCGAATCTACACACGCGACCTGCTGGGATATGGGCGAAGCTTAATACGATGTTCGACTTACCGGCACTTGATGCGAGGGAGGATGCGCGGCAGCTACCTGCGCTGGACACAGATGGAAGCAAGAAAGAAGTCGAAGCAGAGCCAGTAGATCACGATGCCGATGTGTACAGCGAGGCTGCGAACAAGATTGATGAGGAGGATTTCGCACTGCCGGCAGAGGAGGGCTTTGAAGATGAGATGTGGAAAAGGCGAATACCAGAGAATGCTGCGGAGCCAGATGAGGATGGCGATTCTGAGCCGGAGCTACCCGAGCTGAACATGGCAGAAGACCCTCCTGTGCGGTTTGTGCCAAGCTTCAGTGTTGAGCCGAGCGAAGCGGCAACTCCGGGCACTCGAAAGAGTAAAAATGCGAGTGCGAGAAAGGCTGTCGGGAAAGCTGCGGCGAGTACCAGGAGGAGCGCGAGGCAAGCTGAAAGCACGGCTGATGAGGAGGAAGTTGCGGAAGAAGAGGAGCCAGAGGAAGCTGAAGAAGAGGCCGAGGAAGAAGCTGAAGAGGAGGAAGAGAGCGAGAGGGAATCTCAGGCAAGCACGCCTGCACCCAGGTCGACGAGATCCACGAAGAGCACGCGAGGGAAGCCTACTGGGAGACCGAGAGGACGACCTCGCACGCGGAAGTGACTGAAGCTAGCAAAATCCGATATAATGCTGCGCATTCGCTGTTGGAGCACATGTTTTGTGTCACAATTTACGCAACAACCAATCTGCCAAATAGTATGTTCCCAGGCGTATTGGTACAGTATCTACCACGTTCGAACGAATGATTTGCGGTGAGCCCCAGTGAAGTCTCGGGTACCTTACTCCATGCTCGACATACTGGGTTTGAGAGCGTCAACACAGCATTACATGCCCGATTGGGATTTAATCCCGAAGGATGCCAGTTCTGAGGTGATATTTGCTCACTACATTTGCTCTCACATGCTGATGTGCATTCGTCATCACAAACAACGACGGATTCGGCATTCTTTCTACGGGCATGTTTTTTACCGATACTGCGATATGAATGCGATTGTGCTGGAGTCCGAACACCATGTCCCATTTGCAGTCCGGTCGATATAGTTCCAGCCAGCGCCAATCGCCTTGCTGGTGAATACGATGTGCGATGAACCATGTAGATCGAGTTTCTTGAATTGGAGAATCTTCCACGTGGTGAATGGTGGCACGCTTACCGTCCACGGTTGTCGGCGGCCGGCACCCATCATTCTTGTGGAATAATCAGAGCCTCCGTACATCCAGTTCTCTAGTCTCACGTAGCTGATGAGGGTTGCGAAAGCTGGTAATTGTGCTTGATGGTGCTGCCTGTCCTGCCGCTGATGGCGTTCTGCTTGGACTTCAAGGCGAGTACGTAGGTGGACTTCTCCGCCTCGCAGACCCCGGTTATGTATGGCCCGTGCGCCAGCTCCTCAACCTCAGTCCGTGGAAGGAGACTTTACTACAGCCACCGCCTATGAGCTGAAGCGATATTACTTCGACATGTAGCATGAGTACAGATTTCAATACAGAACTCTTCCGTAATATCTCGCGGCGCGGCAACCGAGCATGATTGCTTTCCTGGCCACGTAAGCCCAAGGCGTTATCATCCTCGACGACGAGCACCCCTGGAGTTCTGACATCCTGTCCTCCACATTCCATCTTAATCAACTAATACTGCCAAGATGGCTTTCATGGACATATTCAAGGTAATCGTTTGCTATTCAGAACGCCTCAGCAGATGACTGACTGCCATCAGATCCTCTTCCTTCCCGCAATAATCGCCGCCGGGATCTACCTCTTGCTCTCCGTCGTCCTCATCCCACTCATCAGACATCACCGCGAACGATACTCCCAGTACCTACCTCTCGACTCAATACAGCAACATACGAACTCTTTCCGCGACCGGATAGGGAACTTCATCATGCGCATGGTCGTGCCGCGACGACAGATGGTCGTGGATGCTGAGGGTGGGGCCTGGAGTCGGAGAGGATCAAGAAGCGGGAGTGGCGACATCTTTGGAGATGAAGAGGGAGATAATATGGCAGGATTTGATGTCAATAGGATTGACCGGACGGTGAGGGGTGGAGATGTTGAGGCACATCGATGATGCGTTGAGGAGGTCGGACATGAGTCGTCTGCGGAATGGCATAGTGCCGTATATGGATACAAAAATGGCATGCTCAGGTGCATGCTAGGGCCCTGAAGGCCGAAGCAAGAGATGCAGGCCTCCACCGCTTTTGAGCAGCAGTGATAACAGAACCATAGCAGTTTGAATGTGAGGAAGATCGAACCGCCAACGACGACGTGAGGTCGGGCATCGGGCAACAGGACGTGGGTCTATCGCATGTGCGAGGCCAGCGCCAAAACAGGAAGGAAGCAACATAACAGGGAAGTCGCGAGCTGCTCTTTCCCCAATCTCATTTCAACTTCATCTCTTGCAACACTTCCCGAAGACGCCCACCTCCCCCCACCTACGTCCGCCTTCGCAACACTTACACTTCACCCGCCCACCATGTTCGATTGCACCGGCAGCCTCGAGATCTTTGTCTCGCGCATCGATTCCCAAGAGCCGAACCCTCGCTATCCGCCGTCATCATCACCGCATGCACCTGACGCCGATGGCAACCTACAGCCGACGCAACTACCGACCCAAGAGCGCTTCTTTGTTTGCGCTTTCATAACCGAGAAATTCGACTGGATGGGAGCCGACGTTATCAGGATGAACTTCTGGCTTGACTATGGCGCGCCACAAGCTCGGGAATACATCTTGCTGTCGGAGTGCAGCAGTATCGGGCCGAAGCTGCGAAGCGAAGCAGAGCAGCAGTATCATGATGGCTGTTTTGCGGGCATGCGACGGCTTGCAATGAAGTCTGCAGTCTTGTGTCCGGGTACGCCACCTCTCAACAACCGTCATTTGGATACAGAAGCTGACAGGTCAAGTTGGTGAGGACATGCTCCCACTCGAAGCCCGCGAATACGACCAAGGCAAGCTTGTGATCACTCTGCAGCGTGGCTACAAGATGTCAAACTACTTGGAGAACGAGCAACGAGTCGAGCACGTCTTCCAGCCTGCCAGAGAAGCCATTGGCCAGCCGGTCACTGTTACCTTCGGCTATGCTACCCAATGTGAGAACTTTCAGTTGAGAAAGGCCAGCTACGATGCTAACAGTTGCCAGTCCGAGGCGCCGTTCAGTTGACTTCTACGACGACACTTGCGGCGTTTCATCAGCCAAGCCTGCAGCTCGCGCGTGCGCCAGTGCTAGGCAAGCGCGTCCGAGAGGTATGCTTCGACTGCTGTTCTCCGTATGTGCGGTGCCATTCTGACTAGTGAAGTAGGAGGATCGAGTTGCAGATGTCATTCAGTCTGCTGCTCAAGAGCCACAGTCGAAAAGAACGAAGCTCCTCCCTGAGGAATCTTTTGCGGTCGACGTTGACGAGGGTTCGAAGTACCACGGGCCGCTGTCGCCAAAGTGGATTGCCGATTCTGATATGTAAAGAGAAGTGACGCCAGCTGATTTCACGAGTGTCTGGATCTGCACCACTGCTGCGATATAAAGACAGATCATGTGTGCTTGTTGTCACCATTTGCTGAAGTAGATGGAACACGTGTCAGGTGGAAAGCATACTGAGTTCAGTGTTGATTTGCACATGCACTTTGCGCGCCTCATCTCTGCAACTTTCACTTGACCCTGAATGTTCAGAACGCATGTGCTGAAATCCAGTAAAGGACAGCTATCTCTTCTCCGTCCTTTCTTGACCTTGACATCCACCTGACACAAGCAACCTGCGCTCTCCACGACCGCCGACAGACACACAAATCCAAAGACCCACATCCTACAAGCTCACGACATCATGTTCGATCGTAAATCTGGCGCAGAGGTCGTCATTAAGCCTTTTGGCGAGCACATGGTTGCCTATTCGGAGTTTGAGGCACCGAACACTACAGACATCTCGACGCAGGGTCGCAACGAGCGGTACATCGAAGCTGTTAGCGGTCAGCGCTTCATAATCGAAGTGAACCTCACCGAATGCTTCTCCTTCCACGCAGCCAAGCAGGTTCGAGTAATCTACGACGTCGACGGCGGCATTGTCAATATCGCCTACCACATCACCAACACAGGAGGAAAGAACCACGGAGAGCTATCTGACAAGCTGAAGGACTACCTTGCCATCGTGTATGGTCATCCGAAGCGAGTTGGGATGGAATTTGCAAAGCTCGATGGCGGTGAGAAAAGACGCTGGCCCTATTGACCTGACAGAATCGCTGACGGTGGCAGTCGACAATCCCAAGCTCCTGACACAAGCCGAGGAGCGGCATGAAGCAGATCGACGTGGCAAAATCGTTGTCACGTTACAGCGTGGGAACATCATGGCGGCCGCAACTGATACAGATCGAAAGCGGGAGGGGGACGAAGATGTTCCTCCTGACAACGTCTTTCTCTCGCAGAGAACCACAGAGAAGGTCATCTACAAGTTTAGACGCACGCACTCTACGATGCTCGACTCACCACTCTTAGACGAGATGATCTACAGCTGACAATCAATAGGCCCGTGGTTGTTGGAGAATGCGACCGCCCCAAGTACGCAGCTCCGTTCAAGCCATTTGACAAGCATGGCGAAAAGATTGAATTTACTTTCTATTACACTACTCGCTGTAAGTTGTGCACAGCATCAATCTCCAACACGTCGCTAAAAAGTTCGTAGCCTGGCTCGTGATGAAGGGCGTCTTGCCGCCAATCGAGACACGAGAGGAGCTCATCGTGGTAAGTCCCGTCCACCTTCAATCAGAACTGCAGTGACTGACGTGACATCGCTGGAAGAGGAGCAAGAGAACCCTGCCAAGAAGACCACGGTTGAGCTCATGAAGATCAAGAAGGAGAAGAGCAAGGGGAAAGAGAGAGCGATCGACCTTAGCGGACCATCCGAGGACCGTGCTGCTAAGCGCGCTCGTCTACAGAGAAAGCTGGAGATCCTCAAGGTGCAAGCCGAGCTCGCCGAGCTGGACGATGAGTAGGGATCAGGAACGGCAAGCTCGTGATGCGGCCGCGATGATGATGCCTTGAGCGGATCCAGGACCTTCGACATGGACTTTCGAGGATCTGGACGTCTGCATGACCCTGCGAGACAGGACTCTGCACCTTCAGCCACACAGGCTTTGGACGTGCTAAGCAAAAGTTTGCCTTGTGGAAGCGTTCTGCGATTTGCGTAATCGAATGGAAAGCATATATCAGACTGGCTTCGCCACTACGGCTCTCGTCCAAGAGCCTTCTCTCATATGCCTAGATGGAACATTCCTAGAAGTCTTATCGACTGTGATCTGCTTCCATTTCTTGATATGACCTCTGCGACACGGAAATTCGCGTGGCTTCATATGACTGATCGGGACCTAGGACCCCTGCATTCTAGATCTCTCTCAAGATTATTCAACGCGCTCCGAGACTCCGCACCATCATCTTGTCTGAATCATTCCCGTTCTATAATGTCCGGGAGGCCGCTACGACCCAGGATGACTGTACCCCTTGGGCTACGATCCTCTACTCGTACACGAAGAAATTCCTGCGTTCAATCAAGAAAGCCTATGCTGCTCGCGCCGAGAAGAGGTTCAAGGAGTTGAAGGCACTGGACGTCATCGAGATCGGAGTGGATCGGCACTATTCGCTGCCAAGGGTGTGTGAGAAGTGGGTGAAGGACAAGGAGGAGATTGTGAAGGCGATTCGGGAGGTGGCGAATGCATATTTGAAGGAGGAGTAGGTGGGGAGAGAGGTGGAAGATTATCACAAGCGGACATCACTGGTGAGCATCGCCCTGGACTCCAACATATCGCCTTCTGGACGTCCATCCCACTCACATCCAAGGGGTTCAAATCGACATTCTCAACACATTCCAGTCATCCGACTCTCCGAAGTACACACCCTCAGTCCGTTCAGAGCGTCTTTGTCTTCTATCCACCAGCGAACAACAATCACAACACGATGGCTGAGATGATGCGATCACTTCGGATGTTCGGCCTCACTGTCAATGCGCCGGCCTCGACAATGTCGACGTTGGCCATCGCTCGTTGATTCAGAGTCAACGTGAGGTCGGGCCTTCGAAAGGAGATGGCGAGTGGAGTAAAGGTGCGGATTTTCTGAACACATGACCTACACAGTTACGGGAAATTGGGAAAACATGTGGATTGATAGGATGACATGTCGATGGCAAGATATGCTACATACCGCTTCAGAAGGAATGTCCGAACCGCAAAGGAAAACGGAGGGTCTCCCAGCCTCTGAAGCAACAACACATCCATCCCCGAGCGTCCGGCTCCAAAGCCTGCCGATGCTAGGCGGGTTGTGCTCAGCTCAGCTGATGCTCTTGTCCCTTCTCGGGCCATTGAGACCGGAATGGTTGCTCCGCAACTCTCCCTCGTTCCACTTCGAGCCCTGTTCTCGCTGACCAGACCGCCGAGCTTTCAATCGACATTCTGGCGCCTTGTGGTGACGACTTAGAACCGGCCATGCCGAGTCTTCGCCTTACTCCTCCTTCAAGTACTTATTCGCTATCTCCCGAAACGCAATCATGAACTTCCGAACCGTCTCATCGCGCTCCGCCGGAGTATCTGGAATATGCGTATACAACCTAAACCACTGTTCCTCCTTCTTCACCTTGATAAGATCCAGCGCCTTCCAGGTCCTACCAGCGCGCTTGTAGTCCTCCTGCAGACCGAGTAGAAGCTTCTTGAGGCGGCGTGCGAGAACGACTGCCCAATCGCGCTCGTCGGTCGTGGCGCCCGGTGTCGACTTGCCCTTCGTAGCGGTCGCGGCATTCTTGAGGTCGTGATGAAGAACGTAGTCACTCATCCAGAGCGTGCGGAGGTTTGGTGCTTGACGGAGGAGTTTGAGCATTTCGTGGACGCTGGCGTCGGACCAGCGAGAGTCGGCGTCGAGTTCGGAGAGGAAGGCTAGATTTTGGGTTCCGATGGTCTTGAAGAAGTAGTTGAAGGCATTGGACTGTACTTGAAGAAAAATATTCTCCCCATACGCGATTGGCGCGGCTTCTTGGTGGATCTGCTTGTTGGTTTGGAGCAGGGCTAGTGGATTGGGACCAGTTGGGGCCCATTTGCGGCGTCTCTTGTCCCACAACTGGCCGGGGTGATGGTGCTCGTTGAGGAAGTTGTTGCTGGTAACCACTTTCATGTGATGGTCGCCGTGAGTGGGACCGATCACGTTGTAGGTGTAGAGGCCGATAGGTTTGAGCTCCGTGACCACGTAGCTGTAGATCCGATTTCGAATTTCTGCCGGCAGGTCGAGGAGGCGGCACGGCTTCTTGCCGTGGAAGTCGAGAAGGATTTTGCCTCTCAGACGACCATCCTTGACTTTGATCTGCGAAAGAGGGTATGGATCAGCATAGGGTCTCAAAGACAACAACAACGTTCGTGCATACCAGGCTGAAGTTGTAAGCCGCGCTGGCCGCCTGAATTTCGTCTAAAAACTCTTTCAGCAGTTCGCCTTGATCAGCCATGTTGTTCGTGGGTATCTGCGAGTGCTTTGCTTCATTAAGTTCGGTCAGGTTGGTGTCACCGTGACAGCAGTTGCTGTTGTTGCAAAGTAGTTTGTCGTTGGCGAGCAGCTGAGTTCAAATAGGGCGGATCATGCATGTGACGGCGCCGATTGAATCATGTGGTGAAAGAGGTGCTGGAGTGAGGTTGAGATGAAGTTGATTGATCTAAGCAGTGAAGCGAAAGCATAGGCCTGTGATATGCTCGCACGTAACTGTGTCGAAAGTGAATGAGCCACGTAGAAGATACAACGATACTGATGAGGGATGTGAACAAGATCCTTGCCGCGCATCAATAACTTGTTGTCGCCGAGGAATATGGAGGAAGAACGACGCCGGAAGGCGGCTGAAGAGAAAAACAATGCATCGCGCTCTTTTGATACAACATAGCTATCACATGACACAGAAAGTACGCAATACTCAATAGAGGAAAGATGTATATCCGTCCTTTGACCATATCGCGCCTTTCGCTCCTGAACCCGTGCGGATCAAACCCATCTCAGGCACACGCATGTCGCTCGCTCACTGTACAACCCATGAAAATGCATGTTTTCTTTGCCTGCTGGCTTGCCACTGTCGGCTGGCTGTTCGTCGCTCCTCGAGCTCTCTATAGCCTGTGGGTCTTCCGTTCCTCAAGGGCGCGGTCGATCTACAGTAGCAGCTCGAGTGGGTTCTCAATGACCTTCTTCAGCTCCTTCATGAACTCTCCACCAACGGCGCCATCGACGACTTTGTGGTCAAAGGATCCAGTAAGAACGATTTGCTCCTCGAATTCAAAGCTCTCGATTCCATCCTCAAGCTCCTTGGGCACTGCGACCTTCTTTACGGCGCCAACGGCAAGGATGGTAGCTTGAGGTGGGTTAATGACGGCGGTAAATCGGTCAATCGCGTCATTCATGCCCATGTTGGAGATGGTGATAGTTCCGCCCTGGTACTCTTCTGGCTTGAGCTTTCCATCGCGTGCACGCTTGCCAAGATCCTTGATCTGGGAAGAGACGGCTTCAAGACCAGTGCCAGTGACGTTCTTGACGATAGGAGTCATAAGACCGACTGGGGTGGCGACGGCAACAGAAACATCGACGGTGTTGTGCTGTCGGATGACGACCTTGCCGGACTCCTCACGCCATGAGCTGTTGGCAGCTGGGACCTTGCGAGCGGCGTGCGCGAGAGCCTTGACGAGGAGGTCGTTGACCGAAAGCTTGTACTTGCCATCGGAGGAGGCGTTCAGTGCTTGACGGAGCTTGAGCAGCTTGCCGACAGAGACAGTCGATGCGACAAAGTAGTGAGGGTTCTGGTTCATAGACTCTGTCAGGCGCTTGGCGATGGTCTTGCGCATGCTGGTGGGCTCGATATCCTCGTAGGATGGAGCAGCACCAACACCGGCGACTGCTGGGGCGGAGGAAGTGGCAGCTGGTTTGGCATTCTCGACATCCTTGCGAGTGATTCTGCCACCTGGTCCGCTGCCCTTGATGGTAGAAAGAGCAACACCCTTCTCAAGAGCGAGCTTGGCGATAGCCGGGCCAACGATTGGGTCGCGCTCAATGACGGCCTGTAATCTTTCGCCAGAGGATTCGGATTCTTGCGCCGTGGGAGCCTCGGATTCCTTTGGAGCTGGTGGAGCAGTTCCGGAGCCAGAGTTTGGTGGTTCGGAGGCCTCTGCAGCTTCCTGGCCGCCCTCTTTCTTGCTCTCAGACGCAGCTTTCTCACCACCGGCATCCTCGATCGAGAAGTCGGCGAAAGCCTCAACATCACCAGCGTCCTCCACCATAACGGCGATAGGCTGTCCTCACTGTCAGTGTACTCCATCCTCTCACACGAGCTCTCCCGATATACTCACGTTGCCAACTGCGACATCCTTCTCGCCCGAGTCCTTCAAGACCTTGGCCAGCACACCCTCCTCTTGAAACTCAAAGTCCATCTGTGCCTTGTCGGTCTCAATCTCTACCAGCACATCACCCGGAGCCAGGCTGTCACCGGCCTTCTTCTGCCATGTTCCGATGTTTCCAGCTGTCATTGTCGGCGAAAGCGCAGGCATCGAGATGACGGTATGCGAGGGGTAAGCTGTAACCTATGTGTTAGAGCTTCATCCATTGCGATTGGACCCATTGTAGGGTGTCCGGGTCTGTATCGTACATTTGGAGGCATAGTATCGGGCAAGGGCTGAGAGGGCGGGTGTCCTGCCTCTGTAGCCATTGTATCAGCACTCATCGCGATGTCTTCGAAACACCCAATTGTGGGATGCAACATACTGAACAGCATTCCGTGTATTCAACTGTGTCCATGCGCTCCTCGTCGCGACTCCCCTGGAGGCTCTGCAAAGCACGGAAGCGGCTGACATTGTTTCTTGATGACCCTGGATCGGATTGGACGGCGGAGAATGTAGCAGGCAGGCAGCTGATGACAAAACCAACTCCGCGCTCAGAAGGCCAAGAATGCCGGACTGCAAGAAGAAGGCGCGGATGAAGGAAGGAAGGACCTGGAGGGGGTGGTGGTGAGGGACTGAGTGGCAGTGGCAGTGGCAGGTCGAAGTGCGGACAGTGAGGATTGTGAGCGTTGTTGAGCTGCTTCTTCCGCAGCTATTTTCGTCGGAAGCTCTTTCCCTCAATGTCCGATCTCTTTCGGCCCGTCTCGAGAATCCCGCGTTGAGTTGCACGATCCACGGCAGGATCAGACTGCTCAATCAATACCCCCATCAACCATCGTCAATAATTTGAAGGGTTCATCAGGCCCGATCGTGTGGCTCGCGTGGGCGCGGAAGTCAGAAGTCAGTCAGGGTCGGCGCTAGTTCACAAAGAGACAGCACGCTTGAGAGCCGTCCACCTGTCGTCAATCATCTCACAAGGCCTCCACCACGGCCTCCATTGATCGGAGTTGTGCTGGGATACTCGACATGTATCAGGCATAGAATGCTCGGTCACAGCCATATCTGCTCTTACACCCGCACACACTAGGCCTACCAAGTGCTGGGATGGCCGACGAGGAATCGCATGCTCCATCTTCCCCGGAGCTGCCTGCACGCGAAGATGAAGTAACCGCAACCACCACCGTCGCCAAGGTGGACGACGGGCGCTATATGGACGATGAGGTCGCGCCACATCCAGAAGTAATTGAGCAGAACGGCGACGCGATTGCCCAGAGTACGAGCGCATCTCAGGAGGCTGGGGAATACACAGTCCCGGACACACGGGCGGATATACCGCAACCTGTTGACAATGGCGAATCACGAGAGGATGTGTTTACGGCACCACCTACACAACCCAGCGTCGAGTCTGCCCCCGAGAGCGTGGCATCGCCGCCTCCGAGAACTTCGACGCCCGATACGCCGAACGCTAGATCTGCAGGCACCCGCCAGAGGACCGATTCGCAATCCACTACTGCCACGAGTGCTACACGTTCATCAGCTCGCTCAACTCGCACGAGCATGGTATTTGTGGTCAGTGCGCTCGAGAGTATCGCCGCTTCCAAAGATGCTCGCAAGCGGAAGCCGCTACTGGATTCCACCCAGAGAGCATTGTCGGCGATACGGAGCGCACAAGGAGATGCATCTCATATAGATCCCGAAGTGCTGTTTGAGCCGTTGAATTTGGCGACTGAGGCCGCGACAGTCGCGGTCGTGACAACAGCCTTAGACTGCATTGGCAAGTTGATCAGCTACTCATACTTTTCAACTCCTGTGCTAGAGAGCGAGACACCTGAGGCCAGTCCGAAGCCGCCTCTTATCGAACGAGCGATCGATACGATATGCGAGTCTTTTCAGGGAGAGGCAACGCCAAATGAGGTGCAAATGCAGATCATCAAGAGCTTGTTGGCAGCGATCCTGAACGACAAAATTGTCGTGCACGGTGCGGGTTTGCTGAAAGCTGTGCGTCAGACATACAACATCTTCTTGTTGAGCAAAAGTAGCGCCAACCAGCAGATCGCGCAAGGGACCCTGATGCAAATGATCGGTACAGTCTTCGAGCGAGTCAAGGTCCGCCTGGCAAACAAGGTTTTTCGAGCTGGAAAAGTCAACGGCAACGAAGCAGCTTCCGACGTCTCATCTCTTGTTGGTGGAGATGAGACCCCCTCGGTGCAAGAAGTTCAGACACCAGATGAGAAACCCGACGAGCCGAGAATGACATTGCAAACTTTTGAGACGCGCAAGTCATTCGACGATACCCGAATTAACGACTCTGCGCCAACCACTGTGAGCAAAGCGAGGAAAGAAAAGCGACCTGCGAGGTCGGGTTCTGGAGCCGAAGTCCCTTCGATTACGGTTCAAGGAGCGGGCAGTGAAGCTCTGACCGAAGACGAGGAAGAAGATGAGATCTACGTCAAAGACGCGTTCCTGGTTTTCCGAGCCATGTGCAAACTCTCCACCAAGGCGCTTCGTAATGAAGATCAGGTTGACTTGAAATCACAAGGCATGCGCTCGAAGCTTCTGAGCCTACATGTCATCCACACAGTGTTATTCAACCACAGCATTGTCTTCACTCCTCCCTTCTCGACCATTCGCAGCTCCTCGAACGGCGAGCCGACCGGCTTCACACAAGCCATCAAGCAGTACCTCTGTCTGAGTTTGAGCAGAAATGGAGCAAGCAGCATTCAGAAAGTGTTCGAAGTATCGGCCGAGATATTTTCACTCATGCTTAAGCACCTGCGGTCATCTCTGAAGCGAGAACTGGAAGTGTTCTTGAAGGAAATCTACATCACTATCCTGGACAAGCGTAATGCTCCAACATGGCAGAGGAGCTACATCATCCAGCATGTTTTCGGCGGCATTGGGTCTGATCCTCGCGCGTTGGTGGAAATTTACCTCAATTACGATTGCGATCGACAAGCATTAGACAACATGTATCAACGGATGATTGAGCATGTAAGTCGAATAGCGAGCCAGCCAGTGGCAGTCAATGCAATGCAACAGCAAGCGTATCAAAGGGCTACATCAGAGCAGCACGGCAGCGCGCATGACTGGCGCGAACGCGGCACGATGCCCCCAAGCCTGACGACGGCAAGTATGGGCTCATCACATACTCACGACCCGGACTATCCGGCCGAGTATGCAATGAAATTGCAAAGCTTGGAGGCACTGGTCGGCACACTCCGAAGTATGGTCAACTGGGGCCAGCAAACACCTTCAGAAATCGCGGCGAGCACGCTGGCTGACGTAGATTCGCGATTCTCTCTGGATGATCAACGGGAGAGTCTAGACACAAGAGGCGATCTTGGACCGAGCGGATCCTCCATTGATGGTGTGCCTCCCACACCAAGTCTTGCAGATACACCAGTTGCGGAAGACGATCCAGCTGAGCTTGAGAAGATTAAACAGAGGAAGACAGCACTCAACAATGCTATCCGAGCATTCAATTTCAAACCCAAGCGCGGTATCAAGTTACTCATCTCCGATGGCTTCATTCCTTCATCAGATCCGACAGGCATCGCGCGCTTCTTCGTCAACAATGAACGCGTGAACAAGAAGTCGCTTGGGGAGTTTCTCGGCGAGGGCGACGAAGAGAACATCAAGATTATGCATGCCTTTGTCGATTCAATGGACTTCACAAAGACTCGATTCGTCGATGCCCTGCGAAGATTTCTGCAATCTTTCCGCCTGCCTGGTGAAGCGCAGAAAATCGACCGCCTCATGTTGAAGTTCGCAGAGCGATACACCACCGGAAACCCTAATGCATTTGCGAATGCAGATACAGCGTACGTCTTGGCGTACAGTGTCATCATGTTGAACACGGATCAACACTCTGCTCAAGTCAAGAAGCGGATGACCATCGAAGACTTCATCAAGAACAATCGTGGCATCAATGATAGCGCTGATTTGCCGGATGAGTACCTGCAGGGCATTTTCGATGAAATTGCTCACAATGAGATTGTCCTGGATACGGAGCGGGAGGCGGCTGCCAACCTGGGTCAGCTTCCCCAACAGCCGACCGGCTTGGTGGGCACACTTGCCAATGTTGGACGTGACTTGCAAAGAGAAGCATATGCGCAGGCAAGCGAGGAAATGAGCAACCGAACGGAGCAGCTGTTCAAAAACTTGCTACGATCGCAGAAGAGAGCCGGTGGCGCTGCTGCACTTGCGAGTGGAAAGGGAAAATTCCTCGTGGCGAGCTCGCACAAGCACGTCGGACCAATGTTCGAGGTGACATGGATGAGCTTCCTGACAGCGCTTTCCGGAGCAGCTCAGGAATCACAAAACCAAGAGACCATCAGGCTTTGCATGGAAGGGCAGAAGCTGGCTATTCGGATAGCATGCCTTTTTGACTTGGAAGATCCTCGTCAAGCGTTTGTCTCCAGCTTGGCCCGAAGTACCAACCTGTACAATTTGTCCGAGATGAAGGCCAAGAATCTTGAGGCACTGAAAGCACTGCTCGAGATCGCGTACACAGAAGGCAATCGTCTGAAGTCGAGCTGGAGAGAAATTCTCACCTGCATATCACAGCTCGATCGCTTTCAGCTAATCTCATCTGGTGTCGAAGAAGGTGCGATCCCTGATGTTATGCGAGCACAGACGCCGCAGAGTCCTCAGGTCAACGGCGCTGGACGCAAGAGTGTACAAATTAATAGACGGCCGACGACACGATCGAATGCTAGTGGCCAATATCAGACTGAGATCGCCGAAGAGACCAAGAACGCCGACATGATCCGTGTTGTCGATCGTATCTTTACGAACACGGCCAACATGTCTGGTGAAGCTATCGTTGAGTTCGTGAAGGCTCTAGCACAGGTCAGCTGGCAGGAGATTCAATCTTCTGGCCTGTCGGACTCGCCACGAACGTATAGTCTGCAAAAGCTTGTCGAGATCTCTGGCTACAATATGCTTCGTGTGAGATTCGAGTGGACCAACATCTGGCAAGTACTAGGCCAACACTTCATTGAGGTCGGCTGTCACAACAACACACATGTTGTCTTCTTCGCGCTCAACAGCTTGCGACAACTGAGTATGCGATTTATGGAAATTGAGGAGCTGCCTGGGTTTAAGTTCCAGAAGGACTTCCTCAAGCCATTCGAGCTCATTCTCAGCAACGCGTCCCAAGTCGCCGTCAAGGATATGGTTCTTAGATGTTTGATACAAATGATACAAGCACGAGGCGATGCGATCCGATCTGGCTGGCGAACAATGTTTGGAGTGTTCACAGTGGCTGCCAAGGAGCCGTATGAGAGCATCGTGAATTTGGCCTTCGACAATGTCACGCAGGTCTACAACGACCGGTTTGGTGTGGTGGTATCGCAAGGCGCGTTCGCCGATCTTGTTGTCTGTCTGACAGAGTTCAGCAAGAACATGAAATTTCAGAAAAAGAGCTTGCAGGCTATCGAGACGTTGAAGTCATCAGTGCCGAAGATGTTGCGTACACCAGAATGTCCGCTTTCGCAGAAGGCACCTGGTCACAAGGATGCTCCTCAGGCGGAGAACATCCCGAAACAGCCCATTCGCCAGACGCAAGAAGAGCAGTATTGGTTCCCTGTGCTGTTCGCCTTCCACGACGTGCTCATGACTGGAGAAGATTTGGAAGTTCGATCAAGAGCCTTGAATTACCTCTTCGATACGTTGACCAAGTATGGTGGCGACTTCCCACGAGACTTCTGGGACACATTGTGGCGACAGCTACTCTACCCGATCTTCATGGTCCTCAAAGATCGTAAGGCGATCAGTCATGAGGCTGCTAATCATGAGGAATTGTCAGTGTGGCTGTCAACGACGCTGATTCAAGCCCTACGCAACATGATAACTCTTTTTACCCACTTCTTCGACAGCTTGGAGTACATGCTAGACCGCTTCTTGGACTTGCTTGCGCTTTGTATCTGCCAAGAAAACGACACTCTTGCGAGGATCGGGAGCAACTGTCTCCAGCAGCTCATATTGCAGAACGTCAAGAAGTTCACGCCTGGCCATTGGGACAAGATCGTCGGCGCATTCATCGACCTCTTCGCAAGGACCGAAGCCAAAGAGCTTTTCTCGGCTGCGACGTCTTCGTCATACTCCAAGGACAGCTCTTACGCAAATGGTGCGCCCGAGACTCCCAGGACCGCTGCCCATATGGACGACAGCACCTCTATTGCTTCGGCCAACGCCCTCAAGATCAATGGCATCCCCGACGACGACGAGATGACAATGAACGGTAATCGTCCAAATAACTTGCGCACTCAGACCTCCAACTCTCTTTCTCTGTCTTCCGATCACGAGCGCAGCCCCAGTCCTGCCACGGCTTCACGCCAAGCCTCCGATCTCGAGGACTTCAGTAATACGACACCCCAACAACAAGCTCCCATTGTTGTCACGGCAGCCCGAAGACGCTACTTCAACCAGATCATCACCAAATGTGTGCTTCAGCTTCTCATGATCGAGACTGTCTCAGAGCTCTTCAACAACGACGCCGTCTACGAATCCATTCCCTCGCATCTCCTGCTCCGCCTCATGGTGCTCCTCAAGAAGAGCTACCACTTCGCGAAGCGCTTCAACGAAGATCGGGAACTGCGAACACGACTCTTCAGGGAAGGTTTCATGAAGCAGCCTCCAAATTTGCTCAAGCAGGAGTCTGGATCGGCTAGCGTCTATGTCCAGATTCTCTTGCGCATGAATGCAGATACGTCAGATGAGAGAGCTGCGAGCAGGCCTGAGACGGAGGCTGCGCTGATTCCGCTTTGCTCGGATATCATCGCTTCATATATTAGTCTAGACGAGGAGACCCAGCAACGTAATATTGTCACCTGGAGACCCGTCGTCGTTGACGTACTTGAGGGGTACAATCACTTCCCGGACGAGCTTTTCGCGAAGTTTGTCGATGTCTTTGCTCCTCTTGCTGTTGGCTTGATGGGTCGGGAAATGGGCGGTGAGCTCCAAAGGGCTGTTCAGAGACTATGGCAGAGAGTCTGCGAGGTCAGACTTGGCTTGGAGATGCCTGAGGGACTGCAAACCGTGGCTGAGACACCGACGAGCCCGGGCATGAGCCGCGAGAGGAATGTCTTTGGGGCGAGGAGGGGAAGTAGAGCTAGTTTGGGAACGGTGCATCGGTAGGACAGTGTCATCGGTCTCACCGGAATGGGTGCCGGAGAAAGGCGCTTGTGAGCGTTGAAAGCCTCAAGAAAAGTGCATGAGTTTTCGACTTGCGAAGAATTGGAGAACCTTGGCATCAAAAAGTATGTGGGATATTGCATTCCTACTATGGAAGGGATAAGAGGGAAATATACCCGAATCAGACGATATTGCATTCTGTTCACGTAGAACTTGTATCAAATTAGTTGAGAAGAGCCATCCTTCCAGGAGACTAGGATGAAACCCAAGCCGCAATGGAACGAGACTACCGGACAACATACAGCGCCTACGCGCTCTCGACGCGCATTTTCACAAAAGATTAGTCCACATTTCTCCGACCCGACTTTCTGACTGGAGTCTCTGAAGCACGCGGCTGTATGCGTGGCGGCTAGTCTCTGAACGGAGAGATTCTACCGTCGATGCCGGGCTAACGCCAAGTGTGCCTAACACTCCCAGAAAACCGCTCCAAGGGCCGCTATTTCGGCGTCGACTGCGCTGTCCAAGCCGCCACTCTCGCAGATGGTTCTGCAAGTCTAGCTCGGACAGCAGAATCGTACTGAGCTGACTTTTGTGGATAGCCACACTATGATCCTGGGCTGTTCCCAAGCAGGTCGCTTGCGATTCCGATATTCAGTTATTGGAAGCTCAATACAGTCTCCGGGATCCTGGTACATCTCTTTGGTATCCCAAAATGCCACCAATCATCCTGATGACTGCCTCCTATTATGCCAAACCCTTCCCATCTATGGCCAATATCGAAGTCAACCCGAAGAGTCAAAGTCGCCCTGAAGAACAGCAAGCTGCGTGTCGTACTCTGTCTGGAGTAGTTGCTGAGTAGACAGCGCGCTCGCGGCGGAGGAAAGATGTTGGGCCTGGATTGGGACGGAAGTTCAGGACGATGATATTCTTGTTCACGGCTGCTTCAGATGTCGTCCGTTCACTGTCCTAGCTCTGCTACTCGACTACATACTTAATACTCTCAGAAGTGTCGACTGAACCCGACCACGAGAGACTATTTACTATTTGACTGCCTGTCAGAAGTCAAGCTCAAGTCTCTTTCTTGAAGTTGAGTGTACTTTCTAAGTGCGACTGTTGCAAACAATCGCATGAGATATATTCAGCCACTGGGAAAACATTAAACCGAGTCTCATACGCCAATTGGGACGGAAGGCCTGGTTGAGTGCAGTGTCGATACGTTAGTAGCTTATTCTGCGAATAGACGAAGGCTGGGCGCAGACTTCCAAGAGAACCAACATCCTTCAGAATCTGTACACTAATGCACCTCCAAGAACAAACGGAGGCCAGAAGCCAGAGCCATAAAGTTGAATACATTACTCTCCAAACCTCCATCCCATCGCACTTTTGCATCTCCCATCCCACCAACTTCAAGTCTTACTCCTCTACTGAATATCAAACAACCCCTTCAGATGCTTCGCAATTAGCAACCACTCATCCTTCTCAACCTCGTCCTTATAGAATTGCTTCAAGCAATCGATCGATGCTCTGCTAATCATCGAGTACAGCGTATCCTTCTCTTCGAGCTGTCTCCCATACCCAGGCTGGTTGCTGCCCTCAATCTTGACAGCGACACTAGGTTGGCCCTTCTTGCAGATCGGGAGTTGCTTATGATCACGCTCGATAGAAACCACACGACCCATCGAGATGATCTCCTTGACGCCCGTGACAGCGTTCTGCTTGACGGCCGCAATTGGTGTGTTGAGACGCAGGTTTCCTTCGATGACGTCGATACCAACGACGATGGGATCTTTCTTGTTGAAGACGGCAACAGGACGGAGCACACATGGGAAGACAGCAAGCATCTTGCTCTCTTCCTTCTTCTGCTCATTGAGAGCCTTCATGTGCGCGGTGAAGTTGTCGAAGAGATGGTAGATGATCTCAGCCGTGAAGATCTTGACGCCCATTTGATCGGCAAGCTCTTGCGCATCCTTGTCGACCTTGACGTCGAAACAGAGCATGACAGCATACTCCTTCGCCTTCTCCAACATCGTCGAAGCGGTAATGACGTCGCGCTTATGTACCGGACCAATGCTAATGTTGCTGACTGGGATCTTAGACACGCGGAGGAACTCCAGCAGAGCCTCGAGCGAACCGAGAGTGGATGCTTGGACCGTGACTCCACGACCAGTCTTGGAAATCCTGGACGTCAAATCCTCTAAGTCGCCCATGACTTCTTCCTCAAGCTCTTCAATCTCATCTTCATCGTCCTTGTCCTTGACAACGAGCACTCTAGACCCAGCAATAGCGTTGTCGAGCCCGTTGGCAGTGATCTTGACACCCAACGCGGCCTTGACGACTTTGTTGTGGACGTACTGCGACTTGACACGCAGCTCCTTCATCTCAGCTGGAGTGAGTAGCCCACGAATGTTTGTGACGATGGCACCTTCTGTACCACAAAGCACGATCTTGTCTCCCTCGCGCAGGATACCGTTGGAAAGCACCACGTCGATTGTAGTACCAAGACCCTCGATGACCTTGACTTCGAGAACGGTGCACTCAACTTCGGACAAGTACATGAGCTGGTTGGTCATACGCTCCTGTGTGAGAGTAACCAGCAGCTTGAGCATGTCGGGAATACCTTCACCCGTGTGGGCGGACGTCGGAACGAGCGAGACGTACTTGGCCATGGACCTATTCTCGTAGAAGAGCTCCGCGTTGAAACCCTGCTCAGAGAAAGCCAGCTTAGTCTTCTCCAGTCTGTCACGGAACTCGCTCTGCACGCTGTTCTTCTGCAGGCTGAGAGAGTCGCGGAAACCGTTGTTGGCGATCGGCTTCCAGCCGTAGAGGCGATCGATCTTGTTCAGAGCGACGATGAATGGGGTCTTGCGGTCACGGAGCAGCCTCATAGATTCCAAAGTCTGAGGTTCAAGACCGTGCATGATATCGACGACCAAGATGGCGATGTTGCAAAGCGAGCTACCACGGGTTCGGAGGTTGGTGAAGGACTCGTGGCCAGGTGTATCAATAACGAGTAGACCTGGCACCTTGAACTCGAAAGACTTGTCTTGGTTGACAATGGCGGTCTTCTTCTCAAGCGCCTCAACGGGGAAATATGTGGCACCGATTTGTTGCGTAATACCTCCCGCCTCGCCTTCTTGCACGTTGGTCTGGCGAATCTTGTCGAGCAACTTGGTCTTTCCGGTATCGACGTGACCCAGAATACAGCAGATGGGTGATCGCAAATTGTCCTTTGAGGCTGCTGCGAGTGCTGCTTCCTTTTCCTTTTCACGCTTCTCGGCAGCTTGTGCTCGTCGGAGCGCTGCTTGTCGAGCGGCGACACTCTGCTTCTGCCTCTCATCTTCAGAGTCGTCCGAGTCGTCTTCAGAGTCTGAGTCTTCCTCCGAATCCGAATCAGCCTTGGCGCCGTTCGCCCCCTTCTGGACTCGCTTGCCATTGACTTCGGGCTTGACTAGTTCGTCAGCATCCGATCCAGCGTCCCAGCTATCTTTGACATCGTCCTCGTCCTTTTCAGCCATGGCTTCCCAGTCTTCAAGCTGATCTACGTCTTCTCCCTTCTTCGCTTCAGCCTTAAGGCGAGCCTTCTCGGCTTCGGCAGCAGCGGCCTTCTCCTGCTCCTCCTTGATCTTGAGCTCTTCCATCTTCTGGCGTGCCTCTTCCCCCTCGCGAGCTTGCTGAGCTCTGCGCTCTTCGGCCTCCTTGCGAGGATTCTTCTTGCGCATGTCCTTGATGGAAGCCTTCTTGGCCTCAGCCTCGCTCTCGATACCGGCGACCTTGGCTCCTGACTCGAGCATCTGCTGCAACCTCATTTTCTGTTGGGCCTCCGCCTTTCGCTGTTTCTCGGTCTTGTAGGTACCAGCTTTTTTCTCTTCCTCGATCTTGGCCTTCTCACGCGCCTTCTTCGCGGCCTTCGCTTCTTCCTTGCGCTTCTCTTCTTCCTCAACCGCATTCTTTTCTTCCTCAGCAAGACGGACCTCAGCTGCCTTTCGCTCCTCCTCTTCTTGCTGTTGCTTACGGAGCTCCTCTTGTTGCTTCTGCAGCGCAGCAAGACCAGCAGGCAGCTTCTTGCCCTTCTTTCCAGGGGCCGCTGGCTCAGGAGCTGGCGCAGCAGCCTCTACAGGTTTGACCTCTTCTTGCTTTGGCTGAGCTGGAGCCGCGGTCTTCTTCTTAGCAGCAGCCTGTTCCTTCTTCCGCTGCTTCTCACGCTCTTTCTTCTCTTTCTCCTTCTCGGCCTTCGTCTTGACTCTGCCAGTGCCATCGTC
Organism: Nothophaeocryptopus gaeumannii; assembly: GCA_031771865.1. Lineage (NCBI taxonomy): Eukaryota > Fungi > Ascomycota > Dothideomycetes > Mycosphaerellales > Mycosphaerellaceae > Nothophaeocryptopus > Nothophaeocryptopus gaeumannii. The sequence goes on from JASISA010000003.1 coordinate 333,981, forward strand.
CTCATCTTCGTCCTCCTCAGGCTCTTCCTTCTTTGCTGCCTGGGCCTTGCCGCCCTTTCCCTTCTTGCCCTTGGCTGGTTGAGCAAACACATCCTCGTCGTCCATAGTGGCTTCCTCCGGAGCCTTGGCAGAGAGGTCGACAGCAGGCTCGGCAGGCGTACCCGTTCCATCCTCAGTCGGATCCTCGCCTTCGACGAAGTCGTTCTCGACGACCTTGCCCTTCTTCTTGCGCTTCTCCTTGTTCTTCTTCAGCATGGCCATCAGGCCGCCGCCTCCGGCCTCTTCTTCTCCAGCATCTTTAGCAGCGTCAGTGGCCTTAGCATCAGCCTCTGCTTGTGCGATGGGGTCGCCGCTCTCCCCGAGACCCTCGTCCCAGTCGTCGTTGCCGCCCTTCTTTCCCTTCTTGCCCTTTGGTGCCATAGCGACGGCGTTTCTCCGGTCAAGAGATGTTTGTGGTTGGTAGTGTTTCTATAAGCAAGGACGGCCTATGCGGCAAATATTGGAATAGGTGGAGGGATGTCGATTCAGCTATTGGTGCAGTGCGGGCGCAGAGAGTGGCCTCCTGCAAACTCTGGAGGCGGGTCGGGATTAAGGAAGTGGGCTCTCGCTTTCATGCTACACGGCGCGGAGGTGATGCTGTGTAAGAGGTAGAGTGTGCCGGCGGCGATGAGTCGCTGCTGTGGCGTATGTGTTTGTAGAAGAGAGATGGAGTGGGCGTGGGTGTTGGACCTGAAGTTGAAATTCTTGGTGGGGCGGCTGTGTGATGATGTCGGCTCCAGTCTTTGTACGGGATTGCCGATCACATCGGATGCCTGAATACCTATATATTGTTCACAACCAAAGTGCTCCGCTCCTAATCGCATAGCAGACGTGAGTCACGGGTGAGTTTGGTACGCTTCATACGGTCGTCTGTTCACATTCGGCGCCATTGTGATTGTAGCAAGCGCTGAATGTGTCCATGACCGCCGAGAACCATGTGCTTCGGCTATGTTCTCGTGTCTTTCTATGTCATTTCATTGCGTGAACGCTAGAAGCTAAATGGTACATGGTGAATGCTGTCGGACTAGGCACGGAAAAGCAGTCGGGCCACTTGTTCGCCAGCATCGCCTCCCCCTTTAGGGGCATCTCCAGCCTTTGAGACTGGACTTCCGTGGGCGAAGAACAACATCTTGATCGCAATCGCAAAGCCTGCGTGCAAGGCAATGACAATGATAAGCAAGACTTTCGAAGTCTTCGCGTCCGTAGCCGAGACAACAGGGTAGAGGTTGCGGAAGAGGAAGACGGCCGAGAGTGCGAGTCCAACTCCGACGAAGGCGTAGTTCAGAGCTGCGAAGATAGTCAGCATTTGAACGCATCCAGAAGTTCGATTTGGTTTAGGCCTCTTTTTGCCCGGGGTTTCTTTCATGGTTCATGTGTCCCTCCCAGTGTTCAAGAATGGGGTACTTGATTAGACTTACCAGTCAACGGACTCCAACTGACCAAAGCCACAGGTATCCAAATCAGATTCGCATACCCATAAAGCGCCCAGCACTCCATGACATTCGCGCTTTCACTCCCATACCACCTCAGCACGCCCCAAAGCGCCGCCGGCACCACCACCGTATATCCATAAACCAGCCCCGCCGCCCCCGACAACAGCTTGAAATCATACGCAAAATGCTCTTTCCCCTTGTACGCCAGATACTGCGATATCGTTCCTGTCAGAAAGAGTATGACTACGACTGTAGTGGCTATCCAGAATGGACCATAGAGATCGGGGTTTCCTTCCATTACGTCTAGGAAGTTTTGGCGCGGGAAGAGCGCGGCGCGGCAGCGGTGAAGGATTTGGAAGGTGTCGACATCGAAGAATTGTTGGTAGAACTGGATGGACCAGAGGTAGCGTTTGGAGGACGAGGGGGTGTTGGAGGATGAGTTGAGGAAGCCGCCGCCGCTGGGGGCGCGATTGTGGGTGGGTTGCGATTTACCGCGAGCGTTGGAGGACTCGAATGCTGTGTATTTGATTAGCAGAGTATACGCGGCTGGATCAAGGGATCGAGCATACTAGAGTTGTGGAATTCGAGGTCATCGTTCAGGTCGGTATGGCCAAGGTCACCCTGCTAGGAGTCAGTCGCATTCTTGTCCGTTAGCTGCAGGATCTTGTACCTCAGCATCAACGTCGACCACGACATCGTATCCTTGCCTGTTTGCCATGCCGGTGGTTGTGTTAAGTATCTGTTTTGGTGATGCCTACTTGTTCAGAGCTTCCAGACACGAGTTCACTTGGAGACGCGAAGCCGTGCACGTGCCACTCTCTTGGCGCGAATTGATGAAGGCGATGATCTTCACTTTCTATCACATGTAGTACCAGACAACCGCGTCTCCCAATGGTCATACTGGCTGCAGATCAATGGCCGATGATGGCGATGCTTGGTCCATCGTCTCCACGCGGAGCGCTGTGTCCTGGCTGCAGTCCTTGACGACAGACACATTACTGCTCGCTCTTACACGACACAAGCTCAGGCACATGAGCAGAGAATCCTAAGCGGCCAGCAGTACATTGTGGTGGCGTGCATTCGTACCACAATTCCCGGGCGTCACATGAACCCAGGCCTGTCAGATCTGGAGCATGAACACAGTGGTCTTCGCAGCGCGATCGCGATGTTCGCTCAAGTACAGAGTGCTCACAACGACTCAATGCTCAGCGCGATGCTGAAGTCTGAAGTCCAGCCCTGCTACAGAGCTGTATCGCCGCCAAGGACTGGGACTTAGCTGAGCTGCTCTTGCGCAGACATGACTCCTGCCCCGCCTACGAAGCCATTGATTAGAGCAATGTTCTTCAGATTGCTGCTGCGAACGGCAGGTTTCCGCCTGAGATGACGGCTGCGATCTTGTACAGACCAAAATTCGACATCAATAAACAGGACTCATACGGCCAGACAATCCTTCACGCCGCGGCTTTTGAACGCAACACTAAACTCATTCGTATGCTTCTTGCCAGGCAAGATGTTCGCATCAATACACCGGATTTCACGGTGATACTGCTCTTGACATAGCAAGCGCTTGGGATACACTGATGCTGTGAAGATGTTCCGCGAGAGAGATGAGTTGAGTCCAGACCTTCCAGACAATTGGGGCGGTAAATCTATCCATGATGCGATCCATCGCAACGCTCCCAAACTGGTTAAAATGCTTCCTAACGATCCCTGCACCGATGTAAGTTCAAGAGATAAGGATGGAAGGTCGCCGCTGTTCTACGCAATTCATCTCCGCCTTCACAGCATCGTTCGGCTCCTCCTGAGTTGTCCGCGTACCAATTTGGATCTTGGATGGCGTGGGAGCACGATTTTCCAGCAAGCTATGATATGTGTCACCCCGCAAGATGGGGAGATCATTAGAACGTTATTATCGCATCCGGGCATATCCAGATATTGTTCCACTGATGAGCTCAACAACTTCGTCGGACGATGTATCAGGGAGTGGTCAGAAGGCTGAAGCGTTGTAAGAGCCCTGTTGAATGATAAAGAGATGGTTTTGGTCTTGCTCGATAGGCTCAAGTCTTGGAAGCATGAGCCAGGAATGCATTTTGAGCTCCAACGCCTCTCGCGATCGTGATTAGACAGACGCGAATCCTTGTCAGAGCTGGATTTTGAAGGGCTGGAAAGAATTGCTCCCGGAATGAACCGCTTCTCTGAGCACCGGTAAGACTACTCTAGCCATCGCGCTTAGCCTGTGTTCAACTTATCTGGATGGACTTCTCCTTATGCTGAGAGAAGGGCGTACTTCTCGCACGCTTCTACCAGCTCTTTGAAGATGCCAGGTTCCTGTGGAGCGATACGTAAGCTTTGTTCTTCGGGTAAGGAAGCAGGGAAACTCACTGAGGCACTGTGCCCGGCAGCTGGCACTATGTGCAGCTCAGACTCTGGCCAAGCTCTGTGAAGATCGATAGCTGTCCTAGGCGGGCAGCCGATGTCGTACCGTCCATGGACGATCGTTGTTGGAATATGTCGAACCTCGTCGATGTTCTCCGTGCGCAACAACTCGCCTTCCTCGATGAAAACCGCGTGTGAGAAGTAGTGACATTCGAGCAATGCATGCTCCAAGGACCATTTCTCGTCGTCCAGCTTTCGCATATGCTCTTCCGTGGTTTCCATCTGGAAGGTCAGAACGTCCCAGGTATTGAACTCCCGAGCCGCATTCCGCCGCACTTCTGGATCCACCGACTGCAAAAGGTCATAGTACGCCTCGAGTGGTCGCGATTGCTTTTTATTGGGCAGGAACCTCAGGAATTTCTCATGCTCGTTCGGATAATGCATGCTCGCGCCGACGTCTGCTTTCCTAGCAAAGTCTAGCTCCTCCTTCCGACCAAGAAAGATACCTCGGAGAACCATGCAGCCTACTTTATCAGGATGCTGCTGCGCATACATTAACGCTAGTGTGCCACCCCAGGATCCTCCAAACACTATGTACCACTTGTCAATTTTAAGGTGCCCTCGAAGCTTCTCGATGTCTTCAACAAGGTGTTGAGATGTGTTGTCTCGTAGCTCGGCTGATGGGGTGGATTTGCCACATCCTCGCTGGTCGAAGAGGAGCACACGGTAGATGTCCGGATTGAAGTATACTGTATTTGCAAGTCCGGCTGTGCCGTTGCCTGGACCGCCATGAAGAAAGACGACGGGCTTGCCGTCGGCCTTGCCGTACTGCTCGTAGTAGAGTGTATGGATGTCGCTGACTGAAAGGAAGCCTGTAGAGAAAGGTGGATTATGTGAGTAGCCTGTTGGAGTCATTCTTGTCAACTCGAAAAGAGATCTTTGGAGCAACAAGAGACGCAAGGGGATTTGAGAGTGAAAGAAGACAAAACATGCCTATTGTCAGCTTGAGCCGGATCAGCGCTTACTGTTTATGGGAAGTCCTCCTCAAAGCTGACGAGCAGAATGTACGGGAAGGTTTATTCTGTCATGTATTTCATAACTGTTTCACTCTTACAGGCAATATACTGCCCACTCATCCAAGGTCATATGCTTGATAATCGTCGAAATTCCCCTGCCAATCTTGTTCCCGCAAATACTCTTCTTCTTCTCCTTCGACGGCGTTCCCGTCACATACTCGATCCCGAATATCGCTTTTTCCTGATCGATCAACGGCTTGTAAAGTTCACATTCATTATACGCCGAAGTACTGTACTGCTGACACTGTTCATTCACAGCAAAGTCGACCGAGCTTGCGACTTGACTGACGATCTCTCCGCCGTTCTTCAAACCAATCGCTAAGCCCCGGTTGTGGGCCTCACTGGCGAGAAAGCGGATGAAGTTGATCGCGTCGGACTGAGTGAGGTTGAAGCCGCCGCCGTTGTGGAGGTACACATCGATGTTATCTGGGTCGACTGCGTCGCACTTTTTGGATTTGGCGAGGTCGAGCCTGGCAGACATGATATTTCTAGAATGATCAGCGTGTGCTTTTCACACATGCGATGTTGGGATGGCGTACCTGATCGCTTGTGAGTTCGTATTGACCCATCGCTCACCAGGCCAGTCATCGAGATTATCCCCGAGATCTGCAGCTGGGAATTGGTTGGCGTCATCTCTCCAGTCCTCGTACTGCGTTGAGAAATAGCAAATGGTCTTTTTGCCTTTGGCTTTCACATTACTCCATACGGTTGCAGAGTTGTCGAAGAGGTCGCCATCAATGGCTGTCACACTGGGCAGGGATGCGGGCTTGAGCTGCTTTGATAGGACGATTTGCCTGCAGCCGTTAGGATCTGACATGTGAGGGTGGAAGAGCCATGCAATAAACAGGCCGTGTGCATACCAAGTCGTGTTCGTTGCTGGCTTCCACCAAGCAACAACAGAACCCAGCAGGAGAAATGGTGCGAGCTGTCGAGAGATCATGATCGAAGTTGACGAGTTATTATATTTCGACAGCAGATGCGTATCGTATCCTTCTTATAACTCATCGAAATCATGTCGTCTGCCCCAGCTCCAAGACCATCGGACCTTTGATGCAGTTACTAGACCTATGAGATGGAGCTGTGGCGTTTCCCTTGGAGTCGCCGAAAATGTCTCAGCTTATCCTGCTTCTTCAGCTCGTTCGTGAGGGGCTGTTCCAGATCGACCGGCGTTTCATACAAAGACATCGTGGTGGATAATGGCGAGATGCAAACTTGCCACAGGTGTGAAGATGTTGGTGTGAGTGCTGTTCCGTTGTTCAGAGGATTCCAAGGCTGAGCTTGGCGGCTGGGCTGGGCCGTGTGTGTAACACATGCTCCACTCTTGACAAAATCGGTTTGCTAATAGGCAGAAGCCCTTGGTGCTTTCGTGCAACTGTGGCATATACCAGATCCTTCAGATGAACCTCTTATTCGTGAAAAGCGCCAAGCTCGCGCCGCCCAAAGCACTCCCATGAGAGACGTTTTCATATCAACTCTTATTCTTGGGCTCGTAAATGACGACTGGGAGGTCATACGCCTTCTCGGGCACGACATCGATCCTGACTTCCTGAAGCAATCGGAAACCGTACTTCAAATAGAACCCATAACCCACAAGACTACTCTCCAATACCACAGGAATATTGACCTGATCAGCAACATTGGTCCCCCACTGGAGTAGCCTGCGGCCAATGCCATGTCCTCTATGCCAAGCTGGATCGGTCATAAGGAATTGGAGATGCAAACAAGGCTGGAGCCAGTCTTGGTTCTCGTACGTGGCATGGAGTCGATCCAATAGCGTCCCAAAGGCTTCATAGTCCATGATCCGGTTGAAGACGATGCGATGGTACTCCATCTCTGCAGTGACCATGGCACGCTCAAGTGCATTCGCAAAGCCCGTTCTCTGTTGACTCCATTCTTTACCGATCGGGTTGCTTTCGCCTTGTGCTTCCCAAGCAGAGAATCCGAGAATCCGTAATTTCTGAGTGCCGTCGGCTTCGGGAGTGGTTGCCTCTGCTACCATGAATCTGGACTCTGGCTTGATGAAGAAGAACTTTATCCGCCGCAAGAGGAAATCGTAGAACTCTTGAGGATGGCTTTTCCGATCGGGACAAAAGTGATCATGAAACTCAAAATCGTTGAAGCAAAGCCTCAAGATCTCGGTCATGGCAGGCAGATCGGCGCGAGTAGCCCAGCGGATGTTGATCTCGGGCTTCATCGTGATGCCGGAAAGTGTGGATGCTGGAGTCATCTCTTCCGATAACTGTTCTGGGGCTGTGTGGGACCGAATAAACTGAAGTTTCGTACAAACAGTGGAAGGACGTGAACAGAACAAAAGAAGAGGATAGACAAAAAGGCGGAGTTCCTGGTGGCCTGGTTACTCACCTTTTAGCCGGGCCGGTGCACTTGGCCGGCAGTGTACCGTATGCGGCTCAAGACACCCAAAGCATGATGACCGGAGGGTTTCGAGGCTTTGTAAGTCGCTGAAGACCTGATCTTCAGATCGTGGCGAGAGCCATTGGATACTCAGTAGCATCACTACTCATCTTTGTTACGCTCGAAGAGGTCTTCCGCTGCTTCGCGAAGACTTCTGGCCTCATACTTGGGCGTACGTGTAGGCCGAAATGACCGGAGAAGGATGTGAGAAAGTCGTTTTGGAGTTATCTCAGCTGGTACGAGTCTTGTACATGCTCAGCGAGAACATTGTGGTAAAAAAAGATGTGAAAAGAATGAAGACGTGAGAATTGTGAGACAGCAAGAGCAGGAGATGACGCGCACGGGCCACTCTCACCATTTTTGCAAGTGAATGTCGGGCGGTCGGCCGGCAGCCGGCAATAATGGCCTCGGCACAAGCAGTTGATCTCCACGGCAGCTCGACGTCGTCCCTTCGACATCATCCTCCGTTCAAGAGCTCTTGTAGACACACATCTTGCACAGTAGGTTTCGACCATTTGACGTCTTTCCTATTCACTTTGGGCCTGTACAGGACGGAGCTTCCTAATCTTTTGAAACATCACTAGCAAACAAGACCACGATGCCCAAGGCATTGGTGATCGAGCACACCGAGGGCAAGCCCGGCAAGGTCTACTACCCTCTCAAGATCATTGAACAGTCGGAGCCTCAACCGAAGCCCAATGAAGTCGTCGTCAAGATAACCGCCGCTGCATTGAACCACCGCGATCTCTTCATCCGTCAAGGCCTCTATGGCTCCATCGGGTTCGGCGTACCGATGCTCGCAGATGGCTGCGGTGTGGTAGTCAAGACAGGCAGCTCGACAGAGGCAAAGAAGTGGCAGGGCAAGAGGGTGATCCTGAACCCAGGCTCGGGCTGGAAAGATGATCCAGATGGACCAGAGGGCAAGGCATACGCGATACTGGGCGGGACTAAGCTCAACCCTTTGGGCACCGCCGCAGAGGTGGTCGTCATTGATGCTGGCGAGCTCGAGGAGGCGCCTAAGCACCTGAACAGCAACGAGGCTGCAGCCCTACCCCTCGCGGGTCTCACAGCATGGAGAGCAGTCATGACCAAAAGCGGACAGGCGAAGCCTGGCAGAAACATACTTGTCACCGGCATCGGGGGCGGCGTCGCAATCATGGCCCTTCACTTCGGAGTCGCGTCTGGTGCGAATGTCTATGTCAGCTCTGGTAGTCAAGAGAAGCTCGATAAGGCGATGAGCTTGGGTGCGAAGGGTGGCATCAATTACAAGGAGAAGGACTGGGACAAGATGCTCAAGGCGATGCTGCCAAAAGAGAGACAAAAGCTTGATGCCATCATTGATGGCGCAGGTGGAGATGTGGTCGACAAGGGTGCGAAGCTGCTGCGGGTAAGGCAGCCCGAGTCTGCACATATCGATTATCGCTGACGAAGTATTCTTAGGACGGCGGCATCATCGCGCAATATGGCATGACTGTCAGTCCCAAGATGAACTGGGTCATGACTGCTGTGCTGAAGAACATCGAACTCCGCGGCTCGACAATGGGGTCAAGGAAGGAATTTGCCGACTTAGTAAAGTTCGTGAACGAGAAGGGCTTGAAGCCGCTGGTTTCGCGAAGTGCACAGGGCATCGATAACTTGAAGGATATCAACAGCTTGTTCGATGACATGCACAAGGGCTCTCAGTTGGGCAAGCTTGTCATTGAAATATCACCTGAAGATGCGAAGAGCAAGTTATAAGCTGACAAGGCGTAGACAGCGGAATATAAATGCCGCCAAGAGCCGGCGGGTTTCCCGTGCAAGCCGTTCGCTTCGCCAGATGCTCGCATCGACTTCGTTCCAGAATGGACATGCCCCCTACCTCTGTGCTTGCAAATGCGTCAGCCGTTCATCTCTTTTTCACGTGCATATGTCGTACGAAGGCGACTGACGGGAATGAAGAAATGAGAATTGCCAATGCACAGGACCGAAGTGACCGCCGTCGAGTTGCGAGATCCGACTAGCTGCCGAACGAAGTTAGAACAGGGCAGTGATGCTCCATCCCCACGGACCTGGGACTTCCGATGCCTACAGCACGGTCTCGGGCGGACCGGTCAGGGTAGAGCTTGGTTGGGAACAAGAGCCTGGGTCGCATGCCAAATCAAACAGTACGTCGAGACTTCAGAGGACATTGCTTGCGGCAGAGAAGCTGAACATGCAGAGGCGGGTTGGAGAGTTACACATGGCAGTAAAGATGACAGTGCTGAGTTGAGGCAATGCATGGATCATCCACAAAACCATTTCTTCTTTTACTCGCACATGGTATATACAAACGTACTTAATTCAAACCTTTAGAATGCGCCTCTCCACTGTACTCCTTGAGACGTGATATTGCTTCCCCTCATATCACACAACTCCAACCCCAGCCCCCATCAAACTCCCACGGCCCTCTTAGATCCGTCAAGCTGGGCACTTGATCTGGGGCGTAGTATTGCAACAAAGCCTCCATATCCTCCTCCTCCATCTCACACAAATCTTCCAACGTCCACTTTACACAAACTTTACTCATCCACCCCATGCGCTTCGGTCCTGCCTCTATATCAGGCGCGACCTCCCTCAACTTCCTCCGTAATCGTCCAACCTTCATTATCGCATCGCCCATATTCGGCGGAAGTGAGGCCGCTATTCGTCGTCTGACGATATTTGCCATTTTTGGTCCGTTGCCGTTTGTGGACACCATTATCTGTAACGGGCCATCGCGGTGGACGGATCCGAAGTAAAAATCACACTCTGGCGGTACGTCTGCGATGTTTGCTGCTATCTTCTTCTCTTTACATAGTTTCCATATGCGTGAGCTCGCCTCTGGGTCGTCTATGGCTGTCAAAACCATTGATATGTCCGGATCATCGAGGTCGGAGGGTTCGAATACGCGGTCGATGTAGGTTACTTGTTTGAGTGCGATGCGGTGGGCGACTTCGGGGTTGAGGCCCGCGGTGGAGGGAGAAATGAGCGTTACGGCGGCGTCGGCGTTTAGGAGGTTGAGGATGCGGCCGGCTGCGACCTGTCAGATCGGATATATCTCAATGTGTGTTCTAGTGATAAGTTGGGTGTTTGGGGACGTACTTCGCCGCCGCCTATGACTAGGACTTTTTTGTTGCGGACTTGCCAGGCAAGGATGAGGGAGCCGCCGCCTTCGACTTTGGGGAATTGATCATGGTCGGTCATGGTGGGTGGATGTAGGTGGGTGGAGAGGAAAGGGTGATGAGAAGAGAGAGGAGTTTGGACATGCGATAAGAATCCGGAGATGCATGTGAAAGAAGAATGCACAGACACGAGAGCCAATCGCGCGACGTCATGATATGGCACGGGATGTTGCTGAGTCAGCGGCGACCCAAGAACTTCAATATCGACTCAAACATGGCCATGTTCGAGTGCATGCTGTACTCTAGGGAGTAGCATGACATATGAGAATTCTGTCCAGCTTTAGCGGGTATTCGAGTGTGTGGTTGGGAGAGAAGAGGGAGGTGTGCAAGGTGCAAGGTATTTCGGCATTCGATCCGAGCCTTCCAGAAGTCTTTGGCCCCACCCCACTAGAGTGACGCCGAACCTCAGGCACGCCTTCCGGCTCCGTAGCTTCACCTCTTGCCCTTTGCTCTTGCAGGTGTGGAAGGAAGGGTGCATGTGATTGCCGCGCGACGTCCTTATATTGGCGACATGGACCGCGACTGTGAGCTTCGAGCATCGATATAACGCCGGCCATGTCAGCGCGACGGCAGCTGGGCGGTGGACGCGTACTGGGCAGCGGTAAGAACCTCGCCCCGCCAGGCACCGCTACACCTCCGTCGACATCGCCAGCACGGCCGAAACGCATACAGCAAGCACAAGCCGTCCGCTCTGGACTGCTATCGCCGTCGGATAGCTCGGTCTCGCTCAGCTCCAACACTTCGAGCACACCCATTTCCACCGATCCCGAGGACCTCACTTCCCGAATCGCCCTCGATGCCTATGGAGTCGCCCAGGCCGCGGCGGCCGCGACGAACCGCATGGTCTGCCCGATATGCAGCGAAGAGATGGTATGTGCAGGAAGGAATCATGGATGAGACACTGAATACTGACTTGTTCAGATGACGCTTCTGCAGCTGAACAGGTAGGTACGCGAATTACGGAGAGCTGGAAATATACAAAAAGCATCCCTGACCGGGGGCACAGACATATCGATGACAACCATGCCAACTTGGAGGAAATCGAACAGGACGAAGCGAAAACGTGGTTCAAGCAGCAAATGACCAAGGCCAAGAAATTCCAGCCTCTGGCGCTGATCAACCAGAAATTGCGAGGGCTAGAGGTTTTCGAATCCAACGATGAGCTCCCTATTCCGAGCTTACCTGCACGCATAACTTCTGGAAGTCGAGATGCGTCGCCAGCTCCGGTCGCACCAGCAGCGCCCAAGATCCCGGAGACTCCAAACCCAGACGAGGTTGTGACCAGAGCTCACTGGCAGCGGCCAACCATGAACGATGCCCGTGCAGATCCCATGTGCGGGAAGAGACTAGGTGCTGCCAACGGGCAAATTCACTGCAGACACTGTGGCAAGCTATTCTGTGAGGAACATACTATGTACCAGATGAAGCTATCCCGCTCTGCACAGCATGAACCGGTTCGAGGGCTGTGGTGTCGGGTTTGTGAGACTTGCTATAAGACACGGCCTGGATACAACGACCATACCGGCTTCGAGCGGAACCATACCGACTTCTTTAAATTCGCTCGGCGGAAGACAGTCGACAAGCAGTATCTTGAGACGAGCCGCCTGGAAACAAGATTGACCCGACTTACCCAAATTTTAGCTAATCCGCCGCCGGTAGAGCAGAATCAAACCACCGGCAACTGGATCTGGTCATCTCTTGCCGGTAACAAGTCCCAAATACGAGCTCTCGAGGAATCAATCGTACCCTGGCAGGATGATACGATTGTTGCTGAATGCCCATTTTGCCAGCAGCCTTTCTCGCAATACACTTTACGTAGACATCATTGCCGAATATGTGGCCGTGTTGTCTGCGGCGACCCGGCGACGGCATGTTCGTCCGAGATAGGGCTCGACGTTGCCACTACCAGTGGGTTGACCCTTTATCAACACACGACAGTGCTGATCAAATGCAGTAGCTGACGCGAACTCAGAAAAGCCAGATGGTAAAGTTGCAGTTGATGTGCGCATGTGTAAGGACTGTCAGCGCACAATCTTTAGCAAAGCAGACTTCGCGCGCGAGCTGAACACTCAAACCCCGGACCAGCGAGCTTATCAGAACTTGATTCAGTTTGAGCATGGCATCCGACTGCTATTACCGAAGTTTCAGCGATTGCTCGGACCACTGCAAGACCCAGAGAACCCGCCGACACCTGCGCAGCTCGCAGAAGCCTCGAAAGTGCGGAAGCGACTCATGGACGCATTCACACAGTATGATGTTGCAGCGCGACGCATACGGGACATGCCTACGCAGAGCCCGACGCAAGAGAGACTACAAAAAGCTATTTATCAGCAAGCTTCGACATTTCTGCATATTCACATGCTACCGCTGAAATCTCTCCCGAAGATAATGAAGCATGCAACACCAAACGGCCTACGCAGCCCTCCGAATACCAACGGCAAGCAACCGAACGCTTTATCGGCTATCAATTACAACAGAATCGCCAATGAAAGCAGTCATCGCCCAGGAAGCAGTCGCAGCAGTAGTCAGAGCTCCGTGATAGTCACTGCGTTAGAGGCTGAGGAGAAGGAATTGAAGGAGAAGTTGATCGTTCTGGAGGAGCAGAAGTTTTTTCTGTCTGAGATGATTGCTGATGCTAGCAAACGCCGGAAATACGATGAGGTATCTGCGCTCTCATCAAACGTGGAAGAGATCTCGAAGGAAATCGACCAAATTCAAGCACAGATCGCTGGCATGGACTTTGCTGGCGCCTATGCTGCAGACGGTGCGATCAAGTGAACGAGGCCATTACGAATCACGACACGAACTACCATGCAAGCCCAATAGAGGCTTGCGTTTCACCGTCTTGTCCAGCGGCGGCCTCTAGCTCCTTGCAAAGATCGTCCGCAACCTGGCAAGCTTTACTTGTCTCCCGCAAACGAGACGCTGGGAACACGTCATACCCCATCAACCTCTCAAGTCGGGTATGCGCATGGATCTCGCCCAAAAGAGGCTCCTGTGATGCCGGGTCCGGAATGTCGCCCACATGCTTGACCTGGTCGAAGCTTGCCTGCATAGCCCGAGTACTCTCCATCACCTCGGCTTTCATCGAGTCGATACAGAACTGGATGGCTTGATCCGGACGAGAGGAGTAGAGGTGGCAAACAAGATCGCAGGCTTCCGACGCTGTCGGAATGACTGATATCGTCAAGAATAAGTCGCCATTTGCAGAGCGCAACAACTTAGTCAGTGGTGAGAGCTCGAATTCGGCGGGCCACCTCGACGAGGCGAACGACACAAGCAGATCTTGTATTCGTGGTTTGCTCGCCAGTGATCGAATACGAAATGATCCATTCAGAATAGCCATCTTCCAATTGAACTTTGCTTCAGTCTTCCAGCTGTCGAGGAGGCGCAGCTTTGCTCTCATTGGAACACCAACTCGAATCGTAAGACCGTCGCTGCCGTACACATCGAAGTTAACATAGACGAATCCGCTGCTGTCGCTCCAGCAACGAATCTCGAACAAGCCATTTTCGGCTTTATTGAAGCCAGCGACTTCTTCGAACTTGGGTGCATGCACCAGCTTGCCCGTCGAGTCGTATGTCCAACCGTGGTACTTGCACCGCAAAATCTGGCTGCTTCCGCAGGTTCTGTTTGCCACATTGTACGCTCTATGGCGGCAGACATTGTGGAACGCCCTCAACCTCCGATCTTTGCCCAGAATGACGATGAAGCTGAAGTCGGCGATGCTGAATGTGCGGAAGTCCCCCAGTTTCTTGAAGAGTGATGTATGGGTGACATGAAGCCAGGTTTTGGAAAATATTGCACGCTTCTCCAGGTCGCAGAGCTTCTGAGATGTCCACCAGTCCTGCGGAAAGTCAAGTTCCTTCGTGACAGCCGGACTAGTGAGCTCCTGGAAGACCTGTTGTTTGCCCTTGGTCTTATGCTTGACATACTGCTGTCGAAAACATTGTAACCTTCGCTTGGTGTGACGCACGCAGAAGGGCAGGCAGAACCCGAGTGACAATGCTGCGATGAGGGAAGAGATGATGGCCAGGTAAGGTTGCCAGCGACTGAGGTCTGCTAACGCTTGGCTTGCTAGCTCTGGCATGTAGAGCAAGGCCATTCTGATGCTTGGGTACGAGCAAGCGCAGACGACCACTGTCGGCCACCGATGATCGATGTACTTAACAGCACGAACTGAGCAGCTGCTGATCATCTAGTTGACGTATCTCATTGCTCGAGGCTGAACTTGCAGCTGCCCCAGAAATTGCCGACTCTGATCAGCGGAGACTCCAGCCAAATAACAATTGCGAAACACCCTTCTATCTGATTGTTCACATCACTTGCGACATACGCAATCAGGCTATTCCGGTACGTACATGCACGATGACCATCTACCGCACGCTTTTTCTCTCCCGAGGACCCACTTCTGGACAATGGAGCCTGAACAGGCAATTTCTGATCTGACATCGAGATCTGCGCTATCTTCCGCGAGAATGATGGAGATAGCACTGCAGGCCATTGGAGAGGTGCTTGCATCACAATGGCTAAGCTACGGCTCAAATCAGCCGACCCTCATGAGCTAAGCAGGCCCTTGTCTCTGCCAGTGAGCCCGTGATAAGCCGCAGAGCACCTCGAGCAGCTAATGTGGATGACGCTTTGCAGACAACAGAGCACATAGAGACGACACTGTTCTCTCAGACCGCGATGTCAACCTCACTTCCAAGAACATTACCAGCTTCATGGTATTGCAGTAAACCTCTATATCAACTCGAACAGCGCGCCGTCTTCCAGAAGGCGTGGTACCTCCTTGGCCCTGTCATCAAGTTCAAACAAGACGAGTCCATCGAATATGAGTTTGCCGGTGTCAAACTCCGCGTCACTCGCGGTTCCGATGATGAAGAGGACGTTGATGTTCGGCAAGCAGAACACGACGGCAAACTCTTGGAAATGCACATAACCAAAACCGGCCTTCTCTTCACAACCATCTCATCGGAAGCGCCCAGCTTCGACGACTTCTTTCCAGGTCTAGAAGATCTCCTCTCAACAGTCGACTTCCGCGCCCGTCCTTACCGTCGCAGCATCTCCTACGAAGGCCACTTCAACTGGAAGACTATGGTGGACGGATATCAAGAATGCCTGCATTGTGCCTATACGCATCCGAGTTTTTCGGTGCTTTATCCTCCTACCAGCTATGCTGTGGAGAATAAGGAGAATTGGTGCAGACATATTGCGGATCCGGAGAAGCCGGATGATGGGTTGCTTTTGTATTTGTTCCCCATCTGTACACTCAACGTCTACGGCGGCGGTATGTCACTTTTCAGGGTTTGTCCGACTGATGAGCCGGGGACCACGAGGATGGAGTTTGATTATTTTAATGTTGAAGAAGGGGAGAAATTTGAAGAATACTATACTTTCGTGAGACAAGTTGCTATTGAGGATTATGAGCTTTGTGAGAAGGCGCAGTATAACCTCGAGCGAGGGATCTATGCGGAGGGAATACTGAATCCAGTGAAGGAGAATGGTGTTGCGTATTATCAGCAGAGGGTGTTGGAGTTTGTTTTGGAGCAACATCGGATTGACAAGGAGGCCAGGGCGAAGGAGGTAGCTGTGGAGGTGGAGGGGAGAGGCATGCTCAGAGCTGCGATCGCGTCTGACGTGCAGATGGGGGATCGAAGCTCCTGTTTAGGCAATACGACAGCTGCGCCGGACGGAGCTGGGGTTGGGATGAGTGTTGAGGTGCAGTGATGACGACGACGACGCAGTGATATTTCTGTAATATGGCATTGTCCTCGAGATAACGAGATTTTGGGAAATAGAGTCGTTGCATTCAAGCTCATATGCGCCCAATCCAGTGCACCCGTCCCTCGCCATGGTACGTATTAGAGTGTCAGCATCGATGCTCCGAGCTACCTACTTGTTTTCCAACATGTGTGCCTCCATGTACAATGTTCCATACCCAGCCTGCACCATCCCTCTGTCCAAGAAGTCGACCAGGTTGTGATATCCTTGCGATTTTTCGCTCTGATGAAAACGGTACATCTTCATTCCGACGTTCTTCTGTGGCAGGACCCAGAAGCCCCATTCCCAATTCTGAGCACTAGCACCGTTGTAAAGTGCTCTTGTATTGTTGTTACATCGATTGAGGATCTTGCGCAGTTTTCCAGCGATGGCAGACTGCTTGCCTTCTTTCTTCGCCATGACCTCGAATGTGATATCCTTGGGAAGATCGGTCGACCCAAGGTCCCATTCCTCCTCGTCGAGATGACTGACGAGTCGGACGGCGAGGTGTACGAGCTCGTCCTCGGCAAGCTGAGCCTTGCGCCTGAATGCTGATCCTGAATAGGAGGCGAAGGTGAGAGTTGGTAGGTCCGGTAGCGACTGCTCTTGGCTTTCTCTGATGAGTCTGCGTGTTTCTTCAGCCGAGCCAGTGCGATATTCGCCATCTTCAATGGACCCGATTAAGTCACCATTGATTCTCCTCGTAGGCACAAAGAGAGGCACGCTGACATCGACCGGTGTCAAGACCACGTAGCTCATCTGTGAGTGTTGAGATATGGTCGACAAGGCGAGAGATTTCTGCCCCAGGGCCGAAAGCGGCGCGGTTCCCAATACCCGATATCTTTCCTGGGCTGGAACTTCGAGTGGCACTTGTGCATTTGGATCAACTTCGTGGGCGGGTCTGGTGCTGAACGGGACAAACACAGGCACGGTCGGCCTTTTGACCAAAGCCTTGACGTGTGAGTCGTAGAACAAGTCCCGAATGTGTCTGAATCGGAGCTGGCCGTTCTCATACGATGCAGTATACGCATAGCGAGAGTCGGACGTATCGCCACCCATATGAATGTCGTAACTCAGTCCACTGACGGCATCACCGGTGTCCAGTCGGCCCTTGACTTTGTCAAACACACTTTGCTTCCTACTGTGGGCCTCGATAAGTGGAAAGAGGCCTCTTGTGATATCGGTCTTCATGCTCATGCCTTTCATTAGGAATGGATCTGCACCGGATGGCTCAGCAGTATCAGCGGTTAGGTAAAGCACGACATCCGCTTTGTCGTGTTCCTGGGGTGTTGCCGATGGATGGGTCTTTCGGCGATATACCATCTCTCCAGGATCATCTTCGAAAGTGACCGACGGGATGTATGGGACGGTCCATCGAACATCAAAATCTCCCAGTATCTCTGCTTTGGGAGCTTCGTGCTTCTTCGGAATTCCAATTGTGACCAGCACTCTGGCTATTCCAGAACCGATACGATCACGCCCGTTGTAGATCATGAGATCATCCACGGTATTGATGAGGATGCTGTTCGCTCCTTCGTCACCTCTTGAGGTCTCGGAGCCCGCGGCGTTGTCGGTCGGTGCCATCTGAAACTCGGCTCTGAGTACGAATGTCTCGCCTCCTCCAAGCATGTCGCCGTATCTGAACATCATCCCAATGCATTCGCCGTTGATAGTCCTTATCAGGTCATCCATGGGCGCATCTTTGCTCACTATATGAAGAATGGGAGCCCAAGACACAAGACCAGATGCTGAAGGTGAAAATTGGAACTTGATGAAGACGGCAGCTTGATTGGGCTTGATGTGCGCCCTGTTGGTGTCGGCAGGAAACTGAGACGGATCGGAAGGCTCAGGTGTGCCCGATGGCAGTGAATAGATGTCCCATCCGGAACCGGGCGCTGGAGTTCGTACTTCGTAGATGTCGACCATTGTGACAAGCAAAGTTCACGGAGTGGTTCTGGTGAGACTTCAGATTGCAGCGGGACTTCTTTGAATGTACTTAAAGAATGGAAAGCGGCTTTGTTCTTGTGCTTGCTCTCACGTAAACTATTCTGCCTCCAGGACTGTGCTGGAATGGTCGGTCTGGGCTCAATAGAGAGTCTGACTGAGGCCTCCATTGCTGGACCGAGAAACTTCGAGCATGATGAAGACAAGGACCTCATCGCTAGCTGATCAGGCTTCCGTCCCGACGTCCGCAACGCTCTTCACCTTCTCCACGATGTGTGCCTCCATGTACGACCTCGTATCCCCTCTAGCGACCATGTCTTTGTCTAGCCATTCAACGAGGTCTCCCTTGACGTCTCCAGTCTGCTCGAAAGGGAATAGCTTCTTCTCACCGTCCTGCGCTATCGCTTGTGGCATAACCCAGAGCTTCCAAGTCCACTTGACCCTTCGAATGGGCTTGTAGAAGGCGTCCGTAACTAGACCATGGCTTCGAAATATCTTGGCTAGATCTGTATGAATTGAATCAAGCTGTGTCTTGTGCCTCGCCTTGATCGAGATCACAACGTCCTTTGGCATCTGGTCTTGAGTCGCCCATCTTGTGACGTGATTAACAACGCGAATGGCGAGATGGATCGGATCGTTGTCAATAAGTACAACTCTCGCTTGCGGATCCGAGAGCGTAAGAGACCTGAAGCAGAAGGCTGGCAAGGTTGGCAGAGGTGAGCTTTCGTCGAAACTTTCAATGAGGGATGTCGCCTGTGCATAGGTACCAGGATAGCTCTCGGCTTCATCGACTGATCCAATGAGGACGCCGTTGATCTCTCTCACTGCAACGAAGAGAGGCCGGTCACCTCCATCTAGCGCCAAGACAGCGTAGCGCATCTTGTTGTGCAGAGAATCTCCCGCACTGGTCCTTTGGTGCTTGTGTAATGCATCGATCGGTGCCAATCCGATGTTCGTGTACTCCGGTGAAGGTTGGGGGACGAATTGTACATCGGGTGTCGTGGTAGCACCGGAAGCACGAGCCTTCGATAGGTGGATCTCAAATGGCACGACAGGCGGTTCCGGATCGTCAAGAGTTGCGGCTTCGGCGTCTCTGAACAAGTCGGCAACGCGGGCGACCCGATATGACCATTTTTGTCAGGCTGTAAAAGGAGGTTTCGTGCATGACCTTCATCACGAGCATCCATCTTGAGCTGGTACTTTGCGTTACCGATGGCTTGGCCAGAGCCAGCCAGCGATTTGTTGCACTCTTCGATCTTCTCCATGACCATGTCCTGCACATTCTCAAGGAGCCCTGACAGAGGTCTATGGATCAACAGTTCATCATGGACATCTGGTTCTTCCTCGAGGATGTGTCCGTCCACGTAATACGTGATCTCAATTTCGGCATCTCGACGATAAACCAGCTTCCCGGAAGGCAGAAGCTCCAAGACGGTAGGTTCGGTTCCGACTCTCCAGTCAAACTCATGTTCGACTGTCGTATGCGGCAAGAGCTGAGCCTCCGATTTGTCAACGACGATCATATCGATTGTCAGAGCAATATCTCGAAGATCGCTTCGAAGCATCAGGTCTCCGATGCAAAGTATCCGGCGCTGTTCAGCTGATGAAGGATCAGGATCCACGCGTTTGCCCTTGTGGAGCCTGGCCTGCATGATCAATGCCTTGCCCTTCTCCTCTAGTGCTTGGAGAGGCTGCGCATGCCTCTTTCGAAAATCTTCCTCGACGCCGTTCAGGAATTCAAAAAGCTTGTGCATGCCAACGTGTTTGTTGAAAAGAAGCGAATAGCCTTCGCAGTTTTGGAACGCCGGCTCTGAAGATCCGAAATAAATCTTGACCCGGCCTGCGTCCAGAGGAGGGTTCTTCAATATGTGAAATTGATCTTGTCGGCGGTATACAAAGTCTTGCGTTGCTTGATCAAAGAAGACCACTGGGAGGTCCCTCATGGCCCACTGCTGATACGGATGACCTGGAGACATGGTGTGAGTCGGATTGTGAGGTCTCAGCTTAAACTCCAGATCAACATCAATTCGAAGAACCGCAGAGTCTCGCTCATAGCATCCAGATCGTGACATCAAATCGTCGACTGTGTTCACAAGAGCTTGCCCGCAATGATTGCCACTCTTGTCAGAAAGTCCTGGGCGGTGCTTGGCCAAGCTAATCACCGGACGGCTGTCAGAGTAGTCCGCAGAGGAGCGTAAACGAGCCTTGAGTATCGCTTGTTCCCCCTCTCCATTGACCTCTGTAAGGAACGTAGGATCCACAAGAAGCATCCGTCTGCAAACTGCATTTACATCTGCGAGAAAGCTTGACAAAGACTCGTCTCTCTTCGCGGTATGAATGATAGGCGCCCATCCACTGGAGTAGCACTCGCGCGCACAGTTGATTTTGATGAGGACGGCAGCTTCATCCTCTCCGATCTCAACGTGGCGGGAAGTTGGAGGTAGCTCTGATGGCATCGGTTTCGTCGACGGCCATTGGAAGATCTTCCATCCGTTTCCTGGCTCACGAAGCTCGTACAAGTCTTTCCATGCGTGTTCAGCCATTTGCGGGATTTAGTTGCCAGTCGTGGGGTTTCGCGCGGGATACAGTGCTTCCTGGTCTTGTGCCTCTTCAAATGCAGCTGGCTGTTTGCTGCTGTGCACGCAATCTGCAGGCTCTGAAGACTCTCAGGCCCCGACAAAGAGCGAAGCGGATTCCGCATCGGCTGTCATTAGATCAAAGAAGCTCTATTACCAGGCAGAGCCAACGTCTACCGTGCAATATGGAAAGAACGTTGGACAGATGGAACGGTGCTACATGAGAGCTTTGAGGCTAGTATCAACTACGCTCGCTCTCCGCGGCCAATCAATGCCCATCTTTCGAGTGACCCACTTGCTCAACTTCACACTCGGTTGATCAATAGCAACCGTCGCCATCCAAGATATCAGCAAAGTACTCGGCAAAATCACAGACATCGCCACAAGGAACCTCAAGCTCAGCCCTGGTGGTCCCGCGTCTGAGATCTCCAGACGATGATCCCAAATCCCTCCAGCCAGAGACGGGTTGACGTATCCGCCTACGAGACTCTTCAATCGATCCGCGAATATGCGAGCCCAAGGCGAATGGACGACATAGAGCATGAAGCTAATGTGGCCGAGGAATTTGAGAGCGTGGAGCTGGAAGAGTGCCTGTAGCCAGTGAATGCGGAGGACTGCGTAGACCATGAGCGTGGCTCCAATGGTTGTCCAGTATCGGAAGAAGCGAGAATCGTCGTAAATGGCTGGTATCATGGATGTGAGCCATTTCCAGCCTGGTGTGTTCGCGGAGTATGAACGATGATCTGGATAGCCGGGCTCTGAGAGCAGAAACCACCCGATGAAGAAGCAGAGGTGAGCGCATATTGGCCGTTCTGCGAGTAGCTCAAGAAAGCTCGGGGATGAGTTCAAAGGAATCTTTTCTGTAACCGGTATCATCGTTGAGCTTCTGACAGCCTTGCGTCGTGTGTAGAGATTGAGCAGTCGAGCCCGAAAGTATTCACCAATAGGCCAAGTGTCGTTCATAGCAAGCATCATTCCCCAAACAAAGCACACTAAACTCCAGTGGCAAGTCGACTGCAGGGTAACTAATCCACCGAACAGCATTACCAATGACAACGCTGCAGGCGTCTTTACTCCATAACCAGAGACTTTGCCCAGAGAAAGCACAAGCAGGATGCCATATATCATCAAGCTTCCGTTCAACTCAAGCGGCAGAGTCCAGGCAACTTTGTTGTAACTGAAAGGCTCTGAAGATTCGTGTTCGTGCCACGGGCTGAAGTAGTTCAAGCTTCCAACAAAATGGGACAGCTCATCTAGTAAGTTGCTTTGCGGAAATGGAGGCAGGCCAGGATCAATGACGCAAAGGCCCGGGATTTGGAGCAAAATAGCTTGTACAAAAGCGATCGCCAGCACTGGAAGATAGAGGCGTATGGGTCGTCTCACAATGGCTCCAAGCAGTATTCGTCTTATTTCCTGGCCATCACTCGTGCTCTTGGCCTCCTTCAAGTTCTTCAAGGGCCCAACGCTCAAAGCGTATCCGCTCAAGACGAAGAAAATCGCCACAGCTGCATTGCCCCCGTTCCAGATAAGCCGAATGAAGGGGAGCGAAGTAATATGCCAATGTACACCATCTTCTCCAAACCCATGCTCGTGGTAACCCAGAGTGAAGTCTGGCGTGAGATGGTGGAAGAACACTGAAAGTGCGGCAAGCCCACGCAGTCCGTCGAGATATTCAGTTCTCGCAAGTCGCTGCGTTGCGCTTGCAGGGGGGGTTGTGGGCAAGCATTGTGATGGATAACATCTTGTCTTCTCCTCAATTTCGAGCAGCGGCAGCTGGCTCTCTAGGTCGTCGAACTCGTGCTCGTGATAGTTGGCATACATGATGATATCTTTGTCGTATTCTGCGATGTCGTGAGGCCTTGGAGTGGGTATGTAATTACGCTCATAGCATTGACAACTCGCTGTCGGCTTGGTCCTTCATGGCCTGAGAGGTGCTCCCAGACGATCTGCCTCAGTAGACCTGGCAACTTGCCAAGCAAATATGCATGTCCAAACACCATTCGTCTTCGATTCTGTCGCTAAAGCTCAGCCAGCCACTTGGGAGTGTGGGATTGTCCCAAGCTTGATACTTTTGCGGTCAGCAGGACGGCTTGCAGGAACGAATTCTTCCAGAGCGTCACGCCATGTCTGCGAATAGTGGCTTCTCACAGGTACCGTTCTAGTCGAAGTCGCTTGTCAGTTCCAGAAGCATGTTGTGGCGTTTTCAGCAGACGCCCAAGAAGCTGACACCCCGCAGAAGGGCTGCAGGAGATGCCAAGAGATGCATGCACGCCACAGATCTTATCAGAGTTAGTGTATAGCTGCTGTGTCTCAGGCTCGCATGCTTGTGAGCGCTGGCAAGCTGCACGATTGTCTTGAATGTTGCTTGGTCGGCCATTGAAGACTTTCATCCCACCATCACGTCTCCAGCTTCACGCTGCCCTGAACCATCGCAATCATGGGCTTCTCGATGTGCACCCGGCGCGCTATTCTTCGCCTGCTCGCTGCGTCAGTACTGTTGTTCTTCGTTGTTACAATCCTCAGCAATACAGACTTGAAATCAGACCAAAGTCGTCTGATACCAAAGTCATGGCCGAACAAACTGTGGATTCCCAAAGGCCAGACTCCCATCTCGTCTGGATATGATCGACGAGCAAACGCGACCTTCGTCTCGCTTGTACGCAATAGCGAGCTCGATGGTATCCTGAACAGCATTCACGATGTTGAAGAGCGATTCAATCGCAACTACCACTACGATTGGGTCTTCTTGAACGACGAGCAGTTCACCGAGGAGTTCAAAAAGAGCACCACGAAGGCCACCTCAGGTCGAGCGAGATATGGCAAGGTCGCACCCGAGCAATGGAGCAATCCTGCCGGGGTCGACCAGCAATTCGCAGCGAACTCCAGACAAGAGATGTCAGAAAATCCAGCGGAGGTCCCATACGGCTCCAGCGAGTCTTATCGCCACATGTGCAGATATCAGTCCGGGTTCTTCTATCGCCACCCGCTCGTGGCCGAATACGACTGGGCGTGGAGAGTGGAGCCTCATATCCAGATCTTGTGCGATCTCCCCTACGACCCGTTCAAGTATATGGCCGAAAACGGGAAAAAGTTCAGCTTTGTCCTCTCACCGAACGAGATCAGCTTGACAGTCCCCAGCCTGTGGACGCATGTCAAGTCCTTTATGCAGGACTACCCTCAGCACGTCAGAAACAACAGCCACCTCGCCTTTTTATCGGAGGATGGCGGCAAGACTACTACCAACTACTGCCACTTCTGGAGTAATTTCGAGATTGCGAGCTTGCCGGAGTCAGGCGTACAGCGACTTTTTCACCTATCTCGACGAGAGTGGTGGGTTCTTCTACGAGCGCTGGGGCGACGCGAGTGTGCATTCGATTGCTGCTGCCCTAATGCTGGATAAAGGAGAAATCCACTTCTTCGATGATATCGGGTATCATCACCAGCCTTTGACGAGCTGCCCGAGGAGTGCAGAGAAGCGGAAGCAATTGCACTGCCGCTGCAAAGAGGAGGACAACATGGACTGGAACCCATCATGTAAGTCCATACACCGCATCGCTCCGCAGAGTAGGATCGCTGATGTGTTTCCACAGGTACGAAACGCTTCTTCGAGGTTGCTGGCATTGACTATCCAGAAGGTCATGATCGAAATGTCCCGCCCGAGCCAGGGCTACTGCGGTGATTGAAGTCCCGTCATAGATAGTCGAAATCCATCTACCTTCATACTGCTCCAGTGCATGCCCGTGGATGTGGACGTGGACATCGCGTCTCCTCACTCTCTGCTTCGTCTTCTGATCGTGTGCCCCAGGCATGTATCGCGGAGGGAGAGCCGATAGAGGATTCATGCGAAATTGCTTGTGGGTGAGCTAGAACGTGTGAGAGCTGCGAAAAAGGCGTCGAAGTGGAAAGTTTGTAGTCGATGCGGTTTCATGCAACACACGGCCAGCCAGCCTCCTCGAGACATTCTTCAGCAAGGTACGTACAGTACTGTAGTTCGACCGTGCCAAGAGGTGGCGTCCTGGTCAGGGCTCTATCAAAAGTCAAAAGTGTGGCGCAGAGCTCAAGGAGTACGCGATTCTGACTTCACCTCTCAAAACTTGCATGTGAACGTTGAGCATCGAGAAACCTACAACACGCCTCAATATCTCGCTACACCTTGAAGTCTACATCAGCTGGATCTGTACGTACTCCTCAAGCTGCCGTGGGCGCCCCCAATCGCCATGCACATCGGATCCATGCGGCACTCTTGAAGACATCTGGTCCGGTCTCAATGCTCCATTTAGTACAGCGCACACCCTTCGGGATCACCTTCAACCCTGCCAATGCTGTCTCAGCGTGCGGAGTGGTCCACCTTGCCTTCGTCGTGGCGGCTCTGGACAGGCTGCACGGGATGCCCCGTTGTTCATACCCATCAGCACTCGAGCCTCCACTATGGCTTTCTTCGAGTCTAGGCCAAGTTCAACATGCAGACTCATGGGAGGGACATTTTTTCCCTGTGCCCAGCCAGCCATTTCGGTCGGGCCATCCGATCATTCGATGCAAGACTCGCAAAATTCGAAACTTGACGAACGAATGGTTGCATGACTCCACGAGGCGGGCCTTGGCAAGCATGAGAAGCACCACGACGGGGTGGAGAACCTGCTTCGAGTACGCTTGATCAGAAAGCTTGGAAGCCACGTTGCAGCGATGAACGCACAGACTGGTCAACCACAGGGAGGTAGGTGCGGTGGGCAGGACAGCGCAATGTGGAGTCCTTCATAAAGACCATCTTGCGGCCACACCACATCGCAAGTCCTTCCCACCCCATTGCCACAGTTCTCATCTTCAATTTTCCAGTTCAAGGATCATCAGCATGCGCTTCCTACTTCTTTTGCTTGTCTTGGCTAAGGCCATCTACGTTGTTGCGGACGCCGACCCAGAAGCCAACCCAGAAGCATTGGCAGATCCGCTAGTAGAATTAGAGGAATGGAAAGATGAGTCGCCTTTGGAAGTGAGAGCTGCTTCTAGCTGTCCCTCCTGTCCAGCTGTCTTGCAGTCGGCCATTGCACCCATCGCCAGCTCGCCTCTGGCGAAAGAATTCTGTGCCCGCTACGCCAATGGCACCATCAACCAAAGCCCGTAAAACTCCAGTTCCCTTTTTACCTTGAATCTAAACACAGGCTTACTTGAGCGATGCATAGGTCCTGCCAGAACTTCGGAAACTTGTTGATGAAAAATGCCCAACTCTTCTGCTGTTGTCTGTGGCCCGGTAACGGCACCGCTCCTGGCACTACCACTCCTCCACCAGCGAATAACAGCACCAACACAACTACTCCCACGAATGGCACCAATTCCACCACGCCCACTTCTCCCAAGAATGGCACCAACGCAACCACTCCTACCAACGGTACAAATTCTACAAATTCTACAACTCCTCCGAAGAACACAACTTCGAACACGACAACGAACGGCACCGGGAACTCGACAGTACACACTCGGGGTCTGCAAAGCGCGCAAGGACTCTTCCGCCGTATGTGGCATGCCTGGACTAATGAGCCAAGCGCTTCTGGGTCGCCAGCTATCGCTCTTGTGGATGGTGAGCCAGTGGATGTGACTGAAGAGGTGATAGTCCAGCCGTCAGAACCATTGCGTCCAATGCCGAAGGGAGTTGGGAAGATCGGCGGTGGCGCTACGATCAGGAATCGTAAATTTGCGCTGTCTTTGGAGAGCGAGGGTGTTGTTATTCACTTGGAGATTCCAGACGTCTCTGTTTGAATGAATTGACTTCTAGCGCGGACGAATCGACAGCTTGGGTGTTTGGGAATGTGATGCGATTATAGCAATGGAGTTACTTAGATACCGGGAATGGAAAGCTTTCAAACATACACTTCTTCCACACTTCTTATCATACCCACTGCGCATACTCTTAATCTTGATGACATGGCATGCTGGCAGGTATCAGCATGGGATCTCAGACCTTGAATTAGTCTAAGTAATCTAGGTAACATCCGACTGAATCGCTGACAGGTCTTCATGAGTGTCGTGCAACCACTCATACCCGACGCACGAAGTCTTATTTTGCACATGTCAAATATACTCACAATGAAATTGGCAAAGGCAGCCATCACTTGGAGTCAAGCTCTTTGATGATAGTGCCAATGCAACTCTCTGATGAGACTTCAATAAGTGAAAATGTGGTATAAAGCATCATCATGATCCACTCAAATTCATATCCCATATCTCATAAAACTCATATGAACATTCCCCATCAAGCTCGTCATAGACCAACCTTGACGAAGTCCAGCGATTTCAGGGTGTTCACCAGAGTGTCTACCATATGCGTCTCATTGTAATCATTCGATGAATGCAACTGCAACAACTCCCTCTCCCGCCCGTCGTCCCGGCTCTCAAGCTCGTGCTCAGGAGAATCCACCAAGAAGACAACCTTCGTCTTCGTCTCAACGGCTGTATAAGTCCTTGTCGAAGTTACTTCAGCTATCCCAGTAATCCCTTCGGTGATCGTTGAAGTAGGAGTTCTGACATGTATCGCCACGGATGTGGCTGTAGAGATTGGTATATCCAAACAGCCGCATACTCGATCGATGAGATCTGGAGAGAGATCTCGTGATCGGCTTTGAAGCCATTCAAACTCCGGCACAGCGCTGCAGGCTGGTTTCCCGGTCCATGAATCAAGGGTTACCGTGGACGTGCTTGTTACTGCTGTTGATGCGATGATTGTTTTGGTTCGGACGATTTGGCTGGAAGTTATGGTCGTTGTTCTATTGATTGGATGTCAGTGATGAACGATCGATCGAGTTTGAAAGTTCTCACGTACGATGTCTTTGCAGTCTGCGTTGATGTAGACGTCGCTGTCTCTTTTGGGATTTGTAGATATGCAGAGCAGAATGCAGTTGCGTGTGGAGTTGGTAGAAATGCAGTGACGAAGAAATTGACAGCGGCGCAGCCAACCTTGCCGCGAACACCTCGATCTTCCGCTGTTGATGATCCAGCAATGGAAAGCAAGAGCAGGCCAAAATTTCTGAGAGACATCTTGCACGATCTTCTCTGACTCGGACAAGTTGAACGATGAAGGGAAGACAGATTCTTCTGAATGCTCAAGATGGGGTGACCTTGGACTCTGAGCATTCTCTTCGCTTCGGCCCTCTTCAAGCCATCCAATTGATCTCGACCTGTATACTCGCAAGCTTGATGTTTTAGGACGTGAAGTCGCGGTGTCTCCGAAACCTGCAGCTGCAAGCCGCACTCTGTCGTGTCAAGCCACATCGCTTCCCAGAGTGGCTTTTGACTTTGTTCACTAAGGTGGATCCTGCGAAAGTTTAAATCTGCACTATGGGAGGCAGCACCACGTGGCAGCTCCAACGTGGTGGCGTGAGCTCTTACCGTGTTTCGGGTCTTGGCAGCCATAGCTTGCTGCAGTACTGCCTCTCAAAAAACTTACACTTTGGAAAAGTCTACACTACCATCAGCTGCATGTTCGACTTACGATGCCATGTAGCGTGAGGTCTGGGCACGCCATGTTGGACGCACATCAGCCAGCCACTTCTACGCGACTTTCGTCCACGAAGAGAAAATGGACGACCGAGTCGAGAGCAAGATCTCGAATCAGCCATGAAGCAGAGGGATGAGTCTACTTCTTGTACCAAGACACGATCCTGGGTTTCTCTGGAGCCAGCCGGGTCCCCAAGAAAAGACCAGCTGAGCAAAGCGATCTCTCTCCTCCCTCACAGGATCGCAAGAAATGCTCCAGTAATGGTTCGCTCGTATCTTCCTTGCTACGCCGACGACTTTCTGCCAGATACCATCTCTGATAAGACACGACTACTCATCATGTCAACCAAAGAACGCAGACTAAGCAACTCAACAAAGTACTCATCTCTCTCTCAGAAGCTCCGTCATGCATTCGATACAAGACCAACTCTCTGCATCCTCTTCGCAGCAGTCCTCCTCCGCTGCCTCGTAGCAACATTCCCATACTCCGGCTACCAAAGCCCACCAAGACACGGCGATTTCGAAGCTCAGCGGCACTGGATGGAAATCACAACCCAGCTACCAGTCACGCAATGGTACTTCCAGGGCTGGAATTGGTGGCCACTGGACTACCCGCCTATGACGGCTTATCATAGCTGGGCGTTTGGCAAGATGGGCAGCTTTTTTGATGAGAGTTGGTTTGCTCTATTTGAATCCAGAGGGCTGGATACGATGGGACTGAAAGTTTCTATGAGGGCGTCTGTGGTTCTGTCGGAATTTGCGATCTTCGTCCCAGCGGTCGCACTCTGCGTTCGACAGTTGCAGCAGGGAAGCGGTTCGCAAAGTGGCAAATCAGAAAGCGGCTTGCCGACAACTTCCCTCGCTTTGGCAGCTCTTCTCCTGCAGCCAGCCATCCTATTGATCGACCACGGCCACTTCCAATATAACACTGTCATGCTCGGCTTCTCGATGGCGGCAATAGTATGCCTCGTCATGGGCCGAGATTTAACGGCCTGCGTCTTTTTTGTAGCAGCACTGGGCTTCAAGCAGATGGCCCTTTTCTACGCACCCGCAATCGCCGCATACCTCGCCGGAACATGCTTCACACCAAACTTCAGACTCGAACGTTTCGCCGCGGTGGCCACCGTAACGCTCCTCTCCATGGCAGCAATCTACACCCCACTCCTCCTTGGCACCTGGCACGAAATCTCTATCGACGGCTCATTGCCACCGATCTCTGCACTCGACACACCACTAGCCTCGCTGGTGATGTCCCTACCAGTATCTCTCCAACCATACACCCTCCAAATCTTCCAAACCCTCCATCGCATGTTCCCGCTCGGAAGAGGTATCTTCGAAGATGAGGTCGCCAATATCTGGTGTGCCATCAATCACTCCGGGTTGTACAAAATCAAAGATCTCCACGCACCCGACTTCCTGGCACAGGCTGCCATGGGGCTGACGTTGCTCGCCATCCTGCCTCCGTGTCTCATCATCTTCATGCGGCCGCGCAAGGAGCTGGCTCTTCCGGCTTTTGCGGCGTGTGCTTGGGGTTTCTTTTTGTGTGGGTTTCATGTTCATGAGAAGGGAGTGCTGCTGCCGTTGATGCCCATGACCGCAATGCTGGCGAGTCAAAGCGGAAAAAATGCCGCGACAAAAGCTTGGGTTGGGTTTGCGAATGTTGTTGGTGCTTGGACACTATTCCACCTCATGATCAAAGACAACTTGCGGTTGGCGTACTTCTTGGTCGTCGGGATCTGGGTGTTCTTGTTTGGCCGAAGTCTGCTTTGTGAGCCACATCGCCAGTCTGGAACGAATGCTCCGTCTCTGGCTACAAAGGGCCTGCACTTGTCTGCTTACGCTGGCATTGCGGTCTGGCACATTTTAGAATACACCGTTATACCTCCGTCCGGGAAGCCGGACCTGTGGTTCGTCGGTAGCATGATTCTGGGCTGTGGAGCGTTCTGTGCGTGCTATCTTTGGTGCTTGTGGACTTTGTTCGAGGGCAGTGGGCTGGCGAAAGAAATGAGAGGTGTGATACCACAACTCAAGAGCATGCTTCGGCTCGTTTCATAGATGCTGAACTCAGTTGATGCAATCAAATCTCGAAAGTTCTTCCACCGCAAAGACGTTTATTTTCCTCAACAACAGCCTCTATCCCGCGTGACTCTTCTCCAAGATATGCGCCTCCATGTACAGCTTCCTGTTGCCGTCCTCCACCATCTCCCGATCTAAGTACCTCTCCAACTCATCTATCTCCTCATCTCCAGGTCCACACGTCTCCTGCGGGAACTGGAACATTCTGTGATCTTCACCCTGTGTCGAAGACTGCGGTACGACCCAAAGTTCCCAGGTCCAAAGCCTCCTCTTCCCGGTTCTGAATAGCGGGTTTGTCTGAGGTCACTTCTTGCTGAGATTGAACAACTGTAGGCTGAGTGTTCGTCTGACAAGTTTCTGGTGCTGGGCTCGATCAGATGCAAGAGCAGTGGTGATAATGTACTTTGGGAGGATGATGTCTTTGGCCCAGTCAGAGGTGAGGTGATGTTGGAGGCGGATGGCGAGATGGATTTGTTGATGGTCGGGAACTTGCACGACATTGAGGGCATATGGGACGTAGCGATCGAAGCAGAATGTTGGTAGAATGGGGAAGAGGATATCGCCGATCAACAGCCCGTTGATCTCTCTCGTAGGAATGCATTTCGGCGGATCTATGCCATATGGCCGCTGGAGAACGGAGTAGAACATGTTGCGAAACACCTGCTGCGCGGGTTGGACCTTCCTGGCAGGCGGTGGCATTGTAGATGCATCCTCGAAGGTAGGTTCGACGGTGAAATCGAGCTGTGGAAAAGTTGCCTGTACTCTGAGCTGGAAGTGCGCGAGAAGATCTCGAAGAGGTTTGAATCGCCGTTGCCCGTTGCCAATTGCCATCGATCTGAGTGTATGGCTTTTGCTCTTCACGCAGATCCGCAAATACGGAGACACTGTAGCTCGCTGCGTCAGCTCGGGAGAGGGCGCGGTAAAGTGGCTCCGCACAATTGAGGACATGTCATCCATCGATCGTGACAGTTCAAAGAGCGAAGGAGTCGGTTTCGTCGACCCCAAATCACCAGGCAGTCTGTAGATGTATTGAACGAAGCAGTGACGATGTTCTGGTGGTGGGGACTGATAAGTAGGCTTGCCATTCCAGTAGTCGAGTATGACAGCCGGTATAGTACCAATTTGCCTGCGTGATCCATCATAGCTTTCGTCCGACCTGGCATGTGTTGTATCCGGGTCATCGACAACGCTTAGAACGACTTCAGCCAGTAGATCTGACGGGTCACCAGGAGGAAGAAGATCACCAACGAACACAAGTCGTTTCTTACCAAATGACTTCTTGTTGCCAACGAGGTTACCAAGCAGGAAGTGGGCATGCATTCTCAAAAGTTTGCCTTCGGACTTCAGGCGGTCCAATAGCGATTGTTTCTCCTGAGACTTTTGAACGCATGCCCAGATTGAACCACCTCGAGGTCTCAGAAATATCGTGATTCGTGTGGATGAGAATATAGAAGGCGAGGTCGATCAACTCTTCGAGCCTTGGGTCGGACGAAGTGAGTCGTGCCGTGATCGTTATATCTCTTCCATTCGTAGCCGGGTTCATGTTGACGGTAACGGGGAGCACTTCAACTAGCTAGTCTTCCAAATTGCACGTTCAGGTGGACGAAGCGTGATATTGGTAGCAATGTTGAATGAAACATCAGGCCAGAGCTCAACAAAAAGCTTCAGAAGAAGTCGCGAGAAGTCGCTCTTCGGCGGCCGAGGGCACACAACCCGTCTTTGATAATTCGCGAGACGTCGCCGGTGCTTTCCAAGGGAGCACAGAAGCCTGACAGTAGGTATAGAGCATGGAGGGCGTTTCCCGGCATCGTGGTGTCAGTGAGGGAGCCAGGTTCGGAGGGTCCCGACAAGATTATGTTCCTCATGCCACAATCGGAGCATAGAGCACGAATCACCCTTTGAGTACATGTACGCAGTCTGACATGCAGTCGCTCTCGAACATCTCATTCACGTAATAACACAACTGCTGTCCGTCTTCCCAGCTGCCACTCTCACCTCCACCTTGGTCCTAGGAACCTCTTCCCACTCCGTACCCGGCCATGATTTCGTATCCCTATCCTCTTGACAGTGCGTCTCCATATACATCCCCGTGTCCCCATCTTCCACCATATCATTAGCCAACCAATTCACCAGCGATCCTTTCTCAACGCGATAGATCTTCCGCTCGCCGTCTCTCTGTGGCAGAATCCAGAGATCTAGGCGCCATTTGATGCCGCATGTGAACATTTAGTGGACGTCGTTGGACTGAGGAAGGTTGTGTAAGAGTTCGAAGACTTTAATTGTATCTTTGGGGCTATGTAAGGGGTATCTGCGGAAATGGAGATATCGAGGTAGTCTGGCAGTTTCATGGACTGAGCAAGATGTCGGAGCCGATTGGGAAAGCGAATGTGAGGTTGAATTCCCAGATCGATCATCTCGTTATCGTCGAGTTGTGCCACTTTTCGTGGGTTTGGATAGACATAGTCGTTGAAACAGACGTACGGCAGGGCAGGCGTCCGAAATCGCGGTTCCGGGCTCTCTTCTGAATAGAAGTTGATGAATCTCAGAGACGGCATCAGTACTTCCCGATCCATGCCCTTGGACCAAATAAGTAGGCCGTTGATGTCTCGGGCGAGCATTACCTTTTTGATGAGAATTGAAAATCGAACGAGAGCATCGTTGCCTTGGCTGTGTTCGTTTACTTGTGCACTACTGCCTCCTGGCTCGCTGTTCGTTTCGCTCGCCTTGACGTTCTGGTTGACAGAGCACACAGGCGGGAAGGAGAAAGCGTCGTTCGTGCGGTCGCGCGATAGGGAGGTGCGTGCTGGCGTAGTTCCCACCAGCTCGAAGACAAAATCCGGTTTGAACGTGCGAAGAAGAAGAGCTTGCCTTTCAACCGCCATGCCACGATTGAGTACAACATGTACCCAGACAGGCAAGACGGGTTTGCGGTTTCTCTTCAACTCCGCGTTGTGGGAAGCTGCTTGCCTGCTGCAAGACCCATGAATCCCACTTCCACGTCTTTCCAGGCCCATCATCGAAAAGCTCTGGGCAGAGTGATTGCAGTCGCCGGCTGATAGGTTTGAGAATTGCCTTGTGTTAGCTATAAACGAGTCGCGTGTCGATGGCAACGAGGACGTTGCGTGGAAAACTGTCTGTGATGTTGGTCGACCAAGATTCCGTGAAGTGGTTGACGACGCAATCTCAGCGTCGATACGAGCTTGCATGATGACTCTGCGGCCTTTTTTCCTCCATTTTCTTGAACTCTTGCGAGTTGTCCATTCGCATCCTTGCGCAGAGATCATTGATCATCTCGATGATGACGGACATCTTCATTATTTGCGGCACATTGAAGCCGCCTGACCCCCACGTCTGGAGTTTGACTTTCTGGGAGCTGAATCTCAAATTGAGGGCCACTTGGCCTTGTTGAGGAGAATTGATCTCTTATGTCATTGCGGTGGACGTTTCAACGGCGCAAGCTGAACTGGCTGATGGAACAAGTGAGAGCTGCGAGCTTTTGGCCGGATTTCTCTGTTGGCTGTCAGTATTTGCGCGGATCTAGAAGAACGTCCGAGAGATTAGGTCAACGTTTGCCAACTGAGTCTCAGCGCGGGAGGCTGTATCCTCGTGTCGCAAAACTCCCCAGGCGGCCAACGGCAGACTCGACACCCCAGAACTGCTGCAAATGACGGGAGTGCAACAAGCCTTTAGAGACCGGCTAGATTTCGAATCGTCTCATCTCGTGCTTGTCTATGCTGACATCTCCATGCGATGCAATACCGTCAGGGAGCGCGTCCAGGCAACCAAAGCTCGGTACCACTCCGCGAGAAGCCCTCATTTTACCCGTCCACACTGCGCCAAACGCCTCGCTGCATCAAGCTAGTCATTGGCCGCAACCACGCCCTCGTCACTCTCAGAATCATCCTCATCACCCGACACCTCCTGATTCTCCCGCTCCTTCTTGTCCATAAGCGCCTGCAGTTCCGCATCGTCGTTCTCTGTGACCGCCTTCGGTGCCATCTTCACCACACAGCTACCTCCTGCCGCGCGAATGTTGGTGTCGATCTCTTTGATAGCGTCGTTTAGCACCTCGATGCCATTGTTCTTGTCGATGGTCTGGCTGGTGAGGACGTAGAGTGGGGGCGAGACGAGCTTGACCTTGACTTGTGTCTCGGCGGTGTTCTTCGCTTCGGCGGTGCGGAGGGCGGTCTTGACGGCGTCGATGCCTTCGTAGCCGAAACATGTGACCTTGGCAAGAAGTCAGCATAGGATAAGTGCGACGCGTGTAGAGAAAAGAGACTTACCTCGACGTCGGCGCGCACTTTGGTGGGCTGCGGTGTCAGACGCTTGCCAATGTATCCCACCAACTCGTCCTTGATAACGTCGTTCTTGAAAGTCGCCTCGTTCCAAACATCCGGGTTCGTGATGCTCAGCTTGAATGCATCCACAGCATGTCCATACTTCTTATTCAGCGGCCAGCCAATGTCCTGGTACAGCTCCTCGATGGGTGTGTTCGTCTTCTCCGCCACATGACGCATGATGGAGTGCACCATCTTGCTCTTGTTATACCGCTCCTCACATTTCACAATATCCTCCGGCGAGACTCGACGCTTGGACAAATCGATGTATCCCTTCTCTTTGTCCACACGGAGAACTACCACGACTTCGTTACGCCCGACTCGGATAAGTTTCTGGATGGATCGGATACGTCGGCGGGACAGTTCGGAGAGCAGGATCATGCCGTCAATGTTGTCGTACTCGAGCAGTTTGACGTAGGCGCCCATTTCGGCGATTTGCTTGACGTTGACCATTACGAAGGAGTCGATTTCGGGGTATTTCTCCTCGTAGAAGCGGCAATTTGTGAGCGACATGGTGGCGGTATTGTTGATATCAGTCGCTGTGGGAGACGGTAGTGAGAGTGCGCTTGAATGTTGTGTCGAGGTGTAGTAAAGTGTATCGCGAGATCATGACTGACTGTGGTTCGGACTTTGGAGGCGATGACTGTGACTTTGGAACTTTGCGTGGGGCAACTTGTGGCCTGAGGCATAATATCAAAGGCAGTGAGAGTGAAAGAGGTACGTGCCAAGACTTCCAATCAGATGCCGCTTCTCACTTTCTCGGTCCACATCGAAATTCGCTATGGAGCATCTCAAAGACTTGCGCTCTCGTCCAGACTCGACCTTCGTAGGAGTTCCCTTCCTGCATTGGTGGGAGAAATGGAAAGTGATGCGTGAAGTCGCGATGGTTGGTTTGAATTATCATCTCATCACTATCTCGTTCAAACGAGAGAGCAGGCTTTCGTATGTACTGTTTCCAAACGCTCGAAGTTCATATTCCATTATCGTGTCCCAAGGCCACAAGATACCCTCCCAAGTTTCCTTTCCATTCGCCATGCGCGCTGTGCTGTTGGTCCAGCAGAACGCCTCGAACGCCACGCCACATCTGATTATCCTTTCCACCACCTCAGTGGCTTAGCACCCTTCACAAGCATCACGTAGTCATAAGGTACACGTCAAATCCGTCTGATGCAACCATTCAAGTTCCGATCGAATGCCATTCCGAATCTCTGCTCGTCGAACTTCTCGTGCCTGTCTCTTCTCCAGCGTTTCTGGCTCAGCTTTGGCGAATATTCCTGTCCGGTTGGCATATGCGTTGGATGCTCGTGTGCCTGTTCTCATCCTACCGGGCGTGTCAATAGGAGTGTAGGGAGAGAAGGAAGAAAAGATGACGTACGCTGCGTGGCCGTAGGCGAGGCCGATGGGGACAGCTGCTATGCCGCCTAGGATCGCAAAGCCTTTTACTGCGGACATTCCTTCCTATGCTGATGCGGATGGTGGTGCCTTCTTGTAGTTGATGGTTGCGTTTTGATGTTCGTTGATGAAGTATAGATGCACGGCTGGTTTGGTTGTGTGCAGTGCAGTGGCGACGAGGCTGGAGTAGTATTCCAGATGATTGTGGTAGCAGGTCGTTTCAGTAGAGGTTGGTAGTTCCGTGACCGTAGTCGTTGGTTGTGTCTTTGTGGATGTGCTCGAGTTGGCTCTCGATGTAAGCTTGATCATGATGAAGGATCCCTCAAAACGAGAGACGTGAGCCGATATATGTTGAGAAAGCAGCGGATATCACACACCTACCAGTTAGGAATACGGCTGATGTATATGAGGTGCATTCTGGGCACATGCCCCACGGACGAAACAAGCGCCCCATCGGCGTGCTTCTTCAGACGACACCTCTCCTGACACGCCAATCTGT
This sequence comes from Nothophaeocryptopus gaeumannii, assembly GCA_031771865.1. NCBI lineage: Eukaryota > Fungi > Ascomycota > Dothideomycetes > Mycosphaerellales > Mycosphaerellaceae > Nothophaeocryptopus > Nothophaeocryptopus gaeumannii. The sequence goes on from JASISA010000003.1 coordinate 370,568, forward strand.
ACGACGAAAGCGGGAGTTGAAGGGGATGGTGTGGTGTCTCTACCAGCTCTCCTCTGCCCGCTTCGTTCTCGTCTACGTCACGTGGAGAATGCCTGTCGTTGGGGCAGGTCGCACTGCCGGGCTAACATCATCCGGAGAGTGGTCGCGAGGGAGGTGGTGTGATGTGTTGCGCCATGCTTCTCCAGATATGTCGACGCGACCATGAACCATGATGACTTCATATCTGGAGAGGAGATGTCGCAGATATGCTACATCTTGCGTTCTCGAGCGCTCGATCGAGATCTTGATGCCTTCATCAGAGTGGCCTTGAGCATCGGCATCGGTGGAAGAAGTTTTCTCGGGCCGCAAGTACATTCCGACCACCTGCGCCTGGCATCTTTACACGTCTGTCTTTGAGCCGCTCATGGGAGTAGAAGGTCATGATCGAGCCAAACAGCAGCAATGGGAAACGCTGAAGACTTGAATCTCGAGTGCTGTACTTCTTCCTCATAACCATCTCCCCCTCAACGCAGCTACATCTCAACGCAAGCGCCCCGATCTGTACCATTTTTGTTAATTCGCCTCCAACCGGGAGTAGTGTACCGCGTCCGCGAGGCTCATGTCTTTGGGTCGTTCTGCAACGGTCACGAAGCCTCTTGCGCATGCCACATCCGCCGCGTCAGCTTCAATGGACATCCTCGGTCATAACACAACCACCTTCGTCCCGTCGGTCTGGAGAACTGGAGAGGCATCACGAGTACTGCTTGATGTCAAGGAAGGCCTGCCAAAGAAGCGAACCGAGAACCTGGCCAACGGGCGATCAATCTCGCAATTCAATTTGAGATCGATCTGCTCAGAGTTCGGCTCAAGGGATTCGTCGTCCTGACTGGCCACCGCCGATTCACATCCATGTCCCCTGCGCAAGAAGCGAGAAGGCGGCGTGCGGCTGCAGGAACGTCTGCTTCCGCCGGCTCCAACCCGTCCGCCAGCCAGATGTCCGAGAAGCCTGCCAACACCGTGCCAATGCACTCTCGCGAAGCGGACCGTCGAGGGCGCAGATATGCCGAAAGCATAGCCCCCGAAGGATAGGCAGGGAAGCTACTCGTTCGAGCTGTCCACCGCTCTGATGGATCGAAGCTTGCGCGCTGCTTCAGGACCTCACCAATTGGATCTCGCAACAATGGCTCCCGACGTCGTGCGCCAGCGAGCTCACAACGGTTCTGACAAGCTCGAGTCAACGACCTGCAGCGACGAATTCGTTGATCACGACGCACATCACTTTTCGGTAGACGATAGACGAGGTGGTAAGTAGCGCTGGTGCGTTGGGTTTGCATTCTACTGTATTCTTCACTTGTGTGACCTCGACTTCCTCTCTCACCATCTGCCCCCATTGCTTCTGATTGACAGCAGGGGCGGCAACGTCGACAACATCACCCAGCGACCGCACGTACGAGTAGACGGAGCACCACGCCGACCGAGTCGCCCTCCGCCATGTCGATTCTGAAGCAGGAGTACTTGGGCCTGCGAGGGCAGCCGCTTTCCAATGCCATAGGCGTGGTTGTAGCACTGTGTTTCTTGTAAGCGCATCAGTTTCTCGTGTCGAAAGCTGTACTGACAGACACAAGTCTTTATGGTTACGACCAAGTGAGTCCTTTCGGCAACCCATTGTCTTGCCCGTATCTCTAACATCAGCTAGGGTCTGATGGGAGGTTTCATGACCGTCCCGGCTTTTCTTCGCGAGTTCCCTGTCATGGACATAATTGACAAGCCTGGCCAGCTCGGTCCTGTCCAAATCATCGGCTTCACAGTCGCGTCCTGGAACTTGGGATGCTTCTTATCTGCCGGAACAACCATCTTCATTGGCGACCGAGTGGGACGAAAGAAGCTGGTGTGCATTGGCCTCGGTCTCCTGCTCTTAGGCGAGATCCTTCAATGCTCGTCTTACGTGTGGGGACAGTTTGTGGTTGGCAGACTCATTGCTGGCTTTGGCAATGGTTTCAACTGCGCGACTCTGCCGGCGTGGCAGGCAGAGTGTACAAAGGCCCACCGTAGAGGTACACTGCTGATGCTGTCCGCTGGCGCAAGCATTGCTGCCGGTCTGACATCGGCTTACTGGATGGACTTTGCGTTCGCGTGGTTGCAGCCCAGCTCTGCTGGTTGGAGAGTACCGATTGCTCTTCAAGTTGGTCTGATCTTCATGGCTGGTGCACTCGTTGTGTTCATGCCGGAGAGTCCCAGGTAAGATCGCTAATGAAGTGGACTGCGAGCGATGCTGACCCTGTCGAAGATGGCTTATCCTTCAAGGTCGCGAAGACGCCGCCCTGCACGTCCTCTCTGCCCTCAACGACGAGCCTTCTGATACCCATGAGATCCGTCAAGAGTTCCTCCAGATCAAGGACGCTGTCATCGAAATGGCCAAGGCCAACTTCTCGAACGCCTTCCGTATGGGCGACTACCGCGACGTCCACCGTGTCGTCCTCGCTGTCATGCTCCAGTTCTTTCAGCAGATCGGTGGCATCAACTTCATGACGCAGTATTACGCTGCCATGTTTATGAACCAATATCTTTGGGTAGGCTGGAAAGCCCGCCTCTTAGCTGGTGGCGCTGGCACATGCTTCTTCCTGGCCTCTTTCGTCGCAGTCTTCTGCATCGACCGTGTCTGCGGGCGTCGCGCTCTCCTGCTTTTCGGCACCACTGGCATGCTGGTTACCATGATCATCCTCACGATCATGCTCTACATCAATACGCGGGCTTCATTGGATGCAGGGACTGCCTTTGTCATCATATTCTGCATGTGCTGGGCAGTCGGATGGCAAGGAATCGCGTGGCTCTACCAGGTTGAAATCGTTCCGTTGAGGATCCGTGGTCCTGCTAACGCAATGTCCACCGCCGCCAACTGGTTGGCAAACTTCATCGTCGTCCTCATAGGCCCCGTTGCCTTCACGAACCTTCTCTGGAAGTCGTACCTCATCTTCGTCTGCACTAACGCAGTCATCCTGCCAATTATCTACTTCCTTTACCCCGAGACTTCACTGCGCTGTCTGGAGGAAGTCGATTACATCTTCCACACTGCAAACTCTTCACCTCGCCCTTGGCTGGACGTCAAGAAGATTGCCGCGAACGAGCCGCTCTGGTATGGACAGGACGATGAGACACCATACGATTACGAGGCATCAGAATGGCATCAGCGCCACGTCAGGTTCTCGGACGAAGTCAAGGATTCTGAAGGTGACACAAAGACACTCACGGCGAGCTCGAGCACTGGCATGGAGAAGGTCGTCAGCAATAGCAGCGATTCTGCGCCTAGTCCAAATGTTCCTGGGAGTCTCAGTCGGGAGAATAGTGATGAAGGGAGGCCAAGGCGTAAAGGTGTCGGGAGGGTATGAGAAAAATTTTGATTGACCATTTGGAGCTACGTAGGAGGGGAGGAAGTCACTCCTTTGGAAGATTCTTGATGTGACATGATATAATGTAAAGTTCGTGTGCGCAGGGCACATGCGCATGTCGAAGGACTAGGCATGAGCTCCAGTTGCCAGAGCCTGTAGAATAGTGAACGAAGCCATCAGAACAGTGGGTCGTTTCTCACCTCATCCCACTCTCAGTGGCGTCTCTGTGTTTTTGAAGCCGTCGAGAGGAAGAACTGGTGCCTAAACCAGCTATTGATGGGGTACTAAGGCATGAAGGCTCAAAGGCGAGCGTGTGACGCGCAAGGATACTTGATACCAGCTCATTCCAATTGGAGTAGGGACTACGCTACCATACACATTACACACGATCGCGTCTTCCGACTTAAAAAGGAGCAGACTCGCGCGTTAAAACGATGCGGCCAGAGAAGTTGAACAGGCTGAAATCATCTCAATACCCGCCCCGGACTTCTTGTCGAGCGGTCCTGATGACAATGCCGTGGAGCTTGTCAGCTGTAGCTTGCTTGCTGGCGACCATTGCTGAATCTATTTGGCCGTCTCCGGTTTGGAATTCTTGGAGAACGGCTCCCAGTCCCTCTTCGCAGGCTTGTTGCCATCCTGATCGCACGGTCAATACCCAAACAAAGAGCCTCAGAAAACAGCGATGACTTACTGCGAGACCTATTCCGCCTACAAGACTTCCTGCCAACCCGAGCAACCCCTTTGGACCCACATCTGGGTCCAGCAGTGCTGGAACGGTTCCAACAAGAGCGGCACCCAGCGTACCAGTCAATCCTCCCGCATCGAAGTCATCGAAGCTGGTGATGGGCGGTATGCCATAGCCGAGAATATCGTCCGCGGCTTTCTCGCTCGCCATACAGATTGGAATCATCGGATAGTAGCCGGGTGTCTTGGGGAAAGCCGAAGCATCAACAACTCGTAGACCATCTACACCATATACCCGAAACTCGCCGTCCAAGACTGCCCATGGATCGGACGGCGAACCGATCTTCGCTGTGCAGCTCGCGTGGTGGCCCCATGCATAGTGTCGAATCCACTCGTGCAGCGCCTCGCCTTCGAACTCCCGTCCTGGGACTTCCTCTGTGAAGCCGCCTTTGATTGGGATTACGTCGTCGAAGATGTCCCGCGCTCGTTGGACTGCTTCGGCTACGGCTTGAATTTCTCTGTCGCCGTCGATAGCAAAGGAGTTGAACTGGATGTTCGGTGTGTCGAGTGGATTTGTGGATCGAAGGCTTACTGTCCCGGCGTTGTTCGCTCCTCGCACTTTAAGGACGACGAAGGTCCAGTGTTGCGCGTCTAGGACTGCTGCGCGAGAGTAGCCGGGATAGTAGCCCGAGAAGTATGCTGGAACAGCCACGATGAAGATGTCGGGCAGATCGTCCAAGGCCACTGACGAACGGAACGTCGTGCCGATGGCCTGTCTCTGGAGTCAGCGAATCCTTTCCATGGACAACATGTCACGCAGACACATACCAATCCGTTGCTGGCATAGGGACCTCTATCGATCTGCGCGATATGTTAGCTATTGCCTACACGATCGACCTCGAGGCCTTGGTTCTTACCGGTATCTGGCCCGCGTAGAACTTCTTCAGACACGGATCATCGCCTTGCCCAACGTCATGGTAGCTATACGTGCAAGGCCCAAACGCATCGAACGGCGTATCAGTATACCCCACAACGCCCACCTCATACCGATCTTGCAGATTGCGACCAACGCCTTGCAGGTTGACGATAGTCTCAATCCCGAAGGCGGAAAGTTCTTCGGCCGGACCGATGCCACTGAGCTTCAGCAACTTGGGAGTCTCAAACGCTCCACAGCTGATGATGACTTCTCTCCTCGCGAAGGCGTAGCCTGGTATTCCTGGGTCTCCCGTTGATAGAGGAGAGGCGGAGTATAAGTGCTGGCCGTAGACGTACTGGACACCGTATGCTCGTGGTCGATATCCGGTCCGGTCAAACAGTATCTTGGTTACGAAGGTGTTGGTCTGTACTAAGAGTGGGAAGCCGCGATTGACAGTGTCGTGGACGAAGTCCAGGGGGCCGCTTCGCAGACTGTCCGTTGGATCGATGGAAATGGGCATGATGTATACATCAGTCGCTTCGTCTCTGGTCCTGCCAGGTGCATTCAGATCTGTTGCGAGGATGTTCGCAAGTTCCTTCACGGCCGCAAGCAAGCCTCCAAGCAAGCCTTTCCCAGAAGCCATGGCAGTCGCAAACACCAACGACGCCAGCTTGAGATCCGAAGCAACCAGTGTGAGAGGCGTAACGCCAATCGTCAACCAGCCGTCGAATCCGTGTCCAACGACACTACTGGGCAAGTAAATGCATTTCTCCAACCGGATGAATCTCTCGCGCATAGCCTGGTGCGACCAGGATAGGTTGCCTGTGATTTCATAAATCTGGTCCCAGTCGTCCTCAAAAGGGGTCACCATTGCCATTGCGCTCATCTGCGAGCAACCTCCCACGGCGCTGCCTCGAGGATAGTACAACCCTTCGAACTGAGAACTCGCTGGCGGAGTCGCGCCAGTGTAGTCTCTTCGACCAGGTACTGTCCTCCATTCCCAGCCAGGTGGATGCGGAGGTGGTGGACCACTAAAGTCGCGCTCGTTTGGAGGGTCTGGGACGCGGTACACCTGTTTTGGGTCTTGCAACTCTTCTGCCGGATTCACGCTACGTTGCACGAAGTAGCTCTGTGCACAGCGGTCAGCGGTTGCTCTTATCCTCTTGCTGTGGGATAATGGACTTTACTTACCCACATCTGCTCAGGCAGCTCCGAGGCACGTGGATGATACGAAGGGATCTGAGTGTCTTGGTATCCGCCTGTATCGATACCAGCCTCGATCAAAAGGACCGAAAATCCGGCGCGTGCCAGACGACATGCTACTGGAGCTCCACCAGGCCCACTACCAACGACAATGTAGTCGAATACGCCTTGCTGGCTTGGATCAGGTCCCCGTCCATGGCGCTTTCGATGTCCATCACGCTTCTGGCCATGCTTATGTTTGTGAGTGTCAGCTGCCGATGTCCATTGGCAACATATTAGTATCCAAGAAAGAAGGTGTTGAAGCAGCATACCGCGACCTCGGCGTGAGTGACTGGAGTTAGTTGAAGAATGAGCGAAGGAGGCGCACTCTCTGGTACGGCCGCGAAGTTTACCAAAAGAGTGACTGGAAGGAGAATTACACCACGAGACTCTGTATGCTACGAAGTGTAGCTCGACTGCTGGAATGGCTACAACTATAGAAGCAGAACCGAAGCAACGCGTGGAAAGGAGGTCATCGTCATCCCCAGTCCTCCCAACTTGGAAGGCTGCCAGGATGAAATAGAATCCTGTATGGGTTGACAGCTATCAACTGCGCGAAGGAGGACATGATGTTGCAGGCCAATGCTTCATCTCGTCGGGAACAGGTTCGTCCGGTCCAGGGAATGCCCTTTCAAGGGTTGTCGGTGCTGTCTTCTCATAGGTCAGAATATGAGGCTCTGATGAAGCCGAGGTGAGGTACGCACTTTTTGAAGGCCACTCCTGGTCCTTGATGCATTTCACTCCGTCGCACCCCAGCTAAATCCGGCACCCCAGCTGGCTTTCTCACTACGCACACTCTCTCTACTTTGCACCCAGCAAGCGAGGCGAGGAACGAGCGAATTAAGTTCCCCGGAGTGAGCTAGCAAGAGAGGGAGGCACGACCGTAAACGAGCGACGTAAACGAAGGACAGGGGCGATACCCGAGCCTGCGAGACAGGCTCGTCCTTCGAAGTTGATGATAGCTTCTTTCTATACAGCCTCGAGCAGCGCCGTTGGCACCTTCAAAAGCCCGGTAGGAATTTGAATAGAATCCATAATAAAAGTTGCTAGGTTGCCGAATTCGCTGGGGTGCAAAGGAGTGGAGCGCGTCCTTGATGCTTGCGACTTACATCTCTCCTGAGTCGATGTCACGGCAGTAGCTACAATTGGCGGTTCGCAGAACTTTCATCCAGCCTTTTGCCATTGGGGGGATTGCAAATTCGCAGTGATGACATTGCCGAATGGCATTCAACGCAGATATTCTTTTATCCAGTTCACTGCATTGCAGCTAACAAGCTACATCTACGAGGATGTCTGCGAAAGCATGAAGGCACATCCCGGCACGTCGATCAGGAACACCGCAAACAAAGTTTCATTAGACAATTGAACGGGCTCGTTCAGTCACAAGTTACTTGGCATTTCCGGCCGTGTTATTGAAGCTGTCGAGATGACTGCTCCATTTCTGGAACGGATCTGAGCAACGAGAGAGCCATGCTCGGGTGATGAGCAGACCGTCATTGCCTCATACCGGCGCCTGGAATACCGACTTCCGAGCGATGAACAATGGCACAGGCAATCTTCCGGGTGGGTCTTGATGGGTATCACGAATCGCTCCCCAGGAACATGGTAGGCGATCTCATCACTCAGACCTGAGGCGGATGTATGGCGAATATGGCGCGTGTCCCAGTGCTTGAACAATGCTCGCCTGGACTACCGCCGGACTCGGCGAAGGTGAGGAGGAAACAATAAAAGGCCCCAAGCCATTCAAGACCGGACGGACGTTACGCATTTACGTTGTCCCCAAGGACGGTGCCCTCTCACGGGACTTTGCGCTCATGTTTCGAAGCATTGCTTGTCGTCCTGGCTTTTGGATAGCACAGCCGCCATTGCTGCGTCGAGCTGTTGGTCACGACGTCCGCTCAAGACACAGACAAAACCACAGTCTTCCAATGGCTCTCAGACGGGTCTGGATCACAGCGACTTTCTTGAACAAGCCCGATTTGATCTTCGTATATTATTCTACGACAATATCCTGAGCCGAGCAATGACACCAAGTTGCGTTGCCAAGATCGACTAGCATAAAACAGCGACGTTTCAGACCAACTGCCTGGTAAATGCTTTCAGATTTTTATCGTCTGTCGACATCATTATGATTTAATGCCCCTCGTCTTGTCTGTTGCATGCGTCGTTGCTCTTGGAACATCTCTTGGTATTTTTGATCTTGAGCTGTGGCGATTGGTACTTGTCGAGATCGGTGGCGACGTTGGTAACGTCAGACGATATACAAGCTTCATGTGACGATAAGCTCACAATAAAGACCGAGGCTCTCAGAGGCAGAGATTGCTCAGGCAAGAGTGTTCGAGATGAGATTGATGTGGAGAAGATCTGTCCTCATGATCCAGCTTTTCGGACACGGCCAAACATCCGCATGAATCTGGACTGTGCAGTGCTCGTAGGATACGACAGCTTGTAGACCTTCGTGTTCGGTATTTCGCTACTCGTGTACTGCGTTTACTGGCGATAGTAGTGACCCGAGCAAACAACCGGAAGCCGGCATGCGGTGCTTGGCAAGCTTCGCGTGATTGAGTTGTGGACTTATTGCCGCTGATCAAACATCCACGGTTCGCTTGAGCAGTATCAATCTGCATCCAATTTTGGATGAATATACCGTAGAACGCACATCATCTGGTCTTATCATCGGTACCTGGAGGTGAAAACGGACAGTTCCGTGGCTCCGTTCGATCGACACGTGCAACCGAGGACTTTACAGTATTATTAGCTTTTGCAAGAACCGAGACAAGAGTGCCGCATGTGAGCAAGGATCCAGGTTCCGACGCGTGAGTCGTCGCGTGAACTGTTCGGGATCCTCGCTTCTGTGCGAGAGTGCGAAGGCGACTTGACACGGGACGACTATTGTCCTGTGCGTGTGTCTCTTTTTTCAAGTAGCTGTTCTGGAGCAACTCACCTGCTGATGTGCAACTCGCACACGCTCCCGCTCATCAGCTAGAGACTATGATTTGATCAACTCAGGAGTGATTCTTAGGAAAATCGAAAACTGAAGCAGGGTGGATGCATAGTGGTGATGTTGGAGCTTGGGAAGCCACCTGAGGACGTTCTCCTTGGTACCCTTGAGGTACATGGTCCCGATCATTATTAGTGACTGCTGCGACCGATATGGTTTTCACCCAGGGATATGTGCATTGCTCCTGAGCTCGCCAACGTCGATCTGGGCCCGCCCTAGGTAGTCAGTGTCCACTGCAACTCCTCCACTCATCTCAAGGGTATGCTCGCAAAAGGGCACATGCCATTTCCACGCGGTCGACTCTTTGCGCTACCAGAAGGCGAATTTGAGGCAGCATGACATACGCTTATTGACCAAGCATTGCGGAATCGTCGATGCAAGCCACCGCTGTCAGTCAACATCAACAACTCATCACCAAGCTTGAAAGCGGTCGGAACTGATGCTCACTTTGATACGTCCATCCACCGACTCGAAAATATCACACAAAGAAAGTATCTCACGGCAATGACAGGAAGTTCACCGCGGCTTTTGACTTGGACACGTCGCATGGATGATGGCATGATGACTATTGCGCAAGCTGATCTGGTATGCGTAGAGACCTTGCGGTTGTTTGGGGGCTTTTGGAATCCATGCAGTTAAACTCGGTCGCGAGAAGGAGTCGCTCGGCAGCCCACGGGACGTAGCGTATTCGGAGAGATGATCGGCAGTTCGGATTTTAGACCTGCAGTAAGTGATGAGAAATATAGCCTTTCGAGCTTGACTCGTCTGAAGGTGAACGCTGGTGGAGCTCAAGGTCTTGTCATGGGCCCGCGCAACTCCAAGCTTTGCTTGCCCCAGGCCACTGCCACGAACCCAGAAAGCGAGCGGAGGCGGAGAAATCACGGACCGACTCATCTTCATCACACCAAGCCTCGAAAACAGACAATTCGGGTGCGGGAGATAAAAGCAGCAGCAGCTCCTCGAACAAGCCCGATCCAAGACCATGGCATCTGTGAGCGGAGATCATCTGTTATCATCACTACATCCAAGCGTGTAAGGTGCCGGCTTGTCTTCCGAGGTACGCCCGAACCTCCAAGTACACTCATCTACAGGCATTTGCAAACCCCGAACCACCTTGTTCCCCATACCTCCCACTCTCCCCGCCATCACCACCTTCAACTCCATAAACCCTCACCACCGCATCAACAGCTTTGACATGTTCCCACTCCCTGACTCCCATCTGGCATACATTCTTCAATATCCCACTGCCGAAACCCGCAGGAATGAAGTCGGCTTCGGTGAAGAGGGCGCAGGCGTGGATGAAGAGGCTGTCTTGGAGGTGGGAGAGGATGGGTAGGATCTGTAGGGATCGGTGTTCGGCGGGTGTGAGTGCGGTGGGACGAGGGAGGAGGGCTGGCGGTGCCGTAGGGAGGAGTGGTGTCGGTGCAGCGAGCGCGGTGGAAAGAATGGTGGAGAGGGCCCCCAGGAGTAGTATCGCTGTGGCGAGGGGCTTCATGTTACTAATCGCTTGTCTTGTCTTAAACCTTTTCGTCTGGGGCTATGGCCCGTTAATCGTAGGCTGAAAAGGCTTGGATACTCGAAGCAGGAAAGTGTGTTGCGTGGGCTGCTGACGTATCTGCCTCGCCTCAGATTCCTTTCAATATCGTACAACGAGCGAAGCGCCATGCGCGAGCGACCAGCAACCTTCAGCCTATGCTATATGGTAAGGGTATCTCATTCATATGTACAACTAAATGCAAGTTGTGTTTGTCAATTGTCCGACCATTTTCACTCCGCCGGTCATCCAGATTTCACAGGGCAAGACCAACCTGGCTCGGATGCTCCACCAACGTCGGCCATTGCTCCGAATCGCGAGCGCCACTCACGCACTTCCTCTGCAAGTCCCTCAAATCAAAATCTGAAGTACAAGCAGTCGAAGGCGGCGAGATGGGCGTCATTCTGGTCGACGACTCTCCAGTGTACGTCCTGCTGTGGCCTTTAGAATGAGGCGATGATGCTGTAGTATGTGAGACCGACTCATCCTCAGTCACACTGGTGCAAAGCGACGCCTCCGAAACAGCACGACGGCGTACAGGCGCTGGTCGGCAGGCATAAAATGGATCTTGAGGAGTAGTGTCTGCCAATTGTGTTGTCGATGCCGAAGCCGAGGTGAATAGGATGTTGGAAAGCCAACCCGTGACTCTGGAAGACGGTCGTCTGACAACCCCAACCAAATCAACTGTCAGGTTTGGGTCGGGCATGTTTGTGAAAGGCCGTGAGAGACGGGATTTGACGGGTGACTTGACGGGTGACACTGCTTCCGCGATGGTCGTACAACCGGTCTCGAGGCGAAACGGGCGGGAGAAGGCAGATCCGATTTCCTCGAGCGTCTGTGATCTGGCTCTGACAGCCATCAGAGGTGCAACGGCGGGTACGTGCTCTTCGGGGCTTTGCGATCGTCCGCTCTCTGCTCTCCGCTCCTCGACGATGGTGTTGAGTTCGAGAATCTCCCTGTCGAGGTCATTGCTTTCGGAGGACAGTTTGCGATTCGACTGATTTGATCGTTTCCGCCTCAGGCGAGCTCGCTCGGTCGATGGTCGAGTCGAAGAAGTTGAACTGTTGTTGCCGGAATCCATTGCCAGTCGCCGGAGAGAGTTGAGCGAGCTTGATGAGGACTGCGTAGACAATGTTGGCCTCGAAACTCGTTGCAACTTGACAGCTTCTGCAGTCCGCGGCCTCTCGTCTCTCACGGTCGGAGGTGACGGCTCGCGACGTGCATTCGCGCTCATCTGTTGGCACCGTTGGAAAGGTGTCTCCCGAGACTCGCGGTACGAATGACGATTTGCTTGGTCCACCAGGACTTCCGTTGGCAGGGAGGGATTCCCACTTGGCGCAGGCTCTCCTGGCAAAGGCTTCGACTCTCCACCTCTCAACACCACAGGGTCTAGCGGTAGGGGTTTCAGCGAACGGCGTTGCTTCTCTGTGTAGTCGAGCTTTCGAAACGCGATTGGAGGTCCGATGCTGATTCTCTTGCCGGATGACAAGAGCGTGGTAGAGCTTTTTCGTCTCCCGGGTAGAGACATCCTATTCATCAGTGACGGATGTCCGAATTCCAAAGGCTTGAGCGATGGAGGCCGCTCCGAGATTGGTCGTACGCGATCGTCTTCTGTGAATCCCGCCTCCTTGTATGTTGTCATGGATGGATGTGTCGGCATGGGCTTCAGAGGTGTTGGTTGTTGATTACAAGTACTAGATTTCGATATAGCTTCTGTGCATAGTCAGCGCTGTCGCGACCCTTCACTCGCCACGCTCTAGGAGCCACACCATCTACTAACGGTGAGGATATAAAGGTGAGGATAGCGTACCTTTCATTCTTCTCCGCTCTGCCGGATACTCGTCGTCTCCCATGGCCGCCCAGCAGCATAGCAAGGCGGCCAGCCAGCCCTGCGGTGATCCATCTTCATCAGCGAAGAGGCCCATTGACCTCGATTTACAGTCTCATGAATGCAAAGTCCGTCCCGCCCGCGAAGAAGGAAGAAGAAAGATGATAGAGCGTGAGGTCTCCGGGTAGAAAGTAGAAGAACAGACGAAACGAATGGCAGAAAACAAGCAGGGCAGGCTCGAAGGAGTGGAATAGGGAAGGTGCGAGGTGGTGTGGTGAGAGCAATAGCGTCGATAGAGAGACTGGGGTGTGCAGGCGAGAAGTAATGGATCGAAAGCCAATAGCAGGTGGGCCAGACTGGTTCACTGGCAGGTGCGTTCGGCAAGGAGCACGAGCTGGTGGAAGGTGCGCATCGCATCGCATCGTCCCTTCCACAAGTCTCGCCTTCGTATCTCATTTCGTCAACCGTCATCGTCTTTTGCTCTTGCGGCTTCTGAAGGCACATGCTGCTTGAGAGCCTGCTTGCGACTGCTTGCGCCTGCTTGCGCCTGCTTCTCGCGCCAGATCAGCCGGTGGCAGCAGGTCGTGAAACACATCGAGTCTCCGCGAACGCCGTCCCTTCATTCTGAGGGGGCCGAATGAGAAGGCCGCCGCTCCGTCACTTGCACGCGTCCATTGGCTTTGTGAGGGCGTGGCAGGCGCTCACTGGCGGTAACATTTCTGGGATGAGGCCACTGCTGCTGCCACTGCCACTGCCACTGCCGCTGCCACCAAGCGCACGGCAGGAACGCAAGCGTGGAGGTGCAGTCGATGGAGACAAGCTTTTGCTCGGCAGGAGCGTTGAGAGGTTGGCGATGATCGCTGATTGGCTGCAGGCAAATCACTGCGGGGCGGAAGGGAAGGAAGAACGAGGGCCGTGCACGCGTTTTTTACGGCACGGCGGCAACGAGTGGACGACGACACTCGTCTCCCCGATAGCTGCGTATGCACTCTGCCGCATTAGCAGCGCTCACAGCATCGACCGTCCATCAATCATCATTCACACCGCCCGCAACAACAAACAAAGAACAGATGTCTCGCTCTGCCGGTCGCTGAAACAGCCCGTCTACTGGGGATCGCCTGGACGTACCTATCATCGAGGAGTCTCTCTTCACATCTGTCTTCCCGCATCTCCAGCACTTCTACACGGCCATGCCATCTTCTGTGTTCAATAAATGCGTCATCACAGCGCCGGCTATCCGATGGAAGCGCTGCTATCATTCTAATAAACAGAACACCCCTGCCTGCAGCTCAACTTCACCACAAAGTCTACTAGCTAGGATCATCGCGTCAGCCTTGCCGGTGCCATGGAACTCAATTCTGAAACGCATCCTTCCCATGTGCATGGCTGGCCACTAACAATGCTACACGCTACCCTCCTCCATTGGCTCTACACCATCAACACAACTGCAATGCAATCACATTTGACGACCTGGCTGTTCATTCATTATCCGATGACAGCTATCGCTCCGACCGGTTGTCTATATCGGCTAGTGGGCACATGCAGAGCTTCTTGCCGGCAGACGACCTTTATCTAGAAGTTTGCGCCGCTCAAACGCACACTTTCAATCTTTGATGCAATGCACTAAAATTTGGGTCGGCACGCCTGTGCATCCAAGTGCAAGCTGACATCTCCTTGCCTTTCTGGCAGGATATAATAACCTGGACATAGGATTCCACAGGCTGCTCATACCATAGCGCACCTCGACAACAATCTCTGTACTTCTGCAACGCGTGCGCTGTATTACGACGGGGTACAGGCTCTCGGGTATTACGTGGGACAGCCTCCGTACCTGCGGCCGGCCACTACCATTCCTTGCGAGAAGGACAAGGCTTTGTTACCCCCAAATTCCACCACATCTCCTATGCTGTATCACGTTTTGCAATGGCTTTGCGAGCAAGCAGAATCGGGTCTGCCCTCATTTCATGCAAGTTCTGAGGAATGTACAGTGGCTCCCTGCTGACACGTTCGATAGCACAGTCAACATTGCACATGGCTCCCGTCATTGCCGCGTCGACCGTACATTCTGCTATGCAGTGCTTCGTCACAGCCGACAAAAAGCCGTGAGGATTTGATTCGCCTTCGGGGGTGATGAACTTATCCGATCTGTTGCTGCATGTGACGAGCTTCGGACTAAGCAGACCACGGCGTGCTCTTCCAAATTGATCTGGACCGAACACACTACGACCCCTGGCCCCCATGGTATGTCTTGCATGAGCATGTTGGCCTGTCTCGTAGGCTGCTCGAATTCGCTTCTCCGGCCACTGCTCAGCGGCGGAGCGTCGCAGATCATCGTCTCTGACAGCCTCCGTGGTACAGTCTACGGCTATTGTTGGCAGCAGGAGAATCTGCGCCGCATCTCGTCATGTGCGTTTCACCACCTGCAGCAGTTCTATCAATTGGCGCGTTCGGTGAACCTCAGCGGTGTACTGGAGATTTTCATACTAATGGGCATCTTCTGGCGCAAGACCAATGCAGACAGCCACAAAACCTGTTCCATGAAACTCTGGCCAGAAAACAATCATTCTGTTCATATGGCGACCAAGCTCAATCTTCTCCCTATAGAAGAGCAAGCACTTCAAGCATGACCCACTATCTGGCTTCCCAAAACCGACGACATATCATTAATGCCGCGAAGTTGCGGGCGGAAAATCCTTTCCATGGGTGCATCCTTTGCCTTTGAACCTGTTCTCGCTGATGATACTACAGCTAATCTTGCCGATTCTCGCGACGGGCCACAGTAGGACCGCAGCTGGCTATTTTGATATGCCGCACTGCAAGTTGTATTGAGCTGTGAGAGACACTGGCGTACCCTTTCGCCATATCACTGCTGGAGCGGGCGGCGCACCCGCCACAACACCACTTCTGACGAGCTCACGATTGAGACACTTGATATGCTGCGATGTAGTCTCGCAAGCAAGCTTGTCCTGCCAGACAGGCATGACTTTCGTGCTTATTCTGCTGACGCGAAGGGTCCTGTTGATCTCTCAATTAAGCCACTGTAGGACGGTCGCTTTCTATTCTCAACTGAGTTATCATTCGAAGCTCATTTTGACCCGAATAGGCAGAACAATGTAACAGACCCTGACGTCAAAGTATGCTTCTTGTTGATGAATGGCTTTGAAGGTGCATCTTCGAGTCGAAGTCTGTGGGCCTTGCGCTCTTCGTAAGGTTTATCCATGAAGGGCTACGCTGTGGAAAAGGCTTCCAGGAAGCATGTCTGCTCGATGCCGAAATTTGTCGCCCAATAGTCTCAAACCTTGAAGCCTAAGCCTTTCTACATCTTATAGATAGACCGGCAGCCGACCCAGCCAGCTTCGTCAAGTCTCTTCTTAGCCTCCTCAGTACTCATTCCATAATATACTTCCTCCCCGAGGCCTACAACCGATTCCCAATTTGTTCATTTCGGCACAAAGTCGTGGGAAGCTCGACTTTTGGCACCGATTCAGGCCCAGAATAATTCCTCCGTCTCTCTTACCCCTCTCACCATTGCCCCATCACAATGCCATCAACTTCTTGCCGGCCTCTGACAAGGTCTTCAGGCCAAGCACGAGCCAAGAGGCCGGACATTCCATAGTCCGGGCTAGGTTGGGCCAATGCTGCTGCTCTCAAGCTCTTTGTTCAGGAATGGGAAATCTTCGCAGGCGCCGTCGTTCCATGGACTTTGCTGCCGTACGTCGTGGTGGTGGCTCTGCTGATTATTTGGACATCTGGGGGGCTCTTCCCAGACTCAAGACGTATTGAAACTGAGGAGGCTGTTGGGTATGAGTAGCGATGAGTGTGTACAGAAGACCAGATTCCAGTGGTCTCGGAAAGGCAATCACCACTCAACGTCACCCAAGCAACGCCAGACCCTCCATCGAATCCCGATGCTTCGCTTCACAGGCTACCATTGTCGATCCTCTTGTGCGCTCTAGTGATGGCTTGCCTCGTTCTAGTATCACCTCTCCTGGTCATATCAGCTAATGGCGTTGCACGCTTCAGCTGCACTTCCGACATGCGAATCGGCATCACCATCTTCGGACCTTTCTTCACGGCATTCCCGACATGGGCGCACTGGAGACATCGGAAATCAGATCTGAGCACCTGCAGCACGTCATTACTGGTACAGCCGTTCTGGAGCAACATCTTCTTGCTACCGCTGCCTGAAAGGCTCGCGTTGATGCAAGTAGTGCCAGACCCACATCTGGTCAAAAGCACAATCTCCTACGATGCGTCTTGCACTTTCGCTGGAGCTGCTGTTAACATTTCGGAATACCTGCAGACGGGGGTCATTGGCTTTCTTGCCTGCCAGTGAAAACCATCGTGAAGAGCGGACGACTGAGAGAAGTGCCAGAAGGCACAATGACAAACGTAAGCGATTGGCCATAACGCTTGTCTTCAGGGCCCTCGTGGACAGCCCTGCACTCAAGAACGAACTCTGGCGGTGTAGTCGAAACTGCTGGGAGCGCTGCAGATAGTGAAGAGAGGTCTATACTGCTGTTGGAGGAGACAGGCCGGCTGGGAAGAGCAGGCGGTTGAAGGGTCTGATTTTGCCAGGAGGGTAGCTTGACTGGTGGAAACTGCGGCTGCGTTGTCTGCTGGAGTCGAGGCGATGGCATTGGCGAGGGCACATAGTATTCCTGTGCTTGTGCAGTGGCGTAATACTGCTGACATTGCGCCTGTCACGGCTGCGGGGAGTGTGATGGCGGTGCTTGAAGACTTTTGAATGGTTGTGAGACTGATGGCGCTGCAGCCGAATGTCCCGAGGGTGTATGTACGCTGTTGCAGGTCCGTAATGAGGAGGCGGTGGCGGCAAGAACTGGCTTGGTGTAAGGGCGGACATTGGGCTTCTTCTGTATGGCTTGTCATTGAGGTATGCTCTTTGAGTAGTTCCGTCGGCCGGATAGTAGGGCGGCGGAGAGCAGCGTACGATTCATGGTAGTGGGCCATGGTTGAAACTCGTTATGCTCATTCAAGCGTGGTGGGCGGTGAGAAACCTCGCCACGTCTTTGCAGCGTGAGGAGACGCATTGTCATTTTGCGTCGCTTCATGGGCGATCACGCCGTCGCGTGTCCTGTAGGCACTCATTGCCCGAGTAGTGACTCTTCAAGTCCAAGCTTGAACATCGGAAGATAGTCCATGTGAGTAGGCCCATCGCAGAGATTCGATCATTCTGAATGACTGAGGCGTGTGAGCTTAGATTTGGTAAGTGCCGGTCCGCATGTGCTGCCTTACCGCTTCCGGTAGCACTGTGGACGCCGTACGCTGTTGACCTGTATCCAAGCATAGGAACTTGGTCGATCATTACGGGACGCCTGATGGAGCTGAAGGCAGCGGACTAAAGCGCACTCCACTCTTCAGCGGCTGTACAATCACCATCATCATGAAGCGAGACCGCATATACCAAAGCACGAGATGCATATCTGACGTCTTCGACGTGAGCGTGTCGCTGAAAGAGTGAAAGTTGATTTCCAGAAAGATGATGTCTAGCATGTCCCAGCCCGGGCCCTTCCAAGGTATTAATGCATAATTTGTGCAATGCAGCACCATCTTTGTATACCTAACCTACACGATACATCTTTCCGTCGCATCCCTGACAGCAGTACAAAGAACGGTCTCATCGTAGACATCACCTTTATTCACTTCTGTAAGCCCGTCAGATCTCTCACAAGTACAGATCCAACCCACCATGTCTACTCAATCCACCATGTCCTGGCCTCCGTCAGGCCTCACCACTCCGACCGTCCCGCACACGGCCAGCGTCCTGATCATTTCCGCATCAACCGCAATCAACCCACCCGCCTCAATAGTTTTCTCCACTCTTCTCGATGTATCTTCGTACCCCAAATGGAACACATTCATCCCCGCGGCGCGGATAGTCAGGCAGCCGACCTCGTCGAACCCAGAAGAGGAGGACTTCAAGACCATGCGGCTGGGGAGTATACTGGAGTTTGACGCCGTAATGAATCCCGCGAAACCGCAAAGTAAGAACAAGACAGGTTTGGAGGTCAGCGATATCTCCACGCCAACACAACCGAGCTCGTACGTGCCACGAGAGGTACTGCGAGATCTCAATTCCGGGTTCAGCGAGGACTTGAATGGTCTATACCGGTGCGCGTAGAAGTCGCAAGGTGGACTTCTCAATCATGCATTGAAGGTCGAGCGTTTTCATGAGGTCATTGTGCGAGGAGAAGGGGAGTGCGAAGTAAGGACGTGGGAGGTCATGGGAGGGGTATTGGCGTATGTGGTCAAGGCAATGTACCAGACGTCTTTGCAAGAGAGGTTCCAGGATTGGGTGGGAGGCTTGAAGCGGTGGTGTGAGGAGCAGCGTCGAGAGGCGAAGTGAAAGAGCTTATGATCGCACACCTCGCCAGTATCTTCTTGGATCTTTGCTGCAAATTTGTACTTGCCTGGTATCGTCCACAATGGCGCTGCGGACGTCGACAACTGCTACCGAGCAGCCTGGTTCCTGCATGATCTCTTGCTGTGTTCTGTGCTCAGAGATTCACGCTGCCTTGCACTCGGCTTCACGGTGATGCGCTTTGGTACGAAGTGTGGCTTGTCGAGCTGCCGGGCGTGTTGGCGGTTGCTGTCGCGTCAGCGACAGTAGTAGCAGCGTAGCCTCAATATTGGCCAGTTCTGCATGGTCATGGCTACGACACTACTTGACTGCGGAGAAGCCAAATTATGAGCGTGAGCATGGCTTGGATGTCCACCGCGGTGATCACTGCGCACGGGACATGACAGACCTTCCTCTGCGCAAGCCGCAAGTTGGACGCAGGCCACGGTACTGTGACATTGCAATTCATCTCGTACTGAAGAGTAGCGATCCATTCGTTGGTTCGAATGTTGAGTCTGGGAACAAAATGTTCTTCAGAATGCATTGCTTCTTCGTATACTCATCCTATCAACATCGTCTCCTCCCAACCCCGATAACATCGCTCGACCCAATCTTCTCTCTCCAACGCCTACTCATCATCACTGAGGCCGATTTCCGCCTTCTTAAATTGGCGGGCTGGTGTACGGCGCTTGAACAGGATGTCGATCTCACGGTACGAACGGCCTTTCATTTCTGGCAGACCCCACCAGGCGACGACCAGGCAGATCAGTGCCGTGGCACCCCACACGTAACCACACTGGCCGCGGACTACAGCTTTGTTAGTGACTGAATGTATGACCGGGATTGTCGTACTTACGGTTGACTCCATCTGGGTTCAACATGTATTGCGCAAGGAAAATGCACGGAATCTCGACGATGTAGTAGATAGCACGACCGAATCCAGTGGTCAAAGGACGGAGTCGGATAGACGATGTCTCTCCAATGACGACCCACGATGCAGGTGCTGGGCCCAGTGTGAAGAGCACGGAGACAATCAAGCCCAGAGAGGCCTGGGCCAAGTTGGATGCGGTGCTGACTCCGACCGAGCCTGCAATACCAAGTGCGATGAGGAGAACGAAGTTGGCGAGCGAGCCCCAAAGGTAGATGTCACGCCTGCCGTAGTAGGTGGTCAAAAACCAGGATAGCATGACGAAGATCATCTGGAGGGCTGAGGTGATGAGACCCAGACCGAAGGCAAGTTGTTGATCAATGCCGGCCTCTAATCGTCTATTAGCATGTGTTTGCGGACAACGACAATTGACACTTACGCGTGAAGAAGTAGACAGCTTGGTTCGCAATCAAGTTGCCCGTCAAGTTCTGCGAAGCGTAGACACCAGCCACAATGAGAGTTCGTCGGAGATCTGTTGACTTGAACATTTCGAAGTAGGACGGAGGCTTCTCGGATTTCTCGAGCTCAACTGTACGACGCATCATTGCGACGGCGTCATTCGGATTCACAGCAGACTTGCGTCCCAATCGCAGAACCGACTTGGCGGCTTGCTCAAACTTTCCCTTTCGAACCAACCACCAGGGGCTCTCGGGCGCGAAGAACATAAGGATGGCCAGTGGCGTGGGGAACATCCACTGGAGAGCGATAGGGAGCCTAGCCGGCATCAGCGAATGACTTCGTCTAACCCGCGAAGCAGCGCATACCTGTAAGCCAAATCATCGTTGCGGCTTTGATAAGAGTATGTGACGGCGCCAACGATGATGCTGCCAATCGCCCAAAACATTTGCAACATCTGAGTGCAAGGCGCACGGAGCTGAATCGGAACGATCTCGCTGCAGTATGCTGGTGCATTGGCAATGAAAATTCCCCATGGAATGCCCTCAAGGATCTGGGCTGCGAAAATGACACCTAGAGACTCTGCGAAGTAGAAAACGAAGATAAAGGCATTCAGGAGCATCAGTCCGCAAATGGTGGCCCATCGATATCCGATTCTGCTCGTAAGAGGACCAGCAAGAAAGACTCCAATGAGGGCACCCAGCTGTCCAGAGCATGACAAGGCTGATGTCCATCTTGGTGGGATGTTGTACTTTCCATCAGCCCCCAGGGTGCCAAAGTTGCGGTTGAACACAGTAAGAGCGAGGAAGTTGTTGGCCAAGAAAACGTCGTACGACTCCACTGAAGGGTATGTTAGCCTCTCGACGGTATAGAAGACGTGCATAAAGCATATTCGTACTGATAATCATGGAAGACATGACAAAAGCCCAAAACGTTGCCATAGGGTAGGCCTTGACAGCTTGGATCACTCCCATATTATGCTCTGACTTCTCGGCCTCGATAGCGTCTGCTTTGAAGTCCGAGACTTTGACCTGGGCCGAGTAGACGGAGCCATGCCTCTCGACCTTCTCGTCGGCCTCGTGCATCGTTGCGCCTACGTCCTCTTTCTCCATTGTATGTACTCGGTTGGGAGTCCTTAGGACAGTGAAAGAAGAGAGTGAGAAAGCCGGCGAAGGTTGTGCTGTCGGCAGAGAGGAGGACAACAGTTCAGTGCCTCGTCAGCAAGGATGGAGCAGACGATGGAAAGAGGAGAGCTGCCACGAGAGGTACATGTATCTTACCTCGTTCTTTGTTTCCCAGACCACATGGCTGAACAAGCATGGAGCGGCACGCTAAGCACGCGAAGCCTGCACTTGGAATAACAAACGGCTGTAGAGCTCGCCGCGCTAGCCAGGAATCTGAATGTTCCACCAATCAATGCGGAGCTGTTCCTCGTGAACAGGTTAGCCGAGGATGGAAACCCCTTCTTCCCCATGGGGTGCGCCGGGTGCCCACCCCGCTCCAAGAGTTGGTGGCGTTGCAGTAGCTTTGTGGAGAGCGCGGGGTCCGGAGTAACGTCGTCCGGCGAAGAGGCAGTAAAGGAAAGGCCAAGTATTTCCAATTCATGTACGCTATGTCATTGGCATAGTAATGGTACTTGCTCTTTCAAGCTTGTGTGAAATTGCCGTTCTTCAGCTCAATAATAGCGCTAATGCTAACTTCGGCCGTCGCCTTGTAGTCTCCACTACCCGCGCGTCTCACGTGCTGTAGATACGACCTTTATAGCCGCTAGTAGACGCCAATAGGAAGAACATGTAGAGGACCCTAGAGATGGCTATTCGCAGTATAGGCTCGGTTCTTAGTAAGTTACCGTACTACGAATATTAACTCTATGTACGTATACTAACTATTCTTCTAGAGAAATAGGATAGCTACGAGTCTAGGCTAACGAGTTCTAGGCGCCTATAGACCTAGTCTCTAGGTAGAATTGTCGATTAAATCTTGGGTAAGAGTTACTTAACTTTAGCTATATAGAAGAATATAAACGCTAAGATCTATAATAGCCTTATTTATTAGCGAGCTAGTACTACTTCCTAAGCTAACGCTAGTCTATACTAGAAGGTTAAAGATATCTATAAGGTAATATACCTAAAACTAAAAAAGGCTAAGTATTTAGGAAGGTAGTATTACTAAAACCTTAGAATATACGGAACCTATTAAGGGAATACACGTATCTATAGGTACGTAGTTAGCGCTCGAAAATACTAATTCTTAGTATTAGAAGAAGAGAATTCTCTACTAAGTATAGCTAGTATATAAAGCTATACTACCTTAGGTATAGATAATAGACTAGAGCTATTTTAAGAGGTTACTAAAGAAACTACTATAGGTAGAGATATAGGGAGTATTAATCTAGCTTCCTACCTAACCTCCTAAGAGAAGAGGTATAGAGAGAAGAATATAGTAGTAAATAAGAACTAGTAGAGTCCGCTCTTACCTTAGGAGGCCCTAAAAGAGATTTAGAATAAGGTAGCTAAACTAATATATTAGAGTTAATACTCCTCCCTCTAACTAGAGAGAGTAATATAGGTACGCTAAGCGATACGCCTATAGTCGAGTTAATATTCCTCGACTAGTAGTATCGATATACTAGATCGCCTTTAATCGGCTTATCTTAAGCTTTAAAGGGCTCTCGGAGGGGTAATTATAGTAATATAGGAAGGGGGAGATAATAAGTAACGAGCGTGTATATATACCTATATAACGAGTATATAAGTCTACGTACTCGTACGCACGCGTATCTACCTCCTTCGTAGTCGAGGAGCCTCTAAGAAGGTATATATAACCTTACTAAGACCTTCTTACGTGTTTATTACTATATATAAGAGAATACGAGAACTCCTACTATAGTAATCTAGATAATTCTAGATATAATTTACTTAACTATAGCGTAGACTACGAAGCGTACTAACTAGGAAGCTACTCTAGAATCTATCTAATAGAGTATTATATAGAATTAGAAGAAGATAGAGTAGATTCTAGGACTAAAGATAACCTAGGCTATAGTCGTAGCCTAATAGCTAGCCTAGCTATCTAGTATTAAAGTACAAAGAGCTACGTACTCCCTTAAGATTCACGTAGACAATAAAGCGACTAGGGCTAAGCTTAGGGATACTAAAGCTACCTAGATTATTTCGCGTTTTACTATAGAAGGAGGGAACTAGGCATATATAGTCGTAGTTAAGAAGGTCCCTAATAGACTAGTTCTTACGACTACGGACTCTATAGTAAGGAACCGAATAGTAGTAGATACCTAAGGCCTAGGCAAGGTCTTAAAGGAGGCAAGAATAGCCTAGAAAAGCTTCCTAGTCTAAGTCTACTTTATTATAGTTATAGGAAACGACCTTACTATATAGTAGATCTAGTTAATTAAGGAAGATAATAAGCAGCTAATACCCGGTATCCAAGTATAGAATACCTAGTAGAAGGGCTAGAAAGCTATAGTAATAGGAATAAAGAAATAGAGTACTCTAGTAGTCGAACTAAAGATAGTAGAAGCTACTAGAGCTATAGTAGAGAAGGGTATTATTATCTCTAGAGTACTCTACGATACTAAAGAATAGGACTAATAATAATAATAATAATAAATGTATTCGAGCTAGCTATAGGCCGTGCCCCTTCTAGTATACCTATATATTGTAAAAGAAAACCCTATAGAAAGTACCTATAGCGTAAAACTTCCTCCCTTCTCTATTATACCTTATACCCTACTACATCTTAGGTACTATAGAACTAATATGTTTGCCTATAGGTAGCTAGCTAACACGCTAGAGTTAATATTATCCTCCTTACTTAGGTTCGAGATCTCTAGCCTACTCTAGGAGATATTTAAGGGTCTACTCGAATTGTCCTATAGGGAGATACCTTATTGCCTACGCTACGGTTTATCTAGGAAACTTAGCAAGCTATCTTCTCGCGTCCTAGCATCTAGTAGCTAAGATAAGTTCCCTTCTACTCTCTCGCATATTTGTATAGTAGGCAAGGTAGTATCGAGCTGTCCCTCTATCTCTATATTCGTAGTAGGGGCTAGTATCGGGTACCCTAACCTTATAGATGAAGTAAGGAAGGCCAATTGTCTCTAACCGTATCTAGAACACTATCGCAGCCTAGGCTTTACTAAGCCCTCGATAAAGCTCCTAGGTATTAGTATTCTATAGAGTCCTAAACGCGAGTAGGAGGATTCCTTCGCGCCTAGTATTATCCTACTTCTATAACTCGTCCTACTTATACTAGCCCTAGAGGATAGTCTATATTGCTTTCTAAGTCTTCTTTAGATCTACTCTATCTATATAAGAGAGCTAGGACCGTAGGATAGTAGCCTACTCGTCTATCTACTCTAGTAGCAAGCTATATAGTTTTCTTAGGTATCTACTATATACCCTAAGTTATCCGTACTTTAGTAGGATCTACCCCTTTAGCTCTTGTATAGCCTAGTATATATCTAGCCTCTACCTCTATATAGCTATTATAGCTATAGTAGTTCTCTTCCTATACTTAGTAATATCTTCGATCTAGAGTTCTTTGTATAATGGTTACGTTAGTATAGCTTAGTAGGCTCTAAGGATTATCTATAGGAATCTATTCTATATTACTCGTAGCTTTTATTAGAGTATTTTTAAGATTCTAGTCTCCTTTCCTACTATCTATACCTCGCTCCCGTGCATTACTACTAGCCTAATTATTAAGATATTTAGCCTACGGGCTATCTCTACCGTAGCGCCCTACGTAGTAGTAGTAATCCGTCGTAGTATAGCTTCTAGCTATTTTGCTTTTATAAGAGTATTCTCTATCTATACGTACTACTTGAGTCTCTTATTAACGATTACTCCTAGGACCCTTATTGTATCCTCTAGGCTACTCTAGAGCGACAGGATATTAGGTATTCTCTAGGATTCGGATATACTCCTTATACCCCTTATAAAGTATATAACTTTGTATTTCTTAGAAGCGAACTTAGCTCTATATCTTAAGGCCTATTATAGACAGCTATTATAGTCCTTTTCTAGTACCTCGTATATACCTCTTATCGAATTTAATACTATAATAAGGTATGTATTATCTATAAACCTAACTACTTCGGTATATTCTATTCCTTCTAGGAGGGAGGCTATAAAGAAGAGGAATAGGATAGGTAAGATAGTACTTCCTTATAGGATTCTATATACTACTCGTACTACTAGTAACTCGTATCTAGGGATAGCGATTGTTATCTCTCTATCCTTTAGGAATAACGCTATAAAAGCTGTAATCTAGTATAGAATCCTCCTATACTATAGGTTATGGATTAACCGTTCGTAATTAACTTTATTAAACGCTCCTATTATATTAAGTAATAATACTAAGGCTACCTTACCTTTCTTCTATATAGTCTAAACGCTTTAAATGGTATACTATAGTACGTCTCTAGTCGATCTACCTACTTGCGCTATTTAGTTTTAAAGAAGTAACTTATATTCCTATATAGCCTATCCTATTTTCTGTATAACTATTACTTCTAGTATCTTACTAATATATAATAGAAGGGCAATAGGCCTCTATCCCTTTAGAGTAGATAAGTCTTTACCTACCTTCTATAGTATAATCGTCCTAGCTTTCTAAAACTAGGCTAGATAGTAGCTAATTAAAATATACTATTAGAAGATACGTTAGAGGATAGGGAGTAGCTAAGCTAGGTACTTCTTAATATATCTATTTAGTATCTCGTCGAGGCTAGGAGCCTTGTCGATTAGTAGTCTTTAGACTACTTTTCGTACCTCCTCTTCTATAATTTCGCATGCTATATTAATAGGTTCTAGGTATATAGTACTCTCGATATCTAATATATCTATAGGCTCTAGTATTAGGAAAAGGGCTATCTATAGGATCTCTATTTTTGTACTATCTATCGTAAACTAATTATTATTATATATTAGTATAGGTATCTAGAGAGGTCGAATAGGGCTATCGCTATTCTTTACCTACTTAGCCAGCTTCTATATTCCCTATAGCTCGCTAGCGGTTTTATAAACCGCAGTCCTCTACTATTTCCTTTTCTCTATCTAGATAGTTCTCTTTTTCTCCTAGTTTCGTACCCTCTACTCCTTCTAGTACTCCTCGCTCCCTATCTATTATATATACCGTCTTGCCTACTAAGCCTCCTAAATCGCATATAGTACTACTAGTATACTCCTTAGATCTAGTAGCTAATATATTTTACGCTAGATAATAAGGTCCCTTATCTTTTATAGAGTATTACTAAGATTACTTATAGTACTATCTATATCCTTCTTTATTATTATCCCTTCGGCTATAGGTAGGAGCTTTTAGAGCGTCTCTCTAAACTCGTCCTAGTTAGTATCCTTCTATATCTATCTTATTCTTATCTCCTCCTATATCCCTATATTAATAGTTATCTCTATACTAATATAATTAGAGTTCATATCTACCTTACCTAGCTAATATACTATTATCCTCTTTAATATCTCCTCTATTATAAGAGTAAGGTCTATCGTCGTCCTAGTTTAGGACTATAGTATCTTTCTCTAGGTAGTAAGGCCTAGGAGTATCGCTAGGTATAGCGTATCTCGATACGCCTCTTATAGCTCTCTTACTCTAAGATCCTCCTATAGTACTAACGGTCCTCCCTACTAATAGTAGTAAAGATTAAAGTCTCTAACTAGAACGTATTCTCCTAGTTCCTCAATACCTTCTAAAAGCTCCTCTACTATAAGCCTCGTATCCTAGTTATAGATATTATAGAGGTATATAGTTCCTATTATTATTTATAGTAAGATTAGGATCTTCTAATTACTTATAATCTAGTACGACTATTCGGATAGGCTATACTTCTTATAGACGTAGAATACGACCCTCCTATCTTTATCTTCCTCTAGTATAATAGTCTTAGCCTTATTTACTACTCTAACTAGCCGCCTAAACCTCTATAGTATTCGCTTCTCTACTACTATTCCTATTAGCCTCCTACCTAGGATATATTCGTAGCTTATCCAGGTAGCTATTTAGTCCTCTCCCTCCCTATTCGCTCCTCACTATAGAGGAGGGGAAGGTAGAGGAGAAGTAGAGCTAGGAGTACTATAGGTTAGCTTAGCTATATAGCTCGCCCCTATCTTCTTTATACTCTAAATCTTATCCTTAATTACTTGTCTCTTTAAGTATATATAGTACTAAGCTAAGTAATTCTAACTATAGTTTCCGTATTTACTATACTTTAATTAGTCTATCTCTATAAGCTTCTCGTACGTATATTCTCTTATATTATAGCTTCCTCTATACCTTACATATACTATACTAGTTATATACCTTATACTAATATAGCTATATCTTTAGTAGTTAAAGTACTATATTATTATCTATTAGTAGTCCTATTCTTCGGATCCTACTAACGTGCGGATAACTTAGGGTATATAGTAGACGCCTAAGAAAACTATATAGCTCGCTACTAGAGTAGATAGACGAGTAGGCTACTATCCTACGGTCCTAGCTCTCTTATATAGATAGAGTAGATCTAAAGAAGACTCGGAAAGTAACATAGACTATCCTCTAGGGCTAGTAGAAGTAGGACGAGTTATAGAAGTAGGATAATACTAGGCGCGAAGGAATCCTCCTACTCGCGTTTAGGACTCTATAGAATACTAATACCTAGGAGCTTCATCGAGGGCTTAGTAAAGCCTAGGCCGCAATAGTATTCTAGATATAGTTAGAGATAATTAGCCTTCCTTACTTCCTCTACAAGGTTAGGGTACCTAATACTAGCCCCTACTACGAATATAGAGATAGAGGGATAGCTCGATACTACCTTACCTACTATACAAATATACGAGAGTAGAAGGGAACTTATCTTAGCTACTAGATACTAGGACGCGAGAAGATAGCTTACTAAGTTTCCTAGATAAACCGTAGTATAGGTAAGAAGATATCTCCCTATAGGACAATTCGAGTAGACCCTCAAATATCTCCTAGAGTAGGCTAGAGATCTCGAACCCAAGTAAGGAGGATAATCTTAACTCTAGCGTATTAGCTAGCTACCTACGGGTAAACATATTAGTTCTATAGTACCTAAGATATAGTAGGGTATAAGGTATAATAGAGAAGAGAGGAAGTTTTACGCTATAGGTACTTTCTATAGGGTTTTCTTTTACAATATATAGATATACTAGAAGGGCCATAGCCTATAGCTAGCTCGAATACATTTATTATTATTATTATTATTAGACTAAGACCTAAACTCGTACGTATTACTTACAGTCTTTAACTACTATTATATCTTATAGGGTAGTAGTCTAGGTAGGGTATATAAGCGTATATTAAGGAGGGACTAGACCTAAAGCCTTAAAGGCCTTCTAGTATATCTACTCTATAAATACGTTAAAAAATGCGTCTTTAAAGGCTAGAAGGAATATTTCTTTATCGATATAGAAGATACGCTAATACGCTAAGTCCTAGATATATTACAAGTATTTTATCCTTAGAGGTGTAAAATATACTATATCTAGTAGCTATAGAATATACGACAAGTATACTAGTATATAGAGTATACGTATCTTGTATTCTAGATAGTAATCCTTAAAAGCTTAGTTAAGATAGCTCTTATAACTATCTAAAATAAGTAGCCTATAGACGCTAACCTAATACGCTTTTATATATATTTTAAAATACTTCAACTACTCTAGACTAAGCGTATTGTTTATCTATCTATTTTTAGAGACTAAGAGCTTCTAATTATATAGTATATCTACCTCCTTATACTATATAGAGATGTAAATATAGCCTTTATAGATAATAAAGAGTAGGATTACATACCTAGTAGTACAAATACTCTAGATTACTATAACCTATTTACAGTTACTAGACTAAATAAGCTAAGGCCGAGTACGTCTCTCTAGACTAGTAACTACTTTTATAGATCTCATAATACCTATCTAAAAGCCTATCTTATTAAAGTTGTAGGTATTATAGTTATAGATACTATATTTGGCTTTAGTATCCTTAATAAGCTTAAACTACGCGTTAATTACCTTAGGATCTTCCTAGAGTATTCTCTAGTAGTGCTTTACTTAGTTGAAGGCTATTTTAAGCTTATCTAAATGTATTATAAATCTTTCTACCTAGTTTTTACTAACTAGCTCTCTACCTTATATACTAAGTAGTTTATCTACTATATCTACTATCTTATATAAGTAAGGCGCAAATCCTCGCAAGTCTAAGTCGAGAATATATTAGATAATCGTCTACTCTTTAGTTATAGTAAGCTTATGTCGTATATTGTAGGTATTAGAGTAATAGGTAGTTCTATAGTATTAGCTAGTTAGGGTTCAAGGAGGTACTTTATAAGCTATAGCCGCGCGTTAGAGGCTTTGAAATTAGCGTTAGTAGTAAGCAGAAAGAGTAAGAAGGATTCTCCCTTCTTAATTTAGTAATTCTATACTACATTATTAAGACATTGTATATTAATTAAGAAGTTAGTCGTACTAAGAAATCTTAACTAGCTTAATAGTATAACTAGCTCGATAGTGAATACGTTAACTAAAAGGGCTTTAGTTATAGTTATATCCTTAGTAGTTTCTTCTAAGGATTCAGGGTTCCATAGCTTTAATATAGCCTTTTTCGACTAGATAAGACTATATTCTTAGGACTATATCTTATAATTAGATTGTCCTTTAAGACGTTGAAATATAAAGGTCTTATTACTAAAGAGATATCTTTTAATATATATAACTTTAGTAGTTATAATATTAAAGGCTTCTTAGGAACTTTTTAGTCTCTAGAGAATTATATCTCTAGAGCTTAGAAAACTTCCTAGAGAACTAGATCTCTAGAAAGCCCTAGTCTTCTAACTATATAGAAGACTAGTCCCTAAGGCTCTCTATAGCTATATATAGAGAGTCTAATCCTCTAAATATATAGAGGATTAATCCCTATATATACCTGGATATATATATAGGAACTAGGTTTTATAGAATCTAGTAGACTCTAGTATATTCTCTAGATATCTCTAAAAGATTCTAGAGAATATATATATAAGGAGATAGGTATAATATTAAGCTTACTCTCTAGTTAACTAGGGTTTTAACTATTCTTTTCTTAAGCTATTAATTTATAGCTTACTAGTAGGTCCTAATTAAAGGTTTTATACTAGTAGTAACCCTATTACTCCTAGTCTTCTAGGTAGGGCGCTATAGGGACTAGTAAAGGCTATAGGCTCCTTATAAGAGAGCGAGCTTAGTATCGTAATTCCGTAGGATTAAATCGTCGTACTAAGATAATAGGCTAGCGTTTGAAAGTTCTTATTTCGAGGATTAAAATAAGCTGTATATTGTGTAAATCGGTTAAGTAGGTATTAAGATATTATTAATCGAAAATTAGTATAGGTTTTTAGCCTTTTCTCTTCGATTTTTAAGTTTAAAGTAGGTACTATCTAGGCTTATAAACTATTAGAAGGTCGATTCTTAGTCGTAGGGAAGCTACTCTAAATTAGAGATATTTAGAGATATTTAGGTAATTTCTTAGCGTTTTCTTAGAGCTTAGATAATTATAAAAAGGGAATAGAGTAGTTATAGAAGATAATAATTATTAGTCTTCTTAGTTATCTTAGTTCTACTTCTTAATATAAAGACTTTCTAGAACCTTATATAGCCTCTAGATAGTATTTTAGAAAGTACTATACTATCTAATCTATACTTATAGATTATGTATTCCTAGGACTATTCTAGAACCTCTAAAAGGTCTAGAATACTTAGATTTATTAGTAAGTTCTCTTAAGTAATCTATAGGTTTCTAAGACTTTTTAAAGTCTTAGAAATCTCTAAGTTCTAGATCTTTCTAGGTCTTACTATATACTATTTTTAGTATATATATTATCCCTAAGGTATATAATACTATATTAAGCGTATAGGTGAATAGCTACTATATTAAGCCTAGTACTTATTAATTAGTAAGCTATATAAGCCTTATAAGAGTATATTAGATATTACTTTTAATAAAAGTTATAGTTATATAATAATCGTATTAGATTTTTAGTTAATTACCTAGTTAAACTATAGCTAGAAAATATATTAATATTCTCTATAATAAAAGTCGTAGTACTATAATATAAGTTATATCTAATATAGTTAAAGGCTCTAGAAGATACTAGAATAGTAGGCTTAATATAGTAGCTATTAACCTATACGCTTAATATAGAGTTATATACCTTAGGGATAATATATATACTAAAAATAGTATATAGAAAGGCCTAGAAAGGTCTAGAACTTAGAGATTTCTAAGACTCTAGAAAGTCTTAGAAACCTATAGAATACTTAAGAGAACTTACTTATAAATCTAAGTATTCTAGAATAAGTATAGATTAGATAGTATAGTACTTTCTAAAATACTATCTAAAGGCTATATAAGACTCTAGAAAGTCTTTATATTAAGAAGTAGAACTAAGATAACTAAGAAGACTAATAACTATTATCTTCTATAACTACTCTACTCCCTCTTTATAATTATCTAAGCTCTAAGAAAATACTAAGAAATTACCTAAATATCTCTAAATATCTCTAATTTAAAGTAGCTTTCCTATAACTAAAAATCGACCTTCTAATAGTACTCTAGTACTTTCTATAATCTTTAACTATATTAAATACGACTTATATTATAGGACTAACTTATAACTTTTAATATAAAGAATATAAAAAACGAATTTGGGGAGGCGGCATTACTAAAACCTTAGAACATACGGAACCTATTAAGGCAATACACGCATCCAAAGCACGGCTACACGCCGCTATTGGCGGGTGCGTAGTTAGCGCTCGAAAATACTAATTCTCAGTATTAGAAGAAGAGAATTCTCTACTAAGCATGGCCAGTACACAAGGCTGTGCTGCCTTAGGCATAGACAACGGACTAGAGCCATTTCAAGAGGTTACTAAAGAAACTACTATAGGTAGAGATACAGGGAGTATCAATCTAGCTTCCTACCCAACCTCCTAAGAGAAGGGGTATAGAGAGAAGAACGTAGTAGTAAACAAGAACTAGTAGGGTCCCCTCTTACCTTGGGAGGCCCTAAAAGAGATTTAGAATAAGGCAGCTAAACTAATGCATTAGAGTCAACACTCCTCCCTCTAACTAGAGAGGGCAATCCAGATAATTCTGGATATGATTTACTCAACTGTAGCGCGGACTACGAAGCGCACTAACTAGGAAGCTACTCTGGAATCTATCCAACGGAGTATTACACAGATTTAGAAGAAGATAGAGTAGAGTCTAGAACTAAAGACAACCTAGGCTACAGTCGCAGCCCAATAGCCAGCCCAGCTGTCTAGCATTAAAGCATAAAGAGCTGCGTGCTCCCTTAAGATTCACGTAGACAACGAAGCGACTAGGGCTGAGCCTAGGGATGCTAAAGCTACCCGGATTGTTTCGCGTTTTACTATAGAAGGAGGGAACTAGGCATATGTAGTCGTAGTTAAGAAGGTCCCCGATAGACTAGTTCTCACGACTACGGACCCTATAGCAAGGAACCGAATAGCGGCAGATACCTAAGGCCTAGGCAAGGTCTTAAAGGAGGCAAGAATAGTATAGAAAACCTTCCTAGTCCAAGTCCACTTTGTTATAGTTGTAGGAAACGACCCTACTACACAGCGGATCCAGTTAATTAAGGAAGACAACAAGCGGCTAATACCCGGAATCCAAGTACAGAATACCTAGTAGAAGGGCTAGAAAGCTATAGCAATAGGAATAAAGAAATAGAGTACTCTAGTAGTCGAACTGAAGATAGTAGAAGCTACTAGAGCTGTAGTAGAGAAGGGTATTATTATCTCTAGAGTACTCCACGACACTAAAGAATAGGACTACTAATAGACAATAACACAGTACTTTAACTACTAAAGATATAGCTATATCGGCACAAGGTACACAAACGGTACGGTATATACAAGGTATAGAGGAAGCTATAATATAAGAGAATATGCGCACGAGAAGCTTATAGAGGTAGACCGATTAAAGTATAGCAAATATAGAAATTGCAGTTAGAACTACCTAGCTTAGTACTATATGTGCTTAAAGAGACAAGTAATTAAGGACAAGATTTAGAGTATAAAGAAGATAGTGGCGAGCTATATAGCTAAGCTAACCTATAGTACTCCTAGCTCTACTTCTCCTCTACCTTCCCCTCCTCTATAGCAAGGAGCGAATAGGGAGGGAGAGGACTAAATAGCTACCCGGACAAGCTGCGAATATGTCCTAGGTAGGAGGCTAATAGGAATAGTAGTAGAGAAGCGAATACTATAGAGGTTTGGGAGGCTAGTTAGGGTAGTGAATAGGGCTAAGACTATTGTACTAGAGTAAGGATAAGGGTTAATCCGACGAGCAATACAGCGGGATTAACTACTAGCTAGTACCTAATAAATATACAACCGCCACTAAGTATACTGTAGGCAAACGTACGGAAATTACAGGCTACCTACTAGTAGCTACTCGATAATAGCTAGAAAGATATTCTCGCTATCTAGGAGCTATATACTAACCTAAGTAATAGAAGATAGTTACATATCCGAAGTACTATACTATTATAGAGGAAGATAAAGATAGGAGAGTCGTATTCTACGTCTATAAGAAGTATAGCCTATCCGAATAGTCGTACTAGATTATAAGTAATTAGAAGATCCTAATCTTACTATAAATAATAATAGGAACTATATACCTCTATAATATCTATAACTAGGATACGAGGCTTATAGTAGAGGAGCTTTTAGAAGGTATTAAGGAACCGGGAGAATACGTTCTAGTTAGAGACTTTAATCTTTACTACCGTTAGTAGGGAGGACCGTTAGTACTATAGGAGGATCTTAGAGTAAGAGAGCTACGAGAGGCGTGTCGAGACACGCTATACCTAGCGATACCCCTAGGCCTTACTACCTAGAGAAAGATACTATAGTCCTAAACTAGGACGACGATAGACCTTACTCTTGCAATAGAGGAGATATTAAAGAGGATAATAGTATATTAGCTAGGCAAGGAAGATATTAACTCTAATTATATTAGTATAGAGATAACTATTAATATAGGGATATAGGAGGAGATAAGAATAAGATAGATATAGAAGGATACTAACTAGGACGAGTTTAGAGAGACGCTCTAAAAGCTCCTACCTATAGCCGAAGGGATAATAATAAAGAAGGATATAGATAGTACTATAAGTAATCTTAGTAATACTCTATAAAAGATAAGGGACCTTATTATCTAGCGTAAAATATATTAGCTACTAGATCTAAGGAGTATACTAGTAGTACTATATGCGATTTAGGAGGCTTAGTAGGCAAGACGGTATATATAATAGATAGGGAGCGAGGAGTACTAGAAGGAGTAGAGGGTACGAAACTAGGAGAAAAAGAGAACTATCTAGATAGAGAAAAGGAAATAGTAGAGGACTGCGGTTTATAAAACCGCTAGCGAGCTATAGGGAATATAGAAGCTAGCTAAGTAGGCAAAGAATAGCGATAGCCCTATTCGACCTCCCTAGATACCTATACTAATACACAATAACGATTAGTTCACGACGGATAGTACGAAAATAGAGATCCTATAGACAGCCCTTTTCCTAATACTAGAGCCTATAGACACATTAGATATCGAGAGTACTATATACCTAGAACCTATTAATATAGCATACGAAATTATAGAAGAGGAGGTACGAAAAGTAGTCTAAAGACTGCCGAACGACAAGGCTCCCGGCCTCGACGAGATACTAAACAGATGCATTAAGAAGTGCCTAGCTCAGCTACTCCCTATCCTCCAACGCATCTTCCAATAGTGTGTTTCAATTGGCTACTACCTAGCCTAGTTTCGGAAAGCTAGGACGATTATACTATAGAAGGCGGGTAAAGACTTATCTACTCTGAAGAGATAGAGGCCTATTGCCCTTCTATCGTGCATTAGTAAGATACTAGAAGCAATAGTTGCACGGAAAATAGGATAGGCTATATAGGAATATAAGTTACTTCCTTAAAACTAAATAGCGTAAGCGGGTAGATCGACTAGAGACGCACTATAGTACATCCTTCAAAGCGTTTAGACTACGTGG
This sequence comes from Nothophaeocryptopus gaeumannii, assembly GCA_031771865.1. NCBI lineage: Eukaryota > Fungi > Ascomycota > Dothideomycetes > Mycosphaerellales > Mycosphaerellaceae > Nothophaeocryptopus > Nothophaeocryptopus gaeumannii. The sequence goes on from JASISA010000003.1 coordinate 405,923, forward strand.
AAGAAAGGTAAGGTAGCCTCGGTATTATTACTTAACATAATAGGAGCGTTTAATAAAGTCAATTACGAACGGTTAATCTATAACCTACGGTACAGGAGGATTCTATACTGGATTACAGCTTTTGTAGCGTTATTCCTAAAGGATAGAGAGACAACAATCGCTATCCCTGGATACGAGTTACTAGTAGCACGAGTAGCATGCGGAATCCCACAAGGAAGTACTATCTCACCTATCCTATTCCTCTTCTTTATAGCCTCCCTCCTAGAAGGAATAGAATATACCGAAGTAGTTAGGTTTATAGATAATATATACCTTATTATAGTATTAAATTCGACAAGAGGTATATGCGAGGTACTAGAAAAGGACTACAATAGCTATCTACATTAGGCCTTAAGACATAGAGCTAAGTTCGCCCCTAAGAAATACAAAGTTATGTACTTTATAAGGAGTACAAGGAGTATATCCGAATCCTAGAGAATACCTAATATCCCGTCGCTCTAGAGTAGCCTAGAGGATACAATAAGGGTCCTAGGAGTAATCGTTAATAAGAGACTCAAGTAGTACGTATAGATAGAGAATACTCTTATAAAAGCAAAATAGCTAGAAGCTATACTACGACGGATTACTACTACTACGTAGGGCGCTACGGTAGAGATAGCCCGTAAGCTATATATCTCAATAATTAGGCTAGTAGTAATGCACGGGAGCGAGGTATAGATAGTAGGAAAGGAGACTAGAATCTTAAAAATGCTCTAATAAAAGCTACGGGTAATATAGAATAGATTCCTACGGATAATCCTTGGGGCCTACTAAGCTATACTAACGCGACTATTACATAAAGAACTCTAGATCGAAGACATTACCGAGTATAGGAAGAGAGAACTACTATAGCTACAATAGCTGCATAGAGGTAGAGGCCGGATATACACTAGGCTATGCAAGAGCTAAAGGGGCGGATCCTACTAAAGTACGGATAACTTAGGGTATATAGTAGACGCCTAAGAAAACTATACAGCTCGCTACTAGAGTAGATAGACGAGTAGGCTACTATCCTACGGTCCTAGCTCTCTTATATAGATAGAGCAGATCTAAAGAAGACTTAGAAAGTAAGTAATATAGACTATCCTCTAGGGCTAGTATAAGCGGGACGAGTTATAGAAGTAGGATAATACTAGGCGCGAAGGAATCCTCCTACTCGCGTTCAGGACTCTATAGAATACTAATACTAGGAGCTTTATCGAGGGCTTAGTAAAGCCTAGGCCGCGATAGTGTTCTAGATACGGTTAGAGACAATTAGCCTTCCTTACTTCCTCTACAAGGTTAGGGTACCTAATACTAGCCCCTACTACGAATATAGAGATAGAGGGATAGCTCGATACTACCTTACCTACTATACAAACATGCGAGAGAGTAGAAGGGAACTCATCTTAGCTACTAGATACTAGGACGCGAGAAGATAGCTTACTAAGTTTCCTAGACAAACCGTAGCGTAGGTAATAAGGTATCTCCCTATAGAACAATTCGAGTAGACCCTTAAATATCTCCTAGAGTAGGCCGGAGATCTCGAACCCAAGTAGGGAGGATAATATTAACTCTAGCGTGTTAGCTAGCTACCTATAGGCAAACATATTAGTTCTATAGTACCTAAGATATAGTAGGGTATAAGGTATAATAGAGAAGGGAGGAAGTTTTACGCTATAGGTACTTTCTATAGGGTTTTCTTTTATAATATATAGATATACTAGAAGGGGCACGGCCTATAGCTAGCTCGAATACATTTATTATTATTATTATTATTATTATTAATATAAAGAATATTAATATATTTCCTAGCTATAGTTAAACTAGGTAATTAATTAAAAATCTAATATAGTTATTATATAATTACGACTTTTATTACTATAGATAAAAGTAATTTCTAATACGCTCTAGAGGTAACTCTATCTTTTAAGGCTTATATAGCTTACTAATTAATAATATAAAAATAGTAAAAAGTAGAAGTTTAAATAGGTTTTCTAAAAAGCCTCTTTCTATATATATCTATATTATATAACGTATTCTACTACTAAGCTAGATATACTACTAAGCTAGACAAAATTCTCTAGTACGACTAACTAGTATTATAGATTATTTATTTTCATTACTATTAAATAGAGAACCTGTATATATTATACTCTTATTAGATTTAGAAGACCCCTCTATATCCTTTTGGCATATTCGAGCGTTATGCCTAGTCCCTCTATAGCTACTATACCGCTATACAGCTAGCTAGGCCTATTTAAGACTAACTAACCTACGACTCTTCTTTAACTACTAAGCGGCTATAGATACTTTAGTAGCTACCTTAGCTAACCCTACGCTATATTCTATTATACCCCTATACTGAATCTACTTCCTCTTACGTGCTTTTCGCTTTATTGTTATATCTAATTACTATTCAAGCTCGCTAATACGGGTAGCTAAAAGCGTATTCTAATATAGTATTACTTCGGTACCTTTTATAAGCTAGGAGAAGCTATTTTAGGCTATTATAGGAGACCGAGTAATAGTATTATTAATAAGCCTAGATTATAACCTAAACTCTTGCGTGTTACTTAGAGTCTTAGACTACTATAGTATCTCTTAGAGTAGTAGTCCTAGTAGGGTATGTAGGCGTACGTTAAGGTAGTTAATAACTACCTACGCGTTTATAGGGACTAAACCTAAAGCCTTAAAGGCCTTCTAGTATATCTGCTCTATAAACACGTTAAAAAACGCGTCTTTAAAGGCTAGAAGGAATATTTCTTTATCGATATAGAAGACGCGCTAACGCGCTAAGTCCCGGACGCGTTAGGAGTATTTCAGCTTTAGTAGTAAGAAATAGACTATATCTAGAGGCTATAGGATATGCGACGAATGTAATAGTATATAGAACGTAAGGATCTTGTATTCTAGATAGTAATCCTTGAAGGCCTAGTTAAGATAGCTCTCGTAACTATCTAAAACAAGTAGTCTATAGACGCTAACCTAACGCTTTTTATATACATGTTAAAGTACTTTAACTACTTAGCCTAAGCGCGTTATTTATCTATCTATTCTTAGAGACTAAGAGCTTCCAACTACGTAGTATTTCTCCCTCCTCGTACTATATAGAGATATGAACACGGCCCTTGTAGATAATAAAGGGTAGGATTATATATCTAGTAGTACAAATACTCTAGATTACTATTACCTATTCATAGTTACTAGGCTAAATAAGCTAAGGACGAGTACGTCTCTCTAAACTAGTAACTACTTTCATAGATCCAATAATACCTATCTAAAAGCCTATCTTATTAAAGTTATAGGTATTATAGTCGTGGATACTATACTTGGCTTTAGTATCCTTAATAAGCTTAAACTACGCATTAATTACCTTAGGATCTTCCTAGAGTATTCTCTAGTAGTCCTTTGCTTAGTTGAAGGCTATTTTAAGCTTATCTAAGTACGTTACAAATCTCTCTACCTAGTTCTTACTAACTAGCTATCCGCCTTGTATACCAAGTAGTTTATCTACTATATCTACTACCTTATATAAGCGAGGCGCAAATCCTCGTGAATCGAGGTCGAGAATATATCGGACAATCGTCTACTCTTCGGTCGTAGTAAGCTTGTAGTATATATTACGGCTATCCGGGCGATAGGTAATTCTATAGTATTAGGTAGTTAGCGTCGAATTAGGTACATTATATGCTATAGCTACGCCTCGGAGGCTTCGAAATTAACCTTAGTAGTAGGTAGAGAGGGCAAGAATAATTTTACCTTCTTAATTAGATAATTCCATATCTTATTATAAAGATGTTGTACTTTAATAAAGAAGTTAGTTGTACTAAGAAATTTTGTCTAGCTTAGTAGTATATCTAGCTTAGTAGTAGAATACGTTAATCTAATTAGACAACTACGTCCCTTAGAACCTAATATAAGCTTAGAACTACCTAATAGGCTTATATAAAGTCGAAGGAATAAAGTTATACTAGGGTATATAAAGTAAGAAAGAGTAGAAGTAAAAGAAATTTCTCTTATATAGCTCTTTCTCTATATATCTATATTACGTAGTTTAATTAGACTATTACGTCCCTTTAGCTTAATATAAGCTAATTAGGTACCTATAAGTCTATACTAAGTCTAAGGGATATAGTTACTCTAGGGAATATAAAGTAGTTAAGAAAAGAAGTTTAAGTAGTTTCTTTAAGAAATCTTCTTTTAAGTATATATCTATATTACATAATCTAATCGGACTACTATATTCCTAGACTTAATATAGACTTTTTACTACCTAATAGACTTATATTTAATATATTAAGTAAAATGCTATAATATACTCTATACCTTATTTCCTTATAGATTAGCTTATTATAAGAATAATTAGATATAACTAAGAGTTAGACTTTCTTATTATATATATAAATAAGTTATATTAATAGCTACCCAATGCCAGAGCCCGCAGACACATCAGATATCGAGAGCACCACATACCTAGAATTTGTTAATATAGCATGCGAAATTACAGAAGAGGAGGTACGAAAAGTAGTCCAAAGACTGCCGAACGACAAGGCTCCCGGCCTCGACGAGATACTAAACAGATGCATTAAGAAGTGCCTAGCTCAGCTACTCCCTATCCTCCAACGCATCTTCCAATAGTGTGTTTCAATTGGCTACTACCTAGCCCAGTTTCGGAAAGCTAGGACGATTACGCTACAGAAGACGGGTAAAGACTTATCTACTCCAAAGGGATGGAGGCCTATTGCCCTTCTATCGTGCATTGGCAAGATACTATAAGCAATAGTTGCACGGAAAATAGGACAGGCTGTACAGGAACATAAGTTGCTTCCTCAAAACCAAATAGCGCAAGCGGGTAGATCGACCGGAGACGCACTACGGTACATCCTTCAAAGCGTTCAGACTGCGTGGAAGAAAGGCAAGGTGGCCTCGGTGTTATCACTTGACATGACAGGAGCGTTTAACAAAGTCAATCACGAACGGTTAATCCACAACCTACGGTGCAGGAGGATTCCATACTGGATTACAGCTTTTGTAGCGTCATTCCTGAAGGACAGAGAGACAACAATCGCTATCCCCGGATACGAGTCACCGGCAGCACGAGTGGCATGCGGAATCCCACAAGGAAGCACTATCTCACCTATCCTGTTCCTCTTCTTTACAGCCTCCCTCCTAGAAGGAATGGAATACACCGAAGCAGTTGGGTTTGCAGATGATACATACCTCATTGCAGTGTCAAATTCGACAAGAGGTACATGCAAGGCACTAGAAAAGGACCACAACAGCTGTCTACAATGGACCTCAAGACATGGAGCTAAGTTCGCCCCTGAGAAATACAAAGTCATGCACTTTACAAGGGGCACAAGGAGCACATCCGAATCCCAGAGAACACCCAACATCCCGTCGCTCCAGAGTGGCCCAGAGGACACAATGAGGGTCCTAGGAGTAATCGTTGATAAGAGACTCAAGTAGCACGCACAGATAGAGAATACCCTTACAAAAGCAAAACGGCTAGAAGCTGCACTACGACGGATTACTGCTGCTACGTAGGGCGCCACGGTAGAGACAGCCCGTAAGCTATGTATCTCAATGATCAGGCCAGCAGTAATGCACGGGAGCGAGGTATGGATGGCAGGAAAGGAGACTGGAATCTCAAAAATGCTCCAACAAAAGCTACGGGTAATGCAGAATAGATTCCTACGGATAATCTGGGGCCTACCGAGCTACACCAACGCGACTGTTACACAAAGAACTCCAGATCGAAGACATTACCGAGTATGGGAAGAGAACTGCTATAGCTGCAATGGCTGCGCAGAGGCAGAGGCCGGATATACACCAGGCCATGCAAGAGCTGAAGGGGCGGATCCTACTAAAGTGCGGACAACTTGGGGCATATAGCAGACGCCTGAGAAAACCATACAGCTCGCCACTAGAGCAGACAGACGAGCAGGCTACTATCCTACGGTCCCAGCTCTCTCACATAGACAGAGCAGATCCAAAGAAGACTCGGAAAGCAACATGGACTATCCTCCAGGGCCAGTATGAGCGGGACGAGTCACAGAAGTGGGACAATGCTAGGCGCGAAGGAATCCTCCCACTCGCGTTCAGGACTCCATGGAACACCAATACCCGGAGCTTTATCGAGGGCTTAGCAAAGCCCAGGCCGCGATAGTGTTCCAGATACGGTCAGAGACAATTGGCCTTCCTCACTTCCTCCACAAGGTTGGGGTGCCCGACACTAGCCCCTACTGCGAATGTGGAGATAGAGGGACAGCTCGACACTACCTTGCCTACTGTACAAACATGCGAGAGAGTAGAAGGGAACTCATCTTAGCCACTAGATGCCAGGACGCGAGAAGATGGCTTACTGAGTTTCCTAGACAAACCGCAGCGTAGGCAATAAGGCATCTCCCTATAGGACAATTCGAGTAGACCCTCAAACATCTCCTAGAGCAGGCCGGAGATCTCGAACCCAAGTAAGGAGGATGATGTTGACTCTAGCGTGTCAGCCAGCTGCCTACGGGCAAACATATTGGTTCTATAGTACCTAAGATGCAGTAGGGTATAAGGCATAACAGAGAAGGGAGGAAGTTTTACGCTGTAGGCACTTTCTACAGGGTTTTCTTTTACAACATGTAGATATGCTAGAAGGGGCACGGCCTGTAGCTAGCTCGAATACATGTATTATTATTATTATTATTATATTAATAGCTAAATATATCCAATTAAGCTTTAAATATAGTATAGAAGATAATAGCTATTCTACTAAGGTACTACTAGGTTTATACTTCTAGTACTCTCTAGAGTTATATAATCTATAAGGTAGGCTAGGCTTTAAGTATATTATAAATACTAATTTTATAATATAATTCTTGCCTTTACCTATACAACCTTCTTAAGTAGTAAACCTCTACCTACTATCTTCTCTACTCTTATTCGCACGCTTTTCCAACTCTCTATTCTTACTCCTACTCCAATACCTCGCAATAAGACGAGATATTATAGACAATCCGCAACTAGCGATAATTATAGACGAAGGGACTAGAGTAAAGGAGGAAGAGTGCGAAGTAGCGAGCCCCGACGTTAAGTGTCCAGATTATAATAACTGCTCCGATTAGGTAGACTGAAGTAGTAGCTATAATGTAACAGCAGTACTCAAGCATACGACTACTAGACTAGGAGACGGCGAGTGTGACAAAGTAGGCGGCGAGCTAGAGCGGTGCTTGGACAAGATAGGTGCCGACTGTTGACAAGCCGAAGGTGTCCACGGTCTGTCCAAGTGTAGTTAACACAGGAAGAAAATCTTTGAATGAGTGTAGAACAATCAACGCAAAATCCATAGTAGCGAACATCCACGTAAACGGATCCTCGCAAGCTTGCACAACACTAGTCCAATATCCGCCCTCTTCATCCTTTGTGATCCTACTAGCTGATGTTGCTGCGCGCTAAGCCGCTATCTCGTTCTCTTTGGCGGACGAAAAGTAAGTCGCAATTCGGCAGGAGCCAGAAGCCAAGAGTCGCAACAAGAATACTAACGATACCTTCCAGTAACAAGAACCACTGCCAGCTGTGCAGACCTTGGATGCCGTCCATGTTTGTGAGGACTCCAGGTGCCAGAAGACCGGAGAAGACGTTCGAGATGATGTTACCGGCGTGCTAGATCCCCGTCCTCAATGGAGACTCTTGTTTAGTGTACTAAGAAGGCGTTAACAATGACACCGCCGGTGAGAAAGGCCCCTCTGTCAAGCCGACGAGGAATCGACACAGCATGAAAGCCCATGGATAGTTGACAGCGACCATATATGTCATGCAGACAGACCAGCTAAGCATTACGAAGGGCAGCAACAGTCTTGGCTTTCGTTTAGCAATAGTTACATTGGCCGGGATTTGTGCGACAATGTATCCGACATAGAAGAGAGAGATGCCGGCCGACCATTCCACATCCGTCATGCTGCCAATGTCCTCTTGCATACCAGCGAGCCGAGCGTTCGAGACGTTGATTCGATCGAGGTAGCTAGGGAAACATACTGTCAGTTCTGTGAGTACCCTTCAAACTTGCTAGTGAGATCCTTACTTCATAAGTAACATGGCAGTGATGCATGGCAGAAACTTCCAATCCAGCTTCCTTACCACGCTCTTGTCCAGCACCTTCAACTCCTCTACAGACTTATCGCAGATAAGAGGGAAGCGGTGCAGTCATGCGTCTGGAAAAGGCGTAGTCTCCACAAGCTCGACAGCTTTTGGATTTGTCGACAGAGGATCTCGCAGAGGTCTTGATGGCGTTTGTGACTCCCTTCGGATCGGGGGCTGGATCGACCTGAATCATTCTGAGAACTCATACTCGCGCTACCAAACCTCCATGTGATATAGCTGCTTCAGCAAGAGACATGGCGAGACTGAGAGGGGCGGTCCACTCCCGAGCCAAGAGTCGCTTGACTGCAAAGACGGCAAGCCATGCGGCACTGTTTTCCCCAAGCCAAGACAAACCCCAAGGTGGAGATGCGGAGAAGCGTGGACTGCCACGTGGGACTGGCGGCGGGTATGGGACTGGCAGCGGAGTCGTGTGACCATGCCAAGACTTAGGTACCAGGCGCGGGCGGTCTCCGTCCGAAATGTAGAATCTTGGGAACCCGGGCCGACGGTCCTTTTGGCTCGACCTATGGGTCCGAGCATAGCTTCAGCATCTCTACGATCTTTCTTGGTAGCGTTTCCGCCTGCTGAATCCACTGTGAAGACGCATGTGTATGATTTGGGGAGCGAAGGCCAGCGACGACGCTGCGGAGCACGGTAGCTGTAGTGGACGATGCGGAAAGGTAGCTGAGGAGCGAAATGCCCAGCATGTGGATGCTCATGTGGGCTTTAGACCCAGCCAGTCCATTTCCATATCTTGAGAGGTCCACACTCATTGCAATAACAGATGCTATCTCGTATGGATCGAGTACGCTGGCTAGGTGGGTGCCTTCATCGTGCCTAGCCTGGAGACATCGAAGCCATTCGTGACAGGTATCAAACGTATCTGCCAGCTCGTCAAGGTCGGGCAGGGAAGAGCGCGGACCAGGGTGTCTTCTCGCGTGGTACCATACAGCAACGAGCAAACGGCACTTCAGACGTAAGAAGAGTTCCCACGATTGTGCATCAGATGAGCTTGCATCACGCAACGTCGTTGTCTCAAGCCATGTGTGATAAGCGCTGGTCAGGAATAAGCTGCTGTAAGTCTTCTTGCGTTTCAACTTGGAGAGTAAGCGGCAGTGCTCGGAGAGCTCGTGTAGTATCGAACTCCGCTCAATAGCTTCGCCTTGGCACATCTCGTCGAAGATCTCGGCCGAGATGTCGTGCTCTTGAATATTGGCAGGACTACCAGTCACAGAGCTGAGTGTGTGGTCCAGGACATAGAGCGTCTTCATCAAGCGGCGGCCAGCCTCCGAGCTCGATCGATGAAATCCCCATGCTACAGCTCGTGAGACCGCAATGCCAATAAGAGCCGCACCAGGACCGCTCTCCGACCCATGGAAAGCACACAAAGTAGCAGCGACAAGGCATTGCACAGTGGTCACAGGCTCGTCGTCTTTGATGCTCTCACAGAACTTTAGTGCTCGGGTCCGGCACTGACCTGTGATGAGCTGCTGTCCGACTTGCTGCGTATTGCACGACAATGTAGTGGCTAATGCAAGATACACAATCGCTGAACGTGAGTTTGGTCCCAGGTGTGGCCGATCAGCGGTCGCTTCTGTGTCCACTGATATTGCAAAGACTTCTTCAAAGTATCCAGTCAAAGTTGCTGGATCGATGAACGGGTAAGCGAAGAGTACCCGGTCGATGTAGATTCTGAGTAATGGCTGAACAATCTCTAGTGAGAGCACGCTTGAGGATCGAGAGAATGCGGCATTTCCCTCGACGTACGCGTTCACAGACCCATAGGCCTGTGGGTACTTTAGCTCAAGCCATGCAAGTCCACTTTGAACGATGTATGCCGACGATAGTGGCGTCGGACCAGCAATGTTCTCGGATTCCTGTTCCCTTGGAGTGGCGTTCAGAGCGAAGTGGCCGAAGTCCGCCAAAGCGTTATGCACGGAGTGGTGTTCCTGGTCCGATACTCGCGTTGCCCGCCCGCTCAGGTTTGGAGACACCGGGGCGAGCCTATACTGGGTCCGTGGTCTTTTGTTGCTCTGCAGAGCCTTGAGAGTGTCGATACTCCGCTTCAGAGAGCTTATGTAACTTTACAGAGAGCATTAGTAGATGGCGCCGCACGACATGATCAGAACGGGCAAACCCTTCGCCGACCAAAGTGACCCTACTGCCCTCGCTGGTCTCAACTGTTCTCTGCAAACATGTGGTGCCGGCTTCTTCGCACATTGTACATACTGGCACTTTCCGGTCGCACTGGGACATCGGTCCAGCTTGCAATATCAGGTGGAAACAAGCAACGGAACGTCGGCGAGGTTACCTTCTGCTTTCGTTTGTGGCACCTCTCGCAGGCATGGCGCCTGGATGATGAGGCGTTAGCCATGGCTGTCTGTATAATGCTTGTGCTCACACAGACACTCAGCGCAGTGATGACCAAGTGTGTGTGGAGTTGAGTCCTCGGCTGAGCGGACATTTCCCGACACTCACCGGGCACTCTCCGAAGGAAGCTGCCCGCTTGCTCAAGCTAAGCTCACCAACCGTGGTCGGAAACAGTACGCTGCACGGCAGAATCAGGAAACCGTAGAGCTCGCAAAGATATCAGCAAGATAGTCTTACGCTGCACGTCCAGAATAACGAGTACTTGTCTTCTTTCCTCGGCGAATGCTTGCATGATCTCTACCATCTCCATCAATAGCACCCCTAACAGTAACGCAATGGCACACCAAGTGACTCTTCCGAACTCGATTCGGGACAGGCTTCCTCGCAATGGGATCGCATCTACTCTCAGTGTCAAGCTTGTGCCATCGGTCGAAATTCCCATGATGGCGAAGACTGCTGGCTTTGATGGCATTCTCATCGACATGGAGCGTCGGTCTTTCAATTGGATACAACAGGACAGCTTTGCATGGCAGCGCTCTACGCAGGCATCGCACCTGTCGTGCGGACGCCGAGCAAGGATCCTTTCTTCGTCTCACGGATCCTCGACGGAGGCGCTCGTAGTGTCATTGTCCCGCACCTTCGCTCTGTGCAAGATGCGAAGGATGTCGTTGCTGCTGTAAGACCATTGCGCACCTCGAATTGAGGATCTCGAACTGATGCTAACCTGTGGTATAGGCCAAGTTCCAGCCGGTCGGCCACAGATCATCGACGAATGGACTTCCACACTTTCAATTCCGATCGATTGCAGCAAAGATAGCCAATCCCGTCGTCAACGCAAATACGTTGGTAATCCCAATGATTGAAACGCTGGAAGGCCTGGGGCTGGTCGACGAGATAGCTGCGGTGGATGGAGTCGACTCGCTGCTAATAGGAACCAACGACCTCACGGCAGAAATGGGCGTTCCGGGCCAGTGCGAGGATGAGCGATTGACAGAGGCGTACAGAAAGACAATAGACGCATGTCAGAGAGCTGGCAAGTGGCTAGGCGTCGGAGGTCTACATGCTCGATTGGATCTCGTTGAAAAGTCCTGCGCGATGCAAATTGGGTCATGGCAGCAACAGATGGACCGCTTCTACTAGGAGGCGCTACCAAGAGAGCGACGGAGATGGAAATCAGGATGGGAAAATTAGCAGGGCTGTCGCCAGAATCTTCCGAGGCGCCTTTGATGATCAGATTGCGGCATACGATCCATTCTTGCCAGCAACCACTTGGGATGATCAACGACAGTAGAACAAGTGCTAAGATCTTTGGACGCTTTCTCAATCCACGTGCCGTTGACAGCACACACCCGCGATCTCGTTGCGCTGGAAGAACTCCGATTCATGAAAGCGACGTCGATCCTGATCAACGCTGCGCGAGGTGGCATCGTCAATGAGAGCGAACTCGCCACAGCATTCCAGGAAGGGTCAATCTGGGGGGCTGGAATTGACTGCCATGAGGAAGGGCCGCCGTCCTAGGTCAAGTACGAGCGACTCTGATCTCATCCTCGCGTCATCAGCACACCGCACATAGGCACAGCAACATCGGAGACGCAGGCGGCGACCGCATTTGCGGCTATTGATCATATCCATCGATTCGCGACTGCTTCGAACACTGGCTAAGTGAGCTTATTCGACAGCTCACCGTGCTGTTTCAGCTCAGCTCTCCGAAGGGACCCTGCATATTCCACTCCATAGGGTGGACCAAGGACTCTACATTGAGGTCGCCGGTGACAAATTGGTTCACGTATGTCTCCATATCAGAGAACAAATGTCCTGGGGAGTACGTCCAGTCGTCTGGGAAAGGTGGCTGCATCACGCCGCTGTCGAACGATCCCATGCCGTTGGGTTCCAAGAGATCATAGCTCAGATAGTCCACGTCAGTGTTGCCATTCGCGCCAAAATCTCCGTACTGAATTGGGAACCCTTCCATTATAACTCGTTCACGTACCTTCCACTCCGGAAATGCAGTGTCGCATATCAACTCAAACAGTGATGCATATGGGAGCGCATCGTGTATCTCTGCGCCCAAGTTGCGTAGAAGATGACTGCATTCGGCCAGCGTGGCTTCCACCTGGCCACTGTCAACGTTCTGCAAGTCTCGTCGAGAACTCGATAACCCGCCAGGAGAGAAGTAGGCGAGCATGACTCCGGCTGTGAACAGTATCTGAAAGTAATGTCGTGTGCAATTGATCTTCTTCGCCCAGAACATGCCGCTGTACAGGCTGACTACCTTGCTCGCGCAGTCACAGCATCTGACGCAGAGCTCTCGTGGTAGCCCTTGGCTATGACACAACATCATATTGATGGCGCCTCTCACCAGGTGCAGCTTCTCTTTCTCGGCAAGGAAGTCGTACCATTCTTGTTGTCTGTAGAAGGTGTCTTCATAAGCAAGCCTCGGTATCTGCTGGCGCCACTTATCGATCTCGTGAGATATACTCTCGTATGCATCGAATACCATCTCCGACGTCTCAAGACGCTTGTGCATGGAGATCTGAGGTTTCTTGCGTTTTGATTCTGCAAAGTACGCTGCATGAATTTTGGAAGTGATCCGGCGTAGCCGTATGAAAGCAATTGAAATTGCCATCGGTGACTGCATGCTGGTCGGTACCGCCTGTTCATCCAGCGCGCCCATCGGTAGGACAGATAGCTGCTCATCTGATAAATCCACCGGCAGAGCCACTTCGATGTCATCGTCAGCGATAGCGAACGGCCTTCCCAACAAAGTCGAGGTATGCCTATCGAGGATATAGCTTTCCCAGAAGAGTCGGCGAGACTGTTGTTCCTCTGTTGCAGGAGTAGGTGAGAGCGGCCGGAGGTGTAAGTCCAATTCGATACAGATCCGAATGCATATGCGAGCAATCACCCAGGTAGAGACTCCAGTGTGGAAGTAGACGGCAAATCTTGCAAGCAAGAGCAAGTTCTGCAAGGCATCGATACCAGAGAGTAAGTGAATCTGGTTGATGTGTTTTCGCGCTGCCAGGAAGAAACTGTATGGATGTTCGGAGATCAGACGGCGCCGTCTGAGAGGTACGGCCGAGATGGCACAGAGCATGAAGAAGGTGTATAGATCCTGCGGACTCACAGACACTCCTAACGGCTGTTCGTAGGCTCTGTGTAGCAGGGCGGCAACCTCGCTTTGAAGCATGATAGGCCTCTGTATGTGCGATTCCCCGAGACTGGAGGCCGCACACATTAGCGCAAGTCCCGAGGAGCCTACTATCCACACTCACTATGTTGCAAAAAGGTAGGCCGCCGTCTCATAAGTCGGCATCGGGGCGGGAGGCACGTTCGGTTGTTGCATGTGCGGTCTTACGAGAAGGCGACTGAGTCGTTTCGGATTGAAGCGTGGGTTGTTGAAGATGGTCTCAATCACCTTGATACCGCTCGCCTCTCCCACGAACGTGTGAGGTCGTGCTTGCGAAGGAGGAGAAGAAGAAGAAGAAGAAGAAGAAGAAGCTGCTGGCGGTGTTGAGACATTGCTGGTACCTGTATCTGGTCCTTGAGACATGCCAGCTGGTCGTTCTTGTTCTTGTTCTCGTTCTCGTTCTGAACGGAGGGCGGCCTCTTGTTTCTCCAGCTCCGCGATTGCTCTGAGGTAATGGTTGACTACTCAGCCACGGGCATCCAAGCCAAGGTAGAAGACGTCCGCTCATGGCTCGCATACATACTCCCTTGAAAACGCCTCTCCGCTGGCAGTGTCGACGAAGATGCATTCCAAGTCTGCTTTGGCGCAGGCAGAACATCGCGGCGCGACCTTGTCGCATACCCGCTTTCTGCTGCGGCAAGTCTTGCATGCGGGAAGCTGGGGGCGGGTTGCCATTTCCTCCCCTTGATCAGAGTAACATGTGAAAGTGTAGTACCTGCCCTATTAATAGAGACCTGGGAGTGCGGAAGGAACGAGGAATTTGAGAAGAGTGTAAGGAACGAGGAACTTGAGGAGAGTGCAAGGAAAGTAGTAGGTGGGGCTGACGCCAAGACAACGCCACCTCCAGTCTCCAGTCTCCAGTCTCCAACCTCCAACCTCCGTCGTCGCTCGCTGACGGAACGGACTTCGTCCTCGTTACCATCAACAACCAACATCTGTACTACTTCGTACTACTTCGTACTGAAGATGGACGAGAAATCCGGCCTGAGGCATGTGCAAGCCAGGCCAGAGATAGTTCTACGGCAGCAGTCGCAGGTTCATTCAATTCCCAGGAAGACCATAGCTGCGTTGCTCATCCTCGCCCTCGTGATCCTCCACTTCGCACCTCTCAGCTCCATCGTCTCGCCTCAACACCACCCTTGTACCGGCTTCACGAAACCTCCAACTCAGTATGCCGGCGAGAAGATCACGTGGGAGCCGTGTGGAGATGTCAGCGGACGGCCTGTGGAGTGCAGCAGCATTGACGTGCCCATGGACCAGTTCAATGCCACCAATTCGCGCAACAAGACATTCAGCATCCCATTGATTCGCATGCGTGCAGACAATGGGACTCAAAACCTGCTGCTCAATCCGGGTGGTATGTCAAGTTCCTCAAAGCAATCTATCACAAGCAATTATCTAAACTGATCAGGTCCTGGTGGCTCCGGTATCGAGTTCATCTCCCGACGTGGGAAGCAGCTCTCTGATATTGTGGGTGAGGGCTTCCATCTCTTGTCATTCGATCCACGAGGTATCAATGGTTCAAAGCCCTTGGCTTCTTGCTATCCGACAGATGGAGCGCGGAAGCAATTGTCTGACGTTCGCGACACTGAGCTTGTTCACGACAGCCCAGAGCTATACGCTTGGACAGCCAACATGGTGAAGGCTTGCAAAGACACCATGGATGAATTTGGTGGCTACATCAACACACCACAGACTGCAGCCGACATGAATTCTATCTTGGATGCCGTTGGGCAAGAAGACATGGTTTACTGGGGCTTCAGGTCAGTTTGTGCAGTTTAGTGTTTGTTCCAGAATGCTGACCTCGAATTTTCAGCTATGGCACCATCTTGGGGCAGACCTATGCGAGCTTGTTCCCAGATAGATCCAAGCGCGTTATCATTGACGGTATGGACTCTACACAATTTGCCGTGTCTGGAAGCTCGACTGACAATGATATCAGGCGTTGCCAACAATTTCAATTGGTACGGCGATCTCCTTGAAGACGAGTCTTTCACCGACACCGAGAACGTACTAGATGGCTTCTTCGACGAGTGCATTCTAGCTGGCAAGAACTGCTCGCTCTCGCCCTTGGCTGACTCGCCGGGCCAGCTCCGCAGGCTCGTGTTTGACAAGCTCGAGGAGCTCAAGGAGCAGCCCTTGAGCGTCTACGTGAACAGCACGCTCTACGGTACGCTGGACTATCCAAAACTATTGTACGCGGGTGTATTCCCAGCCCTTTACAAGCCAGCGTCCTGGTACTCTCTAGCCGAGAATCTTGCCAAGCTGGTGCAAGGCAACGCCACCGATGCTTGGCTGGCATACGGAAGAGACGAACCATGGGATCTCGAAGGTGACGCCAATCGCTTCGTGACGATCAACGATGGCTGGACGGGGCCTGATCACTGGCCTCAGGACAGGAAATCGCTGCTCGAGTTGATTGTTCCGGCTCTGAACTACAGCATATTCGGACCCACCGAAAACGGAGGCATCTACGCCCGGGCTGCGTGGGAAATTGAAAAGACCCACAACTTCACTCAGCAGGAAAATGTGCAGACTGCGCATCCTTTGCTCATTCTGTCGACTACCTACGACCCAGTGTGTCCTTTGGTCTCCGCCAAAGCCGCACATGAAGCATTCGAAGGATCACAGATCGTGGAAGTCCAGGGCTATGGTCATTGCTCCGTGGCTGTGGGATCGACTTGTCTTGCCAAACGAGTTAGAGACTTTCTCTACCATGGCTCCTTACCAACTCGGTATACCATATGCAACGTGGACGCGCCGTACTTTATCAAGCCGGAAGAGGACGGGAAGATTGTTGCACAGATGGATTTCGAGGATTCTTTGAACCAGACGATCCATCTTGCGCAGTTAGAGCTTGCCAGAGACTGGCAGTGGTCGTGGCCACGCCCTCTGTGATACTAAAGAGCGGGAACACAGGATAAGGCCAATCTTCGATGGGCAACATCTTGCGTATCGACAGTCCCACCTCAATGAATCTATATAAAGGTGACAAACCGCCAGTCGGCTCCAGAACCTACTTCAGACTCATCATCACTCAGCAGTGTGGCTTCTGATCGCACCCAGCACAATTTCAGGATTTTCGATATTTACTCCATGATCCGCTCTTTCTACCACCAACAGGCTCGCATCAGAAATCTTCTCGTCCAAAAACTTCGAATGCTCTGGATCGATAAGCCAACAAGCGCCACCCTCTGACCGGCACTAGCTCCGACTCACCAAGCGGACATATCCAATTTTCGCTCTCCACGACAACCAATGTCTTCGCATTGATCTCATGCAGATCCGCAGAGTAATCGAAGTACTTCTCTTGCTCCGAGTACAAGGCATCTTAACGCAGTCAGCACACTTCCTTGCTGCTGGGCGTGAATGTCACCCACTATGCGACTCCGTAACACAAACATTCCCCAAGACCGCCTGCAACGCACCGTCCGCACCAAACCCACTGTTCTTATACAAAGGCGCCATAGCGAAACTAACCAGTCGGAACTCTTCATCACTCTTAAGTCCATCTTTGAAGATCTTGTTCCGGAGCCTATCTCCTGAGAAGCTTGGTACTAAATGTAGTCTCTTACGCATATTCTCGATCCCGCCTTCCTCATCTACGACCTCTCAGATCAGCCAGGTTTACGATCGGAGCTTCGCCCTCCTTGCTTGACTTACGATGCCAACTCGCCGCCGTTCCCCTTAGAATCAAAAGGCTCACCCGCTCCGCATACTTGGTCGCATACCTGACCGCCAGGAATTCACCGGAACTCCCACCACAGATGACAACGTTCTCGTCTTCAGTCCTAACAAGATGGTTTCTGACACCTTCGACATCGTCGACTAGTTGCTCGAATATATATGGTTCAGTGCGAGAGCTTTGGCCATGGCCGCGATAGTCGAAGCGTACGACCCGGAAGGTGTTGCTGAGTTGACTGTAGACTTTGAAATCGGAGCGATGACCCCCTTGGCCGCGGCCGCCGGGTACAGGAGATGAAAAGGGGAGCGTTGGTGGGACCGGTAATGTTGTACGCCAGTTGGGCTCCGTTGATATTAATGGCGGCTTTCATTCTCGTCGTAGTCTACGGGTGGTGCTGCACGCCGCTCTTGGCCGGATAGGTGAGTGAAGCTTGTGGCAGTGATCAGCAGAACCGAGCCTTCATCCTAGCTTTTATGGTATCAGTGAGCCAGGCTGTGCTGATACCCTTCCAGTAGCTTCAGTTGCCGAGCTCTGAGGCTCCAGTGATCAAGAAGACGCATGGCTGGGGTAGTGCATTGGCATTTATGGTGGCGCTAACGCTGTGGACGGGGGTTGGCATTCCGTGGCTTCAGAGATGGAGCGGGGAAAAAGCAGAGATAAAACCTCTCCGCAAGTGGAAGAGGGAGATATGTGACCTTTGTCTAGCAATACTGGGCTATTCGAAGCTACGATGTTAGTCTATACGGTTTCTGACAGACGAAACACGTTGAGGTCAATTCACACTTCCATCTTCAATCTCTCGACCTCCGATCCGGCCTATCAGGCGGATGCGAAGAAAGTCCACCCGAAGGCGGATGAGTTCTCAACTCATCCATCTGTTGCGGAACAGCATCCTCAAACTCCAAATCATCCGCATCAGTAGACATATCCCTCCGATTACTCGACCCCCAACCCGGCGACCTGTCAGCACTCAAGCGCTGCAGGTCACCATTGCTGTCCGCAGAAGCATGCTTCTTCGACTGGAGCATTTCAGGATCAATCTCGTTCGCCCTGCTCAGGCCTTGCTCGCGAACTCTTACACGATCCGGAGTAGCGACTCGCAAATCTTCCTCGCTTTGGACTGGTCTGACGTGCCAGTCATGCTGCGAGGCGAAGTGCTCGGTATTGGAAGCCCGGCGTTGCATGTATGTTGGCTGACCAAAGTCGACTTCGCGAACTTCAATACTCTGTCGCTTCTCGCCCCTCGCATGGTATGGGTATCGAGGCTGGTTGCTCTCCTCGCAGATTTCATCCATGCTCGATCTGGCTTTGTACGAGACTTCCATGACTTTGCTATTGATTCTGCTCATCTTCGGCGTGTCGTCTTCCACCATGTCGGTCTCAATCGCTTCGTCGGTGCGGTAGTGGCTCCAGGACGTGTCTCCAAAAGTGTCCAACGCATGCTCGTCTTCTGATGGGAGAGATCTTCCGAAGATCAAGGCTCGGCGGGTCAAACTGTAGAGTAAGACATCCAGCCATCCATTTGAGCAAAGAGCTACGCCGAGGCCTGTGTATGCTGCAATGCCTTTACCAGGGAGCTGGCCACCACCCATCACATACAGCCGAATTAAAACAGCAGGCAGTGTGCATAAGACGTATGCGATGGGATAGGCAATCACGCTCTTCGCCGCGGACTCGGCGCGGAGTCGAAGGTCTGGCGTAGCATAGAAGAACGTCTTGACGCGGCGCCACAGGATGAACATCATGACACCGTAGATGAGCACTACTCCGAACTCAGCAAGAAGCAGCCAGAGATAGTGGACCCAGAGGCGATCATCCATGTACGTTTCGTTGACCCAGCACCATAAGCCAGCTCGCATGTAGAAGTCTCGAGGATGAATGATGACGCCAATGACTGACACGAAGTATACGAAGACCCATATGCCAATGATGGCGGTGAGAAAGCCAACGTGACCAAGGCGGTAGTCCCAGACTGCATCCGCGAAGAGATGAAGCGCCATGGCAAGAGTGAAGCAAGCAGCTCCTACGTCACCAGCGTTGAGAAAGTATCCTTGGGTCCAGCAGCTTGGAGTTGATGCCACAATGGCATTTTGGGCAAGCCAGTGAAATCCGAGACAGAATCCTATTGCTTGCTGAATGTCGGCGAGAATGAGGTTCAGCAGCAGTGCAACGTATTGGTTGAGGCGCGCATAATCTCGATGCTTCCACGTCAAGAGTCGATACGATAGATAGCCAAAGAGTGCCGCGGTTGTGACGAGGGAGATGGTCGCGAAGCTTGCGACCGTCGCGATTCCGGTGTGTACGTTCGGCGGGAGGTGGTGAAGCGATTCGAATGGCTTGGCCTTGGGCTTGGAGGCTGGTAACGCTGCCGCTGTAGTTGCCATTCTGTGTCGGAGGAAGAACAGAGCGATTGCGCAGACAAAGGCTAGCTGATCAGTCTCGGTAGTCAGCCTGGCGGTGGAGTTGGGCGATATTTGCAAGACGCCTCCACCAATGTAGCCCCTCTGCGGGACTCCGCCTTTCGACACCAACACAGCGCTCTGCAGGCGCAATACTTGGAGTAGGGTCAAATAAGATTTAGGACCTGGTTGTGGAAGGGAAGCTTGACTGCAGCACAGACGTGAATTACCAAAAGCGGATGTGACAGGTCGGGGTATCGTGAGATCGGTCAGCAAAAAGTAGGCGGAATCCAAGAGTACGGGCGAGGATGCTAGAATTGCCGTAGAGCCTTCAAGAAGAAGCATGCTGAGAGTTCAGGGGCACATGCAGATGGCATGGTCGACCATGTAGACCAGATGGGCGGGTGGAGTCAATTACTTCTTGTGCTGTACAGGTCGGAAAGTAGTCAGCGACGCCCATGTCCTAGATCAGAACATGTTCCTTGAACAATCAGGAGCTGTCCTGGTTGACATCAGGGTCTTGTCCCTAGCATGCCGGCAGAATGGTGAGGTTGAAACAATGATGAGATCGGATCCAAAGATCACCGGTGTTGACCGTGTTTCAACCTCTCATGCCTCCCTCCCAGACTCCTCAGCCGATTCTCCCACAGACAATACCCAATCCCCAATCCCTCCTAACTATGGCCAAGAACAACACAGTCTTCGGTTTGCACTGTGCCATACTTCTGCCGTAACTTACAGCGTGGCAAGCTGCATGGTGGAATGATAGCCTTCTACGCCTTGTGCTCCAGCATCGCCAGTCTGTTGAGGAAATACTGGCCTTACTCACAACTATCCCTATTACTAGTATTTAGTTCTATTCATAGAGGAAGGGTCGAGGTCGAGACCAAAACTGGCCTTCGCCGCTCGGTCCGCAAACCGATCGCAGCTTCCGACGACGTCACAGACTTGCTACTCAACTTTGGCTGTACGACGTGATGTCAACATTCAACGGCAACGTGAAAGCATCGCGCATGGTCTGGATTACACGCGTGTAATCCAGAATGCCGTCTTGCCGATATGCAAGTATGCAAGGGCACAGTCGTGATGCCATAGGCGGCACCATAGGCCGGTAATGACGAAGACTGATGGCAGGAGTATTTGACTCTGTCCATCCTTCTTACGCCTTCAGTCTTCAACATACATGTACGTAGGCAATATGGTGTCTAAAAGTCTAGCAGGCGTGCTGCTGGCAGGAGCAGCTATTGCACAGCAGATTTACACATACGAGACCCCGGCAGAGACCTTCCAGACAAGACTTCGGGTCGACAATGGCACTTACGGCCCAGCTGTCGAAGAGGTGCATTACTACTACGATCAGTGGCCCATCGGAATTGCCATTTCTTCCAAGGGTCGTATCTTCACCACCTACACTCGTGGAGACTACCGGTACACACTTGGCGAGGTGTCGAACAAGACCGCAGAAAGGCCATACCCATCTCTTGGCCTGAATCTCTCCGTTGACCAGCTCAACACGACATGGAACGGCATTTCCTTTGGTTCTGGGAACAGGACAGGGTTCATCTCCGTGCAAGCTGCGTACATCACACCACCTGGCGCAGGCCGTCCCGAGACCCTCTGGGCACTGGACACTGGCCGACCTACGGTTCACAACGCACAAGGCGAGCCATCCATGCCATATGCTCAGCCCGGAGGTCCAAAGCTTGTGGCAATTTCGGTAGACAACAACACCGTCTACCAAACGTTCACTTTTCCACCTGATGTCCACTACCCGGACAGCTACCTCAACGACCTCCGCTTTGACTTCAATCCCAAGCTCTCGGGAACGTCTGGTAAAGGCATCGCATACCTTGTTGATTCTTCCAATGAAGGTCGACCAGGTTTCATTATGGTGGATCTCGGCAATGGAAAGTCGTGGCGTCGTCTCAATCAGGATCCCTCTGTCCTTCGCACCCCCAATGCTCTGCCATCATACCAAGGCCGCCCGACGTATATCCAGATGAAGGGTATGCCGATCGGGTGGCAGCAGGAAGGTCTTGATGGCATTCAGGTCTCAAAAGACGGCGAAAGACTTTACTACAGCCCCTTGGACTCCCAACACCTCTACAGCGTGCCAACCGCGAACCTCAGAGCTCAAAATGACGTGCCAAGCGCCGAGGTGTGGGCTCACGCGAATGTTTCGAGCCACGGCCAGCGCGGTGGCGAGGCCAACGGATTCGAGGGAGACAGCAACGGCCTCATTTACCAGCTCATGCCGGAGAGCAATGCCGTCTATTACTTCGATCCATCAGATGGGTTGACTCACCCGTTCGTCAGAGACCCTAGGATTATCTGGCCAGATGGAGGTAGTGTTGCAAGCGACGGATATCTGTACTTGAACATCAACCAGCTCCCATACCAGCCTGACTGGAACAATGGCACGGACTTGAGGTTGCACCCAGGAGCAATTCTGAGGGTGAAGCTTCCCAACGGCGGTAGCAAGATTACGAACTTGACGAATTATTAGCGAAAGCAAGCATCCTGCTACAAGTATAGAGACGCAATAAACATAGTATCCTCCCGACTTCTCGATGATTTGAGTAGGAGGCCACGAAGGTCTATTGAGGCGGTGCGAGAAGTGGCTGAGTCGTAGAAAACCTGGGAAGGGCAGCGCCCTGTATGTGACTAGTTGCCATAACGTTATACCTCGGATTTCCTTTATTCCAACACCAACTCAACTATTATATTCTCTATACTCGTACTATATACATATCGACTAGTTCTCGTATTCGATTCTACTATAGTACGTTCTACTCTCGCCTTTAACCTTTTCTATAACTAAATCGAGTACTAGCTATACGTCGATAAGCTCCCGTATAAAGCGATAAAAGATAAGCTAAGAGAAGAGAAGGATATTAAGATATCTCTTCGAATATTATAAAGAAGACTAGCTAAATAGTAATTATTAACTTATAGTAGTTCTATAGAAGTAGATAATATATTAAAGGCCTAGATAATTAAGCGACTTTAGCTATACTCCTAGAATAATACTACTAAACTCTAATACCTCTAAGCTAATAGCTATAATATTAGCCTTATATAGTACTAGTATATCTACTACTCTCTTAGACTCTATAAGAGATATCTAGAGATATTATATATAGAGGTTAATCTTACTATTAGTAATACTCTTAACTATATACTTAGATATAGAGTAGTTTAGGACTATAGATATCGAGTATTAGTATCGAAAATCGCTAAGTAAAAGTAACCTTCTAGTCTAGTAGAGGAAGTAGTAGACTTAGTTTAGTATAGGTAGATAGTAGAGGAACTTAGTCTTTACTATCTTATAGCTACGAAGAGTATATAGTACTATATAGGAACTAATATTATATTAATTATATTAACTATATAGTAATAATAATAATAATAATAATAATAATAATAATAATAATAATAATAATAATAATAATAATAATAATAATAATAATAATAATAATAATAATAAATGTATTCGAGAAATTTATACTAGAAGGGGTATAGCCTATAGCTAGCTCGAATACATTTATTATTATTATTATTAGACGACTACACTTTATATATATATATACGTGTATTATTACTACTATATATACTACTACTACGACTCTACTAATATAAGCTTACCTATACTAAGTTCGACTCGCGTATAGTAACTCTATAATATTACTATATTGCAATTAGAGCGATATTAATCGATTAATTATTAGTAACTCTAGGCTTAGCTAAAGTTTATCTGGATCTCTAATATCGTACTAGAGATTATAACGCTTACGTAAGCGATAATTAGTAGGATATCCGTATAGTACGCACGTACGTATATATAATAAGGCTAAGTAAAGTACTCTTTCCTCTACTAAGTAGGCGATAGACTAATAGCTAGGGGGTTTAACGAGGCTTCTTAGTACTCTACGACGATAAAGTATACCTAATTAGAGTAATAATTAATAACTATTAATATAGGAGTTTATAGAGTTTCGGTTATATACTATAGGGGCATAGTATTAAAAGAGAGGCGCCTATAAGGAGTTGGATTAGTAAAGGCCTAAGCTTAGGGCCTAAGTATATAACTATACCTTAGGTAATAGTTAGTAGGCTTAGTAATCCTCCTTATTAGGTCTATATACTATATATAGCCTAGACTCCTTATCGAATATATACTCTTTATAACTAGCCTCTAACTACCTATTTATTTACCGTATTACACTACTACCCTATAAGATATAATAGTAGTTAAAGACTCTAAGTAATACGTACGAGTTTAGGTCTTAGTCTAGGCTTATTAATAACGCTATTACTTAGTCTCCTATAATAGCCTAAAATAGCTTCTCCTAGCTTATAAAAGGTACTAAAGTAATACTATATTAAAATACGCTTTTAGCTACCTATATTAGCGAGCTTAAATAGTAATTAGATATAATAATAAAGCGAAAAGTATATAAGAGGAAGTAGATCTAGTATAGAGGTATAATAGAGTATAGTATAGGGTTAGCTAAGGTAGCTACTAAAGCGTCTATAGCTACTTAGTAGTTAAAGAAGACTCGTAGGTTAGGTAGTCTTAAATAGGCCTAGCTAGCTATATAGTATTATAGTAGCTATAGAGAGATTAGGTATAACGCTCGAATATACTAAAAGGATATAGAAGAGTCTTCTAAATCTAATAAGAGTATAATATACATAGGTTCTCTATTTAATAGTAATAAAAATAAATAATCTATAATACGAGTTAGTTATACTAAGAAATTTTAACTAGCTCAATAGTATAACTAGCTTAATAGTAGAATACGTTAGTAGTAGTAGGCTATATAAACTAAGATATCGCGAGATTACTAGAGAGGCGCTTTTAATAGTATTAATACTAATACTAATATTAGTATAGTTAAGAAAAATAAGAAAAGGAAGAAAGAAGAAGATATAATAGAGTAAGTAGGCCTTTAAGTAAAGAGAATAGGAATACTTATAATAGCTATAATATTAGTATTACTAAAGATTAGTAAAAAGGCGTATACGGCTTACTATTATTAAGCTATTTATAGCTAATAATAGTAGTAAGCTATATATACTCGCTATAAGTATAATACGAAAGGTTTAGTAGTTAGGCGAGGCCTAACGCGATTAATATAGCTGAATAGGTGTGCAATGTATCATGTGAGGTTGAAGCTGAAGTAACGTTATGGCAACTAGTCACATACAGGGCGCTGCCGAAGGATCGAGAGCGGTCGCACGGGACATGTTTCTTCCGTGGTCGGTCGGTCTTGTCAAGGCGATGACGACGCGGGGCTCAGCACAGCAGCATTCACGCACGTGGGCTCTTTGTCTGCGGTACATAATTTGGTGGTAGGCAACACACAAGAAATTGCATCCTCTGACCCTACATTTTCACAATCCCACCATGGCAGACTACGCACCACCGACTGGCCCGCCTCCGCCCAAGGTGCCGGACGGCTACAAAGCGGTATGGAATGATCAATATAAGGAATGGTAAGCAGTAACAATGGCCAGCTTGTAGCTTGCTCTGACGATGTGAAGGTTCTACGTCAACATATACACCAAACAATCGCAATGGGACAAGCCCACTGAGCCCATGTACGGCCCACCAGGCGGCGGCGACGCACCTCCGCCCGGCCCTCCGCCGACCTACGATCACTCCGCCAGCAAGCCGACAGGTCCCGAGAAGGGCAACCTGGCCAGCAATAACCCCTACAATCCAACTGGAAATGGTGCAAGTGTTCCAGGCGGCAGTCATGACCTGAGCGAAGACGAGAAGCTTGCGCGACAACTGCAAGACGAAGAGAATGCGAGGGCGCAAGGAGGTGGAAGCACCAGTCGCGGAGCGAACGACGGCTACTATGGTCAAGGCGGCAGCGCACCGGCATACGGACAACAGCAGGGCGCATACGGCCAACAACAAGGCGGCGCATATGGCCAAAGCCCGTACGGCACAACAGGAAGCAGCGACCAAGACCGAGGGAAGAAGAGCGGCGGACTTTTCGGAAAACTAGCCAGCAAGCTCGGTGGTGGCTCGTCTTCAAAACCCGGGTACGGCCAACAATACCCGCAACAAGGCTACGGTGGAGGATATCCTCAGCAGCAGCAATATGGCGGATACCCACCACAACAAGGCTATGGAGGCTACCCACAGCAGGGCTATCCTCCACAAGGAGGGTACTACGGCCAGCAGCCACAGAAAAAGCACGGAGGTATGGGCGGGATGGGAGGAGTGGCACTCGGTGCCGGAGCTGGTCTGCTCGGTGGCGCGCTGATTGCGGATGCGATTGATGATCATGAGGATCATGAGCAGCAGGAGGCGTATGATCAGGGGTATGATAATGGACAGGATAATGACTTTGGCGGAGGTGATGATATGGGTGGGGACTTCTAAGGAAACCGAAAAGGGAGAGACTGGATGGGATGGAGCTGGTCTTCTCTTATGAGTATGTACACGATTGTAATGTTTTGCATGATTGAATGGACCTGGCCTGGAGACAGGAATTCATCATAGGGTTCTTGCGTTTCGCGAAAGCATTGCTCAACAGCCTGGATGCTCAGCCGCTGCGGGATGTAAGACAGGTCTTGATGTTCCGAGGACACTTGGACTTCTGATACGAATTTGCATGCTGGAGACTAAGCTTTGAGGACAGGCCAGCTCGATCATACGTATGGCTTGACAGCTGTCAAGATGCTTCTCTTTCGCGTATGCAACTTCTACGCAACTCAGATCGCACTCAGCCCCTATGGCAGCGCAATTCTGGAGGGATATGAAGTCGTGGATCCTACCTCCCAAAACCACCATAGCAACAAAAGCCGAGCAGGTACTAGCAGAAGCACTCTCGTTGAAACCTTTGCCCACAGAGTATCTCAGATCGCCGGATGCTCCAGGGGAGCCCCGCCACATCGGAGAAGGCCAATGTGGAGTGATATACGCTCTCTCCAAGCAACACGACGGGAAAGTGGTAAAGAGAGCCAAGGAAGGTAAATCTCACTCACTTCGACAAGGCTTTCATGTGCACAGGCAAATTGAAGAGAAGTTCTCTCAACTACCTCCCGCAAAAAGGCCAGAGGGAATCAACATCCCAACCCTGGGAGGATGGATCGACTCTGACGATGACTTCTGGAAAACGAACCTCACTTTTCCTCCACCAACGAAAAAGGGCTTAACATCCTCTCGAATCAATGCCCTCCCTGAGCAGATCCGCCAAACTCTCTTCGACAGATTCGCACCTCCACATTTCAGAAGTAAACCGGAGAGGAAGCGCCAACTGGCGGAAGAGAAGAATCAAGATTGTCTTCTTCGTCTATATCTCGGCAAAAGGGAGCAGCGAAAACCTTCGGAAAGTTTCAGACTGAGGAATTTTGATCTTAGGGTTAATGAGATGGAAGATCTGGATCTGCCTGTCGGGTATTTTGCGGACATGATGGCTGGGACTGTGGCGTTTTTGCATTGGGGTGTGAGTCTTGATGTGGATGATGTGGAGTTTGTGCTTGGGATGGCGCCTTCTGTCCAGTAGTCTCCAGATGCCAGCTCCAACGATACAGAGGAGAGGCGACTCGGGATCTGGCTACTTGACTTCAATCAATGTCAGATATTTGAGAAGAACGAAGCCGGGATGAAGCAATTGGTTGATGGGTTCTTCTGGAATGATCCGTACTATCCAAGACCGTGGACTGGGAAGGGGGACAAGAAGGCCCGGAGGCTCTGGGATACTTTTAGGAGGGCGTACCTAGATGCCAGTGCTTTCTATGAAGGGAATATGGCTGAGGGGTTTGTGAAGGCTGTAGAGTCAAGGGCTGACAGGCAGGCAAGGAGCTTGACATTGCTTGAGCTCTGATGATCATGTCAATTGCCCTTCTCCTCTTGGGAAGGACATGAAACATATATTGCTTAGCGTCTCGACGAGGAAGCGTCCGCCCGGGGCGATCACTTTCCAAACCCGCCGTTTCAACATGGTATGAGGGGCCTTTTCTCCTTCAGCGCTGAAATGATCGAGCCCATTCGCCCGCAAACCTTTCTCCGTCTGGACTTTGGACGTAAGCAAAACGAATGATGAGCCCTCGATATCGTACACCTGAGTAAACATGTTACCTACGTCAAGGGAGTTGAAAGGTCGATTTCGTCAACTTGAAAAAGCATGACTGACAACGAGCAGAAGAACGTTGCACTGCGCCGCTGGCTCAACTGGAGTCCATTCCTATCTCCGACGCATCGAACTCGACGACAGAACATCTTACAGTCAGCTACTGATCGGAGTCGTCAATGCCATCTGCTGGATTGGCGTCAGAATCGGTGCTTTCTTCGTTGGCTGGCTGTCTGATCGCGTGGGTCGTCGCAAAGCAATACTCACTACTGCCGCATTGTATGCTTTATGCGTTATACTGCTCCTGGCCGGCTTGTAGACTTTGGTAGGGCGCTCTCGTTGAGATTTCCGAACGGACTTGCGGCAACTGGCACTCTGGACTCACTCGGGATCAACTACACCGCCGATACGGCCAGTCATGATCGCAGAGGACGTGGATCGGACTCGAACATGTTGCAGCATGCATCGGAGCATCTCTGTTCTACATCACTGTCTACGGACTGGGCCAAGACACAACTTCTGAGGTCGTTTGGAGATTTCTACTGGCGTTTCAGCTCGCATCTGCACCCATGGTTATCTCTGCGGTCTTCTTTCTGCCGAAGTCGCCTCGATTCCTTATCAAGGTTGGCCATTTTAGGGAAGCTCTCGAGGTTCTCAATATTGTCGAAACGCTACCAATGGATAATGAGACCTATCGAGAAGCAGCTGTCTCAAATGAGATCCCGGCTACTCAACAGACGCTTGAGGATGAACACCTCCACAACTCATCCACGGGATACCTGAAGGTGCTATTACTACAAGACCGCCATTCGACTCCACGTCGCACCTGGTCCGCGATATTCATCCGATCCTCCGCACCGATGCTAGTTGGCTTCGGCTTCGCTAGGGATGACAGCAAGATGCAAAGTTACGATCACTTACGAAAAGCCGCACCTCCTATCTTGTTCAACAGCCTCTCCCTCTCCTCCTCGCTGAACTCCTGATAGTCCTCTTCTTTCGCCTTCGCGAGACCTTTCTTCTCCTCCCTGCTTTCCGGTGTCGGAACATTGACAAAAGCAACGTTTTGCTGCACTGGTGCTTTCATTTCGGATCGTATAGGTCGTCGCAAAGCGATGACTATTGGAGCGGCTGTCTGCGCTTGTCTCCTCTGCTTGATGGGCGTGTGTGAATACTTTGTGGCGAACTTTAATGAGGGGGATCCTGGTCGAGCGAAACACTACGGCTCGGCGACTCTCGGTATGCTCCTGCTATGGAACGTTATACATGGATTCACTTGGGGTGAGTCGTCGACCTGTTTTCGACACATCGTATGCTGAACTGATACTATTCTCAGTTGAACAACCCTTCACCTACCCCAGCGAGATTTTCCCAGCCCGATCTCGGGCGAAGGGAAGCTCCTTTGGCATCGTCGGTTTTACGAGCGGCGCGTTTCGACGCAACATGAACCCCACGTATAGGTTTGCTTCCATTAGCTACCGCGCGTAATATATGATCGCGGGTTTCAGTTTCTCCGTTTCACTCGTCATGTTCTTCTCCATGGAGGACACTGCGAACAAGACGCTAGAGGAAATTGATCAGTCGTTTGATTGAGCGAGCGGGAGCGTTTCTGGGAAAGGGGCGTCGCGATGATGACACAGGACTCTCAAATCACACTCCTTGTGTTATCGTCGTATCATATCGCTGCTTTTGAGAACCACGCCTAGTCGTTGTATTACGTATAGAAATAGGCACTGCTCCTTCGCGTTTTCGCTTCCAGCACTGTGCTTCTCATCCGTAGAAGCCTCTTTACGATACACTACTAGCATGTTATAGCTCTTATTCGCCGCAAGTGTCGTCCAATCCGCAAGATTATAACGGGAAGGCACTGCTTTTGGTCTATCTATTTCATGCTGGTCGTATGTGACAAGGTCTCAATCATCCCTTTGATTGAATTTCATCCCTTCTCGATACCTGACATTGCACCTTGTAATGTACAAAACGCCCAAAATTTGGTCGTGTCATCTCTCCCCACAGTTCCATCGCCCCTTCTACGTCTCCTTAGTCGACAGTTCTGATGGTCTTGAAAGTGGTGGACTCGTGGGCAGATGTGTGAGGAGGCTCCGAAACTTGGATAGGGTTGGTGATGACTCCCGCTGTGCTCATGGTCGGCTTTGAAGGGCTCCCGGTGTCGCGAGCGCCGCCAGTTTTATGGCAGTGAGACGAGGCTGTTCCATTTCCGCCATTGGGTGGGAAGACGCCGGAGCCGCTTGGCTGCAAGGTCGGGAATGATGCCTCGGAGTGATGCGGGTGGGTAGACGTTCGTGAAGTGATTTTCGCTGGAGGACCGTCGACTCGAATGGAGGAGATTGACTCTGGTGATTGTGGAACGCCACGAGAGGTCGACGGGCTAGTTGTTGGCTCTGGAGCTCCTCCGTTTCTACACTGTGGCTGGCCTGGAGGAGAATGTCAGTGAGGCGATTAGAGTGCATGAGAGCATATCCGTTTACCGTAGCTGATCACAGAGCACTGGTCCGCTGGGGCAGAAGTGGCTGGTCCCGCATTTGGGACTACTTTCAAGTTAGCGTGCGAATTCGAGATGATCAGACCGTATGTGTACGACTTACCTTGAGAAAGGGATGTGACAGGTCCGACGGGATTAGCTGTGGAGCTCGAGGAGGACCTGCTTGTTGGAGCTTCTGTGGTCTTTCGAGGGGAGGATGGAGTATGTGGAGGCGCTTTAGTCGATGTCTCGAATGTCGTTGCGTTGGTCACAACTGGCCCGGGACCTTGCGGCACAAGTGTCTCGGTGAGCATATCTAAGGCGCTGGATGATGAAGAAGACTTGGAGCTATGCGAAGTCGTGGCCGCCACAGCGGAAGGCAAGGTGGATGTCTCCGAAGTAGAGGAAGCCGAGCTGGAACCCAACGTCTGACTGGTCGAAGATGAGGATATGGAGGTTGTGTTCAAGTACGGAGCAGTCGACATGCTTGAAGAGGAGGATGGTGAGGAAATCGAGGTCGACAATGGAGTCGGCTCAACCAGCGTTGAGTTAGTAGTTGAGAAGACCGATGTCCCCATCGTAATTTCAGGAGTATGTGGCTCAGCCGTGGGAGCCATTGAAGCGGTCTGAGCCGCTGGGACAGTGACTCTAGTCGCAACAGTCGTACGGAACGTGTACAGTGAGATGCTCGTAGATCCGTTTGATGTCAGAGCGACCTTGGACACAGTCTCAAGGGTTTGCCAACTTGTGACTGTCTCTGTGCTCTCCTCGTGCTTAGTGGTGACTTCGCAAAGCGGAGATGCGGTCCCAGCATTGGTGGCGAAGGCGGTACATCCAGGTATGTAAGATAGCGTCGTGATTTGGGGTTCTTGAGCACCTACCAGGATGCCCGAGAGACCCGCTAGCAGAAGCGGTGTGTATGCACGGCGAGCCATCGTGTATGATCGCGGGTATGCTGAGCGAAACGTGGCGATTGAGCAGCAGGCTGGTCGCGGTCAACGGTCGGTCTTGTTGTTAGTTCAAAGAAAGTTGATGTTCGAGTAAAGGTTTGCTATCAAAGAGCCGCTGGTATAAGTAGCCTCACGTGTAGTGCTCTGGAACCTATATTGCATGTGAATAATGCGAGTGCACTTCAGATGAAAGCCTCGAGATGGCCTTCACACGCAAGCCAGCCTTTACCCGAGCTTCCTCAACGGGATCAGAGGGGGCTAGTCGATCGACGGTATTGCTGTCTTGTCCTGGCAAATGGCTTCTGGGTGAAGGAACGAGATGTTATTGGATGCTGCGGAGGCCTTGCGGATGGTGCCAGTGCTGCATAAGAGGCGTAGTAGTGGTGATACTCAGAGTGAGCAATGGTTGATGTAACCATGTGGCGGAAGTGGGTTGTCGAAGCAGTGTGGCCTGGCGAACGTTGTTGACAGTTCAGAGGCGGTCTTAGCCTCAAGTAGAAGCACGGCTTTGGTTATGCGCCGAGAGAATTAAACATTTGCATATGAAAGAGTCTCAACAAGATTCTCTGCTGAAAAGGTGTCTGTGTTGGAAAATGCCCACGGCAGAAGCTGAGCGCCATGCTGCGAATTTCTTCGAAAAGAAACGTAGCATCTCGTAAACCATGTCAGAATACTAACCTTGTCAACATTACTCGACACAGCGACGCTCGTCGGACTATCAGGCAGATGAGACTTCACTGAAGAGGCACAGTCGAGCCTCCAGAGGCACAGCGCATTCTGACATCGCCCATGGCTGAACCGACATCCGCTAGCCCGCATGTATGACGTCCCAATGCCCTTGTATGAACCCAGACCATACTCTGTCAGGCATACACTAGGGATCAGTGCGCGTTATACATATATCATCCTTGGACCAAGAGCAAATTGCTCATTGGAATGCAGTAGCCAACGCCGATGTAGCAGGATCTGGGAAGACACATGTTCGTTCCTCGAGACTCTCGCTCGGACAAGTTTATTTTGCTGCTGGTGTTCGACACAGCTCCTCTGTACGCCATGCCGTACAGACTACACCATATCAAGCCTTCGGGTCCTTGCTACAAGCTCTCGCCGTGCGGTTTCTGGCTGTCTGTAGCCTTGGTGGCCGTTGATACGAGACGCATTGCCGATGTTTACGCTCGCTCTAAGGGGCGTGGAGGTCGGGTCGGGTCGTTCATCCGGGATAGTATCTCGAGACTGGCGGGGAGCAAATTCAGCCAGAAGCTGTGTTTTGTGCTGCTGGCAATGGTGTTCGCTGGCTCATTGTACGCGTTCAGGAGGTGAGGTTGAGATCTGCGGACCGGCTGGCCCGGCTGAAATCGAAAGCTTGGCCTGGACAATACCCGGCTCAATATCCGACTTCAGATCCTGCGCCTACCACACGTCACACTCACTCAATTCCGATCACGATTTGAATGAATAAGAGCACACGTATGTGTGACTAAGCTCATTTTCCAGGAAGCTGAGAAGAATTGTCAGTTCTGTGGCTCCGTTTCAATTCTTCCTCATTCTTTGCCGGACGAGATCAATCTTCGACATGGCGACAGAACGTAAGAAGCTCCGCGTAGGCATCGTGGGCGCCGGCAGCGTTGCTCAAGTCATTCACTTGCCAACCCTCTCTATGCTGAGCCATCTCTATGTCACCACTGCCATCTGCGACATCTCGAAGAAGGTAGGACCTACCCTGATGCCGCAAGAAACGATTCGAAGCTAAGTACTTCTCTTCCGACCCACAGAATGTGGATCATTGTGCTCCAAAGTTCCATATACCTCTAGCTACCACAGATCCCAATGTCATCTTTCAGAGCCCGGACGTGGATGTTGTCTTCGTCTTGACTTCGGACGAGTACCATGAGCCATACGCCATCTCCGCTCTAGAAGCTGGAAAGCATGTTATGCTAGAAAAGCCAATGACTCTATCGCTCCCTTCCGCGGAGAGGATCATTGCAGCTGAAAGTAAGGCCAATGGCCCAAAAGTCTTCGTTGGATACATGAGACGCTATGCCAAGTCCTTCACGCAGAGTTTCCTCCGCGAAGTATCCACAATTGGGCGAATCATGTACGCATGGGTTCGAGACTTCTCGGGCCCAAACGACAAGTTCGTAGGAGAATCTGGTACCTTCCAAAACCTGAACACGGACTTTCCGCCAGGCGCAGGACAAGAGCGAGACGGAAGATACGATGCTCTCTTCAAGGAGGCGTTCCCTGGCCAGTCCATCACCAAGGAGAGAATCGACTACTGCTTTTACATGGGGAGGCTTGGATCCCACGATATCTCTCTTATGCGAGAAGTGCTCGGCTTTCCGGAAAGCGTGGCTGGCGTCAGCGTGAACGAGCCATTCTATTCTGCGATTTTCAATTACCAAAACAAGACCGGCGAGCCGTACGCTGTGACTTAAGAGTCCGGCATCGACGGTGTGCCGGACTTCGATGCGCATCTGGCAATCTATGGCGAGAAGAAGCGAGTGATGATCAAATACGATTCCCCATTCGTGAAAGGTCTGCCTATCAAGGTAACGGTTCAAGAACTCAACGAGCACGATGAGATGGAGAGTAGGGAAATGCTCGGGAGCTACGAGGATGCATATACGGCTGAGCTGCAGGAGCTCTATGAATGTGTCGTCAACGGCAGGCAGATCAAGACGACTGCCCAGGATGCGATGCAGGACATCAAGCTGTATGATCTGATGTTTAAGCAGTGGGCTGAACAGGTCAAAAAGCAGGGAGAGAAGTAATGCCAATGGCTGCTGCTCTGATCTATGATTTGGATACCATGAGCTCGTCCCAAATACGGACAGAAGGAAATGCAGTCCCGCTACGAGTCGAACGTAGTCTTGCGGGTTGCGGCATGAGACTTTCAGCGTTGTGGCTGGGGATGGGAGGACCTCAGGCAGACAATCAAATTGATGTAAAACCTGACGATTCCCAAATGGGTCTGACAGCTGACAGTCTCTGCCTCATTAGCCCACGTGTGCTTGCCGTTACAGCACGGGACTTTCCTGATAGGGTGTGCTGGACTTTGCGGCAAGAAGTATGCTGCCCTAGGGCGACAAATGGTAGGTGCTGCAGATGCCCTCCAGGACCGTCTACATGTTGCCGAGTGGACAACAATCTTGCGGCACTCATATAAACAGCACAAGCTACGGCAGAGCGTCAGATTCTCCAACAGGAGTAATGAGTAGCTGTCGCAACAGCGTGGCGCATGAAGGCTCTGTTTCATGTTGACAGGTCTACGACTTATGGAACAGCTTTCCAGAATCCGACAAGCAACATAGCAACCTTTGCCCAGCCATTCTGAGGAAGAAGAAACTCAACGCTGCATCACAACATACCTCCCAGATTGCCCGCGCACATCTCAGACCAGGGGAGCAGTCAAATATCGACTCCGAAGCTGTCGCCGGCACCAAAGTACTCTCGCTTGGCCACAGACTATAACATCCAGACGACGCGTCGAGCCTGTCCGCGTGCCAGTCACGCATCGCATCTTCATTCGAAATAAGATATATCCATTCTCCGCCGTCAGCTATGCATTCACAACTATCCCTCCGTCGCATCTGCTGACCTCTGTGCCAGATCGTCGGCCGCCGCGCGCTCGTGTACCAATGCGCCTAGGAAGCATCCGTTATCGAAGCTGCACACTGGTGTTTCGCCACGAATCCAGAAATATCTAGCCTAATGCTGAACCTCGATCCCACAAGCGACAAATTCGGCCACTACCTACCAGGCTGGACGGCATCTGCAAACTGGGATATGACATCGCTAGTTGTGTTTGAAGATCCATCACCGGCAGAACGAATTCGGATTTACAATGCACCAGAGCTCGCTGCCCTCTGCGCCCTTTGCCAAAACCATATCATGCCCTGGCTGGGTTGGCGGAAAAGATCGATTGGATTGAAGCTTGCAAAGCCGGTTGATCTAAACAACAGGGTACTTGAGGAGATCACCAAGAAGAAGTGGACATTTTTTCTTTACAATGGTGTAGAGTTGAAGGCGTGAAGCCATATGCGCCCAAAGAGTATTGTGGAATCACGGAAAGTACTGTTGATTCGATGCCAAGGATGGATGTGACCGAAGGCGATCGAGTGAGGATCGCGAGGATGTTTTATCCGAAAGGTAGTAGTGGTGGAAGGTCGAAGACGATTGAAGAGCTGGACCAGGAGTTTCGATCCAGGCGGTAGAAGAAAGCGCCATCTTACCTTGTAAGAGCGCGCAAAGGATCCAACCTCCACTGCTATTGCCGCCAAAAACGCTTGATCATCTATCGGTGTATGTGAATGTAGTGAGTTCGATGTCGGAAGTGAGAGGTGGATTTCCCGTGCGAAGCAGAAGTTCATTGCTCAGCAACTTTCACATACGGACGCACCGACCGGTGGAGCAACCGCTGGCTGCATGAAGTGACGCAATGGGCCAACGGCCGCGCCCTAATTGTGACTAGTTATCAGAACGTTACTTTGGCATCAACCTCACATTATACAATGCACACCTATACAGCTATATTAATCGCCCTAGGCCTCGCCTTACTACTAAACTACTCGTATTATACTTATAGTAAGCGTATTTAGCTTACTATTATTATTAGCTATAAATAGCTTATTAATAGTAAGCCGTGTACGCCTTTTCACTAATCCTTAGTAATACTATTATTATAGCTATTATAAGTATTCCTATTTATTTTACTCGAAGGCCTACTTACTCTACTATATTTTCTTCTTTCTTTCTTTTCTTATCTTTCTTAGCTATACTAATATACTCTAATAAGATCTTTTTAGAAGTAGAGAAGAGTATATAGGAGAGCCTCGTTATATAGAATTCCTAGATAAAAGGTATTTAGTAGTATAAGATAGTCGAAGGGACGTATAGCTATAATAATATCTAGGAGCGTATTACTACTAATAATTAGGTCGAGTTACTAGGCCTAGCCTAGTAGTAGTATAATAAGATACCTTAGATATTAGATTACTACCTAAAAGGCGTCGAGAGTATACTCTCTATAAGGCGTCTTTAGGAGATAGTATATACTCTAGCTACTAGCTAGGTTTTCCTTAAGGAGGCCGAGAAGCTTAAGCTTAGTAGGTATATATTTTACTAGAAAGAGGATAGTAATATAGATAATAATAACGATAAGTATAAGAATATAAAGAAGCGTCGAAAGCTTAGAGCGTAAAGAAGATACTATAGTCGTTATATCGCGTATTATTATTATTATTATTTAGAGGCTAAGAATAGAGTAAGAACTAGTACTATACTCTAAAAAGTTTTATTTTAGGCCTAGAATTAAAGAAACCTTTAATTCGAACTTTTCTACTTTACGAGCTTAAATTCGTATTATTCTCCTCTAAATAAAGTCTATAATTAATTATTTTATAGGCGCTATCGAACGTACTCTTTAGAATTATTATTACTATTCTATAGACCTCGCTACCCTTATAATTTAAAGTATCCTAGAGCTTTATTTAACCCTAACTCTATATATCTATATTATTATCTAACTCTAAGATTATAACTATCTCTCGAAGTTACGCTCTATATCTACTAGTTAAATAGTACTCTCGTATATCGATTCTTATAGTATTCTACTTCGTACTATAGTATAAGGTTATAAGGTAGTATTAGCTTAACTATTTATAAGTAAGCTATAGCTACTAGCGCTAGACTATCTATACTTTCTTACCTCGATCTATACTAGCGTAGGCTAGATATTAGTTAAATACCTCTTAAGGGATACCTTAATCTCGTATCCCCTATTAGTTTATAATCGTCTTAATAACTTTAAGCGACTATTATAGACTATTACGCGCTAGGCCTCTCTAGCGTCTTTTAGATCTACGCTACCTCTTATTACGCCCTTTATATATATATCTAATTAGTCGCGTCTTATTAGCCTAAGATAGTATATTTTACCTATACTATATATAGCTTCCTTTACTATATAGTAGTTAATAATAGATCTAATAAGAGCTTACTTATAGAGTAGTAGTAGTATATTTTCTTATACGGATACTAGAGGTACTATTATAGTACTCTATAGTAAAGAGAAGTTATTTATAAGTTAAAATTACAATAATTAGGTTAAATAGTATAGTAGTATCGCTATGTACCTTACTAAGTATATTCGATTCCTAGACTTAGTATTATAAGGTAATTAATAAACTATAAGATTATAGAATACTAGTATTATTACCTTTTACTTTATCTTAGTATTTAATTATATATACCTCTTTTTTTCCTATAAAGCGTAGTAGTCGTATAGGCTAATATAGTATTTAGTACTATTATTATCGAAGCCCTTAGACTATTATAGACTATTATAAATAAGAATTTCGAATAAGTAGTATTAGGAGTTACTTTAACTATATTTTCTCTTTTTAACTCTAGTATTATACTAGACGGCCCTTTTTAGAGCCTCTAATATTATACTAACGTCTAGCTAGTACTTAGTAGAAGTAAGAAGGAAAATCCCTAAAATCTCTAAAATCCCTAACCTATTATAATTTTTATAGGACTCTATTAGATTATTAGTGCGACTATCTCTAATATAGCTAATATATCTATATTTTTATTAATATACTCTCTTAAGCTAGTTAATCTTCCTAGCTATTATACGCTTCTACCTCTAAGAATAAATATATCTAACGTAGCTCTACTTCGAGCTAGGTACTAAATACTAGTAACTCTATATTCTTAGAAGACTCTAATAGGAATATACTAATAGCCTATTATTACTCGAATTGTCTTATAGCGCGCTTTAAGGATAGACTTAGTAACTTATCTTAATCTTAGGCCTTATAGTAAACTATAAGTATAGTTCTATATAATAATTATTTATAGTAAGACTAAATTAATACTAAGTAATAATTTCGAAAGTTCTAAAGTAGGTTCTATATCTTCGAAATATCGTATATCGACGTGTTCTCTATATACTTTAAGAAGATCTCCTTCTACTATAAAGTAAGGGAGCTAGAGAGATAATTAGGTATTAAAGTAAAGCTTCCCTTCTAGTATACTATAAAGAGTAATCTAAACTAGGACTACTTCGACTAGGCTATTTCTATTAGAGATAGTATACTATATATTATCTATAGATACTATAACTAGATACTTAAATACTCTTTAGTAGAGTAAGGAAACTCTATAATAAATAACTATATTCTATCGCCTAAGTATAAGTAGAAATAGGAAGCTATTAGTATACTATACTCTACAGAGACTATTCTATTAGTAAGTATATTATCCCTACCTAGTTTCTATAATTCGTAGTATTCGTTCTAGGTACTTATACTAGACTATACTAGACTATTATAGACTATTATACTTCTACTTTACTATTTCTATCTATACTAGGCCTAAGACCTAATATTATATAGAAGAAACGTAAGTATAATAAAGAGGGAGATACTCTAATAATAATAATAATAATAAATGTATTCGAGCTAGCTATAGGCCGTGCCCCTTCTAGTATATCTACATGTTATAAAAGAAACCCCCATAGAAAGTACCTATAGCGTAAAACTTCCTCCCTTCTCTATTATGCCTTATACCCTACTGCATCTTAGGTACTATAGAACTAATATATTTGCCCGTAGGTAGCTAGCTAATACGCTAGAGTTAACATTATCCTCCTTACTTGGGTTCGAGATCTCCGGCCTACTCTAGGAGATATTTAAGGGTCTACTCGAATTGTCCTATAGGGAGATACCTTATTACCTACGCTACGGTTTGTCTAGGAAACTTAGTAAGCTATCTTCTCGCGTCCTAGTATCTAGTAGCTAAGATAAGTTCCCTTCTACTCTCTCGCATGTTTATATAGTAGGTAAGGTAGTGTCGAGCTATCCCTCTATCTCTATATTCGTAGTAGGGGCTAGTATCGGGTACCCTAACCTTGTAGAGGAAGTAAGGAAGGCTAATTGTCTCTAACTATATCTAGAACACTATCGCGGCCTAGGCTTTACTAAGCCCTCGATAAAGCTCCCGGGTATCAGTGTTCTATAGAGTCCTGAACGCGAGTAGGAGGATTCCTTCGCGCCTAGTATTATCCTACTTCTGTAACTCGTCCCGCTTATACTAGCCCTAGAGGATAGTCTATATTGCTTTCCGAGTCTTCTTTAGATCTACTCTATCTATATAAGAGAGCTAGGACCGTAGGATAGTAGCCTACTCGTCTATCTACTCTAGTAGCAAGCTATATAGTTTTCTGAGGCGTCTACTATATACCCTAAGTTATCCGCACTTTAGTAGGATCCGCCCCTTTAGCTCTTGTATAGCCTAGTATATATCCGGCCTCTACCTCTACGCAGCTATTGTAGCTATAGTAGTTCTCTTCCTATACTCGGTAATATCTTCGATCTAGAGTTCTTTATATAATAGTCGCGTTAGTGTAGCTCGGTAGGCCCTAAGGATTATCCGTAGGAATCTATTCTATATTACCCGTAGCTTTTATTAGAGCATTTTTAAGATTCTAGTCTCCTTTCCTACTATCTATACCTCGCTCCCGTGCATTACTACTAGCCTAATTATTGAGATATATAGCTTACGGGCTATCTCTACCGTAGCGCCCTACGTAGTAGTAGTAATCCGTCGTAGTATAGCTTCTAGCCGTTTTACTTTTATAAGAGTATTCTCTATCTATGCGTGCTACTTGAGTCTCTTATTAACGATTACTCCTAGGACCCTTATTATGTCCTCTAGGCTACTCTAGAGCGACGGGATATTAGGTATTCTCTAGGATTCGGATATGCTCCTTATGCCCCTTATAAAGTACATAACTTTGTATTTCTTAGGGGCGAACTTAGCTCTATATCTTAAGGCCTATTGTAGATAGCTGTTATAGTCCTTTTCTAGTACCTCGTATATACCTCTTATCGAATTTAATACTGCAATAAGGTATGTATTATCTATAAACCTAACTACTTCGGTATATTCTATTCCTTCTAGAAGGGAGGCTATAAAGAAGAGGAATAGGATAGGTGAGATAGTACTTCCTTATAGGATTCCGTATACTACTCGTACTACTAGTAACTCGTATCCGGGGATAGAGATTATTGTCTCTCTATCCTTTAGGAATAACGCTATAAAAGCTATAATCTAGTATAGAATCCTCCTATACCGTAGGTTATGGATTAACCGTTCGTAATTAACTTTGTTAAACGCTCCTATTATATTAAGTAATAATACCGAGGCTACCTTGCCTTTCTTCTACGTAGTCTAAACGCTTTGAAGGATGTACTATAGTACGTCTCCGGTCGATCTACCCGCTTGCGCTATTTAGTTTTAAGGAAGTAACTTATATTCCCGTATAGCCTATCCTATTTTCCGTGTAACTACTACTTCTAGTATCTTACTAATACACGATAGAAGGGTAATAGGCCTCTATCCCTTTAGAGTAGATAAGTCTTTACCTACCTTCTATAGTATAATCGTCCTAGCTTTCCGAAACTAGGCTAGGTAGTAGCTAATTAAAACACACTATTAGAAGATACGTTAGAGGATAGGGAGTAGCTAAGCTAGGCACTTCTTAATACATCTATTTAGTATCTCGTCGAGGCCGGGAGCCTTGTCGTTCGGTAGTCTTTAGACTACTTTTCGTACCTCCTCTTCTATAATTTCGCATACTATATTAACAGGTTCTAGGTATATAGTACTCTCGATATCTAATGTGTCTACGGGCTCTAGTATTAGGAAAAGGGCTATCCGTAGGATCTCTATTTTCGCACTATCCGTCGTAAACTAATCGTTATTATATGTTAGTGTAGGCATCTAGGGAGGTCGAATAGGGCTATCGCTATTCTTTGCCTACTTAGCTAGCTTCTATATTCCCTATAGCTCGCTAGCGGTTTTGTGAACCGCGGTCCTCTACTATTTCCTTTTCTCTATCTAGATAGTTCTCTTTTTCTCCTAGTTTCGTGCCCTCCACTCCTTCCAGTGCTCCTCGCTCCCTGTCCATTGTGCATGCCGTCTTGCCTGCCGAGCCTCCTGAATCGCATGTAGTACCACCGGCACACTCCTTGGATCTGGCGGCCGATATGTTTTACGCCGGATAACAAGGTCCCTTGTCTTTTGTTGAGCATTACTAAGATTACTTATAGTACTATCTATATCCTCCTTTATTATTATCCCTTCGGCTATAGGTAGGAGCTTTTAGAGCGTCTCTCTAAACTCCTCCTAGTTAGTATCCTTCTATATCTATCTTGTTCTCGTCTCCTCCTATATCCCTATATTAATAGTTGTCTCTATACTAATATAATTAGAGTTAATGTCTTCCTTGCCTAGCTAATATGCTATTATCCTCTTTAATATCTCCTCTATTGCAAGAGTAAGGTCTATCGTCGTCCTAGTTTAGGACTGTAGTATCTTTCTCTAGGTAGTAAGGCCTAGGGGTATCGCTAGGTATAGCGTGTCTCGACACGCCTCTCGTAGCTCTCTTGCTCTAAGATCCTCCTATAGTACTAACGGTCCTCCCTACTAATAGTAGTAAAGATTGAAGTCTCTAACTAGAACGTGTTCTCCCGGTTCCTTAATACCTTCTAAAAGCTCCTCTACTATAAGCCTCGTATCCTAGTTATAGATATTATAGAGGTATATAGTTCCTATTATCGTTTATAGTAAGATTAGGATCTTCTAATTACTTATAATCCGGTACGACTATTCGGATAGGCTATACTTCTTATAGAAGTAGAATACGACTCTCCTATCTTTATCTTCCTCTATAATAGTATAGTACTTCGGATATATAACTATTCTTCTATTACTTAGGTTAGTATATATCTCCTAGATAGCGAGAATATCTTTCTAGCTATTATCGAGTAGCTACTAGTAGGTAGCCTATAATTTCCGTACGTTTGCCTATAGTATACTTAGTATCGGTTATGTATTTATTAGGTACTAGCTAGTAGTTAATCCCGCTGTATTACTCGTCGGATTAACCCTTGTCTTTGCTCTAGTACAATAGTCTTAGCCCTATTTACCGCCCTAACTAGCCTCCTAAACCTCTATAGTGTTCGCTTCTCTACTACTATTCCTATTAGCCTCCTACCTAGGACATATTCGTAGCTTGTCCGGGTAGCTATTTAGTCCTCTCCCTCCCTATTCGCTCCTTACTATAGAGGAGGGGAAGGTAGAGGAGAAGTAGAGCTAGGAGTACTATAGGTTAGCTTAGCTATATAGCTCGCCCCTATCTTCTTTATACTCTAAATCTTATCCTTAATTGCTTGTCTCTTTAAGTATATATAGTACTAAGCTAGGTAGTTCTAACTACAATTTCCGCATTTACTATACTTTAATCGGTCTACCTCTATAAGCTTCTCGTGCGCATATTCTCTTATATTATAGCTTCCTCTATACCTTGTGTATACCGTACCGTTTATGTACCTTATACCGATATAGCTATATCTTTAGTAGTTAAAGTACTATATTATTGTCTATTAGTAGTCCTATTCTTTAGTATCGTAGAGTACTCTAGAGATAATAATACCCTTCTCTACTATAGCTCTAGTAGCTTCTACCGTCTTTAGTTCGACTACTAGAGTACTCTATTTCTTTATTCCTATTGCTATAGCTTTCTAAGCCTTCTACTAGGTATTCTATACTTGGATTCCGGGTATTAGCCGCTTGTTATCTTCCTTAATTAACTAGATCCGCTATGTAGTAGGGTCGTTTCCTACAACTATAATAAAGTAGACTTGGACTAGGAAGGTTTTCTATACTATTCTTGCCTCCTTCAAGACCTTGCCTAGGCCTTAGGTATCTACTACTATTCGGTTCCTTGCTATAGGGTCCGTAGTCGTGAGAACTAGTCTATTAGGGACCTTCTTAACTACGACTACATGTGCCTAGTTCCCTCCTTCTATAGTAAAACGCGAAACAATCCGGGTAGCTTTAGTATCCCTAAGCTTAGCCCTAGTCGCTTCGTTATCTACGTGAATCTTAAGGGAGTACGTAGCTCTTTGTACTTTAATACTAGATAGCTAGGCTAGCTATTAGGCTACGACTATAGCCTAGGTTATCTTTAGTCCTAGACTCTACTCTATCTTCTTCTAAATCTATAAAGATAACTAGCTATGTAGTAGTTATCTACTTATAGTACTCCTATAGAGGTAGATAATATACTAAAGGCCTAGATAATTAAACGGTCCTAGCTATACTCCTATAAAGGTACTACTAAAGTCTAATACCTCTAAGCTAATAGCTATAATATTAGCCTTATTTAGTACTAGTATATTTGTCGCTTACTTAGACTATATAAGAGGTAGATCTAGCTATTAGTAATACCCTTAACTATATACTTAGGTATAGTAGTAAAAAAACGAATTTAGGGAGGCGGTATTACTAAAACCTTAGAATATACGGAACCTATTAAGGTAATACACGTATCCAAAGCACGGCTACACGCCGCTATTAGCGGGTACGCAGTTAGCGCTCGAAAATACTAATTCTTAGTATTAGAAGAAGAGAATTCTCTACTAAGTATAGCTAGTGCATAAGGCTATACTACCTTAGGTATAGACAACGGACTAGAGCTATTTCAAGAGGTTACTAAAGAAACTACTATAGGTAGAGATATAGGGAGTATTAATCTAGCTTCCTACCTAACCTCCTAAGAGAAGGGGTATAGAGAGAAGAACGTAGTAGTAAATAAGAACTAGTAGGGTCCCCTCTTACCTTAGGAGGCTCTAAAAGAGATTTAGAATAAGGTAGCTAAACTAATGCATTAGAGTTAACACTCCTCCCTCTAACTAGAGAGGGCAATCCAGATAATTCTAGATATAATTCACTTAACTATAGCGCGGACTACGAAGCGTACTAACTAGGAAGCTACTCTAGAATCTATCTAATAGAGTATTATATAATATTATAATACTAATATTAATATACTCCTCTTTTAGCTTGTCTACTATTACTTCGTACGAGAGCTTTTCGACGTATAACTAGTACTCGATTTAGTCGTAGAGGGGCTCTAGATCTATAGTAGGACGTACTAT
This sequence comes from Nothophaeocryptopus gaeumannii, assembly GCA_031771865.1. NCBI lineage: Eukaryota > Fungi > Ascomycota > Dothideomycetes > Mycosphaerellales > Mycosphaerellaceae > Nothophaeocryptopus > Nothophaeocryptopus gaeumannii. Next base: position 450,247 of record JASISA010000003.1, read on the forward strand.
TATATAATCGAGTACAAGAACTAGTTAGTACGTGTGTAGTGCGAGTGTAGAGAATATAATATGTGGTTTTGTAAAAGTAAAACCAAAATCCGAGGTATGACGTTATGATAACTAGTCACAATTAGGGCGCTGCCCGACGGGCGAAACAGACGAGCAGTTCAAAACTTCCACCAGGTTCCAAACACCTTCAACTAGCTGTCAACACGACGAAAGATGGCACACACCGCGCTCACCGAGACGCGCCCATGCTGCAAGAGTGGAGAAGCGACAGTCTTCCAAGAAGTGAGAAGATATTTGCGGACTTATCTGTTGACCGAGTCGGATCTCAATGCAGGCTCTGAAGGAAATTGCTCCAACGATGGACACATCTGCGTTGATTCAGTGTGGCGCGGGGGTTGTAGGCTCGCGGGGCCATGAGCCAGATTGGAACTAAGTAGAACCCCATGCTAGGCAGTCCAGTACATTGTTGAATTCACTGCGCATAGAGCACACACAGGTGTTTGACAGACTCCTCAACTTTGAATCCCCCTTTGGCATCCTGAACAGATTGCTACTTGGCTGCCACAAAGGAGCCATCAAGCGGTTTACGAGTCTCGATTGAGATGTGTGGCTTGATTTTGGATTGGACGATCATCCCATGCTGTCGTCTTGCGAGTGCTTTGGAGGCCGTGGCGGCGTTCTCCTGGTTCAAATATGTGATTGTAAAAGCAAAAGATGTTGTTTCCATGCGCCCGAGGCAAGTTCTAGCCGGCCTTGGCGCTTACCCCGGCAGTGTCCGCTCGGGGAACTTTTACGCGAGCGCCTCCAAAATTTCCCAGCACCCAAAGTCCAAACTCCGATCGCTTCACATCCAACTCCTTCACTTCCAATACATCCTCATTCCTCGTCGCCATACACCATCACCCACAATGGCCTCCGACGAGATAGTCTGGAGCATAATAAACCAACAATTCTGCTCCTTCAAACTCAAACTCCCCGGCAACCAAGGCAAGAACCAGAAATCAACCAAATCCACTTTCTGTCGCAACGAGCACAACGTCACAGGCCTCTGCAACCGACAATCATGTCCCCTCGCCAATTCCCGCTATGCGACCATACGCGCCGATCCCACAAACCAAAGATTGTACTTGTACATCAAGACCGTCGAACGCGCACATCTACCGTCAAAATGGTGGGAGAAGATTCGGCTGTCAAGCAATTACACGAAAGCGTTGGAGCAGGTAGACGAGAGATTGATATACTGGCCCAAATTCCTGTTGCATAAATGCAAGCAGCGGCTTACGCGTCTCACACAAGTGCGGGTTCGGGCGCAGAAGCTGGCCAAGGAGGAAGAAAGACTTGGTGAAAAGATGGTTTCAAAGCTAGCACCGAAAGTGCGAAGAAGAGAAGAGAACCGCGAGAGGAAGGCAGAAGCAGCAGCCAAGATCGAGCGGGCAATCGAAAGAGAATTGGTAGAGAGGCTACGGTCAGGGGCATACGGGGATCGACCGCTCAACGTAGAAGAAGGGGTTTGGAAGAAAGTGATGAGAGGGCTGGAGAGGAGTCAAGAAGGCATTCGAGACGAAGATCTCGACGACGGGATCGAAGAGGAAGAAGAAGGTGAAGAGAACGAATACGAGCGCGAACTAGAGAATGGAGAAGCAGACGTGGAGTACGTCTCCGACATGGAAGAATCCGACAACGAAGACGACATGGAAGATTTCGACGACTGGCTAGGTGGGGAATCCGCCGACGAAGCTTCCGGCTCAGACGCAGACGAAGACTCCGAAGCGAGCGCGTCAGATGCGGATGAGGATGAAGAGGATGCGGAGACTGTGGCGCTGAAGAAGAAACTGGACTCATTGAAGCGGAAACGAACAGACGGACCTCCGCAGAAGCCGCGCAAGAAGAGTGCAAAGGACAAGGGGCCAAAGACGAATGTCGAGTACGAGTATGTGCCGGAGCCGGCGCAGAGGGAGATGTTGCTTGCGAAGTGAGAAGGGAGATGATGACAGCAGACTTCATACGAGCACTCAAAGGGCTGTGGAAAGGGAGGCTGCCAGTCCTACCAGTCCTATTCAAGACTGCAGCACCAGCGTTGCTCCATTGGCTACAAACACGGTCTCACTCTCGAGGCTGTCCAGCTTGCATTAACTTGTCAAACACTTCGTTGCTTTGGCTTCGTCTGGCTGCCGCAGCACAGACACTCAGTGTCTTCCAGTCGTAGCCAGAGCCGGTCGATGACCTCTTACCGGTTGCGCTCTACGCTGCAGCGTTTACGCCAACGTCAGCGGAAAGTTGAGAGAGAAAGAAGAATTGACAAGAGGGCCATGGCGAGTAGTCGCCAACCCAGTGCCGGAGCGAATAGACTGGACAGATACTGGTGTATGGCATAATGAAGCATACATATCAATCATGGCGTAGCAATCGTCGTGTTCCCAATCCACGTTGACACCATCCCTTCTTGAAATCCCCGTCATCGCCCCAGATCAAAGCTCCTTCATAAACTCCGCCAACGTCACAGGCTTCCTGACCGCATTCGAGTAACCCTCATGAAAAGCCACCCACACACTCGGTCCATACTTCGCTTTGGCCTCTTTTCCTTTCCTTCCAGCAGCAATGTCCTCTGCAGATAGAACGACAGGCCGTCCAAAGAAGTCTCTCGCCACCTTCTTCGTGGGTCCACCAGCTTCGGAGTTCCCAGCAGGACGTTTTCCAGAAGTAGCTGCTGATGTTGCGGTGGATGTTGAATTTGCGATTCCGAAACGAGCGAGACGAGCTTCCTCTGCCAGGCGAGCTTCTTCTTTCTTCCATTCTTGTTCGAGGACTTGTCGAACTGCGTAGCGAGTCGATTTGCCTCCGGATTCGCCAAATCCCTTTCCACCAGTCTCGTAGTTGCATAGGGTGTCGAGAGGTGGCTCCATTCTGTAAACCCATTGCTGCTGTCCAAATCCACCAGCACCTCCTCCGTCGTCAACTCTCACACGATCGAATCTAACACCGCTTGCACCCATAGCATTCACTGCGCGTTGGACAAGCGTCTGTTCAGAAGCCTTGCGTACAGACGCCGTCCCCTTTTCTTTTCCTGACCCGCCGACGACGATAGGATTGACGTTGGGGGAGAGCATTCTCAAGAGGTACGGTTGGAGGTCCGTAGCTAACGACGAAGGGGAGTTGAAAGCCTGTCTGAGCGGAAGGGACAGACTCGCTTGCAGAGTTTGGATATGTGCCGTGTTGCTCTTCTCGGCTTCGTGTGCAGCCCAAGATGCTCCATGTCCAGAGAAAGGGTGTGACGGAGTAGCGGAGTCGGGGTCTGCGGTTTGAGCAGCAGCGAGGTATTGTGCTCGTGTGGGTGAGGCGAAAAGGTGATGGAAACCTAGAATAGAAGTGGAGAGGTAAGGAGCGAGTTCCCATTCGGAACTGCTGAAGACGGCACCGCTGAGGCGATCGTGGAAATGAAGCCATTCATACGCGGCATCCGGTTTGGAGAGCATGGTGTCGTCTTGGAAAGAGTGTTCAGGGTAGCTGGAGAAGCAGTCTGTCATGATGCGGTCGGTCTCACCGTGCGTATCCACGAGTTCGCGGAGACGGGTTGTTGCTGTTCTTCGTTGACCTTCGGCGACTCCTTTCACACCGTCGCTGCCTCCTTGCTGGACGGGTGTCGCAAAGACAGATTGTTTGGGGAAGCCGGCGCCCTCTTGAAAGACTCGGTCGACGATGTCTTTTGGGCCGCCTCGTCCAAGACCTCGAGCTCCTCCTCCGCCGTGGGCCAGGTCTCGAAGGATGTTGTCTTCCACCCATTTGCGGGTCAGTCGAGTATTGTCATCTCCTGTCGCACGAAGTTTACCAGCAACCCATTCACCAACCACCATGATACCTCGCATGTCGCCTTCGCCGCCCGCAGAGCCCTTTTCTTCCTTGCGATTGCTGACTCCCCAAGTGGCTTCGCACAGTCGTCGAACACCGTCGCTGTCGCATGGTACTCCTTCTTTCTCGAAGACTGTCTGCAGCCGAGAGACGAGACTCTGAACGGGTGGCTTCCGCAAATGGATGACTTCTGCGATGGAGCTTTGTCGAAGAGGTCGCAACGAAGGATGGTATATGTCGTTGCAGACGAGAATCAGAGGCCGCAGTAGTCGAAATCGATCACCTCTCCTCTTCTTCGCGGGTGCTTGTGCCATTGTTCCTAGAGCACTCGAATGCTTCTGATCCAGCATAATCAGATCAATCAATGCCTTGACGAAACCACCTTCTCCGCCTCCACCGCTTCCACTGACGACACCATCCACTTCATCTACAATCACGCATACCGGCTTTGCAGCCTTCTTCGTCTTTCCGTTTTCTGTCTTGTTATCCACGCCCTTGACGTTCTCTGTCCCAACCATGTCCTTAATTCTCCCTTGCACAACATTCGCGCTTCTTTCATCACTCGCATTAATTTCCTGCACCTCATACCCCGCCTGCTTAGCGCACACATGCGCCAGCGTAGTCTTGCCCAGACCAGGCCGACCCGTCAACATCAAGATCTTACGATGCGGCTTCTCCTCAAACGCATCATCGCCCTTTCGCTTCGGTTTGGGACGAGCCGAGCCCGGGAACACGATCTGATCCCATCTCTTCATCCAATGCATCACGCTTCGATGTGTGCGCTCGTCTCCGATCAGGTCCGTGAATTTGCGGGCGCGGTACTTTTCTGTCCAGAGGAGGTTGGTCTTCTTGCTGGCATGCGTCACAGGCTCGGAAGGCGGAGTTGGGAGACTGACTTCGCGTGCCTCACTAGGTATGCTCTCTTCCGCTGCAGCATCTTCGAGCAAGCGGTGAATGTCGATCCCATAGTAGACCTTCTGTGCCTTGGCGGGACGGGTCTGGCCAAGAGTGCTCTTTCCAAAGTCCAGGCTGGCGAGTTTGCGTTTGTGAGGAGACGGCGTCACTGGCGGACTGGAAGCCATATTGAGGATCTGTATCGGAGAGGAAGTATGCGGTTCGCGAGGCTCACTGGGGAAGAGGTCGGATGTCTTCCAGATGCGATGTTTGAGCACTTTCTTGTCGCGTCGCGTGTCGTGCTCGATGTCGTTTAATGCTTCCAAGTCGTCGGAGTATGAGGTGGGGAAGGCGCCCGTAGTAATGTTGGTTTGATAGTTGTATCGCTCAGCCAGCTCATCCGATGTTGGCTCGAGTGGTGGGCTTGACGAGATCATTGCTGGTGGACATTGCCATTTGCTGCGAGCGGGTGGAACTCGGGACACGGGAGACGCGTCGTGAAGTAGCGCGTTTTCTGCACTGCCTCAGGCGCAACTTTCTGCCAACGCCCATCCCACATCACGTCTCTTACCCTGCGTCACACGATCTTGAATACGAAGTACGGCACACTTCCTACCAAACCTCTCCCTGAAGATATCAAGGGCGTGGGGACTGCCCTGATCGCCTCCCAGCTGCTGACAGGCTCTATATTCAAAACTGCTGCAGAAGCGCTCCCACGCTGAAGCTCGCCGGCTGCTCCCACCGCGTACAGGCATTATATTCAAGACAAAACCATGCTCCTCCACATACGGCCATAGGCAGATGACAAACACGGAAACCCGTCCGCTCTTCCAGGTTAAGCATCTGACCGCGAGATTAGTACTATAGTGCGTGAGCATATGGGAATCCCTCGTGCTGTATGTTTTGTCGTCTTGGTATTCCTCCCTTTTTGCCTCTCTTAATTATATGTTCCCGTTGCAGTGAGATCAAAGCTCTAAAGAACCGCGGAAAAACAGGGTAACGAAGTGATTCTTGGGCTTGGGAAAGCATAGGGAACCTCCCTTACGTTCATGTGCTATATCTACACTGTTGGTTTCGCGAACAACTAGGGCTCTGGTATGCCCCATCTCGCAACTGAGCATTCGTGCTCAAATCTTTCCCCAACCCGACAATCAAGATCCAGTCATGGTCACCGCCTTCACTGCTTAGAGGCACGAATGTCTTGCGCCCTTGCAGCTGGAAGAGCTTCCCATCATTCGCATTCCCAACCGCCCCTTCCCTCGGATCAAAAACAGTCGGCATCGGAGGCTGCACATCATCGCTGCCAAGCTTGTGAGGCGCGTAGTGAGCACCGAAAGACGGAGAAGATCCTTGGTAGTTATTGCGGTGCGCCTTTCACCCTGCGCCATGTGCAGGCTTGATCGGGTCAGATTGGCTGGTGGTCGAGAGATGAATCCCTGCGTGGCGAGTCTGTTGGGCAAACTATACTTGCTTCTTCCTCTTCGCTCATGTCCTGGGTTGCTCTCTTGAGTCTTTCCTAAAGGTCACTCTTCACTAGTCGCTGCTTCGCTAACTTTCTAGCTTCAACTGGCCGCTTCGTTGATATCGAACAAGCCTCCATCCCAAATCTCTTGTAGGTCTTCTTCTAGGGTCTCCTCGTCATACACCGAGACGGGCAGAGCTTGTTCAGCAAGTCCGTCCAGTTTCTGTACGAAGGCACTTGACCGATTCGTCTCGGCTTCCGCCTTGCATCGGATAGACATCAATGCTAGCAGCGCCTGCAGGGTGTAGCGCGCGTCATTGCCTCCACAATGTAATGTTGAAGGAACGAAGGGTATGTCCAGATATTCTAGTAGTCGCCCCAGGCTTGGGCGATAGCCGAGAAGTTTGGATGCTTCATAAGCAGTATCGACGACTCCGCGAATCTTAGGCATGGATTCTAAGGACACGGAATAATGGCTCATGATGCTGATGTCGGCCCCGATGCCGTGCCCAACGAGGACTACTTTCCGATCGTCCATATCGGAGGCGCAGCTGGAGTTGGAGCTTATGCTGACGCTATCATCGGTCTCGCGAGTCATGATGTTCTGCCTGATAACGTCTGGAAGATCGCATTCATCGATACACTTTGTCGGCCCGAACAAGCAGTGTGTTTTGCAATTTCCCAGGCGGAAATTGAACGTTGTCATTGGTGGGTCGCCATCTTCAAAAAATTCGCGTGTGTCCAGTCTAGAGGCTCCGAGTCCTTTGATGCCACGGTTCTGTTGCGGGCTGCTCTCAAAATCCACGCTGGTGAAGACGAAATCCGATCCAGCGCTCAGAGAGACGCAATTGGAGGTCAAGCTCTCTACAAGGGCACCCAATGCAATTTCGCCTCCTCGCCAGTAAGGGCCCATTCGTCCGTCGACTCCTTTGACCATTTGAGTGAAGGCTTTCATACCTAGCTCTAGCAGGGCCAGGCTGATCGTCTCGTCGCGAGGAAAGTTCCTGAGGAAAGCAGATTTATCATGATGATAGCGCTCTCTCAGTCCAGGTTCTTGGGAGTACCATCTCTTTTCGTATGCTCTCTTGAGGCTCTTCATCGATCCGGGGTCGGGTTGTTTGTTCATGGCAGGAGGGTTCGAGTATTGGTGACGCGGAAGAAAATCGTGGAATAGCTCGCACTGCGGTGGTTTCAGCACTCTAGGCGAAGCAAGCGTGGCGTTCGAGCAAAAGCAAAGATGATATGCGAGACTGTACGCAGAATCTGATGTCAACGTAGAAGTCAAAGTTGAGGAAGCGTCGGAAAGACATGCGAGGACGTTACAGTTATAGGTGACAGCTGTGAGGACAACCGTGAGGACAACCACAAGCTCAGCAATGTGAGCGAGCGTGCGCGGCGGACGAAGATGCTCTTTCCGCTGATGCACGACATTCATGACTTACTGCAGGATACGAGATGTTGACTCAAGCGTCGATATGCATCTCGTCGAGAGCAGATTTCTTGTTGTTGTAGAAGATGGTGGTTGTGGCTATTGATGAAGGATCGACTTGTAGCCATACATCGCTGTGACATAGAGCAGAGTTTGCCGAATCTCCGTGCGGAGCCAGTTTCCAAAGACGTCTGGGATTTCCAGCAGGAAGCGAACATATGTCTCATTGGTATTGTTTGACCGATTATTGATCAGCGCTCGTAACGCCCGCCATATCTTGCCATGGCTTGTGCATAAGGTCCGAAGCAGCAGCTTTGAGATCTCTGTGTGGCCACAAACACAGCCCACCAGATGCTGATACAGTTGGGTCCTTCGCACGTGGGTGTTGTCGTCAGATCGTCGTGACCCGGACTGGAGATGATCCCACGTTGATCTGAGACAGTGCATATTGCTTCGCGTTCTTCTTGAAGCGCCACCTCAACAACTGAGCATTGCGTAGCAACGGTCACAGTGTCCTGCGGTGGAGAGTGTTGGTGGTGCTGTCACAGTACCATGTTCATCAGAGTGGGCAGCGGGAAATTGTAGTTGGGATGGAGGCTCTTGGTACCGGCGCTCGCAACACCAAGTAGGCCATACACCTTCTCTCTTATCTCTGCGCACTAGAGATGTCCGGTTCCTTTGATAAGCTCGAGAAGTGATGCACGATCCAAAGGGCCGGATCGTTTGTTCGGCCACAGACTTTGCAGGGCTCTCTAGTAGTTGCTGTACGCAAGTGTCTGAGTCATAGTTGACACTGTAGTCATCTTCAGGTCTCGTAGGATGATGACGGAGGTTCCCCCAGTTCAATATATCCTGGCCGCACATCAACAGCACATCTCGCGTCGGTCTTATCTCCTGGAACACTCAGAGTCGACTCCAGTAGCTTTGATTGCACAGATTGAGGATAGCATGCTGAACGGGATTTTCCCATAGGCCTCCGTAGTGTCGATCAGTCTTCAAGCTTCCGGCAGCTTCACGAAGTATTTCCACTGCCTCACCACTACTGGAGTGGGCCGGAACAAGCCGTGCGAGAACCTTACCGACCTCTTTATAAGTCCTAGGCATGAGCTCAACCTGTCTTGTCCGCTCGCTGAAATCGGACTGGTTGATGCACAGTGCGTCGATCCAGAACCAGGCAAAGAGCTCCAAGTCCTGGACTAGACGAAGAACGGCATTGAGGTTCCTGCGGATCTTCATCGAATATCTATTGTTGAGCATGATGGTGTGATCTGCTGAATCAGTCCCCCATACGTATCAAACGGTCCAGCGTAAACAAAGGGCCTTGTATCCAGTCCGTCTCGAAGTCTATTGGCTCTTTAGAAGCATCAATCTTCTCAAAGCGAAAAGCGACGTCGGTGGCCCAGTGCTTATATCCGTGGCAGTACTTGAGGCGAGCCAAGACCAAGGAGGGCAATTGGTCATCAGGAAGCGTTCGGTCGCTGGGCTCGAGACTATTCCAATTAGAGCCCTGCTCGGCAATAATGAGCCCGCTCTCAATAGTTGCATTGGCTTGTGCCGTGTCGCAGCGGATCAAGCTATAGGCTGCTACCAGGATGCAAGAGACAAGCAGGAGCGGAGTCGGGGGGTCCGGGGTTGTGCCCATATCGGCATGGCTTGAAGAGCCGTCGGAGAGCAACTCGTGAGTGGGAGAAATCGCCACGACCAACAGCCTGATGGACGTACATGGAGGGTAGCAGTCGAGTCCGGAAGTATTGACCATGCTGAGTACGCAGAATCTTATGGAGAGTCTTTTGGAAGAAAAAGTTGAAAGCTCGGAGCTCGCCATCGCCCCAATCGCTTCTGATCGCTAACGGATGGCTGATCCTTAGTTCGGGAGACGCGTTCGTTACGGCCAAAGTGTCTGCATATTGCACCAGAGATCGTCTCCTACAATTCCTGCGAGCATTACCGGCGTCTCTTCCATGACCCAGTATCACTTTGCGTCCTGGCCTTGTTGTTCGCTGTGCTTGGCTGAGGATAGCGATCCGCTCTGTCTCATCGGAGAGTGACAATGAGGAAGACTGGGCGGTCTTGTTGACCCACAAGAAGCCATTGCCACGAGGCATACCGAGACATGAAATTCTGAAGCATTGCTAGCAAGGGGATGGCGGATGAAGCTGACGATGGTACTTGGTGTTGAAGGATCGATGGTGTTCAGCTGGTCGTACTCATGCAAGCCAACAAGCAAGCACCAAGCTTTTTCGCTCCAAACTTGCTTTCCCACTCCTGGTCTTGGTCCTAGATCAACATCAACATCGATATCACCTCCACAAACCTCGGCGCGTTGTTGTACCGAGGTCGTGAGAGAGCACGTAAAAGAATATAGCAACGTACCTGCGTACTTCCAGAGATACTTGAGTTACTTTGCTCTAACGGGAACCCCAACTCTGCGGCGTCTCACTCATCTCAAACTCAATCCTCGCCGCGGTAACGATCTGCATATGCTTCAGAACGGGCTTCTCGACAATCTTCCCATCCACGGTCAAACTCTTCACGAACGGTTTCGTCGGAGCACCAGGCGCCGCAATCGTCAAGGTATGCTCTTCCCCTCCAACACCACCAGTCGCAGCACCAGCCGGAAATCGAATTGTCACTTTCTCAAAGAATGGCGCGCCGACGACATACTCATCACTCGCAGGATTGACAGGGTAGAAGCCGAGTGCTGTAAAGACATACCACGCACTCATCTGTCCTAGATCCTCATTGCCACTCAAGCCCGCAGCCGTGGCATTATAATTCTTACTCGCGATATCTCGAACCAGCGTTTGCGTGGTACCCGGGTAGCCGATCGCAGCGTACATATAAGGTGCGTGGTGGGAAGGCTCATTACTGTGATCATTGTGCCCTCCATTGAAGTATTCGTCTAGTTTTGCTCTCATCTTCTCACGACCACCCATAAGTTCTGCAAGGCCTAGAGGATCGTGTATGACGTTGAAGGTGTAGATCCAATCGTCGCCTTCAGCCCAGCCCTGTTCGCGGCCGGCCCAAGTTCCGTTGGTGTTCTTGGCTTCCATAAAGCCGGTGGTGGGGTTGTAGATGTTGCGATAGTTCATGCTGCGGTTGTGAAGGTCTTGTGTGATGTCCTTGTCGCCTGCGTAACCGGCTACGACTGCGGCGGCGTAGTCATCGAAGGCATAGTCGAGGGTTCTTGAGCCGCTCTCGGACCAGCCGTCGTTTGCAACATAGCCCTTGGACATGTAAGTCGTCAAGCCAGCTCGGACTTCATCTGAAGTGTAGCCTTCGCGATCGTAGTACAGCAGCTCTGTATCATTCATAGGCGGCTCGTATGCATTCTTCTTGACACCGTCCCAAGCAGTCTGGATATCAAAGTCGGTAAAGTCGCGAGTGAGCGCATTGGCGATGACTGCGTCAACATGTGTGCCAATCATGATGTTTGTCTCCACAACATTCGCCCACATCGGAAGTCTGCCCGCCCATTCGTATATTCTAACAAGCGATCTCATCATTGAGTTGACTCTTTCAGGAGCGAACATAGTGAGCAATGAGTGCTCGGCTCGGAATGTATCCCAGATACTCCACGACTGGTAGTACGAGTCGTATGCAGTATGCACGCTGTCAGTATAGCCACTATAGAACGTCCGGAGTGTGTTCTTGAGGTTATCACTGGCCGGCTCGGAGAAGTCAGACGGATACTGCAGTCCGTGAAAGAGCCCAGAGTACCAGATTGTCCGCTGATCATGGCTGGCATCAGTCATATTCGCACCTTCGATAGTCACTCTACCAATCTTCTCTAGCCAAGCATGCTTCAAATTTTCCACAGCTTGTGCGAATGTGATTGATTCAGGCGCCTCGACGTCCAGATTAAGTCTTGCTTGCTCGATGCTTACGAAAGACACGCCAGTGCGGACCTCGACTTGCGTCGTCCCTGCAGCAAATTTGACATAGGCCCCAAGATGTTCGCCTTTGCCTTGAAGTGCGCTTGATGTTAGATCATTTGCATTCGCGATTCCATATGACTCGAATGGTTCCGAGAACCGAGACACGAAGTAACCTGAGAAGCCCTTCGCCGGAATCGGCCCCAATGCATAGTCCTGCCTTTGTGGGTTCCTCCCACTGATCTCGCGTCGGTCCGGATCAATGAATACCTTACCTGTCCAGTTCTGTCGAGTGGCTTGCACAAATACATATGGCTGCTTCCATTGCGATGTCTTCGTGAAGTCTAAGAGCAGTCGTCCCACATGTGAGGTTGCAGTCATGGCAACGTTGATAGATCCTGGGTGGACAGAGACAACTGATCGCTTGCCCTCCACCGGGTTTGCATCACCATCCTCAGGGAGAGTCCTTCGTATCCTGCCGTTCGCGCCTTCTTTGACAACATCCGGGACCGGCTGAGCTCCTCCTGGGACTGGCGAGTAGATGCTCTCGGTTAGATTGTGGTCCGCCTCAACAGCCGCAGCATTCATCGTAACTTCGTAGACATACGCCGTACTCGACTCATCTGCCTTCCTAAATCGATGCGCGTGATTCGTAAACAGTGGCTGCACTTCGCCAACACCGGGACTGAGTACGACTTGGCCGCTTTCGCCCATCCAGATCGCGGGTTGGTGGGTTGCCTGGAAACCGTGGATGTATTGGTCCATTTCGTTGTAGGGACATTGGCTGATGAAGTTCTGTAGGCACGTTAGCAAGACACTCATGCCATTCGATGTGCTCATCGCACCTCTCTCGTCTGCGGCGTCCATCTCGTCATGCCAAAAGGCGGCGAAACACTCGGTATCATGCCCCCATTGCCATTCGGGGTGATCCCATAAGTCCCGATCTTGGGATTGACATATCGTAGGACTCCCGCATTATCATGATATGAAGAAGATGCGGGCGAAAGAGCCGCTATAGTCCGTCTCAAAGAAGACGCGTAGAGATAGTACGCGAATATGAAGAGCATGATGCCATAGAAGCTAAGTCGTAGCAGTCTCTGTGTGGAAGCGCTGGACATCATCTTATTGGACTGCGTGGAGATCCTCTGGCTAAGTCAGCCGGCTGGTTGGAGGAATAGAGGGTGATGATCATCTGCGGGGGCAATGGCCGTCAATGTAACATCGCGGCGCATCCTTCAGGTCGTAGGCCGGGCTTCAGAGCATCTCGGGATGTGTTTCGTGAAGTGGAGGCAGGCAGCAGCCGAAGTTGAGCTCTCTCTGAGTGATGTATGTGATGATTTGGAGAGGGCTGCATCACAGGTGAGGTGCTGTTTGAGAGCCGAGGTCGGCCCGAACATGAAAGTCCAGAACCATCTGATGAAGTATAGAACGCATTCTCTCGGTGAAGTTCCATACACATAACTATGTAGAATCCGCCTCTCAGTCTACTGTTCTAGATACGTGGACATTTAGCAGTCATCTAGAAGCATCAACGAACGTTTATGCACTGACATCCCTCATGCCTTCCCACGCCAAACCTCCATCAAAAATTCATCCGCTTGGATGAACTCCATATCAGGCAAGATCCGATTCCACTCATCTGTAACCTCAAGAGTGCCAGCGTGTATCCCAAGCATCATACCAGCAAGCAGCTTCGAAGCAAGAGCTTTCGTCTGCTCCGGCGTGAAAGCAGGATGATCCACCACAGGCATCCAAGACGAATCGACCCTACCAGCCTTGAGGTCGTCAACTTTGAGCCTTTCAATTTCGAATGCTCTACCTCGAACGTTTTCGCCGATGGCGATGAGCTCGCCAATAGATATCTGAATTCCGGCAATTCCTCCGACCACTGGCCATTCGCCCGGGAAGTCGATCGCTCGGACAACGACTTGGGCCAGGTCTTGGACGGTTGTCAGGGTAAGACGATCCTGTTCTCCGCCATCATCGAGGACGAGAGCGCGACAGTTCTCGAAGTCGATGTGCGTCTGAAAGGAGTCGAATTGACGTGCGGTCTTGTGGGGATGGGCGAAGTAGTTGGAAAACAGGCCTGGCTGAAAGAGGCAGTACTCCAGTACCTGAGCATCTCACCAGTCAGTAACAGCCAAGTGGTTGCTGTCTATCAGTTCAGATCGTACAGACCTTGGTGTCTTTGTTGATTTGCTTTAGATGATCTCGAATCTCTTGCTTGCCAGCGTACCAGTCGAGGTGTTCGAACGAGGACCTGTGTATTGACCGTGTCAGGGAGACGTCGCTACAAGAAACTATGTTCAGGACCTTACGTTGCCCACTCGCTTGGTGCAAATCGCTTGACGCCTGCTTCAATGGCGGCATCGATCAGAGTAAGTTGCGACTTGTTGTTCATATCAGACTGCGTTGTGATGAATGACAGTACAGTATGGACGCCATTCAATATACGCTTCAACTCGTCGATGTTAGTGTAGCTTGTCTGCTGCCAGGTGACGCCGGCACTGTGTTCTGCATCCTTCGGTCTCTGCTGATGAGATCAGGATGTGAGCTCCGAACGTGGGATCACACGTACGTTCCGAGTAAGCAGAACCAGCTCATGCTGTCCAGTTGCTATGAGTGCGTCTGTGACCTCCCTGGCGACTCCTGTAGAAATTCAGACATTGATACGCTGAAGATCTGTGTGGCATACCTCCAGATGCTCCAGCTATTGCGATCTTCACCATCATGCTCTTGTAAGTAAGTTCCGAGTCCAGATATGGAGAAATGTTGCAGCTGGCCGATGCGGACTTCTGGCTTTATGTGCATCCCACCTCAGTACCAACGCACGGACTGACATAGCTCCTCCGCCGCTTCGGCGGAGCTTTCAGGAACAGCTTCAACAATACGTCTCATCCCACCTCAAGCCGGCGAATGGCGGGTTACATAGAGCCTCAAGGTGCGAAAAGGTCGCGCAAAGATCAGCGACCGTGACGAGTCCGTGTGAACGTTGGGCTGACTTGTTGGGCCAGCATCAATCCGACGAACGATTCTCTGAAAGTCTGCTAAGCATCTCCTTGGAGAAAACCAACAACTCCAACGATGCCAGGCATAGAGTCTTTCTCAATATGAACCACGCCAAACGACGGAACCTCAAGGCGCAATCCCCAAGCTGCACCGTCACGGCGTATATTGCAAGCAAGCGCGGGCACACTCTCAAAACTGCATCTAGTGCTGTACGTAATGCCCATTGAGAGCTCACGTTGAACCGAAATCAGATGCTCGAGTGCATGAACTACCGTGAAGGCCAGGCCTATCGAGCTGTTGGCGTCTCGTCGCACGATATCGGTGACCTGTGACAACAAGGTGGTGTTGCTGATGATGTCCTTCGATGGGCAGTCATGACGATTTTGGTCATGGCACAACCCTATAACCAGAGTGATACCAGCAGTGAGGACGATATTGTCCACTCCTCGGCAATACGTTCGACTGTGGCCATGGCTTTGGTAGGCAATGAATCGCAGCAAGGTCTCGCGGGCGGCATCCACTGCCGTTGCCTGATCTTCAGGACTCAGCGATGTTGGTATCTGCATCAAGCTTGGAAGGAGAAGACGAAGAACCAGATAGAAATGCGTAATATGTTGTGCGAGCCGTATCCTGTCGTCGGAGTGCCCTGCGAGGCCGTCCACGTTTGGATCTGCGATAAGCCACCAAACAGACGGTACGGAGCGCGATATTCCGGAGAGAAGGTCATGCATATCTTGTATCTGGACATCGTTGATTTGATGACCCTCATTCCTGAGAAGAAATCGAGCAACTTGGGAATGAGCCTGTTGGAGACATTCCAGGACCGACATCGCTTTCATCTTGCGAGCACTCGTGTTCGTGTCGTCCGAGAGGGTGGAAGGAGGCAGCCCGAGCATTAGTGAGAGATAGAGGTCACTTTGAAGAAGGTCTGCCCAAATAGCGCGTGGACGTGGTCCTAGATCTTTATGTAAGCCCATCATCTGCGCAATGTGAATCGCGCGACGTGTAGTAAGCAAAGCGCGGCGGAGATCTCCCGCGTAATTGTGGAAATGACTTTCCATCATCAAAGACTCAATGCCCTCGGCTGAAATAACCAGGTCATCATTGCAGTTGACCAGGCTCCGAGATGTTTCCACTGCTCGAAACATGATGTCGTTGCACCTAACGCCCTGAGTGCAAAGGCTCTGCCAATCGTCCTCGGAAGCAGCTTGCAGGTGTAGTCCTAGGCAAAGTAAATTTCGTGCGATGAGAACAGCATCAGTACTAGGTAAGCAAGGTTGGAACGATCCAAGCTGTGAGAGAGTAGCCGGGGAGTTGTCTGATGCAAACACTCCACAGTGCTTCATGGGAAGACTTGTGATGAGCTCAAGGTCCAATGAATCTGGCCAAGCTTGCATTAGGGATGTGCATAACGTGTTTTGCATGCTGAAAGTAGAAGCGTTGTGGTCGAGTGTTGCGAACATTGGTTGACTTGGGCCGAGCAGAGTCTCCAGCATTGCCTCGATACGATTGAGCCTTGTCTCTACCATTGATGAGCTACTGGGTCTGGCACCTTGGTCTGGGACGTCCTGGCCAAGGCAGTGTACACCTCGCCGGCGGCAGCCATCGCATGTGTTGCTGCCAGGTTCGCGAAAGGTGCAACGGGCTTTGCGGCGCTTGCACTCCCAGCAGCTGATAGTGCCTTTGCGTAGCTTCTTGACGCGGCCTGAGCCTGAGACGGAGGACATGATAATGGTGAAACAGACTGTTGGTCGTGTTGTCGATGTGGTTGTTGAGATGAGACGTGAAGAGCGGAGCAAGGTCCACCGCGAATGCCGATGCCGATGCCGATGCCGATGCCGGGCCGAGCTCCGTTCAGCTCATCAAGCCAACTTCCATTTGGACTGATAATCTCCTGCAGATACAATGACTTACTAAGCCTGAGATGTCTGACCGGCTATTCGCACCGCAGGACACACTTTCTCAACAGCTACTCATGCTGCCACTGATGAAAGTGACCAAGAAGCGTCAGCTGAGCCTGTCTGCAGCCGAAACGCACCTAATCGTGCAATGCTGCACTATCTCGCGCCATGCCCAGCGGTGGTGGCGGCCTCAGTCCACGAGGCTGAACGTTGAGCTGATGTACTAGAAAGCGGCGTGCGATAGGGCTGTTCAAAGAGGACGTTCTGGTGTACCTTGTTTGAGGCCGCTCGCCTCGAGCGAACATGTCGGAAGTATCAGCCGACGTGAAGTCAGCGAATTGAGATCGATTTTCTCGTCAATGCCTGAGCGCCACTCATTCATCAGCTGTATCAGTCTGCAGTCCCTTGTCAGGCTGTGGTAACATAACAAACCCATCCTCCCTCCCCGTCCAAATTCTCATCCAACACTTCCACTCCTCCAACCTCTCCGCCATATCACACCACGGACACCCACCCGGGCAACTCACCATTCACGTATACCAAGTCGGCTCCGGGATCTCTCCCAACAACTGATATCTTCCGACCTCTCGCTTCTTGTAAGCAACAGGATCATGGAGGGAGTGGGTACGGATATCACGCCAGTAGCGATCGAAACCGTACTTCTTCCCTGTTGCACGAGCGCCGAGCATTTCGAAGATTCCGGATGTTACGTCGAGACCGGTGTCGGTGGTGACGACTTTGACGTGCGCGACGTTCGCGGCGAGCTCACCGCGGCGTTGGGCGGTGATGCCTGCGCGGCCCTTGACGGAGTGGCCGTTCCTTGTAGCTCCATTGGTGTAGCCATTCGCCTCTGGCTGCTGGAAAGTAGAGACAGTGGAGATGGTGTAAGGCGGGTTAGGGCCGCTGCCATTGCTATCGTGTCCATTCGCAAGGTAAGCCGGGTTGACCTTTGCCTTGTATGAAGACACATCTGGGTCTACTAGAGAGCCGTACTGGCCTGCCTCTCGGTAGAGGTTGGCAACCTCTGCACCAACTCTGTCGGCCAAAGCGTCTGCTGCAGCAAGATGGGCACGGTACTCGCCATAGCGCTCTAGGATGTACCACTCCTCGGTAGCCTTGTCCTTGTTGTCGCCTCCGTACGGCCATGCGCGTGTACCCTTGAGCGTGTATTGAGTGGCTGCGGCCAGTGCTCCTTCGGCGATGCCCAAATAAAAGTTGCTGAAGACCAGCTGGATCGTAGGCAGGAGCAGGCTCGCGAAAGGGATTCCGAGAACTTCTGGAATAGGACGCTTGGTGTTTGAGTCCCAGCCTAGTGCGTCTGACCATGGCACGCGGACCTTATCGATCTTGACACTGCCAGACTCTGTAAGACGAAGACCGACATTGTCCCAGTTGTGCGAGAACTGAATGCCTGGCTGATCGGTCTTGACGAGCGTGAAAATGTGGTCTTCGGTACCTTCCAGCACACCCTCAAGGACCGTCAGATCCGAGACAACACCTCCAGTATTGAAGTTCTTGAACCCGTCAAACACGAGCTCGTCGCCCTCAGAGCTGATCTTCAGATCATTGTCACGAGGGTTCACGGCACCTCCAACGAAGAAGTTGTTGCGGATGATGACTTCTTGAATGCTGTCCTGCTGCTCGTCTGTGCCCACCACATTGGCAGTCGTCGACCAGAGCAAGTGATAGCCCAGCAGCATACCAAGCGAGCCGTCTGTTTTCGCAACTTCGCGAATGACCTTGTATCCAGTCTCCCAGCTCTGCTCACCGCCGCCATACTTTTTCGGCCCAAGGACCTTCAGCAGGCCGGCCGATTTCAATAGCGAGACTTCTGCCTTTGGAGACTTGTTCTCGATATCACGCTGAGCCGCATCTTCGCCAAGAATCTCTGCCACATCTCTTGCGCGCTGAATCCATTCTTCTTGATTATGAGGCAGGCCGGCTCGCTCGAATCTCTGGTGATGCGCGTTGTAAACGCTTGGGTCGGTGTAGACTCGTCCTGGCTTCGACATCTTGCGTTTGATTTTGGGATTACTATGGGAATTGAAATTGAGATCAAAGGAGATGGGCGGGCCGATACCTTATAGCTGCAGCTTTGTTCAGAATGCACGGCTCTTTCGTGATTTACTTAGCGCTCTAGGCTTGTAAATACCGGGTTCGTCTCAGTGCAGATCGCCAATGGTATGAACGTTGGATTGAGCACGCCATCAAGCTTCTCCATCGCGCTCCACGCAGGTATAAAGCTAATCATCAGATTGGAGTTGTCGAGTGGAAA
The DNA here is from genome assembly GCA_031771865.1 of Nothophaeocryptopus gaeumannii. Classification (NCBI taxonomy): domain Eukaryota; kingdom Fungi; phylum Ascomycota; class Dothideomycetes; order Mycosphaerellales; family Mycosphaerellaceae; genus Nothophaeocryptopus; species Nothophaeocryptopus gaeumannii. The sequence goes on from JASISA010000003.1 coordinate 468,938, forward strand.
GCGACGAGCCGAAAAAAGGTGTTCGCATATAGACACACCCGAAACACTTCAGAAACGCCGCATTTACCAGACCCAGTGGTGTGAGGCGCGTTCCTGAGCCGAAGCTGTGGGTGAAGTGGGCTGGGACAGCTTCGAAAGCTATACGGAAGAAGTTACTGCGACCTCGGCGAATGCGCCGTTTGGGTCAAATTGCAGTATGCAACTATTTGCGTGCTTCTCTCGACACCAGGTGTCATTTTACATGGTGGGAGTGGCCCCCAAGACACCTGCGTGGGTACCACATGTCATGTAGCAAGTCTGCTGTTGGTGTCCTCTGAAGGCTGGATCTGTATGTTCTGGCCCGAATCCTGATTCCGCGCTTGCTGAAGGATTTGATGCGACACAATGCGCCTTGACTGACCCAGATGCTCTGCTATGCTGTGAGGTATGATAATCTGAGTCCAGCTCATGACCTTCCCCATCTGCGGTTGACGCTTGCTCCTGTGTCATACTGATTGCCTCCTCCGTTCCAAGGCGCATTTGCACTCATCTGCGGCTGGTCATATGGGTTTGCAGCACCAACAGAACTCGCTGCAGGGCTTGGTTGAGGACTGAGTCCGGTCTTTCCGCCCCATAATCGCGCCTTCAATCTTTCTTGCGCACTGCCGGCAGTGAGACCGCCGCTGCTAGAAGGCGGACTAGGATCAGTCGCGAGACCACTGCCTGGCCGCTGTGAAGCCAGACCCTGGTAGCTGCCTGCTCTCTGTGAAGGCAGAGGCCGTGCCTGCGGTGGTGCCAGGGAGGCACTAGGTGTAGGTTGATTGCTCACAGGTCTGCGGACACCGCGAAGGCTCTGTGGCTGCATAGGAGCCGGACTTGCGGGCTGATCCCACAAATCACTCAGACTGTTCCGCTGCATTCCTTGGTTCTGTACTGGACCGTAGTGGCTCTTTCCTCCTGCGCTGGTAAGGTAGCCGCCTTGCTGCGCATACGGCTGAGGAGTGATAGCACGCTTGTCGTTCGGGTCTGGTGGCAGCCATGGCGGGAATGGCCGTCCTTTCTCGGTGTAGTATGCGCGTAGAGTACGGCAGATGTGTGTGTCGTCTTCGGTATCGCCGTCGTCTTCACTGGATAAGAGATTCCGCCGCAGCGAATTGTATCGAGAGGTTGTGTGCGTGAGCAAATTGCTCAGATAGGAAGACATGGTGGGCGGTCAATCGGGGGTCTGAGCGGTGTGGGAGGTGCTGTGGTGGTGGTGGTAGTGGTGCTGCGCTGCACAGGCTTCTATGGTCGCGTGAATGAAAGCGACGCATGGCTGTGGCTGACGCTTTCTCCGCCCGCCAGTGGCTGTGGTGTGTCCATTGTGGCACAGCTGCTGCGTGGCTCACCGGCCATTCCTTGATGTCTTTCTTTTCCCATCAGCTCTTGCCAGACAGCTGAGCGTGCAGATAGCAGTGTAGAGTGTTTGCCAAGTACTGAGAAGGTGCGAATGAGAATCTGGAACATACGCATTGAGAATTGATTTTGTAGCTACGGTTCCTTACTCGATGCCCATGAGGGATACTATGCCTGGCAGCAGCGAACATCTTGCGAAAAGGCTATTCTGTCTTTCCAAAGGTGTAGACTCGGTTGAGGAAAGTAGGGTCAGGAGCAGATAAACAAGGCCTTTGTATACTGATGCACATAGTAGCTTGCGGACCGAGCGACCACCATTGCGCCAGCTCTTGTCATGCGTGGTCTTTTGTGCGTTTCTCGCTCTTTTGTGGCAGGCAAGCTCTCAGCTATGGTCGGGATCCAGCAGCAGTCGTCCAAACGAGATCAGTCAGTGGCAACCTACGGCAGGCTTGCGAATTCCTTAGGTCCATGCTCTTCCACTGCAAAGCTACCTTGACATGCTTCTTGGTGTAGGGCCCCGAGACTTTGCATTACGGCTGGATCTTGGCCCTCGATAGGGCTTTTAGGAGACCGCCACGAGAAAGTAAGCTCTCTTGTCGCCGCGATGATTCCGTCAAGACTTCGTAGGAGCTTCTTGCTGGTCAAGCGTAGGGTGGTTTCGGAAAGTCTGTCAGAGGCAGTGCAGCTTACCTGTGCAATTCTTGTTTGTCAATGAAGATGGAGCTCACTGCGAGACCAGTCCGAGTATTGCGTGCAGACGGCTAGACCATTGTCAAGCAAGTTCTCGAGACGTCACTTGGTGATCATGTCTATGGGTCCGATGACCCTCCTCGAGGCGGCTATCGGTCGGATCTGGCCTGCCACGTGTACCTGACATCAACTTCGTTCTTGCATTTTCATCACCGGTAGCTGCTTGAATCCGCTTCCGGGGCAAAATGTGTGTTGTTTGAGCTCATGGTCGTATCATCGTATCTTCTTAAGCCGCGACTCGCCGGCTGTTGCGGACCAAATCGATTTCAACGCCCGTTCTCAATGGATGTTTTGCGGATTCTGGGCTTCCAGCTCCACTGGATCTCAAAGCTTGGCTCGTTGCCCGTGATGCTTAGCCACGGTAATCTGGCGCCGAAGAAGGTCGGATGCGTTACCGTGTGCACTTGTAGGACCTTGCCGTCGCGGCCGCTCGCCCCGTAGTGCGCTTCATCACGTTGACGTATCCCGAAATCGTAACAGGACCCGGCTGGCTCAGAGCACGCCGAAAGCGGTCGTCTTTTCCGCCGGACTTGTACCGTGCTGCTACTGCGGGGCATGATGCACCTCACGCCTTGAGCAGAGTGGGAGTTGTTCTTTTGATTGTGGTGATCGTGGAAGTCAGCAAAACGCCTGCCGCAAGCGAATAGTTTCTTGACAAATATGCGGAGGATCTCGATATTAAAACAACGGCCAAGCATCGCCAGGTGGTGTTTTGACTTCCCGTTGCGCCGAGAGCTGTGAGAGTCGGTTCCTGAAGTACTTGCGTCTCTGCGCTCGCTTCCAGGCCCACTCTGGAGACATTGCGAAGGGAAGGCGTGGAAGGCTAGCATGTAGCCGCGGAAGCTTTCTCCATGTTTGAAAGCTGCGTTCCGTGCACCCTGATGTTGGCGCCGTGACGATCTGCCGGTTGTCTGGCGTCTTCCACAGCTTCCGCAATACATCCAGCATGGTTCTCGACCCTCCGCATTGGATGCTGTCAGGCTTGCATGGCTGCTGGGATATCACAACGATTGCTCAGCAGCAGTTCGGCAGTAGTCCCCTACTTCTGCTGATCATGCCCTGCCCGCTCTGTTCCGCTTGGGTAAGAATTCCGTAACATGAAGGCGAGAGGGCAACAGCAAGGCCCTGGTTACCACCGCTCCGCCATCGCCTTGACCCGGTGTGTGTACCAGGCTGTAGAAGTAGAAGTGGGGTCAGCACGCAGAAGGTCGCGCATGTAGCGCTCGTGCCTGCCTTGGACTGACTCTCAGTGGATACTGGCAGGGAATCTGTTGGCATGCGCGTGCGACTTCGAGCTTTCTGCCCTGGTCAGGCTCCACAGAGATGTCGATGTCTTAGCGATGGGCGGTGGCAGGTATATAAGAGCGGAGACGCTGCATTGTCGAGAGAGTGTTTCTACCATCTTGTGATCTTGAACATTCATCCAGCCTTGGACCTGATATCCGCCTGCTGCAAATACCACGCGCCAAGCTCGAAGAAAGGTAAGTCTCCCCGCATTTTGACTGCAGTTGATCGCACTTTCCTTGCCTAGCCTCCCTTGAAGGCTGGTCGGCTCGAGGGAGGAAGGAAGCATGGACTCTGGAGCTACCGCTAACGCGCATTGATGATGCAGCTCGCCCTCCGCTTCGATCCCGCTTTCCATCAGACAGCTACAAAGCTACCTTTATAACCGACCTGCACACGCACAGCCGTGGCTGTTGTACCCTTTTCCAAGACTTCATTGAACAGTCGTCACAATGGTATTTGCTCGTTCTGCTCTCCGCTCCGCCCGCCCCGCCGCCGCCTCGCTGCTTTCGCAGCGGGCAACCACCTCTTTCTCCCAGCGCGGAGCTTCGCTCGCTCAGAAGTCAGCTTTGGGAGGTGTCAGAACGCTGACCGCGACTTCACGACAACAGGGCAAGGTTCTCCTCGTCTTGTACGATGTAAGTGATATATTCAGACAGCTCAATGTAAGCACTTGGCTAACAGAAACACCAGGGCCATGGGCACGCTAAGCAAGAGCCAAAGCTGCTCGGTACCACTGAGAACGAGCTCGGTCTGAGATCATGGATTGAGTCTCAGGGCCACACTCTTGTCACCACTTCCGACAAGGAGGGCGAGAATAGCAAGTTCGACCAGGAACTCGTTGACGCCGAGGTCATCATCACAACTCCGTGAGACAGCTCCCAGCCCAAAGCTCTTGGAGACATTGGATCGGCACAGTTGCTGATAAGCAAAATAGCTTCCACCCAGGTTACCTCACCGCTGAGCGCCTTGCCAAGGCCAAGAACCTGAAGATCGCCGTCACCGCCGGTATTGGATCCGACCACGTCGACCTGAACGCAGCCAACAAAACCAATGGCGGTATCACCGTTGCCGAGGTCACTGGCTCCAACGTCGTCTCTGTCGCTGAGCACGTCGTCATGACCATGCTCGTCCTCGTCCGCAACTTCGTCCCAGCTCACGAGCAAATCGCCCGCGGTGACTGGAACGTCGCCGAGGTGGCCAAGAACGAGTACGATCTTGAAGGCAAGACCGTGGGTACCGTTGCCGTTGGACGTATTGGTGAGCGTGTGCTCCGCCGCCTGAAGCCATTCGACTGCAAGGAGCTCCTCTACTACGACTACCAGCCACTTGCCCCCGAGGTGGAGAAGGAGATTGGTTGCCGAAGAGTTGAGAAGCTCGAAGACATGCTCGCCCAGTGTGACATTGTCACCATCAACTGCCCACTCCACGAGAAGACCCGCGGTCTGTTCAACAAGGAGCTCATCAGCAAGATGAAGAAGGGCTCATGGCTCGTCAACACTGCCCGTGGTGCCATCGTCGTCAAGGAGGATGTCGCCGATGCCCTCAAGTCTGGCCAGCTCCGTGGTTACGGTGGTGATGTCTGGTTCCCACAGCCAGCACCAAAGGACCACCCACTCCGCTACGCTTCTTACACCACCTGGGGCGGTGGAAATGCCATGGTCCCTCACATGTCTGGTACCTCCCTCGATGCCCAGCAGCGTTACGCCGCTGGTGTCAAGAACATCTTGGACGAATACTTCAGTGGACGCGGCAACTACAGGCCTGAGGATTTGATTGTGCACCAGGGTGACTACGCCACCAAGGCGTACGGTCAGCGCAAGTAGAGAATGGATCCCAAGGAGGGTATGAACTGTGAGAATTAGCATGAGAGCGATGGTGATGTTGTCCACACTTTCTTCTGTGTAACGATTTTAAGAGCGATCAAAGATACCTTTTTGTGAAGCAAAAGCTTTTAGGCGCAGCGTTAGAACTCAGCCTTCCAACTGTGCGTCTTTGGTTTTGAACACCTCCCGCACGTGACCGGTAAGCTGATTGTAACAGTAGTGCAGGAACGTCTTTGTGCAAGGGTTGTGTCGAGATTCCCTTGTGGCTGGAGACTCCACTCTGGCCGCCACGTGGGAATGGCATCCTCGCTCGCACATCGCCTGTCCCGCTCTTGATCGACGTGTTGACGGAAAAAGCCTACTGAGACCAGGAACGACACCGAGGAACCAGTCTGCCCGGATGAGTGATCGTAGGAGTGATAGTTGAAGTCGGAGCTCACAGGTATGAGGCGTCTCCGATCCGATGCAACATACATCTTGGCACCAGGCATCTCTATTCTGTTGCATGCCTCTTGATCAATGCGAGCGTGATTTCGCATCCATCTTTGTGCCTTGTGAACTCAGCCATGTTGGTGGTATTGAATATTCGATGTTGTTCGATGATGTGTCCTTGGCATGGTGACACGGATTCAGCTGTTCGGTAGACTTAACAGATGTGTAGCATAACATCATTGAGGCTCAAACTCGCAGCTTGTATCGGTCTTCTTTTCTGGCAAGGCTACGTGTTCGTTTCGGTGGTTCCATTCCGTTTTCGGTCACGTATTCGTTAAGGGTAGCCGGTCTTGGCAGTCGCTTTTGGCTTTGATAGGGAACAGGTCTTGGAGTTCAAGCTTGCTGCGTGAGATTATTCTGAGTCATTGCCAATGGCCAGGATTACTGCACACCCTCACTCATGCTTTTCGGAGGATTCTGAGATACCTTGTTCTGATCCGATGTAGGATAAGCAGCTTGAGTGGTGACTGAGCAGCATATACGGGCGGCTTGGTAGGCGAACTCTCGTGCTACGGGCAACCAGCAGACTGCAAATAGTCAGCTTTCTTTGCGAAGGATCTCGATGTCTGTGCAGGGCATCAGTCTGCGAGATAGTCGAACGCTTCTGCCACGATTCACCTTCCTGTTGTAGACAGAGGTCAGTAGTCAGTCTTCTGCAGAGCCGAATCCTTCAGCGAATCCCTCGAGGCTCCACAAGCTCCACAAGACTCGGTGCACTTTCATGAAAGAGCGTATGAGATGGACGTCTGGCGCGAAACGGCCCGTATGTCTGTCGCATGCACGTGGGATCCAGACTGCGACTCATCGATGGCTCACACGATGACATGAAGCAGCCACATGGGCATGGGACTGGAGCAGACAAGCACTGCGGCCGAGCTAACGGTCACACCGTGCACCCAAACAAACGAACGGACATGGTCGTCGTAGGGCTGCAGGAAGGCAGCGGCATACATGGCACTCTGAACCTTGAGTCGCATCATTGACGTCAAGGGTGTGCACCATCAGGATTCTTCACCGCGACAGTGCCGCCCTGTACTCGTCGAGATGGGGGCCGTTTGGAGAGCAGAAAGGCGGAAGCAGGGGAGGGCAGAGGCTTAGACATTGCAGGATTCAAGCTTCCGCGCGCCATCCCTAAAAGAGGCATTTAGTGAGCGAGAGCCCGCTGATTTATTAAGGAATCTTTCTATCTTTGGCTCAGCTCCGACTCCACCTTTCCACCTCTGCGGCTAGAACCATCTTACCCTTTCTTCCCAAGACCTCGAATGCTGCAGCCCATTCGCGGGCTTAGTTCTAGTGTCGACGAGGGCAGTCGATGCGCTCATGGCTGAGAGAGAGTCACTGCTGGCGTGCTCCGAACGCCAATGCGCAAGGTGGCAGAGAACATGGCACTTTCCGCTGCAGGTACGATAATAGGATGGTCGTACTGCTGAGCGCGGGATGCACCTCTCGCCGGCTGTCTTCTCTCTGCTGCATGGCACTGCACTGCCTATGAGCCGCATCTTGCGATCCTTCGTAAGATAGTAGACTGTCCTCTGCACGGGAGGAAGAAGGTATATAGCAGACTCCTCTCCGCTGACAGTTTCATGATTCATCCTCATCAGCAACCACAACCTTCCAACAACACCAAGCAACAAGATTTCATTTGTATCTTCACGCGTTTCCTTCTTCGGTACAATCGCTCATCAGCAACTACTACGATCAGCAATCGACATCAACAACATCAACAGAATTCTCAGTACGCCTGACATTTTCACTGTCTCCTACTGTCACTTCTTGACATCCAACATCATTTTCTTAAACACCAACTCTCTTATTTCCTTCGATCTATCTTTCAAAATGGGCCGTGGTGGATACAACTAAGCGTCTCCCTTTCCGTATTCTCAGAGGTCTTATCCCCCATACTTTACGGGACCAATTACCACCAAGCAAGAAGACATCGACAGCAGTCACAACGAAGTTAGCAACATTATTACTGTCAACATTACTATCATCCGCATCTATACAATAGCATCAATCATGGCTTCAGGCATGATTGCACTTAAGAGCGACGACGGCAGAGGGTGAGCATTACTACATCATCATAACGTTGGAACACGAGCTAACACATGATTTAGCGGCTACAACTAGATGTCTCCTCATTCGTCCAATTCCGGCAATGGACAACATGACCTCCTTCTCATACCAACGAGGCTGGCCTCTGCGGACATCTTCCGGATACATCTTATAATCTGCTCGCATTTTTCTCTTTTTAGCCTTCCTTCTGGACAAGGTACATCTTTACTGGGACATCTTTAACTCCACGAATTTTTGTCGCAACGACTGCAACTCTTCTCAGCATCTGGTAGCGTTCAAGCGGCGGCAGTATCAGCCACACAAAGCATCAATGATAGCGTTTCAGCGAGCAGCATCAGCATTCTTGGGAGTCTGGAAATTTTCGACTTAGCGGCATTCATGGAGTTGGTCTTTTGACTTGGTGACAGGTCAGCGGCATTTGCAGGGCGTTTGGGATCAGCATGTTTGGGCGTAAGGGCAAGGCATTCCATGATAGAGTCTATTTGGCGGTGGGAGTGCGCAAGCACTGAATGAGCGGATGGCGAGGAAAGAAAGAACATTTCCGAGCGGATCTCGAACGACTTCATATACCACAACATCGCAGCTATTGCAACAGAATCTACAGAGAGCATACACCTCCATAGCAGGTTAATTTGGAGAGGCATTATCTGCAAGATACCTTTACATTGCTCACTTTCCTACACAAAATTTCTCAAAAACCACACCAAGAACCTCCTCGACATCACCGCCTTCTCCCCGACCGGTGATTTTCGCAAGACATTCTGCTGCAGAGCGTAAATGCTCTGCGGCGACAACTATATCTGCTTCGTGTTCTCCGTCTTCACTGGTGCTAGAACTCTGCGCTTCCACCAGAAAAGCATCTAAACTCCCAATACACTTCTCCAACAAAACCCGATGTCGTTCACTCGCCCCAAGAGACTCCTGCCATATAGAAGTATCGGGTTCCCCCAGTCCCACAGTACCTGTGTCTGTATCGTGTGGGGTCACAGCTGCAGTCAGCAATCCGAATTGCCGAATCAGGCCTTCCAGAAAGGATTGGATACCACTCGGGTCATCTCTTGATCCGAATGCGGATGGTGCATCGTCGTCGTCAGCACGTTGCACCACGTGGCGGCCATCGGGTCCCGAGGCTGTGGAACCGGGAGCTGGTGGATCGATACAGGAGAGGAGATGGATGGAATCTTTGGATAATCCTGGAAAGTTTTGTAGACATTGTGTGACTGCGTCTTCGAGGATTGTGGGTGACGGGACTGCCAGGTCGGCTTTGTTGATTACGATTGTGATATTGTTTCTGGAGGTGTGCAGGTTTTGAGCGACGGTGCAGACTTCTGGGTCGAAGTTGAGTGCAAGTTCTCCAGTTGCGGCGTCTGTCTCGAAGCTGAGGACCACAATGACAAGGTCACTTTCGGCCGCTCTCTCTTTGGCTCGTCGCATACCCTCTTGTTCGATGCGACCAATCACTTCTGGCGACTGAGTGTCAATGCCTCCCGAGTCCTTCACGAGATCCTTTCGGAGAGCCTGCCTCAACCCAGCCGTATCCCCAAATCGACAATAATACCCGCCAAGATCCAACCCGATCTCAACGACATCTCGTGTCGTCCCAGCTTCATTACTGACAATCGCGGCTTCCCTCCCGACAATGCGATTAAGCAGTGAGCTCTTACCCGCGTTTGGTGCGCCCAGCAGAGAAACGCTAATCCCATGTCTCAGCAGCTCTCCCCTCATGGCGTTCTGGCTGTGAGCTGCTAGAGCTCTACTCAAGACAATGACTTGTCCTGCAACAGAAGTCATCAACTCATTCGGACTTTCGTCGAAATGTTGGTCTTCACTGAAATCTATCAATGCTTCCAGTTCTCCCCTGGCGTAGAGGAGCATTTGCCTCCATTTCTCGTATCGCTTCGCGAGCTTTCCGTCTGTACCACGAACAGATAGGCGACGTTGCTGTTCCGTATCTGCGGCTAGCGTATCGCCCAGAGCTTCGACTTGTGTGAGGTCCAGTCGGTTATTCATGAATGCCCGCCGAGTGAATTCGCCTGGCTCTGCGTATCGAATCCATCGCACCTGCCCTTCCACGCTGCATCTCGATATCGCACCTAGCACAGCTTTGACGATCGCCGGCCCACCATGGACGTGCAACTCCAGAACATCTTCTCCAGTGGCTGTCGCGGGCCCTGGAAAGTAGAGTAGTAGTGCGCTTGAGTCAAGTGTGGTCTCTTGAGCGGGAGGGTTTCCAGGTTCATACAACGTCCGGACTGTTGCGACTCGTGGCTTGGGTTGTTTCTTGCCGGGACAAAGGGATGTGTATATTTCTAGACATGCTGAGCCTGAAATCCGGATGATGGCTATCGCTGCTCGACCTGGCGCTGAGGAGAGGGCGTAAATGGTTGGATCTTGGTAGTACCGTCTTTGTGCTGAGGCCGAGAAGTTTCGATGATGGTACAGTGATGCTGTTGATGGTATACATCCGGTTCTCCTGATGGTATCATCGGCGCGTGAAACTCGAATCGCGCCCGAGCCCATCCATCTCGTCACCCACGATCCTGATCCAGATCCAGAAGCCCATCTCGCCGTACCCGCGCCCTTCCCCACTCGCAGAACAACTCTCATGAACTCCACGCAAAGGTCAGTGTAACAAGTGGGATTGTAGTCCGATGCATGGCGCTGACCATCAGATCTCTCTCCTTCCTTCGACGGAACCTTGCGCAAAAACAATGCCCGCTAAATGCAAAGAAGGTTCCGTAGGGCTGCAAGGATAGCCACGCGGGAGTGGGGATGCAGATCCTAGAATACCCTTACACAGCCCTGTGGCTTTCAGAGGCCGCCAGTAAGGCCTGCTTCTCTTCCGTTCTCTCACCGTACTCGGCCGGTATGATGATGCATCGTTGCGTGATATCGCGTGGCAGCCACTGAGAGGTTGGAGTAGATGTAGGCGGACGAAGAAAGCCATTTATATAGACCCGCCGCGTGGTAATCACGCAGAAGACGGCGGTAGAGTCGATTTCCGAACAACTTCAGGTCAATGGTCTCAACATTTCACGATTGAGAACTATTCTGGGATGTTACGTAGGGCAAGTCTTGTCCGGGGTCGAACAGGAGAATGAGCGCCATGTAGTCATGTTGAGCGTGTCAATTTTGACATTTGATATTTCGCATAGATCTCTAATTCACCTTCCCACATGTTCTCGAGGCACGGAACCTCGAGGGCTCTCAAAACTTCGCATACTTTTCTTTCAACCAAGCTTCTCAAACTCTGTCTGTTGGAAATGCGAGAAATGCTCGCTCTTGTGACGGACTGCATGCTCTAGCTAACCCCAAGTTCAAGAAATCGCGTAATCCTAAGGTCTACTTACCTGAAACGGACTAGCTGATGAAGTCAGGAAGACGGGATAGAGAAAGAGGTGATTGTCAAAAGCAGATTGGCTGTCAAACGAGCAGTATTATCCTCATACTTCTCAATCGTAACAGTACATCCGCGCATGCCGTTGGCCATAATTATCAAGAACCACTCATTACCCAGTTCCTCCGTCAAGCAAAGCAATCCAGCACGCATCTGCAGCTGCAAGGTTCACGCGCATGCTCCTCTCATCGTACAAACCAAGACCGCTTGAGCTTGACTCCCTTCGCCGTGGGCAGTCACCAAGCGTACGTCTCTTGTTCATCCTCCGCGCCCTCCTGCCAATCCTCATCGCCACTTGCCTCGCTGTCAAGGAAGTCTCCCTCAGTCCACTGGTCCTCACGTGGGCGCTGATTGTCAATACGGATGTCGACGACATCGCAAAGCCCTTGAATACACTTCTCTGGCTGCTTTCGCCAGTCATCAGACTCGCTGTCGTCGTCCTCTGAGTCAGACTCTGACTCTGGACTGGGCGTGACAGATTTCGATGCACGAGTCTGCTGGGTTTCCTGCACACGCTTGCTGCGTCGCGGCTGGATCGTGGAGGTGGTCGTGGGTAAGTCTGACTCCGAATAATAATCAGTGTCTCCCGTCGACTTGTGTGGCGAGATTTGGACATGCGACAAGGTCCTACTGTAAAGCATATCGTTGTCCACATCATCTTGCGCCAAAGGGTCAACGCTGCTGCGAGGATTGTCCTTTCGATTGATCGCCTCCTTCCACATCTTGAATTGCTTGATCGAGCCTGTGTACTTGCTTGGCTCATTGATCTTACGCAGGTACACACGTCGGAGTCGCTCAATCCACTGATCACGAAACCCAACCCTATCCCGCCAAGGGATGTTGATGTGGGCGTGGATAAGGAGTGTCCGCAATGCTGGGAGCTCTCCCGCGCTGTCGATAAGAGACCGGAACAGGTTTTGCGCTGCTTCTGGTGACCACTTCTGAGCATGTATGATCTCAAGATGCCGAAGAGAGGAGGGCCAGGCAGGCACAACATCCTCTGGCAGTAGCTCGTCGTAAAGCGCCTCGGCATCGTTGACGTTGAACTTCTCACTGTAGTAGTGCAGATCAACTTTGAGCACCTCCAGACGCGGGCATGTCTCCTTGAGGGTTTGCGTAAAGCTCAGGTTGAGAGCAGCATTGTGATTGAGGACAAGCTCCTTGAGTTGCGAGCTCGAGGTCGCAAAGAACTCCCGCATCATGTCGCTGGTGATTTCGAGACAATTGCTCAACTCCAGGCGTTGGAGGTTGGTCGGCAAGCAAAGGAGAAATTTCTCCATAATGGTATCGCATGAAACGAATGAGAGGTCACTGAGCCGGGGCAGCTTTGCAATCGAAGTGGCGAGGCCTGGAGGTGGTGGCACGCCATTCGCCCCATCTGACTCTGACATAGTCGGCTCCAGGCTGTCATCAACATTGAACCCAGTCACCACAAGACGCTCGAGGTAAGCGAACACGTCGCTCTGATGCACATCCGACAGCATCCTGTAAAGATCCAGTGTATTGGTCTTTGGGATCATGTCTCGAGACCATCGCCAGCTCTTCAACTTGATATTCCGCTGCTCCATAGCTTGCACGAGCTCGGTCGGAGAAAAGGCCCATCGCTGGATCTTCAGTGGCCGGAATGGAGGCAGGTATCTTGGGTGCAGAATTTCCATATGCTGAAGCTGAGGGAGTTCGGCGACCAAGGCGCTCAGGTCGAAGCTAGGCTTATTTGACGCAACATATGCCAGAGTCCGCACATCGATGAATAGACTGCGCACCTTGACATTGTAGTCCATAAAGCGATCGCTCTTTGGCATTCGCAAGAGGTCGAGGAAGTAGTGCAGGTGTAGGCTGCTGTGTATAGCGGGCGACTGATAGTAAGCCTCGATTGCAGGCTCTGCGAGAGCGCGACATGTTCGCGCAGCTTTCAACAGCCATGATACGTTTGCCTGCGACAGGCTTGTGAAGTCGTGAATGGGGTCGGAGGCGTATATGAATATCTGCTTGAGGATCTCGTGCGGTAACTGAGCCCACTTAGGTACACGATTGTCGCTTGGACCTTCAAACTCCTCCTTCTGGGATTCTGATCGAGGTTTGCGCTTCTTGCCAATCTTGAGCGTCCTCTTCAATGTTGTCTGCTTGGTCTTTGCAGCCTTGCTGCGAGTCCGAGGTTTACGTCTAATGCTCGTCTTTGTCCTCTTTGGCGCAGGCTGATCGTCCTCTATTTCGAGCTCGGGCTCGAGATCTCTCGCACGTGTGCGCCGCTGTGGAACGAACTCCTCGCTGCCCGCCTCGAAGTCGTCGTCGGTATCGGGCTCGACGTAGATGGAGCGCTTGCGGACAGCCGCCTGCCGAGTGGAGCGGCGCTTTGAGAGTGCCATGGCGGGGGGAAGCAGGGCGTGCGATCGCGGACTCGAAGGTGTGGTATGGAGTTGACGATGCGACAGTTCAAGTGTATGCGCAGGCAACCGTGGAGTCGAGGTCGGAATGTGTATGTGTGCTGCACGGAAGCGGCCTCTCCAGCGAGCGCAGGGACAGGGACAGGGACAAGGATTGTGACGCAGAGATGCGCCCTGCAGGGATCATCGGCTAGCGCAAAGCACAATGCGGGACTAGTGCGCCGGCACGTGCACACCTTCTAGGATCTAATCTCTCACAGTCTTCACCACGACATGCACATCCAACATGCAGCCCAACATTAACTCAACGTCAGCCTATTGAAGGGCACTCAAAAGGCACCGAACACGACTCCGTGTCTCCCGGCCCGCGCCATCGCATGTTGTTTCCGGCACCTCTGTCTGCTTACTCTGCTCCCATGTTTCGGAAGACGCGTTGAGGACGCGTCGTGGCGGACCCGAATACGGACCAGCATTTTTGACGCACTCTGTCGACGCAAGCTGGAAGAGTATACGGCGTCACCATGCGCTTCAGAGCAGGTATACAGAACATTTCTACTTTCACGAAGTTCACCGCATCTCTTGCCAACCTTGGGACTATTGCCTGGGTCAGGCTGGACGATAAAGATGTCCGATTCACAGTCATCCCAGAGCAAGGCACCCAGGTATGGTCTGTCCTTCCCATCGATACCCTCTTCGAGACATACACTATCCAATCAGCCGCCGAGGGAAACACTATCAATCTGGAGGTACCACTCGCGCCCTTACAGCGAGCTTTGAAGAGTGCTCAAAATGCACTCGCCGCCAACATTAGACTTACCAAGAAGGAGAACATACCACTCCTCTCGCTTACGATCACAACACAGACAGTGAGCAGCGGCGTTCAAATTCCAACGGGACACGGTATAGCCACACAAAATGATGTCAACGGCTTCGGCAGACCAGGTGCTTTTGGCGACGAAGGCAACGTGGACTTCTTCGGCAATCACGATCGCGAGACTATGGTCACTCAAGACATACCCATTCGCGTGTTAGCTCCAGCTTCGGTTGAGGGATTACATGAGCCGAGGTGCAGAGACCCAGACGTACACATTGTTCTGCCAAACCTCCTGCAACTGAAGGGAATCAGCGATCGCTTCACCAAATTAGCCATGTCGAGCAAAGCCACCCGAAGTGGTTTCAACAGCTCTGTCTCCGGACCTAAGCTGGAGTTGAGTGCGAACATGCATGGCTGTCTGCGCCTTGCTCTCAACACCGATGCGATGCGAATCAACAGCCTATGGACTGGCCTGGAGAATCCAGAGCTTGATCCTTCGCAGGTCACGGACGGCGAGGCTGGATTAGCGAATCATCCGAGTACCAAGATGAAGCTTCTCGGTGACTCCCAAGGGATAAGCGACGAAGGCTGGGCCACAGTGCGAGTCGAGGGAAGAGACTGGGGCCGTGTGCTCAGCGTTGGGCGGCTTGGTGGAAGAGTGATTGCTTGCTTTTGCAACGATCATGCCCTTGTTCTCTATGTCTTTCTTGACAGTGATGATGGGAGCGGAAATGAGACGGTCATGACGGTAAGGCCTCGCCGTCCGACATCATAAAGCGATGCAGCTGACGTTGTCCAGTACTATATTTCATCGTACGCGACGTGAGAAGATGGCTACAAAGACGACACCAATTTACTTGGCGATTTGGCAAGGGTCCCCACTTCTTCACAACTGAAGCAGCTGGCGTGCCTAGCTGAAGGACAGGCAGCACTTGCATTGCGGAGAGGGGAGTGCATGTTGCTTTATATGGGGAAGCAACGATGACCCTGGCGATAGCATGTCTTGAACTCCAAGGTAAGGGGTATTGAAGATTATTCCGCCCAGACGCCTGCTAGCATTCTCGTCAGTGAACGAGCGACGAGCTCCCCTTGATCCAGGAGCTAAACATATGCTAAGATCCAGTAGCTTGGGCTCTGATTGTCCACATGAGAATGGCTGATGGGTGTAAGAAGTGAAAGTGGTGTACGCGATGCGCTGGCTAGCTCCGACAAGGCCCGCTTTCACAGGCGAAGCGAGGGCGTTCCATGTAGAGGAAAATGTCGCCGAGATGGATGTGATGACTGCGGTTGCGCATATACCGTACTCCTTCCTCAAACAATGCACACTGCCATTCTTATTCCAACCATTATCTCACGAGTGATTCTGTTTCCGGATGCTAAAAGTAGGTTGCGAAGACGGGTTCGCCGCATTTTAGTGCAGGAGGCGGACTTGGTCTCGCGCCAACCGCATTCGGGCGTGGAGTTTAGGGGTGAGCGCGCTGGGTTCTGTGGTTTCGAGATTCCACGCTTTGCGCACGCTCGGACTCTGCTGCTTGCACGTTAGCAGACACACCCACGGTATAGGCGACTACGGAAACGACTCACTGCGATACCTGGACTGCCGACGCACCGAGCCTAGCCGATCTACACCACCCATACCCTCAGTTTCACGCGAACGGCTCAAACATCATACCGAGTAAGTGCGGCCAGTGGCTCTTCCCCGATCTGGAGAGCGGCGGCGACGGCAGTGGCAGCGGGCAGGAAACATCACGCTCAGCAGGCCGGTGCACGTTGGATCTGCACGTGCAGACAGATGATATACAGCGAATGAGGCAGGTCGGGAGAGGGACGCGGAGGCCCACAACACTTTGAACCAGACCTGCGAGACTGGCCTCCCTCACGGGTGTTGCAGCGCAGTCGCGCGCGCCTTGAGCGCCCCGGTGGAGAGAAAGCACAGCGAAGGTAGTCTGGAGGGCGGAGACTGGGTGGCCAAACATGTTCTCCAGCGACAAAGCGGCGCGGCAGTCCAGCGGCAGCAAGTCTTTCTTCCACCGCAACAAGAAGGACAAAGGAGGCCACGATGCCCCCCTACCGCCAGTGTCTGATTCCGCAACCAACAATGGCCGACACCACGCCCACCGAAGTTCGACGTCGACGATAGAACAGGAGGACTACATGAAGGCACCAGCTGGACAAGAGGGACTGGCCATGCAGGCTGGTGTCATCACGAGCATTCCCTACGATTCCATGCGCCAGGATAGACCGCCCGTGCACGTTGACTACAATGATAGGCCCGTGTCGCGTCGAGAACCTCTGCCCCATCATCTGAACAAAGGCGGTGGGGACTTCCACCAGTACCCAACCTTTGACCCAAGTACGATGGCTCCAAGGCCTCCCACGCACGGCAGTAGTGCACGAAGCGTGCGTGCACATGATCCGGAGACGACAACATTGAATGGCTATGCTCAGTCGCGGAACTCCAGTGACCACGGCAGCATACGATCCAACTCCTCTTTCGATCGCCGACAATATCAGTACGCGAACACAAGCCAGGCATCATTTCCAGGATCTCAAGAGCAGTATATGGCGCAGCTCGGACAATCATCATCGCGTGGGAGAGAACAAAGTCAGGCATTCTTAAACGTACACAATCCCTCCGCATTCTCCAGCGCATCATCATTCTCTCCGAACGACTTCTCGCTACACCGACCCAGCGATGACAAGATTATTGAGAAGGAGTTCCTGGAGTTGATGCTGAAGCGTGGATGGAAGAGCTTACCGGAGCAAGCAAGAAGACAAATGGAAGCATACCCTATAAGCAAGAAGTGGACACTGGTCTATCAAGATAGACTGGCCGAATGGCAGGGAGAACAAAAGCGAAGACAGATGTCGCGGAACACTATGACCAGTGTGCATGGCTTCGATTTGGGCAGAATGGATGAAGAAGGGAGTCCTGAGTGGTATGTTAAGAAGATCCTGGAGAACTCCATCAACGCCAAGCAACTGCAGAGCTTGTCTGTCAGTCTGCGAACGCAGCCCATCGCCTGGGTGAAGACGTTCGTCGAAGCTCAAGGCCAGATCGCTTTGACGAACCTGCTCGGAAAGCTGAATCGCAGGCAAGGATCGGGCCCGGCTCCCGCCTCTGGATCAGTATCAGAAAAGGACCTCGATCGCGAATATGACATTGTAAAATGTTTAAAGGCCTTGATGAACAACAAATACGGGGCCGACAATGCCTTGCAACACGACAGTATCGTGATGTCCCTGGCAAGCTCCTTGACATCCCCGCGGTTGAACACACGGAAATTGGTATCGGAGCTGCTCACATTTCTTTGTCACTGGGCAGACGGTCAAGGCCATGTCAAGGTTTTGCAGTGTTTGGACCATCTCAAAGCGCAGCAGAACGAGAATGGTCGATTCGATGCCTGGATGCGAATTGTCGAGGTTACCATCGATGGCCGAGGGAAGATGGGCTCCTTGGTGGGAGCATCCGACGAAGTCCGGAGTGGAGGCATTGGCATGGAGAATTTGCTCATGGAATACGCTGTTGCGTCGTTGTTCTTGGTCAATTCCATGGTCGATGCGCCGGAGCGAGATCTTCAGCTGCGATGTCACATCCGAGCGCAATTTGTATCATGCGGCCTGAAACGCATCCTCACGAAGATGGAGGACTTCCAATACGATGTCATCGACAAGCAAATTGAAAGATATCGGACGAACGAGGCGATCGATTACGAGGACCTTTTGGATCGCGAAAACAGCTCGATGCACGAGAGTATGGAGGGCGAGGGCAAGGATCTGAATGACCCGGTGCATATCGTTGAAGCCATTCAGCAAAGAGTACAGGGCAGTAAAGAAGGAGACTACTTCCTCTCCGCGCTTCAACATCTCCTGCTTATCCGAGACAATGAAGGCGAGGACCGCCTCAAGCTTTTCCAGCTCGTGGAAAGCATGCTCTCCTACGTGGCTATGGATCGAAGGCTACCGGACATGGACCTAAAGCAGTCTCTGAACTTCTCCGTGCAGTCGCTCCTGGACAAGCTGTATACAGACTCAGAAGCGAGGCAAGCTCGGGATGCAGCCAATGAGGCGAAGCTCATTTCCGACGCAGCAATTGCGGAGCGGGATGAGATGAAGTCCCAGGTCGAGATGGGTGCTGACGGCCTTGTCGCGAAACTACAGAAGCAACTGAACGAGCAAGCAGCCGTGATTGATCTTCAATCCAGACAGGCAGAGGCCCTCAGATCTGAGTTGACCGAAATACAACGAGTCCGAGCACAAGACTTGCAAAGGCAAGAGCTTGAAACGCGAGAACTGTATCTGATGCTCAAGGATGCTCAAGATATCGCAGCTTCACACGCTAAGAAGGGTGGCAAGAATGGAGAAACCGAGGACCCAACAGCGATGGCAGGCATTCTCGATCGCGAGAGGCTTATGGATCGTCTTGAGATGCAGCTCGAACGGGCGAAGACTCAAGCGAAGCTTGAAGGCAAGGTCTGGCAACAGTTCAATCCCAGTGACAAGCTTCGTGAATTGCGTGAAAAAATGGAAGGCGCAGGAATGGAGTCAGACAGCATGGAAGCGCAAATGCAATATCTCGGCTCTGCGCCAAGGACGAAGAGCGGCATTGCTCGCAAGCCCGTACGGAAAGCAGAGCATCCATCTGAGGCCGACATCGATGAGGACATGGGCGATGATGATGAAGCAGTATTTGAGAAGCCGAGGCTGGTTGAGTACAAGCGGCCAAAGATCCCGATGAATGTCGCCCAGGCGCAGAGCAACATGCTTGCTGAGCTTCAGAGCAAGGCAGCACGCGTGGACGGCAGCGACGACGAGGGAGATGGTGTTACGACAGGACCAAGCCACCCAAGTCTAGAGAGCGAAAGTCCTAAAACGCCAACCAGCACAGACGCAGCAGCCGAGCCCAAAGACACATTCGATGGACCTGATGCGCCTCCGCCACCTCCAATGCCCGAAGCTGGTTTTGATGGCGCACCTCCCCCACCGCCACCGCCTATGCCAGGATTCTCGAACAATGCACCTCCACCCCCACCTATGCCTGGATTTGGCAGTGGTGCTCCTCCGCCTCCACCTCCCCCAATGCCCGGGTTCAATGGCGCAGCACCACCGCCGCCTCCCCCTCCACCTGGAATGGGCGGTCCTCCTCCACCTCCGCTACCGCCCGGCGCGCCACCTCTTCCTGGAAAGCTCAATGGCGGCTTCTTGCCTAGGCAAATGGATACTGCGTCGAATGGAGGCATCGGAGCAGTTGCGCCTCGGCCCAAGAAGAAGCTCAAGGCTCTGCATTGGGAGAAAGTCGATACGCCTGAGGTCACCATGTGGGCAGCTCACACTCCAACCTTCGAGCAAAAGGAAGAGAAGTATCAGGAGCTGTCCAAGAAGGGCATCCTGGATGAGATCGAAAAGCTGTTCATGGCGAAGGAGATCAAGCAGATTGGCAAGACTGGCGGGAAGGTCAAGAGCGATAAGAAGCAGGTCATCAGCCGTGACCTAATGCACATGATGCAGATTGCCCTAGCCAAGTTCTCTAACATGGACGCCGATGAGATTGTGCGCAAGGTCGTTCACTGCGACCGCGAGATCCTGGAGAACGCTACGGTGATGGATTTCCTGCAGCATGAGAATTTGTGCACGATACCGGACAATGTGGCGAAGCTGATAGCACCTTATTCCAAGGATTGGACTGGACCGGATGCGATGAAGTCGACTCGCGAGCAAGACCCTAATGAGCTCACACGCGAAGACCAAATTTATCTCTACACGGCCTACGAGCTACATCATTATTGGAAAGCTAGGATGCGAGCACTTGTGCTCACCCGCAACTTCGAGCCAGAGTATGACGAAATCTCTGGCAAGATCAAGCAGGTTGTTGAAGTCTCCGAAGCACTGCGCAATTCTGTCAAGTTAATGCCTGTCTTTGGCCTCATTCTGGACATTGGAAATTACATGAATGACTCTAACAAACAAGCTGTTGGTTTCAAGCTGTCCTCGCTGGCTCGGTTGGGTATGGTCAAGGACAAGGATAATGAGTCAACGCTTTTGGACTACGTTGAGCGCGTTGTTCGCAAGCAGTACCCGCAGTATGAAGGCTTCTATGAAGACATCCAGGGTGTCCTCGCGGCGCAGAAGATCAATATCGAGCAGCTCCAAAGCGATGCCAAGAAGTACATCGACAACATCAACAATGTGCAGCAGTCTCTAGATGCCGGTAATCTGAGTGACCCGAAGCGCTTCCATCCAGAAGACCGCGTGAGCCACGTCGCACAAAGATCCATGAAGGAAGCCCGAAGGAAAGCTGAGCAGATGCAGCTCTACCTTGATGAGATGGTCCGAGTCTACGATGAGATTCTAACCTACTTCGGTGATGACAACAAGGATGAGAATGCCAGGCGCGAGTTCTTCTCTAAGCTTGCTAACTTCTTGAACGAATACAAGGTATGTCTTACAGTTCATCTGGAAAGACGACAGTACTAACATTTTGCAGAAATCACACGAGAAGAACGTCGTCCTCGAAGAGCAATGGCGCCGCAACGAGGAGAACATGAGGCGGAAACAGCTCAAGGCCGGCGTAGCTCCTATCTCGCCTACGGCGACCGACGCGCCTCCAAGCCCCTCCACTGGTGCCATGGACTCTCTGCTCGAAAAGCTCCGCGCTGCGGCACCGCAATCTAGAGATACCCGCGAGCGTCGCAGGCGCGCTCGACTCAAGGATCGTCACCAAGTACGAGTCGCATCTGGCCAGAAGATCCCTGAGACAGGCGAGAATATCATTACAGATGAGAACGGCCTGCTCAGCCCAACGAAGACGAACGACTCGGATGAGAATGGCACCCCCGCTGAGGTCGCTGGTGGTGTAAGTGAGGGCGAGGACGTTGCTGATCGCGCCGCGAGTATGCTACAAGGTTTGCGTGGCGACGCGGAACCTGATGGGCCAAAGGATGATTCCATCCGTGTACGAAGGCGAAGAGAAAGCGCAGATGACGAAAGAGCCCGTAGAAGAGCCAGACGGCGAGCCGCAGGTGCCAGTACAGATACTAACGCCACCGGCACAATCGCGGAAGAGGCCGGCGAGGCTCCTGAAGGGGAGACAACCATTTCTGAAGAGGGAGAAGCAGATGCCGCGAACGCGGATGAGAAGAAGATTGATGGCGAACTTGAGCAGTTGCCTACTCCGACAACGATAGTGGTTCCTCCGAGCCCTACTATGAGCGAATTTGGGCATAAAGATAAAGATGGGCCAGAAGAGTAGTAGAGAGGAAGGCATCTTGGGCTGGATATACCCGCAACCAACTACGCTTTTTGTAATTGCATGAGATTACGGCTTGAACGCCCGAATTGATGTACATAGTCGTAATGTCTTAAAAGGACTGGAGCGAGGCAGATTGGCACTGGTCAGTGTTTTTTTGTTCTTCTTCGATTGAGCGTTGGTGCGAGGCGTTTAGGTGGGCGATGCGTCGAGTTTTGATCACAGATCTGGGCAGACGCTCTGAATCAAACTATTTAATCTTTCACCCCTGTTACGGGACATGTAACTTTCTACCTCACCGAGCAGCGTCTAGACCACTCGATCCACTCTTCCACCGTCCGCCGAAGAAACGAGCTGGCTATGAACAGCATTATCACCATCCTTGACCTCTGCTTCGTCTTCCTCTTGCTGGATCTCATTCGCAATGACTTGGTCAGACACCTGGGCGTGCAGAGCATCCTCCAACGCCCGCGAAGGCATGTCGTGACCCATGGCCTTCTTGCGTTTGTGGGCTTATCAGGCAAGGAAGAAGGGGAGCGTTGCGTATAGGAGAATGGCGGCTCCGAGGGTGGGCGATACAGGAGGTTAGGAAACCTTGATAGCACCACGGTTTTTGGGATTCGGAGTAAATCTTGAGGAGAAGGTAGCATCACGCATAGCCGAAAAGGGTGCTAAGATTGCGTACTTGTGGCCCGATTATGCTGGCAATGGAAAGCGCCACTAGAGTGCTGGCACCGCCGAGGGCCTGCTCCGAAGCTCCATAGAGCGTCGCACTCCTATAACTCAACATACATGGATTCCGAAGACTGAGATTATGGCCCACGAATGCCAGTCCATATAACGAGAGTGGAGTGATTCCTTCGAAAGAGCGGTTACCGGCGACGTAGGTCCAGACGGTGAAGCACGGTAGTGAGAAGAGGAGGGGAAAGATTATATGCCAGACCCGTTCGCGCGTGTGGTCGGTATGCCAGGCCCAGATCCAGTAGCAGGGGATGATGACGAAGTAGACGATGGAGGTGTACGCTGTTGCTTTGTGGGGGGAGAAGCTGGCGAAGTACAATACATAGAGTCAGTGACAATCGGACCTGAACGGCATTGCCCGGGAAATGGACGAAAACATAGTGACGAGTCTCGAGACGAATGATCATACGAGCGTCCAGCTCGCATGGAAGTTTGTCAAACACTTAAGCTAAGAGGAAGCTTCGATGCCATGAGCGCCAAGCGCCGTTCTTTGCTGTTTCGGAGATTCGGCTTCCTACATCCTTCGCTGATCTGAGTCTGCGAACGAGTGCCGAAGGAAGTCGGAGCACCTCCGCCTGGGGTAAAATAACAGAACGCCGTGGTATGAAGAGCTTCTTGTCGATCGATCAGCCCTTGAAGGGCCAGAAATGGAAGGAAGCACACCGGGCATGGCTGGGGGTACCTCGAACGCATGGGAGACACACAGACATGTCTTTGAGCCAGACGAGCATCCATAGGCAGACACTCGAGCATACACACCGGCGAGTGCTACATTACAATAGTATCCAGCATCTTCTGCCAGTTGTAACAACGTTGTGATCGTTCAAGCAACAGTCCAAGGCGTCGATCCGGCGCCACTTGTCGATGTATTGACGAGGTATGTCGACAAGAATGCAGTTGGACCGCAGGGTCTCGGACGAGGTCTTGCAGTTGTTGACTGGAACGATCACAAAGACGACGATCTGAACAAATTCCATTCAGTCGGGGTTCGTGGCATTCGTCTGCACGCAGTGTCGTGGGGCTTTGGCACTCAGTCTAGCGACGAAAACGTCGCCGAAAAGCTCAAGTATTCCGCAGAACGCATCAACCGTCTGGGCTGGGTAGTCGATATTTACGTCCACCCAAAGACCTGGCTTGCTCTAGTCCCAATGATCGAGGCCTTACCGCCATCTACAAAGATCATAGCAGATCACTGGGCGTGTCTTCGACCTGGTGATGAGGACACTCCAGAGTGCGATGTCATTCTCGATTTGCTGCATCGGAAACGGATCTACGTCAAGCTGTCGTCGACTGAGAGACGGGCTTCAATGCATCCAGATGATGTAGCTGGGATGAGGAGGCTGACTGGATTGCTGGTCGATGCTGGGCCAAATAGGCTGATGTATGGCTCAGATTGGCCGCACACTGCGTTGACCGGACCGCGAGAAGGCAAGACTCGTGAACAGCGGTCGGCAGATGCGGAGGAGTTCCGTCAAGTTGATCTTGCTTCGCATATTCAACGTCTTCGTTCTTGGATTCTGGACGAGCAGGTGTGGCAAGATCTGTGGGTGGATACTCCACCTGCATTTTTTGCATAGGTCAGCTCTGGCTGAATGGCTCATAGCAGTGTTAATGTTGACTAGAGAAAATTCCAGCTGATCTTCAGGCCTCCATTACGAGCACGATCAGCTCGAATTGCCATACTACCTGTTCCATATCGAATATCGGATCTGCCAAGACCTCTCACGATCCACTTTCGAGTGGTGTCTGTCTGAAGATGCACGGGAATATGTTCAGGTCTATCGCGACATCGTCCAGCATCTGCCTCTCAGCTTCACCGTACAAAATACCCTCCTTCGATCGTCTCTGCGTCAACCGCCACTCCAGTTCTCCAGGCACAAGCACTTCATCGAATCCAGCGGCCGGAGCACTTAAATGTACCTTTTGTATCAGGTAGTCAATTCTTGATCGCACTTCACCCTGCTCCATGAGTAGATCCGGTTTAATTACAATAAAGCAATGTTCGAAATCCTGCGGCTGTAGGTCTCTGTGTTGATCACCCACCTCTCCAGCGAATGCTGAGCCAGAGAGTGCGCCAGCCATGATGTCCATGAGTATGGTAATGCCTGATCATTCTGGTCCGCCAATTGGGACCACCATGCCTTTCATTGCTTCGACAGGATCTGTGGTTGGCTGGCCGTTCTGGTCGACAGCCCGACCTTCTGGGATGGATGTTCCTTTCAGCAGCGCTGCCCTGATTTTGTCTTTGGCAACCACCGATGGTGCCATATCAAGAACGAAAGGAATCTCGACTTCCGAAGGGGCTCCTGCAGCGAATGGCGACGTGCCGAATAAAGTTTCTTTACTTCCAAAAGCGGGCATGTTCCTGGAAGAATTGGAGAACGCAAATTCTATCATTCCGGCATTGATGGCTTGCAAGATGTAAGAAGCTGCCATGCCGAAGTGACTCGACTGCTTGACTGTCACAATGGAGATGCCGTTAATCTCAGCTCGCTAAGTAGCCTGCATCATCGCAGTGGTCGCAACGACGCAACCAAAGCCGTTGTCGCCATCCACCCGCAGAAGGCGGGCCAGGCCATGTAAGCCCACGCCTCGCAGGTCTGCTTGTACGAGACAAGCTGCCATTGTTGATGCATCTTCGGCTGACAAGCCCACTTTCTGGGAGCCGATCTTGCGACTGTCTTTGCTCCGATGGAATATGCGTACTGAGTGGCGGCAACCATGTTGAAGAGCTCTGAGGGTGAGTGTCGATCTGTCTAATCGAGCAAGAGTCGCGCAAGGATTTCTAACAGTTAAGGCCGGGCTCTGCACACATTAGTGGGATCTGAATGGATGACGCCAGCCTTATATTGTGCCTGGCACACATTGCTGCAAACATACAGGTATCGTCTGAGCTGAGTCCTCTAAGAGCTGACTGCGAGCGTAAAAGCGGGCATCTTACTGCACAGAAGCTCTCAAACTCTGAATGAGCATTTTGCGGACAAAGACTCCGACAGCTTTGTCAGAGTCGGAGAAGGTCCGCTGACTTCGATCAAAGTGTACCGCCAACATCGGGTTCGTGTTAGAGCTGGAAATCTCTCATGCTGTTAAAATTCACACAATGCATAACCTCTCAAGCTTAGCAGTATCCGACAAGCAGCAGTGGTCGGACTGGCTCTCCACAGAGCAATCACCAAAAAGTAAGTACTCACCAAAGTACCGTGGTAAAATAGCACATCAAAGCGAAACAATCGAATGCTGTCCCGTAGAATTAAATCCTTTATCCAAAAATAATGAGAAATCTGGGTATATCCATAGTGCAACAGAAGTTTGAAGGCCTTTTTTATTGCGCTGCGACGTCAAGCGAACCAACTCTGGCGGAGGGACGTCGTCATATTGAAGCCTCAGCTCAACGGCATGATATGCGCTTTCGTTGCGCTTGTGACCCGCGAATACAGTAGAAGATGCCCGCCACCGCAAAACTGAAGCAGTGCAAAGCTGCAATCAACAGTATCGCAAGGATACGCCAAAACGGCCGCTTCGTTGACCGACGGCTCTTCCAGCTACCCTTGGTAAGCTCCCATAGGGCGCCAATATCAGACGAAACGTTCCGGGGAATGGCCAAGTGTTGCGAATTTAGCTGATCTTTCGCCTTCTCAGGCGTTGCTTTGAGTCGGCAGAAGATGTACGACAAGATTTGCCAGCTGTGCACGCCAGCTCTCGGAACGAGAATAGCAAAGAAGGCAACCAAGTAGGCGCCATGTTGAGACGTCAATGTGAGAGTCGCACCTTGCGCTTGTCCCTCGCTCCAGTTGATCCAGAATCCGGTGCAGACGGACTGGGTAGCGGCCATGAGGAAAGCTATCCGTGCAGCTTGTAGCTGACCTTGCTTCAGGTTGACAGCTCGATATTTATATTCCATGTCGCACAGCTCCTTGACCACAAAAGCACGCTCCTCAGATGGTGAGGCTGGACGCACGCTTCAAGGTCGATGTGGGCGGAGTGGATGAGCGCCCGCAGCAGCTTTCCAGAACCGCAGGCCTTATCAGAGGCTTTAGGATTGTACAGCCAGCGATCCGCTCTCTCATTGTCTTGAATGGGCCGCAACAAAGGCGTGTCGTGCGAATCGTATGAGAACCTCAGCGAAGGCAAAGCTGCATATTGGCTGGGCTTGCATTGGAGGATTCAGCAGGGCAACGCGCTGCCTTGCGAACTGCGGCCTCCTCGTTGTCCATGCCTCACAAGTTCGATACGAAGTCGGAGCCTCGACGACGGTGTTCCTTGCAGCCGGAAAGCTAGGAAGACGCAGAGTGAATGTGGACGGCCCCTGGCTCTGTAGAGGAAGTCCGCGGGCGAGTATGATTTGAGACCAGCTGGCACAACAGCCTTACTCCTCTTATTCATACCGCAGCTATCCTGGACGATTGCGTAGATTCGAGTGCTGGCACGAAACAGCGCAGTCTAGCGTCGTCAGATGTTAGGGCTAGGCCTGTTTTAACAGGCAGCCCTGCCAGTGAGTTCGCGTTTATATAAAGAATCTAAGACTACAACGCATGGAACAAGTCCGTAGCCTCAACATCTCGTCTTCAGACCCCAGATCTCGACTTCTTAAAACCAATCTATCCAAATCCTTCAGCAACTCAGAAATGCGATTCTACGCCATTATCGTCGCTGTATCTGCTGCGGCCTTCGTCAATGCCCAATATTGCTATCGCTCTATCGACTGCCCAACCTGTCAGGAGTGTTACTGTGGCGGTCAAAAACCTTGAGACTCGCGGCCCGCAGAGCCTCAGGAGGCTCTGGATCCTCCAAATGTCGATTTGTATATAGATTTGGCGTGTAAATACACAAAACAGGACCTAACTAGGCCCTGATTGTCCCAGCTTTCTACATATGATCGGTCTTAAGTGAGTGAGTCGCTTTAGCGACGAAGTGAGTCATTCCTCGCCTCCAAAGGACGATTTGATATAATCCTATACGGAGTCTTAGGCTCGGTGCGTGCGCATCGCGAACAACACCTTAAAATTGGCAATACCGCTAACCTTGGGCAAAACTTTGGCTTCAAAACGATAAGGACGATATATGAGATATTTACGGGAGATTGACACATCACTGGCGACGCAGAAGACCGTCTTTGTATGACAAAACGGCGGTATAGTCGGTCCTTGGCATCGCGCTCACGTGCAGCGTTCCCCGCAGCCAAGTCTCAAGGTTTTTGGCCGAGATAGTATGCGGGAGGGTGCCAGCTTGACCCGAACTGCTACAAAAAGATGTTCAAGGCATAGGCTACTTGCATCCAAGTTTCGAACATCGGGTAAGCCATCAAGATGATGTCTATTGACTAGGAATGGATGCTTACTTTCGAGCAGAGCTTTCCCTTGACAGTGGAGGATTGCGGAGGACGATGAGTGTACATTGACTTGATACCTGAGGACAGAACACGGGTATGCCCTCCGGCTGACTCAGCTCTTGGCGCGAGGCTCGTGTGTATTAGCTAGTCCACCCTCCGGAAAGCAAAAGGGTAAATCAGCTTTGCGACAGAACACACCCGACACAACCACTAATACGACTTTTGCAAATAGAAAAGCACAATTCTTCGGCTTCCGCTCTATCTAGCGATATTACTTTTGTAGACTGAAAAGGCCGGGCGAGGCGTAGAGAGCGGACAGAGTAAGGCTTGGCGTTTACCGTTTTGGCTTCCACACCTTGTCCACCTTCTCATGGACTCCTTAATTAACACATTAACTTGCATCAAATGGTTATAAGCCCCTCTCGCAATTCTTCTGCACATTGTAAAGCGTATGTTCCATTGCATTTGTCAGGATTAGTTAATTCTCGCAGGCGCTGGGCTGAACTCGAAGGGCGCAGAGCACCTAGAGCCCCAAGCAGCCGCGGGACTACTAACCTCGACAACAACAACATATCGGCGCAGAGCTATATGAACAGTAACGAGGACGCAGAGTACTCGCCTACAGGCCCGAGCCGAGAGGTTATCGAAGACGAAACCACCGGCATCGACAGCCTGAACCTCGACCAAGATCATAAGAAGAAAGCCCGAAGAAACGCGTTATAACGACACGCCAGTACAACTGGGGCCAGAAGCTGCCACCGACCGAGGGCGATGGTTGATTGTAGCCTTGGACAGTAGACTGGCGCGAAGGTGATACGATCTATTCCTCGCTTCCAAAGAGCCACTGGAGTACTTGAGCGCAAAAGCTTCCTTTCAACAAGGCAGTCCACCAGTACTGACATCTGACAGGGTGCCGGTAGGCTTATATTACTTGCAACAAAACTCAGGTGACAGTACTGAACATCTCAAAGGAATCATCATGGATATTATAATGCCGTCTTTGTGCGACCTTCGATGTGTACTGGGCCCGTCAGATGTCTTGCCCAACATTGACCTCATTGAACTCCTGCTAGAGCATGCGGGTATTGACATCTGGAGCATGATATATTCCTTGGTCGACGAATTGGGAGAGACCCCTGACGTGCTGGCAACATTCAGAACGTGTGGATCTAAGTTCATTTGTGCATCAGGAGGCGAGTTGGACCTGCGATATGCACGTGAAGTATGAAATTGACTCTTCGTCAACAATAGGCCCAGTGAGTCCAGATATCGCTCGCAAGTCGACGAGAACATCAGAATTCTGAACTTGACTGAAACCATGGAGGGTCTCTTCATTAGAAACCTTTGGGTTGAGAGGCAAGCCTTCCTCTGATTTGCGTTCCATCCGTGGTCCGGCTTTGAGTTCAAAGAGATCGAGGCCGACACCTACGAGCATTGGATCCACCAAAACGAGCACTGGGATTTGTTCCAGTGCATCTTCCAAACGTGCCCTGACAAGGACTGCGTAAATTTGAAGAATCTGTACGTCAAGCATCCGACAAAACCTGGTCTCTGGGCTTTCAAAGGCCGCAGTGACGACATTGTTGTGCTTTTCAATGGATACAAGATCTCACCCTTATCACTTGAGGCTTTCATTTCGACTCATCCTGCCATTGATAGCTGCCTTGCGGTGAATGCATCACGCCTTTACATTGATGCCCAAGTCTGAATATCCTCTAGATCGGAAGCGGGAAACGTCAAGGTGGGCTCCTTATTGAATTGAAATACCCATCAGCAAGAGACAACGAGCTCTTCGACAGCATTTGGGGAACGGTCGAACGGGCCATGGCAAACTCGCTCCACGAAGCGCAGCTTCACAGATTGTACGTCGCATTCGCAGAGCACGAGAAGCCTTTCATCAAGACCGATAAAGGGACGGTGAAGCGTGCCGCTACTTTGAGGCTGTACAATGACTACATTGATCGCTTTTACGACAGCAGAGAGGAGGAGCCAGAAGCTGTGTCGATCGATGTCAGCTCGCCTGACTCCCTCATGCACTCTCTTCGTGGACTGATCGGCTCCTCGTTGCCCGCTATATATGATGCGTCGCCGGATACAGACTTCTTCGACCTCGGACTGGACTCATTGTTCGTTTTTCAGGCCGTTAATACCATCCGTAGTAATCTTGGTTTGCAGGATCAACTG
This sequence comes from Nothophaeocryptopus gaeumannii, assembly GCA_031771865.1. Lineage (NCBI taxonomy): Eukaryota > Fungi > Ascomycota > Dothideomycetes > Mycosphaerellales > Mycosphaerellaceae > Nothophaeocryptopus > Nothophaeocryptopus gaeumannii. The sequence goes on from JASISA010000003.1 coordinate 498,832, forward strand.
GCGCTTCGACACGTGTACGCAAACCCGACACTTGCAAAGTTTGCAGCTATTCTGTTTCAGCTGCATCAAGAGACAAAAGCAGGTCAAGCAGATTCGCAAGACGCGGCTGCAGATCATGTTAAAGAGCTCATCCGGCAACATAATATTCGACAATCGTTCCGGATGAACAGCTTTGATTATGTGAATCCGAGCTATTACATGGGAATCAACCTGTACTTTCCCCTCCAAGAAGGAGTAACTTTCCAGGAGGCATTTACCAAGTTGCAAACCGGACTTGCTCGCACGTTGCAGCTCAATCCAGCGCTGGATGGTCGAATGATGGTTGGAGACAATCAAGAAATTAGATACAGGAAAGGCGACACACAGTAGTCTCCCAAACCTCGTCAGCTGGCTTTCAACGACTTGTCTGAGTGCGTGCCATTATTTGAAAGACTACGGGCGAAGGGCTTCCTGCCATCGTCTCGTCTGTACCCGATGACTTGGTTCTTCCGTGCCCCACATTCCCGTCATACCCAGCAGACATCATAATATCCCAGGCCAATTTCGTCAAATGAGGTGTCATTCTTGCTAGCAACTTCCACCACGGATGTCTCGACGGAGTCGGCATTATGATCGCTCTGCAAACTCGGGCTGAGAGCTGCAGATTTATCAGTGGAGATTCCAAGGCGACCTGCAGCTGGCTCGATTCTGAGAGTTTCAATCACAGCTTGCCGGACATCTTGCATGAAGTCGAGGGCTATACACGGGCCCCGGAGGAGATTGATCTTTGGGCCTGGGGTTTCTTGCTATTCCTTCAACCGGAAGGCTTTGAGCATAAAGCCCAAGTCAACGCAATGGCCAATGGCATCGTCAATGGCTTCAATGGTAGAAAGGAGAACGCAAGGGCTTTGCCTCCACCGCCTGTCTGGCCTCCCAAAACAGTCTGGCCTCCGCTACCCGATCCCGCTGGCTGTTGCCTGAGGACGACAATGTTCCTCATCACTCCGGAAAACGTTGAGAACTTGAAGCAGCACGTCACAGCCGATCCAGAAGCAGATGGCATCCACGTCTATTAGTGACATTGTGCAAGCGGTTTTCTAGAGAGTTGCTATTCGTGCTCGATACAAAGTCGCAATTAAAAATTCGAGGAGAGAAGATTGCACCCGAGGACATCGCCATCCTGGAATCACCAATTGATGGTCGCCCTTACTTCTCATCTCTTCTTCCCTCGTCTTACAGGGGCAGTACGCTCATCCTCAACCGACCAACAATGAACGTGGGAACACTTTGCTCACCAGATACAACCATTGGCAAAGTGGCAACGATACTTCGCGAGGCCGCATCGCGCATCACAACATCTCTTGTTCACGACGCCTTCACTCTCCTGCTCAAATTCGACCGAATCCGCTTGGCTCCTGCCACGTGTGACTGCCAAAGAGGATCGATACTCCCGCTCGCGCTCCTCGTATATATTCTCCAGGCAGAGACACGACGACGACGACGTCGTTGCGGATATTTCGTCAAGCAACCGCAGCCATGTCGCACATCGAGCAAGGCTTCTTCTCCGGCCACATGCGGGTCCAAGGGCCCACTGAACGACAACGTCGAAGTTCACTCCGGCAGCAATGTCCCCGACTATGTTGTGTCACAAGAGGCTCAACCTGGTGTCCAGAACATTGAAGCCGTGACCATGGTTTGGTGGAGCACTGCGCTGGCAATTGCCTACGTCCTGACATGGTTTAGCTACTTCGTAGAGGGACTGCTATCAGGCAAGTCTACTGCGGCTCGAAATGGTACATGCACATCAACTCACCATCGTCGACAGGCATGCAGACGGCCCTGCTTCAATTTGTTACCTCAGCCTTCGCAGAGCACAGTCTGACGCCGACTATGCGCGTAGTGGCAGCTGTGGTAGGGTATGTGGTCCACGACCAGAAACCAGCTATCTTTTGGTCTTGCAAGTGTGCTAAGATAGTACTCCAGGGGCTGTACGAACTTCAATATTGCTAAGATCCCGGACGTATTCGGCCGGCCTCATGGCTACCTTCTTTGTATCATCCTGGCGGTCATGGGTTTGATCATGATGGCTGCGTGTCGAGAGGTCGAGGCCTACGCGGCCGCAATGGTCTTCTACACCGTCGAATATACCGGTTTGCAATACTGCCTTAGCGTCTTTGTTACTGATACTTCATCTCTAAAGAATCGAGGGTTGAAGCAGGCCTTTGCGTACAGCCCTAATATGATCACTGTGAGTGTTGCTAGGGATCAACCTCGTGCAAATGACTATTTGATCCGGCCAATGTTGGTTGGCGGGCCCAATCTCAACATCATTCCTCAACGAATCGAGCTGGCCATAGGCCTTTGCCATGTTTACAATCTTAGTCCCGGCCGTCACGCTCCCATTATTCGGCCTCATACACTGGAGCCACCTTAGGGCGAAAAAGCAAAATGTTGTGCCGGGACGTGACAGCGACAGAATTACCTGGCAGTCTCTCGTCTAACCTTATTACTGTCAGGAATTTGACCTGCTCGGCTTGCTGTTGCTCACAGCTGGGGTGGCCTCGTTCCTGCTGCCATTCAATCTTTGGCTATTGCAACCCAAGGGCTGGGCATCTCCACTGATCATATGCTCGTTGGTCTTCGGCTTCCTACTGCTGGTGCTGTTCGTCTCGTGGGAAAAACTTTTCGCCCCGGTCGCGTTCCTCCCCTACTGGCTATTGCTGGATTGGACAGTCGTACGAGTCTGTATTCTGAGCGCAGTACTGTTCTTCCATTATTTTGCTGGTACAGCTATTTCAGCTCCTACTTGCAGGTTGTTAACAATCTCAGCCTTACTCATGCCAGCTATCTCATCAACACCTATGCCATCGGCAGTGTGCTCGTCGGACTTGCTACTGGGCTGGTCATTCATTATTCTGCACGATTCAAGCCCACGGCGCTGTACTTTGGAGTGTCCATGAGTATTTTCGGATGTGGACTCATGCTTCACTTCCGGCAGGCAAATGGAGATGTCGTTTACTTAGTGATGTGCCAGATTTTCATCGCTTTTGGTGCAGGCGCAATCATCAGTAAGTTCATTTACCCACACAATGTATCCAGACGTAATTGCTAACGAGTTCAGTCGCCGATCAAATCGCAATCCTTGCCGTGACATCTCACCAATACATCGTTGTGGCTTTGGCGACTCTGGGCTTCTTTGGGAAAATCGGCGGGCTGAGCGTGACTAGTGCCATTTGCAAATACTTTCCCAAAGAAGCTTCTTGAGTGCCTTCCAGCTGAGGTATTCTACAACCTGATCTGTTGACCATCTACGGCGACCTTGTCACCCAGTTGTCGTATCCTGTCGGCTCACCGACTAGGTTGGCGATTCAGAAGGCTTACGGGGCTGCTCAGAAAGATATCTTGATCGCAGGTACTGCTGTTTGGGCGCTTGAGATTGTTGCTGTGCTCTTGTGGCGAAACATTCGCGTGGACTTCAAGCAGACGAAGGGCCAGGTAATCTAGACGGGTAATGGGCTCAGACAACGTGTCTGCGATTCTCTTAATTCTCTATATTCGAGCTTCGTTCTCACTGTACGACCTGGGAAGATATGATACGTGTGATCATTGTGTAGGGTCCAGACCAGCGTCAGTGGGACTGATAGAAAGGTGGACAGGCTGCTTTCGAGCACCATGATTCGAAAACCCGGATGTCGGATGCATTTGAGAGACACCATTCGAAAACCCAAATTTCGGAGCGTGGAAAAGACGCATCCAGGATTCCGGGAATGTGGACTGGCCTGGAGAAGGGATGCGATGCGAGAGCGGACGGGTTTTCGTGCTTTCATATTCCTGCGGCCGTATGTGGAAGTAACAGAGGTTGTTGCCAATATATACTACATACTCACCACGTCAAAGCCGAATGTGGACTTCGCCGCTGTGGCTCTCGGACTGCGGTCAACAACTGATCCCACTGTCTCGTCATCACAGCTACCCAACTTCAACAGAGCACGATATCCTGCTCATCTTGCCCAATCCAAGTTTGGAGAAGTCGTGTGTTGTCGCCATCAAAGCTCTACCACCCTAACCGGTCAAATGCAAAAGATATCCCAGGCTCAGCAGCAAGCAGAAGCCCTTGTACCTGCCCTGTATCATTCGCGCTTGATGAACATCTCAAGCTTTTCAAAGGGCCGCCAAGCTCTCGTCATCGGATTCGAATTCCCAGGCATCATCGCCGCACTGAAGCGCCAGCAAGAGTAGTATCGTGTCTTAAGGAGGTAGCCAGTCCCTGTCATCAACGCAAAGGTCAACAAGGGTATTCGTGTTGTACGTGGGGATACCAATAAACGTATCTCCTGAGATTGGACGGTAGTAGCAATGTCTGTCTTCCCATTCAAGACATCGAACTGGTATGAGACGACCTCGGATCTTCAGCGAGGCTGAGAGTAAACGGCTGTGAGGAATACTAGGGTCAGAGAATTGCACGTCGACGTTAGTAATAGTTGACATGTTCGGGTATCTACCGGGGTAGTACGCATGCTATCTGATCGTGTTAGAGATGCATTGTTGCATTGTAGGGCACCTTTGTAGCCGCACCGAAACTCGAACTCATTCGCACGAGGTGTCGAGTGTAGGCTGAAGTCTGTGTTGCCAAATTCGACATTAGTATCATTGCCGTTGAGCGAGACGCAAATAGGACAGCCATAGTCAGCGGACGCCTTGAGGGAACGGAAGTCGTCATGGTGAGTTCGGAAGGGCCGTATCTCGCGTTGTCTGGCATGCTGCCATTTGCCTTGTTGATCCCATGAGCCATCCGCAAAGGCCGTTGAGAGGCAGCTCTGGCAGAAGCTCGACGCCATGAGACTATCAGCAGACCTGGACATGACAGAGCACCAGGATTGAGATGCTCAGGGCCTGGACTTTGTCGTCCCATCTCGCCGTGGTCGCCTCGCTTGCGAACATGGCTGGTGCTTTGAGCAGCTCGAATATCGTTCGCCTTGTCTACACTCTACACACTTGGTGATGCGGCACTCTCTGCTCTCGCCGATTCTGAAGACCAAGCGTAACAGCTGCATACCAAGCGGGCGGTGTGAGGAGAGAAGTCAAGTGGATGTGGCCGGGAAGGAGCGTCATCGTTTCCAAGATCTCACTTTAAATTGCACGAGGCACCCCCACAAGGAGATCGACCTGGTCGTAGATCCCGGCACACCCAATCTCACAACGTTATTCAAGATTCCCAGCTGAGCAACTTCACCTCGCACAAAGGCAGCATTCTCGAGGCGTGTTGGTGTGCAGGCGATTTGCGTGGGAGGCGAGTGCAGGCGAGGTCCACCGAGCAGGGGCTTGCAGCGACGCCTGAAATGCAGCAACGCGCCGCCCCTCTCCTATCACATGCCCAGGCCAGCAGCAACACAACAGCGGGTGAGGAGAACGACGATATCGATCCGCATCTCCCAAGCTCAATACCGCCGTGGGTACACATCAACGAGAATGACGAGAAAGCACCCTTCCTAGAACCGGCGCCGGTTGTCCTGAATACGCGACATTACAAGCCGCCTGCGAAATATGCGCCTGGACGAAAGGTCGATGCGCTTCGAGATGCGGAACCTCCTTTACTGTCAGCACCGATCGCGGATCATCAGGTGCGATGGATACCTTTCATGCATTCGGGTCCAAATCCGCAGGAGTACCGCGGCGAATCGCGCGTCATGGGCGCGCAATGGATGGAGCAAAATATGGCAATATATGGGCGAGGATGGGAAGAGGAAGACGATTTACACCCCGAAAGAATGAGCAAGCCGCGCGGGTTCAGTGGTCTTATGTACAGGGGAAAGTGGCTCGTAAGTCCTGAGAGACAAGAGAGGACAGTTATGCTATTCTGGCGATTGCTCTTGAAGAACGCCTTCGTACCTCTGATCTGCCGGGTGGTAGTACTTGCCTTCTCCTGCGCTGCACTCGGGATCTCGAGTACAATCTATGAATCGGTGCAGACCGTCAACGCCGACCCTAACCCAAACAATCAGTGTGCGCCGCGCGCGTCAACGTACATGGGCATCATCGTCAGCACGATCGCCATTCCGTATATTGGATACGTGACTTGGGATGAATACACCAGCAAGCCGTAAGTTTCCCAAGTCTTGACAATAGTGTGAACACATATTGACTTTGAATGTAGTCTGGGCCTCCGCTCTGTCCCAGCGAAAATGCTGCTCCTCCTCTGCGACCTCTACTTTATTGTCTTCTCCGCCTCCAATCTCTCCCTCGCCTTCAGCGCGCTTCTCGACGACAGCTGGGCCTGCTACGAAGAAGGCTACGCCATTATCGGCGATATCTCTGTTCAGATACCACGAACGTGTCCTAATAATCAGGGGATATGCTACAAGCAGCGCGCCCTCTCTGGTGTCCTTCTCGTCAGCTTGTGCGCTTGGCTGCTATGTTTCAGCATCAGTGTGCTCAGAGTCGTGGAAAAGTTGAGACTGGAACATTAGAACGATTTCAGATGAAGCTTTCGAGAACAACGAGGTTGCATGACGGGAGGCATGCTACGAATGATGAGTTACGACTTTTTGTTGTGTGAGAAGGATCTTGAATACCCGCATACGGTGGCGTTTGTACAGAATTCGGCATGGCAAGGGGGTTTGACAATTTCCTTAGCGAGCGCTGGAGTATACTGGACAGTGTGAAGAGTATCTCAGATGATACTATTAGAAAGTGTTAGCCAATATAGCCGTCTTTCGGCCGCACTGTGTACAAGCTACGAGCCTGAGGCAAGAACGCTCGGGCCATCACTTCGGCTTAGGCCGGAAGCATCCGCGACGCGCTCGGGAATTCGCGTCTTCTCATCGCGCGGGAGTGCAACCGCAGGTACAATTGCAACAACTAACAACATCCCATTGCATATTGGACTACGCCGTAATGCGCTTGACACATTTTGATTGACCGGCCTCATCCTCTATCTGGATGGGACGACTGCTACGTAGACTAGAGTCCTCTTGTGGACTGGAACGAGAAGCAGCAGCCCCCTCACAATGTCTGACCCCAATTCGACACAGTATGCGATTCTGGATGCGAATGGTGCTGTGGTCAAATGGCTGGATGAGCATGCAGCGTCGTGTCGCCGAATAATTGCACAAGATACTGAGCTCATCAATTCAAGATGGCAGACTCAACTGATCGACTGGGACCTTCGATGCCGTATACTCCACCAACTCGCGCAGTGTTGCGGCGGCACCGGCATCGTGGACCACACGACACTCTTTCAGGAGGGCACAGAGCTTCTCGGCCGGTATCTATCACTTGATGGTTTTGCGCAGATCCGATGGCTGGAGACCGATTCACGGGTACGAATTTGGTTACATCACGCGAGTGGTACAGACATGGTCAGACTCAGCATGACAGATGGGCACCTGGATGCAAACTGCAGTCGGTACTTGGAGACTCCTGAGGGACAGGCTCTACACCATCGCACGATGATTAACAGGGAGCAAATTGACAAGCTACACAGGCTGCTTGGGACGCCTCTGAATACCCGTGATGTACCTTCAGGTATGCCACCTATGCCATCGATACTTGGATCGCCTGCTCCACCGCTTCCAACGGCTCAGGGATTGTCTATGGTCGGTCCTCGACCACCGCTCGCGCCAGTCTCAACGAACACCGCTATTCAGACGGAAGTCAGTGCTTCGCAATCGCTAAAGCGGAAGAGAGAAATACAGCCCAGCCAGCCCGCTCACCCCCCCTCACTGGACGACTCGGATGATGAGGACGCGTTACAAGGCCAAGTTGATGCTACACAGGCCCGTATAGCAGCCATTCGCGACCGTATTGCGCAGGAAGACGTACTCGTACCGACCAAAAAGGCGAAAAGCAGTTCCAAGCGGGCGCCGCAAGCAGCTCCTGCACAGCCGACTTCGGATCTGAGCAGAGGCCAAAGAGCCACAGCTACCGTCCAGGACCTTCAGAACGTCGCACCAAAGCTCGAAAACGCACGGCCCCAATCAATCAAACTCGAGCCCAAGGACGAAATCAGATTGATCATTAGAGCCACTGGCAAGCCACTGTGTCATCTGAAGGTAACTTCCGAGACGACCGTCTCCAAAATTATCCGCTCGGCAAAGAAGTTCTTCAATGTCGCACCTGGATCTCATGTGGAGCTCCGTGCCTTGAATAATTCTGTTTTCGATCCGCTGAGTACTGTGCGAAATGTCAGGATCAAAGACAAGGACACCGTCCATCTCCATGCCAAAAAATTTCTTGAGGGCGTCACAAAGCTGGAAAGTTGCACGGCGAATGAAATTCAGAGAGAGATCAAGAGCGAGACAAAGAGTGAGCAAAAGGCAGAATCTTATCTGGAATCGCTCTTGCGCGAGCTTTCTATTCTGTATCCGGGAAGGCCTCGCGATGAGCTTGTAAAGATGGCGCGCGATATCCATCTGAGCGCAGATCAGCGCGATGTCCAGCCAGCCTCTCACTCTCGCAACGTGGTCGATTTCGCATCGAGCGTTAACCGGGCACCACCGATGGCTTCTCACTCAGCTCCTGTCGTTGATCTCACATCCAGTAGCCCCCCAGCACCTCCAGCTCCACCCGTCCGAACGGAGCCTCTCCTGTGCCCTGAACAGCAAGAGGTTGTCGATTTGATTATGCAAGGTTGGAATGTGTTCTATACAGGCTCGGCCGGTTGCGGAAAGTCCACTGTGCTGAAGGCGTTTACGTCTCAATTGCGAGATATAGGCAAAACAGTCCGGATCGTCGCCCCTACAGGTAAAGCCGCCCTCGACATCAATGGATCAACTACATGGACGTAAGTACCTTGATAGTCTTGAGCATCTTCAGAAATGATACATTTCTGAGGCTTTCGCTGACTCTTCGGACTCTCAGCTACGCTGGATGGACGCCGGGACACATGAAACGCCCCTTGGACAATCTCGTCAAAGCTGCACACGGAAAATACGTTACGAAGCGCTTTAGGACTACGGATGTTCTCGTGATCGACGAGATCAGTATGGTTGAAAATCACCTTTTATCTCGACTGGATGCCATCATGAGAGCAGGTAAGCTATCCTGAACTGGTGATTCATCGAGCCCTCTCCCTCAGGGCGAGCTCCTAAACTCATCCCCAATACCGCTTTAGAGAGCCAAAGACGGTCGCACTGAAAGAGGGGCGGTCGCTGACACTGTCATAGGACGCGGAAATTACAAGCCATTTGGCGGTGTCCAGCTAGTTGTTACCGGAGACTTCTGTCAGCTCCCACCGGTAAAGCCTTTCCAGTACTGCATGACGTGCGGCAAAGAGCAATCACGAAGAGCTGGGCCGAACGGAGAGGTGATTTATCGATGCCCACAGCACGGAGAATGCAATGACGATGACAAGTGGGCTTTCCGCAGTTCGGCCTGGGAGCTGTGCAACTTCAAGCACATCAACCTCACCAACATCCACAGACAGAGCGACCAAGTCTTCATCAAGATCCTGCAAAAGCTACGTGTTGGGAATCATCTCACGAATGCAGACCGGCAAATGCTGCTGGATCATCCTCACGATGTGAAGAATGCGGTGAAACTCTTCCCCACGCGAGAGGAAGTGAGGCGAATCAACAACGAAGAGTTTGAGCGTCTCAAGACCGCGAAGAGGAGCTACTCGTGTCTGGACTACTTCAGTTGGAATCAAGTCCATGGAAATCTGGAGAGCAAGGGCGGGAGATCACCGACCGACGGCTCCTTGGACGCTCTTCGAGAGCACAAACTCGAGAGCTCTGTCGAGTTTCGGGCCGGCATGCTCGTGGTCCTCTTGGTCAATCTGGATATCGCAAACGGCCTGGTGAACGGCAGTCAAGGCAAAATCATCTCCTTCGAGCCCTATGCAGAATCAAAACTACCCAGACCCGCCATGAGAGAGGGCGACAGCTTCTCCTCCTCCCAACGAGGAGGCCGCTCCTTCAAAGGCCCATTTCCAAAAACCTCCCGCCGCGGCAGACAAGCATCACCAGAACCTCCGCCCCCTGTCTCAGGCGAACTCCACGGAGAATACGCCGCCCTCCGCGAAGAACAAATCAAACAATTCATCCTCCAAGACCGCAACACAAACAAAATGTGGCCCGTCGTAGAATTCGACAACGGTCTTCGTCGTACCATCTACGCCGATTGTCAAGTCAACGAGCTGGGAGATGAGAAAGCCTATACGTTGCTTGCGCGGACGCAGATACCGTTGATTGCGGCGTGGGCGATGACCATACATAAGAGTCAGGGGATGACGCTGAATAAAGTGATTGTTGATCTTGGGAGGAGTTTTGAGGAGGGGCAGGAGTATGTTGCTTTGTCGAGGGCGAGGAGTTTGGAGGGGTTGCAGGTTGTTGCGCTGGGGGATAATGTTGGGAGGGGAGGGAATAGGCAGGTGAAGGAATTTTTGAGGGAGAAGTTTGGGATTCAGTAGGGGAGGGAGGGTGGATGGTTAGGAGAGATGAGGTTTGATGGAGGACTGAGGCTCATGGAGGGGCGATGTTGAATAGTCTGCGAAGAATTTCGAGATATCTATCCTCTGGAGCATTCTTTCCCTTTGGCAGTGATACCAATTCCGAGCTGGGAAGCATAGATGCAGCATTCCCAAAAGAAAAAAGACAGGGCTGTCTCCATGCCTCAAACTCTGTGCAACCTATGCCTCCTACCACACAACTTTTCTCCCGCACAGCATCATCTGAAACGCGAGAGCGCGCATAATATAGTATGACGATTCGGGGATTGCTGTTGGAGCAGCAGAATACATGCATGCAAGCAACAGCCTTCTGACCCTATTTGAAGACGGCGGCGATAGAATGGAGGATGGCATGATTCGTCTTGACAGCAACTGGCTGTCCATTCCGTCTCTACGTACATATCTGTATCTGTTCACTCATATCCGGATATTACCCATCTTGTCTGTCTCATTCCCTCTCGATCCATCTAGAGATCTTCTTCATTAAACATCGAGATGGTATATTGCCCGGTCAGGGTGTTATTCGTGCTGTTGGTTTGAGAAATCTTCCCACCCTTCAAACTTCCACTCTCCGCAGTACCGAAAGCAACGGGTCTCTGAAGAGCATTGGCACCACTCTTCACAGTGAAGTTGGCAAGCGAAATCTCAAGCGGGTTTCGGTTGATGATGGTGGGAAGACCGAAGAAGGAAGCGTTGACTTCATCGTAGGAGAGTTGAAGTTCAAAGTATCCACGGTAGTAAAGGTCTTGCCATTGTAGTTCGGGGTTGTTCGACACGAGCCAGTCGGAAAGGTGGTTTGCGGATTGGAGGGTGACGTTCTGGCCGAATGGGCAAGGCGAAGAAACAGCTGATCCAGCGAACTCAACACCTAGACCGCCCTGTGGGTTGGAGGCGGAGTAATTTGCGTGGTCGAGCCAGACGAGGTCTGAGACCCAAGAAGCGTGCGAGTCACCGCTGATGACGATGTTGTTGCCGATTTCGTTCTGAGTGAGGTAGTTCAGGGTGCGGTTGCGGTTGGCTTGGTATCCATCCCAAGCGTCGTAGTCGAGTGGGTCGGTGTTTCCGAAGGCGACTGACGCGTTGACCTTGGAGAAGACGGTCTGGGAGCCAATGACTCTCCAGCGGGCGCCACGGTTGGCGGATTCACCGAGGGTGTTGTAGAACCAGTTCTCTTGTCTGCTGCCCATCATGGAGCGGCCTTCATCGTTAGAGATCTGGTGAATGTAGTGGGTGTTCCTGTATCAACGTCAGCCATATATTCCAGAACGTATTGTGATCAGTCGTAGCCATACCAGTAGAGGTCAGTGATGGAGCGATCATATTGACGGGTATCGAGCATGACCAAGTCAAAGAGAGAGCCGATCTGGAAGTTACGCCAGATGCGGAGGTTGTCATCCATGTCGACTTGGCGAATGGGCATCCACTCAAAGTAGGCACGTACTGCGTTCATCTTGCGCTGATCAACCGAAACACCTCCATCCATGATGAAGGATGCCTCGGTGTTGTTGAGCTCGGATGCACCATCGCGGTAGGTATTGTCGGAAACCTCATGATCATCCCAGACCTGGATCCATGGATATGTTTGATGGGACAACAGCAGGTCCAAATCAGTACGGTAAGTAGCGATTCTAGTACGGTAGTCCGACAGGGTGTAGATGATGGACTCCGGCTTTGGTATGCGGCCAATGGAGTAGCCATATCCGTAGTCTCCGTCACCAGCGTACTCGTAGATGTAGTCGCCCAGGTGGATAACGAAGTCGACGCTGTCCTTGCGAGCAGGGTTGCCAAAGGCGTTGAAATATCCGAAAGCTGATCAAGTTAGCAAGGGACGCAGTGGGCTAGTTCTGGACATGTAGACTTACGGAAGTTGCTGCAAGAGTAAATGGCCAGTCCAATCTTGGCGACATAGTCATTCGGGTGTGGTGTAGTCTTGGTCCTGCCGAGCGGGCTGGTCTTGTTGCTTCCGCAGACGTTGAACTGGTAGTAGTATCTTGTCCAAGCAGCCAAGTTGCTTGCCTCAACCTTGACCGTATAATCGACATCGCTGGAAGTGTATGCAGTGCCGCTACACGCGACGTTCTTGAAGTCTGCAGTCTTTGCTACCTTGAACTCCACACATACTGGGGCAGTCGAGACTTGGTAGGCACCGTGGCCGTACAGAGGAGCATAGCCGACAACGCTCGAGTTGCTGCTGGAAGCGCTGTCCGTGCCAATTGGAGCTACACGAGTCCAAAGGATGACTGAGTCTGGGTAGGGATCGCCGGATGCTACGCCATGGGTGAAGTTCAGCTGGTCCGCAGTGAACGCCTTCTCTGGACTACACTTGTGTCAACTCCCGCCCGAGCGTCGCGGATCCTGACGGGCACATACGTGTTACGCTTGTTCACCTTGTGAAGCGAAATGCCCATACCGGGGTGGTTGTGAGAAGGGCTTCCATAGTTGATGTTGCGCCTCCATGTTGCCTCTGCGAGCAGAGAGCACGCGAGGACGGAGAGGAGGGAAAGCTTCACGTTGACTGAAGTCTTCTGCGGAGAGCGTAAGGATACCACCATCGCCTACCTATGATACTGTATGAGCGCAGGCGTGCGTCTTATGCTCAGCACTCGCATCATGAGCCTCATCTCGTTAGCCGTGCGGTTGTCGCAAATATCCGGGACTCCGACTCCGACGGCGACTGTGCCAAGTGTGCCTGGAGCTTGCTGAGCTCGGCTAGCTAGCATGTCGTCAATGGCAGAGGCACACACGCGAGATGCAGGAATGCAGCCTATCAGAGCTATCAGAGGCTTGGGATTGTACGTGATGCCGTTTGAGCTTAGCATCTCTCGACCCCGATCATCTCTTGGCTGCGTGGATGCTGCACAACAAGGTTCGTGGTTGATGTTGCACACGCGTGACAGGAACCGAGCCAAGTCACAGAGACTCATCAACTCATCCCGGCAATGAACTCCGGGTGTTGGTAATGCCAAAGGCCCTATTAGCCGGAGGGACATTCGGAGGGACATCTACTTCAGGCAGGTCGAAAGCAGCCATGGCCACTCAACATCACCGCGACGCCCACGAGCCCGCCAGCAATCATCCGCCGCCTCCGCCGCCACTCCCACATCAGTCGAAGCCAGAAGAGAAGGGAAAGATTTCGGTCAAGACAAGAGCAACGCCTCAATGGATGCTGCGTGAGAAAACTGCAGAGATATCCTTACCGCTTCTCCCCAAGGAATCGACTCACTATCAACATACCGAACCAGTCTTCTTGAGCGCAGCGAGTAGCGCAAATGAAGAAGCAACATCATGCCTCTGGACTCTCGCTATTCGAGACACCTACCACATTGTCGGATCTGCGCTTGATATGTTGGGACCACTCCGATCATGGAGTGGGAGAAGCGATGGCAACGGCGTCTTTCCATGCCTCTCACGGAGCGCTCATCTCGACGTGTCGAAGACGACCAGCTCGCACCCGTGCGCGGTCTTTAGCCTATGTTACATGAGTCCACGTAGCTGCAGCAGATGACCCAGCGCCCTGGCTCGATCACGGCAAGTCGCAGAAGTGCTTTGCACAAGCTGCAGTACTGTCAAAGGCGCAGTGTGGATTCGACATCTCTCATTCTGTTAGCAATGTGTTCAACTCGTGAGTGCATACATTTGAGCTCACCTGTTGACCATCTTAATGAGCTCAAGCTGCTTACCATGTGCACATGATGCCTGTCATGTCAGGAAACGTTCCTAGGATGCGATATGATGTGTCCATCTGCGCGTGCCTGCATCAGGGGTGTTGGGACGGGATCGTGCAGTAGGTACAGTCCCTCGTTTGCATCTAGCTTTGACGTCCCTTTTACGCACTGCCTCACGCGTCTACTAACTATCATGAACACGATCCCACCCTACGCACGAATAGCATGGCAGCATCCATTCACGCCGTCCTCAACAATGCGGCTGCCCAAGCCCTGGCCAGAATCACCGATCTTGAGCAAAAGAATGGTAACCTTCAAAAAGAGATCGATCGTCTGGAGCTCGTGGAAGAGGATGTTCGTCAAGCACGAGCAGATTTGGAGGAGCGAAGAAATTCGGCAGAAGAGCGATTGCTGAGGCTCAAGCAGATCTGAAGGATAATAGCAAGCTTGCCCAGAATCTGAATTCTCAGCTGGGGAATCTGAGGAGCAAGTTGCAGTCCACCGAGATCGAGAGGAATGATATGCTGGAAGAAAAGACGGCTTTGAACAACAAGTATCATCGTATCGAGGCCGAACTTCGATTGGCTAAGCAGAGCAATGCCTCGCTGAAGGTCGCCAACTCCTCGCTTCAGACTACATACAGCAGCAAGAGCAAAGAGTTGAGTGCTCTGCACCGTGAGCATGCGGATATCAAGAAAGCTCTGGCCAACCACAAGATGGGCCTCGAACAAGCGAATGGGACGCTTGCCAGTATGCGCGATACGGAGACGAAATTGCGAAAGAAGACACAAGCTCTTGAAGAACGCGCGGTGGCTCAAACCTTGGATCTTAAGAAGAATGTGGAGATGCTCGCCTCGAAGGGTGCAGATATCACGAACCTCATCAACAAAAGCGACGATCTCAAGCATATCGTCGAACAGCAGGCATACGATAAAGCAATTGCCGAGAAACAGTGCACGACACTCCGGTATGAGATTAGTACTCTCAAGCTCAAGGTCGAAAATCGCGAAGTAGCCCTGAAGCAGCTCGAGACTGACAAAGCCGCTGCTGAAGAGCAATGTCAGCTGCTCCGTGCCGAGCTAACATCTCTCAAGCAAACAAGCGAGAACACTTATGCAGCGCTGAAGAGTCTGAAGTCCGAGAAGACCACCATGGAGATGCAATGCAGGTCACTTCGAATCGAAAAGGTTAAAAGTATACAACAGGCGGAGAGGCAAGAGGATAAGCTCAAGTCTATCGAAGCGGAAAGGGACAAGCTTTCTCATCAGGCACTCCAGGATTTGGGCAAGTTCACGGAGCTAGAAGGCCAAATCGCGGGCCTCAAGCAGGAGCTCACGAGTTTGACGAATAAGAAGAAGCTTGTGCTCGATCTCCATGAAAAGCAAGACCTGAAGCTCTCCAAACTGAAAGCATCAAAGGACCGCGCTGAGCAGGATCTGCAAATTTGCGAGCAAGTAAACGAGGCGCTTCAGACTCAGAACTCCAGCCTGACCGCAGACGTGTGCGAGCTGCGAGGCTCATTAGATGCTCGATCTCAAGAAATTGTGGCAACACAAGCAGGACTGCGTGCAGCAGTAGAGTCGCGTTTGAGTCTTGAGACTCGAATTGACACCATGACAGAGCAGATGCTTTCGAAGCAGGCTCAGCTAGATGACATAAAAGTTGAGCTTCTTGCATCACAGACAGAAGTTCGCGAGGCTCGCATCGCTCAGGAACACCTTCGATCGGAAAATATCCAGCAAGGCGAAGGAGGTCTCGTCTTTGCAGTCTCTGCTAAATGCCCAAATTACGGACTTCGTCGGAGCACCGACCGTAGCTCATGAGAGTGTCGCCGAATGCAAGACGATGCAACCAATGGCCGTCTTGCAGCAGGTGCGAATGCAGGCACGTCAAGCGCGGACGCCTCGTGCGTTCAGTCAATATCAAAAGCCTTTCCACGAGGAAGAGTATCCTACCTTCCAGAAGACGTATCGGTCCCCAGGTGGTGATCCGGAAATGACGGACGGGAAGCCTCCGGACAATGCTACAATGTGCAGAAAGATGTGCGATGCATCTGAACCAGCGATTGAGCTTGAGGAGCTTCGGCAACACGCCTGGTCACTTTCTATGATTGACCTGTCAAGGCTGCCTGATACCGTCCTCGAGAACAATCTCACGTATCAATACCAGCGGCTACATAGCACAGAAGTCGTCGACAAGGCCAAAGGTCAGCCCGATCCTCCTCGTTCAGCGGCGAAAGGCCTCTTGATGGTCGGCGACCCCAATGCAGACACCACGCCAATCTCACCGGTTTCAACTGGCCCTAAACCTCCCTTCTCTACTTCGATGGCTGTCCTCTACTTCGATGGCTCTCCTTTCGCGTCAGAAGCGTTCTCGCTCGACCTCCACGCAATCGTCACAGGATGAGGGCAGTGCAAAGAGAGTCCGCATGGGTCCTATTGCCCAAGATGGGCCGGCTGGATTCTTCGAGAAATTCCGCAACGGAAAGATCGACTAGGATGCGTTGACAATGAAGAGTATAAGGAGTAGTATCCTTGGCCTTCGTTCGCAGTCCAGATGCATCTTTAAGGGAACGACGTAAGCATCAATCGCGGACGATGCTGGGTTCTGGAGTGAAGAGAGACATGGGGACGCCGGACGGCTGAATCGTATTTTGATTCAGGCCTCGTCAAATTCCACTCCAATCTAAGCTCACTGTTTCATCTCTGGCCGAAGCCGGCAACCCGATGCGCTCGGCTATCGCCGACAAGCCATCTTGTTTGGCGGCTGCAGCTTCAAGTTGATCAACATCGTCACAAGCGCCACACAAGCACCCAATGCCTGCCCTATCAAACGCTTATCATCACTTGTCTTTTCAGGTACCGCAGCCGACACTTGCAAAACCAGCTGCTTTTTGCAGACTAGTGTACGTCTATCGCCCCGCAGATACGCCAGGCACCGTACTACGTCGTCTCGTCAAGACGGAACCGGAGCGTATACTACATTTGAAGATCTTGGTTGTGAGGATGGCAGGTGCATGATCCGATGGCACGGTAGCCATTGCGCAAGCAAGACATACATATCTAGGTAAGGCCTCTTGCTGCTCGTGTGACCAATTTCGTACGTGTTTCTGGAAACCATTGGCCATCATGGCATTTCTACTCAACGCTGCAGCTGCAGTGCTGCTTTCTACTTGGGCTATACCCGCGCTCTCACAATTCGTAGCAACGCCCACGGATCTCACGAGTACCACAGGATACCTTGACATACCTGTTAGGTATAAGCAAGTCCCAGAAGGCATTTGCGAGCTCACTCCAGGCGTCAAGTCTTACAGTGGATATGTCACGGTTGCAGAGGATCAGCATATCTTCTGGTGGTTCTTCGAGGCCCGGAATGAGAATGCTACGGAGGCTCCTTTGACAGTCTGGTAAGAAGGCAAAGTCGAGAAGCACTTGCTAGAGCGATACTGACAAGCTGTTTAGGATCAATGGCGGCCCCGGCTCGTCTTCAATGATCGGATTGTTTGAAGAGCTAGGACCTTGTCGAGTGAATTCGGATGGAGAAGTATACGACAATCCATATTCGTGGAAGTAAGCAGCATGGCAAGAGCAAGCAAACATTCAGATGAACAGTGTCATTGACAAAAAGACAGTAATGTCAGCAACATGCTGTTCATCGATCACCCAGCTCAGGTCGGATTTTCGTACTCCGTACCAATTCCTGGCTATGAGAGCGATAGTGGGAACATCTTGAGGCTTTCGAATGCCACATGTCCTGATTATGCGGGAGACACATGCGGCACATATTCGTATGCCAATGAGACCGATACCGCGAACTCGACTGCCAATGCGGCTCCTTCGATGTGGAAGACCCTTCAAGGTTTCATGGGTGCATTTCCCCAGTACTCCCGCGAGGACTTTGCATTCACTACGGAGAGCTATGGAGGTCATTATGTACGGGCAATTTGGTTTTTAGGGAAGTTCCATTAAAGCTGATATCTCGCAGGGCCCCATCTTCAATGCATACATTGAATCGCAGAACGATCTGATCAAAGCTGGCAAGCTCCCCGGCGCACACCACATCAACCTCAAGACCCTGCTGATCGGCAATGGCTGGTACGATCCTCTTGTGCAGTATGCGGCATACTACAACTTCACGGTCTACCCCGCCAACACTTTCGATTACGATCCTTTCAACGCAAGCGTCAAGGCCCAGATGTACAATGCCATGTACGGCCCTGGCAACTGCTACGACCAGACGGTCGATTGCAACACTCGCGGTATCAACGAGATCTGCTCCGCAGCGGACAGTTTCTGCGCCTCGGAGGTTGAAAATGTCCTGGATGTCGTTGCAGGGAGAGACGAATACGATATTCGCGAATTGACTCCGGACCCATTCCCTTACGAATTCTACGTCGACTACCTGAACTCGGCAAAAGTACAACAAGCGATTGGGGCTTTTGTCAATTTCTCGACATCGAACAATGCGGTGTACCTTGCATTCAGCTCTACCGGCGACGACGACCGTGAGGACGGCACAGTAGCCGCAACGAGAAGTTTAGTAGAAGATGGAGTCTACGTGGTTCAATATGCCGGCGATGCGGACTATAACTGCAATTGGCTGTAAGTCTCCTCAAACCCTGTTTTGGCCATTCATGCCTGGCCGCACCTACTGACTACTACCTCCCAGCGGCGGCGAAGTCATCTCCGAGCACGTCTCCGCCCCCGGTTTCACCACCGCCGGCTACACCAACATCACAACCTCCGACTCCATAACCCACGGCCAAGTAAAACAATCCGCCAATTTTGCCTTCGCCCGTATCTACGAATCAGGGCATGAAGTCCCCTTCTATCAACCCCTCCTCGCGCTGGAGATGTTCGAGCGCGCTTTGGCCGGGAAAGATATCGCCACGGGCAAGGAGAGCTGTGTTGCGTGGTACAAGACTGTAGGCACGGTAAAGAGCACGTATCGTGAAGGAAATGGGACGGTGCAGTTTGAAGTCTTGCCGACGGATGCGATTTATAACACTACGTTGAATGGGCCGAATCCTACGAATGGGACGACGAATGGGACGGGGAGTGCTGTGGCTAAGCGTAGCGCGAAGAAGCAAGGGAGGAAGATGAAGCAGGCGTTGAAGAAGAGGACATTCAAGCCGGGCTATATGCCCGCGAAGCACGGCAAGTAGCCGTGTTTGCATAAGTTAACGACAGTCAGTACATGAGACAGCTCAGGATGAGAAGGAATGAAGATAATATCTTTCTCAAAAGAAGAGAGGTCAATTAAATCTGCTCTCTATCTTATGCTCATAAGTGCTTGCTATCTGCTAGCTAAGCTACATTCATTTCACGAACATCCCATGACTCGCATATCGAGAAGAAACTGAAGGAACTCCTCGCTTGCTTGCTGTCTGTGTAGGTATTGCTTTGCCTTGCTTTTGGAACATCCATCGACTTCGCTTAAGCGTTGCCGTCAACCTTGGCCATGTAGGCCAAGAGATCGACGACACGACGGGAGTAACCCCACTCGTTGTCGTACCAGGAGACGAGCTTCACAAAGTTCTTGTTGAGGGAGATACCGGCCTTTCCGTCGACAATGGAAGAGTGAGTGTTGCCGTTCAAATCGCTGGAGACAACGTCGTCATCGGTGTAGTCAAGGATACCTGGTAATAAGTTAGCCCACGATTCTTTCCTTGGCTGCGCTTCCGATCTCACCCTTGAGCTCGCCAGCAGCGGCATCCTTGAGGGCCTGGGTGATCTCCTCGTAGGTTGCGCCCTTCTCGATGCGGCATGTCAAGTCAACAACAGAGACGTTGGCGGTTGGCACACGCATGGACATTCCGGTGAGCTTGCCGTTGAGGTCTGGGATGACCTTGCCAACGGCCTTGGCAGCACCAGTGGAAGATGGGATGATGTTCTGGGCCGCAGTACGGCCTCCACGCCAGTCCTTGCCGGATGGACCGTCGACGGTCTTCTGGGTGGCAGTGTAGGAGTGGATGGTGGTCATGAGACCCTCGATCATGGTGAACTTCTCGTGGATGACCTTGGCAAGAGGAGCCAAGCAGTTGGTTGTGCAGGAGGCGTTGGAGATGACTGGAATGTCGGACTTGTACTCCTTGTTGTTGACACCCATGACGAACATTGGCGCATCGGCGGATGGGGCGGAGATGACAACCTTCTTCGCGCCGCCCTTCAAGTGTGCCTGAGCCTTCTCGGTGGTGGTGAACACACCAGTGGACTCGACGATGTACTCGGCGCCAGTCTCGCTCCATGGGATGGCAGCTGGGTCCTTCTCCATGTAGAAACGGATCTTCTGGCCATTGACGATCAGGCCCTTGTTGCCGTCGACCTCAATTGAGCCGTTGAAGATACCGTGTGTGGTGTCGTACTTGAGCATGTAGGCCTGCGCTGCATTGTCAGCCAAGCTGCCCGGAGCTTCGGAAAGGCCACTGCTGGCTCGGATGAGGCGGAAGCATGTGTTGTCCAACTTACAGCGTAGTGTGGCTCAATGAAAGGATCGTTGACGGCAAGAACCTCAACGTCACCGTGCTGGATGCTGTATGCCCGTCAGACTCTGCTCTTTCTCCTGGAATATCTCGCTGCTCTTGAGGTGACTTACGCATTGCGGAAGACAATACGGCCAATGCGGCCGAAACCGTTGATACCAGCCTGTTTGCAATGTATGAGCATGTGTTTCCTTGTCCGCCGGCGGTGTGAAGCTGGTCGAGCTGCGAGTCACGTACCTTAACGACCATATTTGCTGTGGGCCGTGAGTGAGGAAGTGTAGATGAGCTGAGGGTCGTATTAGCAGCTGAAGGCGCTTCCAATGACCCAAGTTTCGTACGTGTTGTTTTGTTTTTTTGGGGGGAGGCGGTTGAGATTGAGAGGAAGAAGTAAATTTGCTGTGAGAGAGCAAACAGCAAAGTAGGAGGGGTGGTGGGGTTGAGAAGGAGCCTTCGAGATTGAACTGATAGGCTAGGCTGGATGAGGCTAGACCAGAGCTATGACGTTTCTGTTTCTGTATTTGTATGGACTTTGATGAAAGTGAAGCCGTAACAACAAACAGATCGGCTGCGACAATGGACTTACTCGACGCGTTATATATTGCTGATCCTAGAGGCCAGCATTGCCGACGCCGGACCGCCGCAATCATAGACGCGTCCCACAAATCGAATGCACTCCGGATGCTCAAGGGCTACGGAAGAGTGCTCGTGCTCCGATCTCCCCCGTTCACCCTCATGTCTCCCTAGTATTTCCGGCGTCTGCGCTACATGGCTCTCCAGCTCATCGCGGAAAGGTCCTTGGCGTCTGCTTCCCTTCATCTCGTCCTCTCTCGACGATTTGCGAGGTCCTCTCGACAACTTTGAGGCCTCAGAAGCCCATACAGACCCCCGTGTCGCGGGATTCGGACCTTTTGCGGCTCTCCAAGCAAGCCAGGATTACAAAGGCGGTGATCAGCCAACCGGCCAAGCCTCAACAGAATATAATCATTGCCATGATTCGATTCCACCGCAACCACCCACGGGTGCATGCTTGACAGGGCCAGTACCAAAGCTACGCAGCGATTTTGGTAGCGGTATTTGAGCTTCGCCCAAAGTTGGTCCTATCAAGCGTGCACCCGTGGGTGGCAACACTTTTCTCGGAGCTGGCCTACGACGCAGGCGACCAGTAGAAGTAGCCGCTCGGTGTGAGACATGCAGAAAGCGAAATCGCGCAAGGATCTCCTGCCAGACCGAAAAAGCAAGGCCATCTTCCTTATCCGGATGACAAGTGACTTGATTGCAACTCATCCCACTTTGCAAGGAAGAGGATGCCACGTGATGCGCTCAGTATTCATTGCCGCTCTTTGAATTGTTGCCTCGAGCACGTGCTTCACTTGTCGTGAGCATCTCATGAAACCCGAATATAGATACATCCTTTTATGTCAACTTGCTTTGGCTGTAAGATTCCCAAGAATCGTTCATTGGGATCTGGCTGTACCGAAACTTCACTTTCAGACAGGCTTCAGCATCTCATATGAGAGTTAGGAAGGCGGTAAGGTGACAGTGCAGTAACCGCTGAAACGCCAATAAGAAACATGACCTCCTCGACATATGCCACCAGCCTTATGTACGCCAGATCAACGACTATTTACAACGCAAAAATCGTCAATACTTGCGAAAGTACATGTCTAACCCAGCTTGCATGTGATTGTCCTGAACAAACCAGGTCGCTGATCGGAAGTATAAATTGAACCCTTCAAGCAAAATCATCGCTCTCTGACACGATCCACAATCTCCACTTTCCGGACCTTGGAGCTAGTCAGCACTCGACGATTGAGCAAGTCGGCTATTTCTCAAGATCAACTTATCTCCTCCTTCTTCGACAGGGGCACCTTGGTGTGGGAGCACGTTACTGATTGACAAGCTCAAGATTCGCGCAGAGCATCTCGCCAAGCTAGACACAAACGGCAACAACATGGACAAGGGAGATCAATAAACCGAGATGCTCAAGCGTGCAGCTGAGCATAGCGATATGGAAACCCCGCGGAAGCTGAGGAATCAGCGAACGGTAAGTCAGAGCAGGTTGCAAAGGGAACAGAACTGCTCACTATATCCGTAGACCCCGGAGACAATTTCGACCACCCCTCAACCCGGAAGAAGCCAACAGCTTGCCTCTCAAGCCGCTGTCGAACACGATATTGAGCAACTCAGCCATGCCCCAAAATGCGTAGTTAACACAGACCATGTTGCTTACGCACTGGGTACCGCACATCCTCAAGTACGTGGCAAATCCCATGATGTTCTACCTGTTGGCGGATCAGTTGGGGAACGAAGTGAGATGGGAGAGGGAGTATGGGACGGGAGAATGAAGGTGGGTTGAGGATGTGGTAGGTTGGCGAGAGCGTGGTCTGCTTATAGACGTGGGATAGTGGGAGGAGCAAGATGGACGTCTTGGGTGAGTGGAGGATGAGGTGCTATGATCTCGAGGTGTCCTGATTTGACCGAGGGAGTATTTGAGCCGTATGGGCGATCTTGGCTTCTTGGTTTTGAGATGTTCCCAAGATGGAGTTAAACTCCGTCCGCAGAGCGAAGAATTTCCAAGATGTGAGTGTCACAGCCAGTGACGGGTATAACCAGAGACCCAGGAAGCGTTCACGTCTCTGTATTATTGCAACTTGGAGCAGTAACGACCTGCTCTTATGGCCGAGTTTGATGTGTTCTAGTGTTCTTGGCTACCTTATGTTGAGAGCCGATGATGGACTAACGTTGTCTCATCGTTGCCTGAGGTTTCCAAAAGAGCACCTTCCCTTTCAAGCGAACATCCCGTTTAGCCGTAACATGCTCCTCTAGTCGAAAATGCTTCTAGGAACGAAGCGTTCACCGGAAGAAGAGGAGCAAACCCCAAGTTGTGAGGGATCGCAAATCTCTTTCGGCATCGAAAACTGACAATTGGTAGCCCTGGGTAACAACGTTGGCTTAGGATTCGCTTGAAATAGCATCCAGACCAAGCTTTCGGGTCACGGGAAGCACATTGATGTCCAATGATGTCCGGTACGAAGCTTGTCAGCTAGCGAGAGCAGAGCTCTTGACAGCTGCCATTGAAGATGAAAAGGACCCTTCTGCACCCTCACGAACTTTTTCGCGACTATCCCAAGCCATACCTAACAACAGATTAGCCAGCAAAACACCCTTATCGCCTCACCATGTCCAAGCCTTTGAAGCTCTACGGCCACGTCCAGGGTCCCAACCCATGGAAGGTCGCGATATTCCTTGAAGAGCTCAATGTCCCGTATGAGACGGAGTACATGGACTTTGGAGACCTGAAGAAGGAGCCTTTCCTCAGCTTGAACCCCAACGGTCGTACGCCAGCGCTCGAGGACCCGAATACGGGTGTCACCGTCTGGGAGTCTGGTGCTATCATTGACTACCTTCTGGACGTCTATGACAAGAACAATACCCTCAAGTACACCTCAGTACCAGAGAAGTACCTCCAGATTGCATGGAGGGACTTCCAGATGAGCGGGCAGGGCCCGTATTTCGGCCAAAAGGCGTGGTTCACTTTCGTAAGTCGTGCCGCAATGGTTAATTGGCCGATTGTCAGTGCTGACTATCGCAGTTTCACCATGAGAAAGACATCAAGTCTGCGATCGAGCGATATGGCAACGAAATCAAGCGCGTTCTCAGCGTGATCAACGATCACTTGAGCAAGACCGGAAAGCCATACCTGGTAGGAGACAAGGTTAGCTACGCGGACTTGATGTTCGTGCCATGGAACGAAATGGTGACCTTCCTGATGGGACAAGAGTTTGAGGATGAGTGGAAGTCGAAGTACCCAAAGTGCTACCAATGGCACAAGACTTTGGTGGCCAGGCCCGCTGTGAAGAAGGTCCTGGATGCCAAGGCGGCGAAGATGGCCAGCAAGTGAGAACTTTGTAGATGTAGACGAGTAAGAGCTCGCAGTAGAGTTTCCAAACAATGTTATTGGAATGAGGTCTCATAATCCCGTGGAAGGCCGGTATCGTATTCGCTTCTATTTCAGGCCAAGGGACTCAGGCCGGGCTCTGGATAGTGCTGAATCCCGAACGCCATGCTCGGCCGATGTATGTTGTACCAATTGGTGACTTGATTGTTTCGCCAGCCAGAAGCCTTGCTATACTATCGCGTGACGACTTACGGCGTCGTAGGAGCTTGAGGGAAAGTCTTGGAATGCAATAAGGCGGTCTCGCTGATGTGAAGATGGTTGGTGATGGCCCTTATGACACGCTCATGGTCAAGAACACAAGATTGCTGGTGGGACCACACGAGGCATGTGAAGTTCCGGGATTTCGTGCGGTGTCACGGTGTCATCCAGGTCGTCGGCGCCCGCGGATCTCGGAGATGAAAGCGCGCCGATTGTCGTTCACAAATGAGAGTCGTCGCGAAAAGTCCGAATGTAGTGAAGGAGTGCGCCGGAAGATCAATCAGCATCAGCATCCGGCGCCCGCCAGCAGACTGCCGGTACATGTATATAGTAAGAGAAGGGTCATCAGTAGTCACACTGCATATGCTTCTGCTTCCTTCTGCCGTCGGCCGAATCAAGTAGTAGTGATTGTGCTATCGACACCAGTGGAAGGTTCATCTAGGAATATAATTGAGTTTTGGGGAGCACATGGGAGAAGCAGGGTCCAACCGAGCCATTCTTTGACGAGAAAGTACCTCCTACCGCCGGCCGCCGACTGCTATCGATCCTCCTACCACACTCCACCTCACCGACACGAGCTGAAGGCCCATCCCGTACTCGCCCTGACCCCGTCGCTCGTTACACCCTCCTCCTCGCCGAAACAAATTTCCGCCGCCACCTCCTTGAAGCACCTTCCCAATTTCTTGGGAACGTACGACTGCCGAGCGGGTATTGATCAGGCTGCGGTCACACCACCCAACAGCCGCGCTGAGGGAAAAGCATATCCCCATACGAAAGATGGCAGCCAGTGGGAATGCTACGCCAAACGATGCATCACGTCCAGAGTCAGTCGTCTCCGATGGTGCATCATTCAAGAGCACGACGTCACAACCAACGCCTGCTAGCAGCGCAACCGCCGGCGCCGATAGGGACGATGAAGAAGAGTTCAAGCTGCCCACCGACGGTCCTCTGAAGACTCCAATTCCTCGACCTGCATCTACCACAAAGCCTACTTCAGAGGCTGCGCTCACGCCGGAGCAGGAGACCAAGTACGCCACCGTTCTGGCACAGGTTTCACAATGGAAGACATTGCCTACCTCCACCGCCAAGAACGCGGCTCAGGCTCCCATCGAAGACCGCGAGCGCATGTTCCTGACCCGCGACTGCATTCTACGGTATCTGCGAGCAACCAAATGGAAGACGTCCGACGCATTGAAGAGATTGCAAGGCACTTTGAGCTGGCGAAGAGAGTACGGCGCGGACACATTCACGCATGATTACATCAGCCCAGAGAATGAGACGGGCAAGCAGATACAGCTCGGATTCGACAATGAACAGCGTCCATGCCTCTACCTGAGCCCGGGACGGCAAAACACCAAGATGTCGGACCGCCAGATTCACCATCTGTGCTACATGCTGGATCGTACCGTTGATATGATGCCACCGGGTGTAGAGACGAACTGCCTCATCATCAGCTTCAAGGGTTCAGGCAATGGCAATATCCCTACCGTCGGCCAATCTCGGGCTGTTCTCAACATCTTGCAAACTCACAATCCAGAGCGTTTGGGCAAGGCGCTGATCAAGGAGACGCCTTGGTACGTCAATACATTCTTCAAGCTCATCAGCTCATTCATCGATCCTGTCACGAGGGAGAAGATGAAGTTCAACGAGGACTTGACCCGATTCATCCCGAAGACGCAACTGTGGGACATATTTGACGGCGATGTCAAGTTCGATTACGATCATTCTGTGTACTGGCCAGCCTTTGATGCAGAGTGCACTAAGAGGAGAGAGGCGTATCGACGACGATGGGAAGCGGCAGGAAAGCATATCGGCGAGTACGAAGAGTACTTGCGTGGCGGTGACCACCGCTCCCTCCAGCAGGTGTTGGATTCAGTCGTTCTGACACCGGCTCTGGAGAAATCTCAGGATGCGGACCTTGCTGCTACAACTGTGGCCAAGTTGACTGTTTGAAAGAGCTCTGTGTTTGGCGTTGGCATACTGGACATTACTTTTGAGCGGCATGCAACATGTCCGGGAGTTTGGGTAAAGAGGTGCACCTGCATAAACACATCGGCGTTAGGCGCCACACGTTTCGAAGAGCACGCCTGATGTCGTGGAGACCAGTTCCAGGGCCCAGCGAGACATATGTACAGGCCATTCAGGCGTATACAACATTATGACACCACGTCTGTACTTTATTCAGAGACACTGTGGTAGGTGCGTATTGCAAGACACTTCACGACTGACTCTGCATAGACATGTCTCGCTCAGTGTGGACGAGAGTCGACGTCCGATCTCTCACTCGTCAGTTCCACGATCTTCTCAGTGGCCCTGGAGCCTGTACAAAGCGCAACTTGTCATCCAGTGGAACCCTTCAACCGCCGTAAAGCAAAACACCGCTCTTCATGAACATGGAAACAAGAATGGAAACGGAAATGGAAGCACAATTCGAAACGGAAGAATCCACCACGATGGACGACATACCCACGGAGTTCCAGCTACAGATTCTCGAATACCTATCACCACAAGACCTTACCCGCCTTCGATTTACATGCTGGCTCTATCGAAACATCGTCCAATCCAACCTCAAGCATCTGACCAAAATCATCACCGAACCTATCCTCGCCCGTTTCGAAACGTACGTCAAGCATCATTTCAATAACCCCGGCACTGATTTTCTCGAAACTTTTCGTCGACTCTTTGACCACCGGAATGTGATCATGACCCCTCACTACAGTGGATACTTCACGATCGGTAACCCTAAAGCTGTGGAATTGCATTATATGTGGAGGCATCATGGGGTGATGATTGAGGAACGGCCGTTTCGGGTGAGGAGGATACAGACTACAGGGAGAGTGAAGAGGTTCGGGTTACGGAACAGAGAAAGGTAGGGAGCCAACACTGAATCAAATCATTGATTCGATTTGGGGTCTGGCGGAGAATATGAGGATGGTACATATTAACATCATGTCACTAATCGGAGATTGTGGCCAGGATGTCTCCGTCGGTTCGTACGCGGTATCGACGACTTCCTTGCCAGCACGGACTTGTGGGCGCTGGAAGCTGACGGGATCATGAGAGAGGATGTGGAGGGGTGGTATTGGGATGTGAGGCGGTATGGGCTTGTGAGCGAGGAACGTGCTTCGAGGACGCACGGACTTGTAGTGCCCGAGTGGCCTCTCACTCAAATCAACTTGAGAGAGAGCGGTTTGTGGGCGAAGAATCGGAAGATGAGGGTGCTTTGCAGTATACCGAGGATTGGAGAGATTCTGGGTCTATCGGCTTTGCCGACTACGGGGCATTTTGCTTGGTGTGTGAGCAATGCGTGGGAGAAGGGGAGGAGCTGGGCGTATGAGCAGGTGGAGAAGGTCGTTTGGGAGAGAGGGAAGATGGAGGTGTGGTGAAAGCGGCGGTGTTGGAGAAGGTTTTCATTTTCTGAAGTAGCCGGAGCCAGCTGTCTGTCTCATCCTAATCCTCTACTGAAGACTCTTATGCCGACCAAGCTCTTCCGTATACCCCATCTTCTCGCTCGATAGTCCACTCGCAGACGTACTGCTGAACGTGGGTGAGCTAGTCAGTAATGTGGCAGCCGTCTTTCACGTTCCACAGCCACTTTAGCAAATGTACAGCTCCTTCATGACCGCCCTTGATTCAGCTGCACTCATCTTGACACCATCGAGAGCGTTTTCGATCTTGTCAAAAGCCCACTGCGAGCGCACACAGTATCCAAACACATCGAAGGCCGACACCGGCAACGTTGGTACACCCAGGAGATTGTGGAGCTTTTCGCTTCCGCATAGCACATGGGTGTTACTGATCCACTGTGTCTGCTTCCTGCCAGCCTCCTCCTCTATAACTTCTTGGTTAAACCAGCTGAGCTCCGTAAGTGGCCATCTTGGAAGTGCGATTGCTGGAGCTGGAGCAATTGGTGCTGTTGTGTAGTCCTCTGGCGGCGTCCCGACCAGCGTGCGATACCAGCGAGCAAAGACCGCTGGGTCCGTGATAAGCTCCGCCCTAACGGCCGATTGAAATTTCTCGCAGAAGTCGTCCTCGCTCGTGATGTCCACAAGGTTTGCTGGGTCGAATGTCGGGGGAAGATGGTGCTTCGTGAAGACGTCTTCGAGGATGCGCGCGAGCCACTCAACTACCCTCACGTCTTTCGGCTCAAGGGCACTTGCAATACGTTGATAAGAACCACTTCAAGAAGGATAATATCCCGCAATATCAGGCAAATCCCCTCTCATCGAATATCCCCTCCCTCCCTGCCAATTCTCTATCAACCCAGCTTTCCAAACTCCATGCCACCCAATCTCCAGCTTCAGCGCAGCAATCACATGCACCCTCTCTGGAGCACCTCCCATATCACACTGCACTCCTCTCCAAACCTCCTCCCACTTCGAATCCTTCTCCGGAACAACCCTCTCCAAGAATGTTTTAACACAATACCTCCCTTCCTTATGCGTCTCTGATCGCACCAACCTCTCCATCTCCCTCAACCCCCCAAAAACAACAAAATGCCTCAAATCCTCATCCTTCCTCGGCCAGAATTTCCTCCTCTTGCTCGGGTACATCTGCGTATCCGGATTAAACAAATGCTTCACAATCCAACACATCAATTTCCATATATCACACCCTTCAACCTCGTCAGCTGTATACATCTGGAACACAGCTTTCTCCCGCGCGGAGAGGGTTTCCCAATACGCAATCTCTCCCTCCTCATCGAACATGGCATTTCCAGCCAGGTCTAGGAGGATGGCTCGCAGATGTTCAAGATAATGTCCCAGGATCAGGAAACTTTTGAGTGTGTTGCGAGCGATGTGGATGGGTATAGCAGGGATATGCGCATAATCACTCCCCAACGTATCACCCATCATTCCCTGCGTCGGCGAAGACAGTGTGCTCCGGAAGACATATCTCCCCACAGTAAGCGTGATATCCCTCGCCCTTGCAGCCCTCCTTCGTAGTCCCATCAGGTACTCGAACGTGGCCAGTTCCGGTGGCGGGTAAAGCCTTGTGAGCAGCTCGGGTAAAACATGATAGTCTTGAAAGCGAAGAGTATAATGCTGTTGATCCAGAGACTCCGGAAGGTCTGGGATCAGACAGGGAAGACATGCTTTGACGATGTCGTTTGAAGAGAGGAGAGTGGTGGCGTTTTTGGAGGTCAGACGGAGGGAGCAGAGATCCGGGAATGACAACTGAGTGAATATGCCTATGAGAAGCTCAGTTGGCAGTGCAAATAAACCGGAGATCGGACCAGTGTTTCCCAGCGCTGCGACATTGCTCTCCGACGAGGCGGATGCATAATGTTCGGTCGTCGAGGTGTGGTTAGGAAGATCAGATTTGCGAAGGACTCTGGAAAGTCTTCTTACTGCTCGCATTGCAGATCGTCTGTTCCCGTATGAGCAGATTGATGTGCGTATCATGTGGTTATCACTTTGAGCTCGAACAAGCATTCCAAGGCTCTGCTTACGGCTGCCAAGTCCATGTGACAGCTCCGATGACATCATCAAGCCGCCAGTCGGTGGTGCGGAGAAGTCGGGCGTTTCCGTGATACACCTTCAGTTCATATCGTTAATTCATGATCTAGCGGGCGTACTCTATGTATGTGCAGGGACACAACGCTACAACAATGCTCACGAACACCTTCTACTGCTTCTCCCTCCCAACGTTCTTTCCCCATCTCAAGGCACTCTGCCTGGGGCGCGAAGAAGCTTGTGGTTGAGCCTGGTCTGCAAAGCGAATGTTCTGCCGCTGCTGAGGTAGTTCTCGCGGGGTTTCCTCCTCTTCACTATCACTCTCCTGCGTACTGATCCCCAAAGCTCCTTCTCTTCGTCTACGCTCTGCAGCTGTCTCTCCACCGTCGCTGACATTCCTGTTGTGAGAGGGTTGAGAGCTTGCTGGCGGCACACGCTCCGTACCGTCGTCATCGGAATCCTCTTCCTCTGTAGAACTTTGTAACGCGATGCGACGCCGACGCTCTGCTGCTGTCTCACCTTCGTCGTTCTGACGCCTTCTAACATCCGATCCGACATCATGGAACGGCACTTCTCGGCCACCGGTGTCCACCAAGCGGAGCTCGTTCGAGTCTTCGGTATCCACACGCTGAATCTCCGCTTGCGCACCTCCCCTTTCGGGCTCATTTGCCTCCGTTAATAACGGGACAGATCCACGTTTCGCTGAAGGTTCAGCGCGCGTTCGCGATGCTTGCGCTTGCTCGAGTGCATCCTTACGCGCCTCGCGTTTGACAGATTCTGGAGCGTTGCTGTCCTCCACGGCCTCAACACGGGCCTTGGGATCCATGGTGCGAATCTGGTTAATGAATTCGGCTTTGCTCATACGTCTGCCGCCCTGAGTGATCGTGAAGCGGATACGCTCATCGTCATCAACATCGTCATTAGAGCCGACCTTCTTCTTATCTACCGGCCCAGCAGGTGGACTTGCTCCAGAAGGCCCAGGAGCGCCGGCTTCAACCTTGCCCTCCTTAGGACCAAGGCCGAGCATCTTGCCCATCTGGCCAATGCGCTGTTTCGTCTTGTCTGGGTCTCCGGCCACGCTTTGCTTGCGATCTGGCGCAGGAATGTCGTACTTCTTGATGACCTCTCCGTCTTCGTCTTCGACAATGATGGTATTACCATATTGATAGGCACGAGCAGGACCGCCCGAGCCCTTCGGCTTTTCCACAGGCTTGGCCTTGTCTTCACGATGACGACGAATGGCACCACCTGTCATTGATGCCATCTTGTTCATGCCTCCGCGCCATCCCTTACCGGGTCTTTCGATTGCTTCTGCAGCTTCATGCTCGACCTTCTTGGCCGCCCCTAGAGCCTCATGACCTGGATCGGTGTTCGGATCGTCCTTGGTAGGAGCGACACCGTTGTTCTCGTCGGCATGCTCCTTCCGCATCAAACGACGGCCTTCCCTGGCCTCGAACTTCTCGCGTTCCTTCGCGCCTTGCCCTTCTTTGCTTTCTTCCACAGCAAGCACGTTTCCTTCCTCGTCTTCAAAGACAGTGTCTTTGCCCTCTTCATAAATCTCGCCCGCGTCGCCGGGACTGACATCGCGCTCGCTGTCTGGATCAGAAGTCTTCTCATCAGAAGGCGGCTCGCTCTTCATGGCCAAAGTCTCAGAATCGCTTCTGTACTCGCGATCTTCCTTTCTCGGCGCAGGGCTAATAGCCGATTGACTGATAGGCCCACCTGGTCCACGGCCCTGACTCTTCCAAGATCGGCGGCGAGAGGAAGCACGGCTTTGAGCCCGACTTGGATTCTCTTCCTCTCTTTGCCTTCGCAGGAAGGTGCCAGGAGCACCCATAGGCAGGAGCCCTGTACCAACCTTTTCATCGTCCAGAGACTGTGCAGACATGGAGCTCTTCGAGCGAGACTGTATCCGAGGTAGTCGGTCCATCCAGGAAGGACCTTGATCGTTAGCTGTGGTGTATGACATGGTCAGAGTGAGGGTGTTGATGTGCTTTCCAAGAGTGAACACCGCAATCGATGATCCGTGGACCACGATAGAGGTCACCACGAGGAACGTCGTAATAGGCCATATCAAGTATATGACACCATACTCTGGCGTCGATTCGGGTAAGTTCGCAACCACAACGGGTGTTGTGGAGTCTGTCTCCAGCTCAGCTCTGGCCAAGATGGCGACGAAGATGGCACCGACACCAATCGGACCAAAATGGCCTGCGAATAAAGCCTCTCGCCAGGTTTTGATATCTGGGATGACAGGCTTCAGTGCCATCATGATTGGTATGCGCCTGAAGAAGAGGACCAGAAGAGCAATGACGACCAATTTCCACACATCAAGTCCGAGCCTGCCAGAGTTGTACTGCTCCCATGGTATGATGGTTCCAAAGTAGACGAAGAAGGCCAAGTTAATCAGCAAATCGATGACGTTAGAAACGTGCGATTCCTCTGTCTTTTCGGTAAACCAACCATCGTTACTGAAGCCAACACCGCATGCGAACCCAACAAGCAAGTCGTCAAGACCGAGAAGTGATCCTGATCCGGCACAGAACAAGGCCAAGACGAAGTAAAAGACCAAGAATGACTCTCGGTCGATAATGTCGCGCTCGTGAGCGTATCTGATTGCGCGACGAGCGATGTACCCAACGCAGACTCCGTAGAATGCGCCGAAGATGCACTCGTAGAGAATGGTGTAGCAAAACCAATGAAACACGACCTCGCCGGCGTGTGGGCGGTAGGTGATGATGTACAGGGCCAAGTAGCTGAATGGGAAAGCCATGCCATCGTTGCATCCAGATTCTGCAGAAAGCAAGTCTCGAAGATGCTTTGGCACACGTTTGGCGAACTTGCCCTTTCCGACGACCGAGGAGGCCAGGACAGGGTCAGTGGCCGTGACGCAGGCGGCAACTGCCAGGCTCTCAAGCCAACTCAGATGCGCATGGAAAAAGGCCCATATGAACAGACTTGTTACGAGCCATCCAAACGTCATGACGGGTATGAGCAAGAAGGTGACGGATCGCCAATGCCGTTCCATATATGCCTTTGGCAATTCGACGCCGACGGCGAAACATTGCACTACAAGGACAATGCGGGAGAACTCCAATGTAATCTGGTCGGTGTTGCCCCATGTGAAGGGATTGATCAGGTTTGCGGCATGCGGTCCGAAGATGATACCACATATGGTTGCCACAGTGGCCTCGCCAATGTACAGGCGCTCTTTGATGATGGAGGAGCACAACATGAACAGGCTGGTGAAGCCTCCCAGTATTATGTACACCAGGTGTGGTTTGTTGATGGACAGCTGCTCCCACGCCATGTTTGCGATATCTCTTGCTTGCTCTAGAAGAGTGGTAGTTTGCCAATTCCTGCTTCTTCTCTCGGTCTTCAAGTCGGCCAGCAGAACAGTCGCTTGTCGTAGGATAGCGCCGCGGCGCGTCGGTCGAAGTTATTCGGGTTGGATCGCCGAGGCATACACGTTGCGGTCGCGCCCAGTCGCCGCTCCCAATGGCCCTAGAGCGGCTGAGCTTGTGTCTGGTGTGGAGAGAGAGCGAGAGTAGTTGTAAAGGATAAGAAGAAGAGGAAGAGTGAAGGCGAAGAAATTTCAAGCCTCTTCTGTAGCTGTGTCCTGCGTGCCTAACTAGTCGGTGTAGTGGTTGTGCATTGCCGTCAAAGGCGAGAGGCGCATTGCAGTCTCGCGGCATACATGATGAGAGATGTGATGTGAGGCCGGGATGGTTGTGCCGCTGCTACGCCGAGGCGAGAAGCTTCAAGGAGTCCAAGGAGCGCGTCACCGTCGCCCACACCGATTCAGCAGGAGCACAGCACCGTAAAGGAAGGAATGACCACACTGCGCACAGTGGGTATCAGAATAAGCACCTGGATCGGCAGACCCTCCCACCAAATCCGCCCTTTCTACACTCTTGATACCTCGACGACGAGGACGATTGAGCTGCTCAAACTTAGCAGACGGACTTCTCGAGACTGTCACTGTCTGACCCTGCTACATCGACTGTTTGCGTGAGGATTAGACGCGGTAGTGTTGTCCTCAACAATAGGCGGGAGCTACCGCCGGTGTCGATCGAGGCGCTTCATCTTGATACCCACCGTGTGCGGGCTCTAGTGGCGGTGATGGTGAGCTTAGCTTATACGGAGACTGCTTCAATGACAAGCCATCGGCCTTTGAGTTTGACTCTGCAAAGAAGCAGAAGCTCCCCCCTTGTACACCTCTGCTTTAGGCCCTCCTTGGCATCTAGAAGAGAGTTTGCGCACTTTCCGTACGTCACCAACGTGAAGACGTCTCTCATCCATCATCATTATTATTATTCTCGCCCGTATCGTTCGGACCGACAGGTGGTCGCCAACGCCTCTTCCGCGGAGTAAGAGTCCACACGACACAAGCTGGTGGCACCGACGTCGTGGTGGTGCTGTTGCTGGTGCTGGTGGTGGGCTTGTTGAGGCTCCGCCAGTGACTTTCACAGCCACGAGCCCTACACGTGCCCAGACCCTCCAAGAGATACTTCAAGAGATACTCTAAAAAGAGATACGAACTGGGGTTGGCGACGCTAGCGTGACTGACAACCATCGCACAAAGCCCCTTCACCGCACAATCCAAACCACGGATGATCTATTGGGCCTGTTGTGCGGCGGTATCTCTTGTACCCTCACCCTCACCCTACTCACCATGCCTGGAAGACGACCGCCGGATGAACCGGTCGATCGCAGCTTATGCAGACGATGTCAGCAGACTGAGCCCTCCATCGTCGTGCGTACTGAGCCGCTATGTAGGGACTGCTTCAGCAAGTATGTGCACACCAAGGTCGTGAAGCGCATGGAGAGCTTTCGCGTCCGCAACGCTGAGCCCGGGAAACCACGCAAGCTTCTTCTCCACCTGACCTTCAATGCTTGCTCCATCGCCCTCCTCCAAATCCTCAGTCAACACCTCAAAGGCCAGGCCGAGAAGACTGGGCGTACTGGATTTAAGCTTTTTGTCCTGCACGTCGACGAAGAGTTGGAAGGGGCCAGCGGCGAGAGTGACTCTGCTTTTGCTGCGGTACAATCACGTTATCCTGAGCACGAGTATCACATGGTGCCTTTGGCCAAGGTGCTATCATTGGAAGACGTGTCAAGCCTCTTCCCTGGCCAAGCACAAGCTTCTGGAGACGACGGTGCACGCTTATCGGGCGTCTTGACTTCACTCAAGTCTGCCACCGCTCGCCAGGACACGCAACAAATTCTGAAGCGACGCTTAGTGGTTGACACAGCCAAACACAATGGCTGTGAGGCAATCATATGGGAGGACAGCACCACCAAACTGGCCGAGCGAACGCTAGCAGAGACCGCCAAAGGACGCGGGTTCGCTTTACCTTGGATCGTAGCGGATGGCGAGTCTCCTCACGGAGTTCCGTTCTACTTTCCCTTGCGCGACCTCCTGAACAAAGAAATCGATGCTTACGTCTCCTTGGAATCTGGCCTGAGTTCTACCATCATTAAAAGTACACCACCTGCTGTGAGCACCAAGAACACTACTATTGATGATTTGATGAAACAATATTTTGAAGGCGTGGAGCAAGAATACCCATCTATCGTTGCAAACGTCGTCAAGACAACCAGCAAGCTTCGTTCCACGACTGTGGCCCTGGTCGAGCTCCAGTGTGAGCTATGCAATATGCCACTCGACGGCCAAGCTCCGCCGAAAAGCCGGCTTTGCTATGGATGCATCCGGACGCTGCCTCAACCCGTCGACTAAAGAAGCGAAACACCCAAGCCTCAGCTCTTACGACCCTCTTCAACGCCGCTCAAACGCCTCACTGCCTGTAAACCCACTACCGTCTCGAATTGACCATGGGCGCCGCCGACTTCAATACCACGGGAACAGCCGCATCACTGGCGACGTTGTCGACGTTCCATTTCAAGGCCCATGTCTGGTTGTCGACTGGATCTGCGTACCACTTCGTTGTGATCTGTCCAACAATCAGATTGCGCTCACCAAGCCGAATGTCAAAATACTCACATCCCCAGATTCGCTGATCCAGACAAGCAAAGAGCCCCATAGATCGAATCCAGTCGTGGTCACAGTGGTATTATCTCCCGAAGTGAAACCCGCAGCAGCGAAGGCGCCAGAGTTGTTGTCGATGTAGAGCTTGGGCGACGTCCAGTTGGTACTGATCGAGTCTGAGCTGTTGACCGGAGTCGCGGTGAAAGTCCCATCGTCGGCATCCTGTGTGACTACTGCGATTTTAGAATCTATGTATGAGCGGCGCATTCTTCTTCATGACAAGGAGTTTGCAGAGGATAGTCTCTCTTACGAGTCACGTTGGTGGCCACCGAGGCATTGTCTGGACGAGCGAAGCCGACATACGCACCGCCTGGGAGATATTAGCATGTTTCGAGCCTCATCGCGTGGTTCAGACTCACCATCGGCATAGAAGAGTGGCAACCCCTTGATGCCTTTGTCATAGCCCCAGAACTGTTTACTGCTATCCTGTGCGCGGACGACTGCAGCAGCAACGCAGAAGAGAGGAGCAACGTTGAAGATGTGCATGACTGAAGGTAGTGACAGACAAAGAGCGTGGTGAGTCCTGAGCGATGACGAAAGCCTTGCTTGTGCTGAAGCAATGGAGGAGCAGGAGGTGAATAATTATCGAAGCGCCGACAGTCTTGCCATATGCATTCGTGGACGACCACGCCTCCTTTGCAACATTTTTGGTTCAGACTACTTACCGGCGGTTTCATCTCTTTCTGGCCCGCGGTCATATCCTACTGTCGTGTGGCCATTCGTATACCCTAGCTATTGGGCTCCGCAGCAGCTTGTCCGTGCGTATGGGTCTGAGGTCGACACGCACGTCGAAGCGGCTCCCTCCAGCAGTAGTGTAGTTCAGCAGCAGAGAACGACAGGCGAGCGCGAAGACTCCACTGACCATGCAGGTCACCGCGCTTGGACGTTCAGCTGGTATCCGTGTCGGGAGTGGTCCCGATCGCCCGCCTTGCCGAGATCTCTCGCCGACTTCACCTCTACAAGTGGTCAGCAACGCCATCCCACGCCCGACTTTTCCATCTCTACCAGGAAAGGGGGTGAGCCCGATGCAAGCGACCAAAACCGCAACTTATCGGGCACATCTCTGTCGACGACTGAAATGACACCGCCAGCGCGTAGCGTAGCAGAGATGGATATCTTATCCCTGCGGCTTGGCAACGCACAGTCGATCTCGTTCAATTGACTACGAATGCAATGCGCATCTAAAATTCCTAGCGCTGGCGCAAACCATGACCTGCAGCATGAAGGGTCGTCAATCGCTAGCAATCGTTTTCAGCCGAAAGTCTCAAGGGGCTCTTCTGCGCTACGGAGGAATTGAGAGCCTCATGCACACGAATAACCGTTATATGGGGAAGGCCTCGTGGTCATCCTCCGACGCACGTACGCGCGTATGCCACGCGATGCATCTCCAGATACAGCTAACTTGTCTCCGACTGGAACAGCTAGCCTTACAAGGTCCACAGTGCTCGGAGATGTCGTACATGTTGAGGTTGAAGCCACCAGAGCTTGACCTTTCTTTCGCGGGTACATGCATTGACTCCGCTACATCCGCCGCCAAGCCGACGACTTCGCTACGCGACTACACTTGGAGATCGTATGGACACATATCAGCATCGGTACCGAAACAATCCTGGCTTGATTATCGTCGACATTGTCACCGACACTGTATAAGCCTCGTCAAGCTCTCCATTCTTGTCCTGAGGCTGACCTCACTAGCACGCACCGACATGCTTCCATACCAGACTCGTCTTTCATTATTCTATTTGGGGAGATCTCTAGCTTCTTGCCGGCTCGACGCTGACACAGACGAAACTTACCATTCGCGGCCTTCGACAGCCGCTCGCGGCAGGCGAAAATGTATTGAATGCGTCACGACAACCATGTCGTCCCAATATGGATACACATCGTGAACATCTGCATCTTCACCATGCGTTACAGGTCAAACGGCCCTGACGTGTCGTCGCACAGAGCCTTTTCTTATCGCCACTGACAGTGGGTCGTGAATCCATCGCTGAGGTTCACGGAGACTTCGCCGAAGCATGAGGTTTGTCACTCAATGGCACTCGCCAGTTATAGAGAACGGCGAGTTTCCGACTGTTTCTGTCAGCAGCAGTCCACGTTTGCATCACTCACAGTCGTTTCTTCGTATCGATCATGGAAGCATCTACTTTCTTCTCTCCTTAGCTTTGCTGCGGCCTCTGTTCAAGCACTCAGTGTTCCTCGCTCAGACACTGCTTCGGTCGTTCCTCGACAGTCAACATGCAGTGGAAACACCGCAGATGACAGGGGTACCTGGTGCGATTACGACCTCAGCACCGACTATTACAGCGAGGCGCCAGATACCGGAGTGACACGCGAATACTGGTTTGAGATCACAAACTCAACAGCATCACCAGATGGCGTCGAAAGGGTCGTTCTTTCTGTCAATGGCAGCGTTCCTGGACCCACGATAATAGCGGACTGGGGAGATACGGTCGTAGTCCACGTGACGAACTCCTTGTCTGCAAATGGCACAGGCATACATTTCCATGGTATGCGATCTCACAATGACAAAGTATGGTTCTAAGTCTCTTACAATATCGCAGGCATCCGACAGAACTGGACCAATCCCATGGACGGTGTGCCAAGTATCACCCAATGCCCAACAGCACCCGGCGA
Organism: Nothophaeocryptopus gaeumannii; assembly: GCA_031771865.1. Classification (NCBI taxonomy): domain Eukaryota; kingdom Fungi; phylum Ascomycota; class Dothideomycetes; order Mycosphaerellales; family Mycosphaerellaceae; genus Nothophaeocryptopus; species Nothophaeocryptopus gaeumannii. The sequence goes on from JASISA010000003.1 coordinate 537,702, forward strand.
TTCTATCACGTACACTTGGAAAGCAACTCAATATGGCTCGACTTGGTAAGTTGTAATTACATCAGAATGATATCGATCAATACAGACCGAAGCTGAACTTCTGCATAGGTACCATTCTCACTACTCACTCCAAGCCTGGGATGGTGTGTTTGGAGGCATCCTTATTCGCGGACCTGCCACAGCCAACTACGACGAAGATCTTGGCATCCTCTTCCTCAACGACTGGGATCACCAGACCTCGGACGCTCTCTACACGTACGCTGAAACGCGAGGCCCACCAACTCTCGACAACGGCCTCATCAATGGCACCAACACATACGACGACGTCGGTTCACGCTGGGAAACGGACTTCACTTCTGGAACATCATACCTAATCCGCCTCGTCAACGGTGCCATCGATACACACTTCGACTTCATGATCGACAACCACACACTAACAGTCATCGCCGCCGACTTTGTCCCCATCGTCCCATACACAACCGAAAAATTAAGCATCGGCATGGGCCAACGTTATGATATTGTCGTCACGGCAAATATGAGCGACGTGGCATCCGATTTCTGGCTTTGCGCGATACCCGATGCCTTCTGCAGTGAAAACGACAACGCCGACGATATCAAAGGCATCATCCACTACGATGGAAGCACTTCCACGCCCACCACAGATGCATACGATTACGACGAAGTAGACTGTTTCGGCGAATCTGCAGAACTCCTCGTGCCGTACTTGGAACTCGACGCTTCTACATCTGCTTCTCTGAACGAGAACCTCGCAGTGACAGTCGGTTTCAACGACGCAAATCTGTTTAAATGGGCCATCGGCGGGACATCGATGGTAGTCGAATGGGACGACCCATCCGCTTTGCAAATAATAAATAATTCGACGAGCTGGTCGGATAGTTCAGGGGTTATTGAAGTTGATGATGCGGGGACTTGGTCCATTATTGTTATTGAGACGATGAATGCGATTCCGCATCCGATTCATTTACATGGTAAGACAAAAAAAGACGCTCTCTCGAGAGGAAGCCTTTTCGGGTTGCTTTTCAAGATACGTGCTAATGGGGTTGTTGTAGGTCATGATTTCTATCAATTAGCTCAAGGGACGGGAACATACGCCTCCGCCGCCCCGACTCTGCAGACCTCCAATCCGCCCCGTCGGGACGTCGCAATGCTGCCGGGTTCGGGGTATGTCGTGATAGCATTCATTGCTGATAATCCGGGAGCTTGGTTATGTCATTGTCGTAAGTTCTCTGCCCCATCCCCCGTTTCCCCTTCACTTCCTCGAATCACTGCTAATGTGGTCACTAGATATCGGCTGGCACACAGAAGAAGGATTCGCACTACAATTCATCGAGCGATATAGTGAGATCGCAGCATTATACGACCAAGACACGCTGAATGATACGTGTTCGGCTTGGGACACTTGGGCTGATGAGGTCTCGATTGAGGATGATGGGAGTGGGGTGTAACGGGAGAGGGATTTTGCCACTTTAGTGATGAAGCATCGATATCTTGTTTTGCATTGGGTGGCGCTTGGAGGTCTTGCGGTCCTTGGTGGCGGTGGCATGGAGGCTCGCACTGGAGCTCGCATTGATGGTGGTGATGGAGAGGCCGATTATTCGTATTTCGTAATGGGCGAGGGAGGAGGCATGGCATGAGGAGAAGAAGAGAGCTACGATGTGGTCAGAAAGTATCAGAGAGAACACAACGACAGACATTGACCAACAAGCCCCGCGCCTTCCACGGACTCAGCTTCTAAAAACACGGCCGACATCAACGTGGACGTCCGGGCTGAAGCTATACAGTCGCTTGTTTTCAGATACCTATCCCAGCCCAACAGTATACAAGGTTCGACAGCAGGCAACATCTCTGTTCAAGGTAATGTAGCTCGGTCTTCGGGCTCGAATCGATCCAACAACGTCCTCTCAAGTCTTAAGCAACCGGAGTTGTCGTTACTTACGTGGACTGCCAGTTACATCTGCGAAACAACATTGTATACAGTCTCATACACAATGACCAAGTAAGCCAACATCCCAACAATCCATTCCGAGTATGGTACTCTGTCCAAACTTACACCTCGTTTTATTCCTAATAGTATCCCTAACCACGACCAGAACTCTCCCCAATCGCCCCAAAAACCAAACTCCTCCTCACGGCAGTGGACGTACCAGTCGACGTCCCTCCCCTCATCCCTCGGAAAGACTCTGAATCGATGGGCATTACATACCATCGAGTGCCGATCTTGGCGGTCGGCAAAGATATCTATTGTGATAGCAAGGTTATTTTTGAGGTTGTGCTAGAGAGGATTGCGAAGGGGAGGGTGGAGAGGAGTAAGGCAGTGAGTCGAGCGAGGTTGAGCGAGAGATGAGATATACTGACTTGTGAGTTTGGGCAGGATTGGGCATGGGCAGAATTGGGGATTCAATACTTTTTCTGATACGTTGGGTTTGATATCGGAGAGAGGATTATGACGCCGGAGTTTGTAAAAGTAACGCTCAATTTCCCACATTTCACCCAGACGCCCCTCCCTGCTGAGGTTTGACAGGACCGCTCAACGAGTTACCCCCTTCTCAGCCGTCCCGAAGGCCATGTCGCAGCGCGGCGGTAATGCTCTAGGATTGGAAGGTCACGATGGCCCGCTGTTCCTGATACTCGACATCCGCGGACGGTGACTGGGCGGTTTGGGACATGACGAGGAACGTGATCGACCGCGTCAACGTTGTTGCGGCGGAGCTTGGTGTTACTGAGCAGTATCGATATATCAATTATGCTTGGGCCGGGCAGGCTGATGGGGTGTTTTCTGGGTATGATGAGGAGAGCGCTCGGCGGTCGAGAGATGTCCAGAAAGCGGTGGTTCTGAAGGGGATCTTTACCCGGCCGGGGCTCTGGAGGGGGTTTGTGAAGTTGCATTGAACGAGCTATTGGGCAAGAATTGATTTCGACGATTGCTTCAGAACTGTTTCCGTAGAGCACGGCTCTTCGAGCTGGATCTTGGGGCTGTAGCACGCTCAGTTGCAGCTGCAAAGGTGCGAGATGTCTCTCGCGTTGCGTCCATACTTACGGCCGTTGCGTCGCAACTGTACTGACAGGTGAGCTTCACTTTCGAGAGATGATTATTGGTGTTGGTCGACTTCAGCTGCACTTGCCGTTTGCAACGGGCAGTGCATGTGATTGTCTTGGCACATCCGGCCCGAAATCTCCGAGCTTGATCTCGCACAGCTGTTTGTCGTTTCTGAACTTCAGCTTCAGCGACACAACACACCTCAGCAAGCTTTCAGCGCTGACCGTCACCGTTCGCCATGGACGATTCGCCGCTCGGCAGGCTCCCTGGTGAGCTGCGAAATGGTATTTACGAGCTCGCAATCCCGGAAGACCTCAACATCTTGCTCAAGACACGGTGGTACGGCGGCGCCCTCAAGATCGAAAAGTGCTCCACCGGCGGCAACTTGATCCCCGTTCATGACATCAAGAAGCTCCTCGAAGTTACCCTTTCCTGCAAGCAGCTGCGAGCGGAGTACCTACCAATACTACTCTCTCGAGTAAATTCTACGATCGATTCATCAAGCGAAGCTGCTGACACGTCCTTCTGCCATGCGGTTGAGACGTGGCTGATGACCTTGGCCGAATACACGGTCCACATCAAAAACCTCACCGTCAACATGGGCCAGGTATGCTTGTCTTCCTACCCGAAGCGCGGGGAGATCATGTTTTTTCGAGAGCCAATCAAGAAAATGACGGCCGTTTGCAGAAGTCACAAGGTCGAGCCCAGGATCACCGTCGTCATCAGCAGCGGTGGTCGAGGCACCTCGTACTGGGATCTCAAAGGGCCGGCCTTTGTTCCCGCCATCGCCCTACTCAGTGGCAACGGCCGCGCGGACGTCATTGACGGATTGAATAACATTCTTGCGGAAAAGGAGGGCAAGGAAATGCGCGAGGTCTGGCAGGAGATGTATCGGATCCGAACCTACGATGAGGCAATGAAGAGTCTGTCATACAACCTGAAAGGACTCTCTTGGCTGGCGAGGGCACTCGACGAGGATGAGGAGTGGGAGTGGAAGCCTTCCACGGCCGCCTGAAGAGATTCCGGCCCCAAGGAAGAAGTTGCGAGGCAAGGCGCGTTAGAGGATTGAGTCGGTGGCCAGAAGCGTCTCTGAACATCAAGACTGGTGTTGAAGGGGGATGTAGCCATGCAATTCTTGGTTCCCACAAGCTGTTATGCATTTGAGCTCGCGCTCAGACTGAGTCAAGACGACCGGAGCAGTAGATTCAGATTTTATCTTAAAGCTTCACAATGATGCTTTGCTTTAACACAGGCTACCTTACTTTTTCTTCCCTTTGATTGAGCCTGTCGACTTGAGAAGGACGTCGGGGGAATGAGCAGCATCTTGACACAGATCCAAGAACGATCCTTTTTGAGCCACAAGAGCATTCTAAAAGCTTCGAGATCGGAGCTCCATCATGCTCCAAGATCCAGGTGTGATCGTCTTCATTCGCGTTCATTAACTTTGTAACGTGTTCCATGCCTCCAAACTTGCACATTCGGAACACATGTCAGTCGTCATGCCTATGAGACGGGTATGCAGGTGATAAAAACGACTTGACATGGTGGCCAACGTCCAAGGCAACTTTCACTTTCACCTATCACTTCACGATATGGCTCGTGTATTAGCGCGGCTTGACAAGAACAGAGCCAACGTTCCCTTCAGAGGTTGAAATTTCGCTGCTTTCTTCTATTCTCTCTTTATCCGCTACACACTGTGTCGTTACCACCGATCAGCAGTTCGGCAGGACATAGTGTAGCAGACCGGCGAGCACAGTGCTGACAGGTGATACAGAGTAGCGAACTACAATACCCAGATACCCCCTTCTCCAAAGCGAACCATGGCGGACAGCACAAGGACAAGGTATGTTGGTCATCCTCTTCGGAAGAGCATTCAGCACGGTGCTTGTCCGCCTAACAGACCGCTGGCTATGTACTGCTACTGAGAAGGCATGTCGTTGGCATGTTAGACGTGAATAGGTCCTTCGAAGTAGTGTAGATGGAGTGCGACGTCTGAGTACAGTCTCCACTCATGATTCGAGTCTCACGTCCTAGGAACAGACCAGCACATCATCCTTGAGGAAGCCAGTGTAGCGAGTCCACCGGAGAAGAGAGACATATCTGATCAATGTGAATGGCTTCTCCTCTAGGAAGTCAAGCTCATCCCTTGCAAGCTCGAATCTGAAGAGGTGAATACGGAGTTACAAGGTCGGGAGACTTGACAACGTCCTTATGATCTGTCCGTCATCGGTGCATTATTCTCGAGAAGACCTAGTATAGTAACCCGACCGATCTTCGTGCCAGCCCAGTCCTATCATGAATGTGAATGGCTTCTCTCCCTCAAACTCAAACTCGTTCCTCTCGGCTCGAATCCGAAGCACTGGATGCAGGGCTGCATGATCGAGAATCTTGACGTGATTAATGCCATCTGTCGGAGGTGGCTACCCACGATGCTTGTTGATCTCAGCACCAAGTGCGGAATGGCTTCTCTTCCTAGAACTCAAACACTGTTCTCTCCGGGTCGAATTCGAAGCACTGCATTCGAAGCTGGTTGGTCGAGACCTTGACGTGATTAGTACTATCTGTCGTAGATGGGTGCTCAGGATGCTCTTCACTCTCAGCACTAAGGGCGGAATGGCTTTCTCTTGAGAACATTGTTTCCGTGCGCTCTGCTTCGCGCTTAGGCGATCTATTCTCCTCAATTTCCGTTGAAAAACGATCGGTGAAACACCATATCCAGGAATCTGTCGTTTAGCTAGCTATCTTCAAAGGACCCAATGATTAAGGCGCAGCGGCGTGCGGCTCTGCCATGTCAGAAGTTGCCCTGCATTCAACTTCGAGCCTGGAGTGAAAGTGGACGATGCGAGTAACGAAGACTTCTCGACCGTTTCGATAGTCATGTATCATAGTGCGTCGTATCGATGCATCCCGTTATGGCGAGGCATCTAGTCCTCCTCCTTCAGCCTACTGCTCTTTCCACTAACTCCATCAGCATCATTCGCTCCACTTCCAACCGAGCCCTCGAATCCGCCATCCTGAATAAAGAAATCCACCTCATCGATCAAATCCCAAACAATATCCTCTGCAACCTGCTCTTTATACCTCTCTCCAACACCCCTCAGCTGACGCCCAGGGTTCCAGCCAGCCTTTTTGCCACTCCCATCAACACCCGCATCGGCCATATTCACGTCAGGCCCCTGATTTGGCTTCTTCGCCGGACTTGCATCCTTCGTGTTCTGCAAGTGGGCTGGAGGTGCCCAGAATCCACTCGGTCCGTCGCCGAAGTTGACCTCAGCAATTCCACCCCAGAAGCAGGAGACAGCTGGGAAGTAGCCGACTATCCCATCGTCGAAGCCTTCCCGAGCTCCCATAGTCTTACTTGGTGCACTTGCAGGCGGCAGGAAAGCGAGGAGGCTCTCAAATGCAGTTCCAATTGGTTTGCCGTTCTTGTACACTCGGATGGCGCTGTGTGGTAGTGTGCGTAGTGTAGGGTGCTCGTGATGAGGATTGGGTGCAGTCTTGATGCTTTCCTTCGTGGAGCTCGGTCCTGTCGTTGGAAGGTGATTGAGATTGGTCGTTCGGTCGGCATAGATCTCCATCGGCTTTGATGCAACGTGCTCCAGCACTTCAAAGTAACTGTTACCTTTGTACGCCACCGGGATGCGATCGCGTATGATGTCCATTGGTTGCGTGTCGGCGTCTTGGTGATGGCCTTGATCGAAGCCGTCTCCAGAGTCCACAGCAGGATTGTACATGCCGTCCACGACTTTGCGGTGTAGGTTGAGAGAAGGCAACTGAATCTCAACTCCGATGACATCCCCCTCCTTCACGTTCTGGTCCTCGGGCGCCAGCGTGACATGTGCTGGTGCGGGCTTGTTTGCCTTCGCTTTGGACTTCTTTGGTTGAAAGAATTTGCCCGGTCGACTCCTGTGCATCGTCTCGAATCTGATGTCCGTAATGCCGTAGCTGTATCCATCGAACCCAACAGGCGCATCCAGCGGTGCCTCTCGCCTTGCCCATCCGAAGCGCACATGCGGTTGTGGGCCATTCGCATCAGGGTCTGGGCCTTCTGGAGGCACTCCGCGGTGCATCTTGATCTCGTAATACAGCGTCCCCTCTCTTGCGCATGCGTTCGATCTCACCATCCGCCATCCCTTCTCGTTCGTGGTGATCAGTGCATTGGTAGTGAAGTGCATCCATCGATCCGCATCTTCAAAGCTCAATCGTGCGTAGTGTGGTGGAGGTGAGGTAGATCGATAAAACTGTTTGTGCGGAAATTGAGGGTCTGCAATGGCGCGAGAGTAGCGATAGCCCTTCTTGTTCTCAGCAAGGTCGATCGGCTTATATAGCTGCCTCTCGCTGTTGGGCATTGTCAAGGGAAGCGGCTCATGCTCGACCATGACATCGTCCCTGGGCTCCTCAAAGTCTTGTGCCTTGGGCGGAGGGACATTGTAGCGCTGCGGAGATGGATAGGTCTGCGCGGTACTCGCTTTCCGCTTGCCCAATGTCGTGCTACTACTCGTGGTCGTCTTCTTGTTGTCGTCGTATGCAGTCATGTTGCTCTCGCGCTTCTTCAACGACTCTTTCTTCTCGCGGCGTTCACGTTCAATGGGCGGAGGAGCCGGCGTCCGTGATGCCTGTCGCGAGGAAGTTGCTGGGTTGAGCGGAGACGGGATGCTGGGCGCATGCTCCTGCTCCAGTGTCGCTTGGAGAGGCGTCGCGCCGTGCGATTGCGGGGCAGAGTCCGTTGCCATTGCGATCAAATGCTGCAGTACATGCAGATTCGCGAGATGTCCATATCGTTGGAGCTTGACGCGCCTGCCACGAAGAGAGGCGTTCCTGCCTGGCTCCTGCTCAGACAAGGTTCATAGCCACGTGGAGATCCTTGCTAGAGCAGTATCTTGGCGAGGACCCTCGTTCGTGATTTTTTGAAGGCCTCGGAAAGAGCGATCCGCGATCTTCAGACTCACTCATATGACACGATACAGCATGCCGAAAGCCTCGAGATCGAATTCCGCTGCCCGTCAGGAGCGACGGCATAATCCGCTCAGCGAAGAATACTCCCCATCCGCACCGCTCAAGCAAAAGAACGGCAAGAAGCGAAAGTCAACACACGAGGAGAATGGCGAGAACGGATATGTCGACAGCAAAGCATCGCGGAAGATTTTAGATCTCGGACAAGACCTGGCAGCGGAAGATCTGGCTGAGCAACAGGCCAAGAGACCAGCTGTGGAATCTACTGCTTTCGCATTTGAGAGTCGCTTCGAAGATGATGGCGATGAGGACGAGGAGAAAGAGGAGGTAGGCGAGTACGATGATGAGGAAGCATGGGGATCAGAGGAAGAGGAGGTCGAAGAGATTGAGGTCGACCCAAGCGACCTCGAAATGTTCAATAAATTCAATCCCTCATTCGACCCCGCGACACTACTCGATCCGAAGAATGGCGATGAGGAGGAAGCGCAAGGTCCTGGCACAAACCTCGCAGACCTGATATTAGAAAAGATCGCGGAACATGAAGCCCAGCAAAGAGAACAGGAAGGCGACGCGCCACAACAAATACGAGGAGGCGGTGCTCCAGAAGACGCAGTAGAGCTACCAGCGAAAGTGGTGGAGGTATACACACAAGTTGGACTATTGCTGTCAAGATACAAGAGTGGGAAACTGCCGAAGCCCTTCAAGATCCTCCCAACATTACCACAATGGGACGTCCTCATCTCCATAACACGACCAGACAGCTGGACACCCAACGCCACTTACGAAGCCACCAAGATCTTCACTTCCACAAGACCCGCAGTCGCACAAGCCTTCTGCTCCGACGTCCTCCTGCCGGTGGTCCGAGAAGATATTCGCGAAGCAAAGAAACTCAATGTCCATCTCTACAAAGCCCTCAAAAAGGCTCTCTACAAACCAGCCGCTTTCTTCCGAGGCTTCCTCTTTCCCCTTGTCGGCTCCGGGACCTGCACACTACGAGAAGCGCAAATCATAGGCTCAGTCTTGGCAAGAGTCTCCATCCCGGTCTTGCACTCCGCCACAGCACTCTACAGACTCTGTGAAATCGCAGCCGAGCAAATGATGCACGATGTCGAATCAGCCGGCGCTTGCAATATCTTCATTCGGACCCTTTTGGAGAAGAAATACGCTCTCCCCTACCGTGTCGTCGACGCGTTAGTCTTCCATTTCCTTCGTTTCCGCGCTGTACAAGACGGCTCAGGCGACCTGAACATGGATGGCGGCAATCAAGGTTTCCCTGGGAAGAAAGGCGCTGGAGATTCCAAATTGCCGGTTCTCTGGCATCAGAGTTTGTTGGCTTTTGCGCAGCGGTACAAGAATGAGATCACGGAGGACCAGCGAGAAGCTCTGCTAGATCTGTTGCTCGTGAGGGGACATAAGCAGATTGGTCCGGAAGTGCGGAGGGAGTTGCTTGAGGGCAGAGGGAGAGGAGAAGTTGTGGAGCCAAGTATGGCTGATGGGGGTGATGATACTATGATGGATGTCTGATGAGCTGCGCTATTCTGAGGTCTCAGCTTTGTGGCGTAGGACCGTGAACACGGGGATCGAAGATTGAGAGAAAGCGAGTTTCGAATGACACCCTCTTGCTCCATCCTCTCCCTTACTTCTTCTCCCTTACCTCCAACACATCCATCACAACTGCCAAGACAACCTTGGCCTCCTCCCGTCAAGCATCTCAAGTAAATTCCCAATCCCTTCAACAACCTCCTCAACATCCTCTTCCGCCCCGGCCACCGAACCCAACCTCGCAACCTCCCGCCGACTCTTTCCGAGCTCCTCCTTCGCAGATTCCAACATAGCCTCCGAAGACGATCCATCAAATCTAAAATCCACAACCTCCTGTTCACGGTCCACCAGGTGCACTCCGCTGGGCACCGACGTCCAAGGCCACGTCCTCAGAACCAACACAGCGGGAACGCCAAGCTCCCGAGCCACCTCTCGATATCGAGTCAGTTTGCTCACGGTCTCGAACATCCTTCCCGGAGAAATATTTCCTAAGACGATATCGAGATGCTTGACTTTCGAAGCCCACATTCAGGGCAGGCATTGAAGCCATTTCCCGAATTCAGCGGGAGAATCGGTCTTTTCCTTTCTTTGGGGATGCGGAGTCCACCAGTGATTTACGGAGATGATGAAATGAGTCTTGGTGTAGAAGAGATGGAGGGATTCGCGACGAAGTTGTCTACAGGTGAGGGTGACGGCGAGGAGGTTCTCCGGTTGTGATTTGAGAGCGATGCGGGTGGAATAGTCGTCTTGGTCGATTGTGAGGCCGGTTGGGGGCACGATGGCTTCTTTGAGGATCTGTTCGCGCAGCTCGGCGGGGAGTTTGATGAATGGAGAGTGATCCATCGTCTTTCCGTCGGTAGGCTTAGGTCTCGCTCGTCTGGATTGTAGATTGCGTGGCATGGTTTACTGAAATTGAATATATACCTGTGGGCTGCGTGCGACCCCGTGGCCAAGGTAAGTCATGGGCTTCACCAGCACATCCACACTTGATTGAAATTGTTGACTAGACGTCCAAGATCTGCCGGACGCACAAATTCCAAGATGTCGACGATGGTCGAAAAACCTGAAATATGGCTTCCTGGGGTCATTCTATAGTCCTGATGCTGCTGAGCCGAGGCTGGTTCAAGGCCATCTCATTGATTACCCCTTACTGCGTTTCTCCCAGATCGCTGTCTGTGCTCTCAATTTCTCAGCGACTCCGCACCTTCCAAAGAACGCCCACATGATAGGTACGCCGCGTCAAAACCCCCCTTCCCATTTCGGCTTTTTGTCAAGACCTTGCGGCAACTTTCTCACTCCACTCATGGCCCTCTCGACATCTTGATCAGCATGCTCTTGCGGGACCTCAAAACGAACGCTCTCACGACTGGCGCGGAGTCGTTCTTGAAAGGACGCGATGATGTTCTCCGGCTTCGACCAATCGAGTCTCAATCCAGTCTCAGCTCCATCCGAGGAAAGCAATATGGGCCTGGAAAATCGGGGTATCGTCCACGAGTAGATGCTCAAAATTGACACGGCTGGGATCCGAAATGACCTGCAGACTTCTCGGTAGCGGGTGAGTTGCCGGATCGCCGACTCCGTGCTCTGCAATGTGATGGTCCCGAGGTCAATCTCCACGTATTGAATAGCGGAGGTCCAGCCGCCAAGACTTTGCAACCAGTCTTCCAGCTTCTTGCTGAGATCGGCTCGTCTCTTCCAAGATTGATGGATTTTGAAGGTGAAATGCGTCTTCTTGTAGAAAATAGCCAAAGATTCTTTTCGTAGTTCCTTGTAGGTCAGGGAGATGGTCAGGTCCACAGGCCGCGTTAAGTGGTGGGTTGGATCGAAGATATTTCTGACGCAGTCGTACTCGGTGAAGGCACCATGTTTGGGAACTATGGCTTCCTCGAGGATATGTTCACGGAGCTCTGCTGGGAGTTTTCTGAATGAGGAGTGGTCCATGATGATTTTGATGGTGCCGCGCGCTGAGGTCGAGTCGTTTGGCAGTTCGCTTTGTGGGGGAGATTTATGAGTTCGAAATCGATGCGAGCTGTGGATGGCCCGAATCCATGGTAAGCTGGGGATCCAGCACACCTCTGTCTTGACTGGAATTGTCGACCGCACTTCGAAGCTGCACGACACGAACCTCCCAAAATGTCGACTTCGGAAGAACAACAGAGGCCTAGCCCCCTTTACGAATGGCACCTCATCATCGCTCCGATGAATCACCAGAGATGCCGGATGCTCGAATTGCCCAGAGAGCTGCGGGATCTGATCTATGGGAGCTTCTTCGAGTCGCGGAACAGGTTGACCGTGGGCATGGATATCTCCGGGCAAATCTATGACAGAGAACTTTGGGGGTCCCAGATCGGTTGAATAGATGGCAAAGATACCTTGGTTTGCTAAATCATTATTCAAGGCTGGCCGTGGCGATCAAGCACCGCATTTGGGCGTGTGAACAATGCTTCATGGCTGCATAATCCTCAGAGCGTGGACCTTACGATAAACCCTAGGCAAGGATTCAACTACGAAATTTCTTTGATCGCAGCATGCATCAGTGAATTCCTACTTGTAACACATCGTCGTCCAATCCAGTCCCTGGAGATCATATTTGAAAGCGGCTTTTACGACAGCTGGCCTGGGCTTGCGCGGCCACTGCTGATAGCTGTACGACAGCTGAGACCCAAGCGGAAGGTGCAATTCCGGAACATGTTGCCTTGGTACAAACTCGACTCATCGCAGTTCGAGCTCATTGACTTTGCAATGCGTCAGGCGTGCATGGACAGATCGTACGGCTAGGCAGGCAACTCTCTTGGCTCAGCGTGTCCTGAAGGCAGCTCTCTGGCGTTGGCGTATCCGAACTTATCACCGGCGTCCATTTCTTGTCTTTCTCCTGACGAACCCAGCTCAGAGAGGGGGGTATATTGGGTTGCGCCGGGCGCATGGTAGCTGCGCTCTCCTGTACCTTTGTCACCAGGCATCTCCGACGGATGCCCACCAGCTGACCCTTCCGCTAGTCCAGTCGGGCCCTTGCGCGGTCGTTTTCTCCAGAGGAACCACGCAGCACCAAGGACCAAAGCTACGCCTGCTACTCCTCCAACGACAGCACCAGCGATAGTGCCACCGGATACCGAGTTCGAATCACTGCTGTTGCTGGCAGAGGATGTCGTAGCGGCAGTGGAAGTTGTAGTCGCTGCTGAGGTTGTTGATATGGTGGCGGAGCTTGAAGATATAGCAGTGGCCTCAACAGAAAGCGCTGCCGCATCTACGGACCAAGTGCTGGCGGAGGGGCTGGCAGAAGATAAGGACGAGTAAGTCTCGTTGAAGAGTTCATCGGAGACTTGAGCGACAATGTTATCTTGGGTCGCAACGCAGACATTGATTTGGCCTCATAGCAAGTCAGCTAGCATTTAAATATGAAGCGTTTATTGCCATACCTGTTCGCTGCGTGCATTGCTCTGCGTCTTTCAAGCAACACCAACTCGAAGTTCCTGAGCTGCAATTCTGCTGGAAAGAAGAAGGGCCACCATCGCTACCCTCGCATGTTGGCGCGAAAGCTCTGCAGATGTCATAGCTTTCGCCAGAACAGCAGTAGTATTTATCGACCACACTATCGTACGCGCAGAGATTGAGCGGGGAATAGCACTTGATTCCGAGGCCTGGGCAACTGTTGTTGGCACTGAAGTAGAAGTTCGTGTAGTCTGCTCGTGCCAGCGCTGCAGAGGCGAGGGGGAGGGCCAGAAAAGCCATCGACGAGGAGGTCCGGATTCGCAGCGAAGGATGAAGAGTTCCCCTACGGCCCCTACGGGGACACCTTGCGATCAAATGATTTCAGCTCGAAGAACAGCGCACTCATGATCTGTGGGTCTTTAATGAACCCTAGGCGAGGGATTCAATGCCCTGCCCGCGCCAGGACCCATAAATGTTGCGCCTTGAAATACCCGATAGGCCGTGAAGATGGTTGGTGGCTGGTCGTGTGGCTCCAAGCGATACCAAGTAGATAAATTTGGATGTTCTTCTGTACATCGCAGGCATCCTGCGTCGATTCAGCTGAATCTGAATGTATCCATCTATCTTGCTCATTATGTAAAGGTATCGCTCTGCGCAATGCATGGCCCACGGCATATCACTTTCGGGTTCGGAAGGATGGATGCGCGGCAGATTTACGTGAGTATGGATTGAAGGTGAGGAAGCAGGAGTTTGTCGTTGAAGAAGTGATGTTTGTGCTGTCCTTCCAAACTTCATGCAGGGTCGAAAGCTTCGCCATCCAAAAAGCTCCGAATCCTCGTCAGCGACCGAGGAACGCGACCTCCTCATTGCTTCATCAGTCGCAACATCTCACAGAGATACAATGTTACGGCCAGAAAGCTGCTCAACCAGCGATGGCACAGACATAGTACACAACAAGACAGCCAGACAAACAGCACATGGTCAAGCAACGCCTCAAGGTAGCGACTCGACCCAGCCGCGCTCGTCTGACATCGCAATGAGTACCTCCTGAATGTTACCTGGAGCTCTCGAAATGAAGGCGAAGAAGGATATGCCCACCATGGCGACTGGCTTCACCGACCATGTCAAGCACAACTCTCTCTCTGTCCAGCAACTTCATACAAACCTGTGCGCACATATCGAGCAACTTACCGGCCAGCCGTACGTGAGAAGCCAGAGCCAAGCGCGAGGATACATTTCGCCTGAGCCATTCAAAAGAGAACGAGTCGGCCGACCCAAGACTTGACACGGCGAGGCGTAACGCTATACTCAATAAGCAGGCAACCAGACCGAGTCCTCCACCTCCAGGCCCACCGATAGCTATCGACGACAGCGACGACGACGACGACGACGTGATCGAAATCGATCGACCAGTGCTTCCTTTCCGTCTTCGGGACCCAGCACGCCTTGCCAAAGACCTGAGGAGGGAGGAGGCCCAATCGTCATGGAATGGGATCTTGGAGATGGCGGATAGACAGGAACAGAGGCTTTCACTTATACAGAAGATAGCAGACTTGGAAGCAGCAGCAGCGAAGTCTGGCGGTGAACAGCAGAAGAAGGGCCTTTATTCGCCTGCACCGACACGGCAGCTGATGTACGTTCCGCCGCCTGATCGAGGACACCTTTCCAACCCGCTGGTTTCCAACGAGCCTTCTCAGGTCGAGGTGGAAAGAGCCATGCGCTCCGCATACAAGAAAGACAGGAAGCAAGCGAAGACAGAGAACAGAAAGGTTCAGAGGTTGTACAGGATCGAGCATTGCCTTTCGGTGAAGGACACGAAATCCACATACGGGCCCCGGCGACAGTCCAAGAATCTGAAGCCTATGCTTTCCAGCAGGGCGCGGTTCATTCAATTGCGAACACGCCTTGCCAGTCAGCCTAAGTATCCTTCATTCAATGGCACTGAAGGAGCGAAGAGTAAGCTGGCGCAGAGAAACAAGCAGAGGCGTAAGACTAGTGCTCAGAAGAACAAGGAGAAGAAGATGCAGGAGCCAATTTATTTTGCCGGAAACACTGCAAGGTTCTAAAATACCTTGTACAAATATGCACACTTTGTGAGCAGCCATATTGCTGCCCACACTGTACAGTAGCACAGCCATCACGAGCTAAACATTAGAAGTCTAGCATCATTCCCGGCGCAGCCCTCTCCAAATCCTCCAACTCCAACCACCCCGCCTCCATCTCCTCAATTTTCCCCCTCTCAGCAGCTTCCTTCTTATCCTGCGCACATCTCGCTATCGCCTCTCTCACAAACACCTCCATATATTTCTGCACGACCTGGATAGCGTGCTTGTCGATTTTTGTGTCTTTGTCTGTGAAACTCTCGTGCAATAAGCGGAGTAGGAGAGGTTGAGGAATTGAGGGGATGTCGTCTGATGAAGAGGGCATTGGTGGGTCGTTTGGGAGGTTAGTCGTTGTGCTCGCCGCGTTCGTTGCGTCTGGTGAATCGTCGTGATGTTCAGAGGTTATTGACATTGGTGATGGGTCGCGGGTGGTTTTCTGGCGTGGTGGAGCGGGTTTCTTCGCTGGAGGCGGAGCGTCATCATCGCTTTCCTTCGTCAAGTCTTCGATGTCGTCTTCATCGTCGCTATCAGGTAGAGCGACCGGCTTCTTCGGTTTTGGACCTGCTGTCTTTTTCGGAGCGGCCTTTGACACGGATTTGACGGAGCTCTCGGATTCGGTGGTTGGTATGCGGCTGACTCGGGAGGGTTTGAGGGGTTTGAATGCCGGCGTCTTTCGTTTTGAGGATGGGTAGACGACTTGTTCTTTCGGCTCCTTTCTTGGCGGCATGTTGGACTGTGTGGTATCGATGTAGGGTCTTCGGAAGAGTGGTTCTTCAGGACGCGTGCTGGGAAGACGCGTTTGGACCCCTGCGAACGCGGGGCAAGCGCGGACTGGGATGTGCTTTGTGGCCAACAGACTTGTGAATACCTTAGGGTTAGACAATTCTTGATTTGGGGTTAGCAATACAACGACAACAACGACACATTTTTACATTCTGAATAAGCGCTTTAGAAGAGAATAGGGTGAGAATAAAGCTTACATAGTTGGAAAGGCCTCTGACGCTCCGGTGCGTGTAGAGATGGAAAAGGCCGAGTTAGAAATATTCACAAGATATCGAGAATCTAGAAAGCCAACAGCTGATCGCGCATGTGCTACCCAGTCTTCAGCGCCACGAGAGTAGTTGAATCGAATAACTCGAACAATCTCCGGGCTGCGAAGGTCTATTGAAAACCAACACCCCATCTCCTCGTAGTGATGGAGAGCACACGCAATCCGCAGTGGGCCCCATTGCCATGACGTCGAAGTCTGCCGATGCAAGTGCCGAAAAGCCTCCAACCATTGCCACATATCTACCAGTCGACACAGCATGAATCTAAGCCTGACCCTTCCCCATCACAAATTTGTACAGAATCGTGGACGCTTCACGATGGAAGACAAACACCAAGCTCTCAAGTCGCAATTCCCCCCCACCTCCTCCGCTTTCACCCTCCCCCTCCCAATCCCAACTCTCTCACTGGACTTCCGCATGGCCGTCTCCCTCAACTCCAAAATCTCACTCGGATCAGGACCATGGGGCCAGAGAAACTGGATCTCTTTCACCGGCGGCACCTGGGCCGGCACCTGGGGCTACGGAACCGTAGAGCCAGGAGGTCAAGATTCCCAACTCGTTAACCCCGACACCCTCCATACCCACGTAGACACGAGTTACCTGCTCAAGACGGCCGACGAGCCACCGGCGTACATTGCGGTGAAGACAGAAGGGTGGAGGACAGGGGATAGGGAGGTGTTGGAGAAGTTATTTGATCCGGTGAAGGCGGAAGGGGTTGATGCGAGTGAGTATGAGTTTCGGTTGGTTGTGAGGTTGGAGACGGGGGATGAGAGGTATAAGGAGAAGATCAACACCGGGATTTGGATTGGAAGTGGTGCTAGGAGGGGGGCGGAAGGTGAGTTGACGCTCTCGAGTTGATGTTGTGAAGCTGTGCTGATGAGGGAGAAGTCATATATGATGCGTATCGGGTGCTCTAAGGAGACGAGATCTTCAGCATTCACGCCAGGAACCAGTACTTCCTTTCCACTTATGTATCACTGCAGCAAACCAGGCCAATTCCTATCCAAAACCGCATCAGCAATGGAACATACCGCAATGTTGAATCATGAAACTCACTCACCGACAGAGCATAGCCATCATCTTCCTGGCGCTTACGACCATGATCGATCTGAACATGTGGGCCATGAACCACGAAACAGAGAAACTGCCCGGGATCCCGACAACAACATTGATACGCCATATGATCGAGCCCCTGAGTCCAGCTTTCCGGCACTCCATTCAGAAGATTCTCGGCCTCCCAAGTCACCACCCGCTTACCAACCAAACAACCCCTGCCTAGAGCGCCTGCGAGTTTAAAAGCAACACACACAAGCCCAATACCTCGTTCTGCTCAAGAGCCAAGGATCCTTCTGCGTAACTGTACAATTCACGAAATTCTCCTTCCCTCGAAGGCTGATCGAAACTTTCCGAGAAATCATCCCTATCTCACCATGTTGCACATTCGAAGATTTTGCGGCAGAGTGCAAGGCTCGGGCGACCGATCACATTCTCCAATCATTCACAGTCAAGGGAGACAGAATCCAGCTCGGCGAGAAGCTCATCCTCAAATATCCAGACCTCATGATTCCGGAGCAGGACAAGTTCTGGAGAAGTATCTTACCCAAGAAACGAGATGCAGTGCCGAGGGACTGGGGCTCAACTGTGGAAGGATTGAGGAATGATCCCAGAGCGGAGTTGAGGGTGAAACTCTGGACTGAACGCCCAGGGTCTGCGGCGGAGGGTTGGAGGAAGTTGTGGTTGGCGAATAGAAGTTGGGAGGAGGTATGTGCCGGTGTTATCAGAGACAATCGTGTATGGACATGGTAAGTCAGATTAGCCTTTGTGGATAGGTCGTAAATAGCGAGAAGTGCGAGCTCTTTCAGACTCATATCATTAGTTCGATAGTTGCTCGCGCTTGAGACTTTCAGAGGCTCGACTGCGGAAGCAGTACGCCTATAAGTGTGTTGCGCGTGAAGGGGAAACCAAAAGAGCTGTGTCTTCTCAGCCACCTCAACCAAAGTGATATATATATGTATTTCTCATGGCTTCGCAAGCCTCTCATTCAACCTTCGTACGTGGAGAGACGTCTCCATGAGGCCCGCTTGACCTGTGGATGCTACTGGTGACCTCGCGTGACACGTAGCTGCGAACAGATTCAGCCCCGGCCTATCCTCCGCCGCACTAAGTTCCGCAGCTCGCGCTCCGTCTCTGGAGTCAGCGGCGGTGCAATGCCTTGCCTTGCTAAGTCTTGATAGTTCGCCACAACGAAGCGCATAATGTCTAACGGACCAAGGTGCCGCATGATATGTAGCATGAGCTCCGCAGGCATCCTCAACAGCGGGAAGAGAGCTGGGATTTGGGTCTGGGTGGTGATATAAACCACACGCGGTCGCGACAGAGCCGGCGCAAGTCCATACGAATGCAACAGCGGATAGTTGGCAAATGCAAAGTTTATGAACGACTCAGCCGGTAGCAGGTCGACGATGTCCAGTATCAGCTCTGAAGGTAGGGTGTAAAACGGGTGCGGTAGCTGCTGCGCTGGATTGGTGTTGTTGATATTCACGAGTTGGTTGTTTTCGCGTGAAGAGCCTGAGGGCGCATCCGAGTCGTTATCGGCAGCCTCGTCATTTCGAGAGGTTTCAGCCATGCTCAGTCTTGGTGTGCCTTGTCCGATGGTTTGAGCCAGTTCCAAATGTAGCCGGAGAGATGGAAGGAGAAGACGGCTAATACCAGTATGTAAATCGCGGTGGGAACGAGAGATGCTGGGAAGACGTTGGCAAGGTATGGATCGAGGATGAGGTCAACGTCGACCGGCGGCGGATTTCTCATTAACGCCTTGTTGCTGCTAAAGAAGTCGGCAGCCGCTCGCACATGCAGCAAAAGAGTCGTCCCGACGTGATCGATATGTTCGGCGTGAGCTCCAGAGGGCAACGTCGGTCGCCTCTCAGCATATGCCGCTAAGCTTTGGATCAGTTCGGGGGACTCGAACACATGCGTGATGTTGTAGACGTCGAGCCAGAACTCGGTCGGTTGCTGGAAAGGTATCAGCAGTTGAACCTGGCATGGCTGGAGGCTTCCCTGGATCAGTGCCGACTCACAATCGCAGCCCAGCAAATGCGCAATTCGTACCGTTGACCTTCGTTGAGGCCCCCGAGCAGATACCACGAGTGTAGGCCTTGGCGGGAATTTTCGGTCGGGAACGCCACTGGCAGCGCTGCCCTTAGAGTTGAGTTTGCAGGTGTAATTGAACTGAGGCTGAGGATCTCTAGACCTGGTCTTGAGTTCCCGAGAGGTATCGCGGCAGGTGCAGTGAAGATGACTTTCTCAGTGTTTGCAAGAGCTCCAGTCACGAGCAAGGCAAACAGAGAGATCAGGCAAGAACCCAGATGCCTCATGGTGGAGGGCGAGCGGTTGAGGCACGTGAGCAGCGAGAAGCAACGTCGGTTTCGCTCATATTGTGCGCGACTACATCAAGCTGAGTTGTGGCCGGCCTCTTCTGTTTGCATGATATTCAATGGGTCAAGTGTTTCTGCCGTGTGTTGCTCTCAAGCCCAAGGCGATTCGAGGCACCACTCGAAACACGCACGCTGATTCGCCGAAGCACCTGCAGGGGTCCAGACATGGACCAAGCGCGACCCACAACCAAAACACTACACTTTCCCCTCCACAACTAAACACACGCGATTGCGCCTGCAGACCGACCGCAACTCGCACCACAACCATCCCAACTCGTCTTCTTCGTCAAGAGACACCCTCACATCCGCACCGAACGAGTCCCACCGGCAACATGCGTGAAGTCATCAGCTTGAACGGTACGTGTTTACTCCTGAGTCGCCCGCTCGCGCCTGACCGCCAAATGGCTCGGCGCCGTTGAGAAGGACCGCACACTGACATTGAACGCGTATAGTCGGCCAGGCCGGTTGCCAAATCGCGAACAGCTGCTGGGAGGTTAGTTGAGCCCTACCTAGAGCCTTGCAAGAGCATCATATCGGCGAGATACTGGGAAATGAGCGAAATACGGGTGCTTGAGGAGAAAGTTACTGACATGGGATACCACAGCTGTACTGCCTCGAGCACGGCATCCAGGTAAGATCAGCCTTGACTTTGAAGAAGCTACGAAAACGCTGACTGTGGATAGCCTGATGGATACCTCACTGAGGAGCGCAAGGCGGCCGAGGACGACCAGGGTTTCTCGACCTTCTTCTCCGAGACTGGTGAGCTCGCACATTCAGGACCCTAACCAAGCCGGCAGTGCGATACTGACGAATTCAAAGGCAACGGCAAATACGTGCCACGAACCATCTACTGCGATCTCGAGCCAAACGTCGTCGACGAGGTCCGCACCGGTACCTACCGCAGCCTTTTCCACCCCGAGTTGATGATCACCGGCAAGGAGGATGCCTCGAACAACTACGCTCGTGGTCACTACACTGTCGGAAAGGAGTTGATCGACCAGGTTCTTGACAAGGTCCGACACGTGGCAGACAATTGCTCTGGTCTCCAAGGTTTCCTGGTCTTCCACTCTTTCGGTGGTGGTACCGGTTCCGGTTTCGGTGCTCTCCTCATGGAGCGCCTGTCTGTCGACTATGGCAAGAAGTGCAAGCTGGAGTTCTGCGTCTACCCAGCTCCACAGGTTGCCACCTCGGTTGTCGAGCCTTACAACTCCATCTTGACTACCCACACCACTCTCGAGCACTCTGACTGCTCCTTCATGGTCGACAACGAGGCCATCTACGACATCTGCCGACGCAACCTCGGTATTGAGCGTCCCAACTACGAGAACCTGAACCGCCTCATCGCTCAGGTTGTCTCCTCCATCACTGCGTCCCTCCGCTTCGATGGTTCGCTCAACGTCGATCTCAACGAGTTCCAGACCAACTTGGTCCCATACCCAAGAATTCACTTCCCACTGGTCGCCTACGCACCAATCGTCTCCGCAGCCAAGGCTGCGCACGAGGCCAACAGCGTGCAGGAGATTTCCATGTCCTGCTTCGAGCCAAACAGCCAGATGGTCAAGTGTGACCCTCGCAATGGGAAGTACATGGCCACTTGCTTGCTCTACCGCGGAGACGTCGTTCCAAAGGACGTCCACCAAGCTGTTGCCACACTCAAGACCAAGCGCACCATCCAATTCGTCGACTGGTGCCCAACTGGCTTCAAGATTGGTATCTGCTACCAGCCACCACAGATGGTTCCAGACGGAGACCTCGCCAAGGTCAACCGCGCCGTCTGCATGCTTTCCAACACCACCGCTATCGCCGAGGCCTGGTCTGCTCTGTCCCACAAGTTCGACCTCATGTACAGCAAGCGTGCCTTCGTCCACTGGTACGTCGGTGAGGGTATGGAGGAGGGTGAGTTCTCCGAGGCTCGTGAGGACTTGGCTGCGCTTGAGCGCGATTACGAGGAGGTTGCTGCGGACTCTGCTGAGGGCGATGATGGCGCCGAGGCCGAGTACTAGACGTGTCGAAATTGCTCGAGAATGAGCGAATGTGGGAAAGGGTTGTCCATTGACAGTTGGCGATGGGTGTATCTTTGGTCATCAGCACCGCTGGCAGAATCAGGCGGCGATACCCAAGAGCATAGGCCAGCCTAGCTTGCTGGTGCAATTGTTTCCTTTCGTCTTTGCTTTTAATCATGAACAGTCGAGCGATCCGCAAATACCAACCAATGATCTACTTCTAAAACACTGGTGACATGCCCTACCCGGTGCTACCACATCCTGGTCTCTCGCGTGTCTCTTGTGCTCGAGGAGGTGCGCCTCCAATCGGGATGCTACAGTTTATGCGGACATCGCGTCATTGTTCTTCCGTCACCTCCATGCACATAGCCACACATCACCA
This sequence comes from Nothophaeocryptopus gaeumannii, assembly GCA_031771865.1. Lineage (NCBI taxonomy): Eukaryota > Fungi > Ascomycota > Dothideomycetes > Mycosphaerellales > Mycosphaerellaceae > Nothophaeocryptopus > Nothophaeocryptopus gaeumannii. Next base: position 559,654 of record JASISA010000003.1, read on the forward strand.
TCGTTCATCCGAAGGCGAGTGTGAGGGCAGCCCCGTGGCGTGGCCAACGCTTCGCAGTCTCAGCTCGACTCGCGCTGCGCGTAACAAAACGCAGGGGCCATGTAAGCTTCACCCGGGCCATCTTTTATGAGGTACTCGGAGTACTCCCTCCCATGTACCTATACGCACCGTGAGTGAATTTCAAGGAGACGTCTTGGTGTGCTTCCGGTGGATTGTGTGATCGACTTGCTTTTCCCAGTTGATCTGTGGACCATCTTCTTCAATTCTCCACTTCGCCGAAACAATTCGCTCTCACTGCCGCAACACCCGATTCTATCGCGAGAGCAACAACATCCGAGGCTAGCGCAAACAGAAACACATACAGTCACGGACACATCCATCAAGAGGCGCAAGTAGCACCACCTCGAGCAGCCGGGCAATATCTTGCGCAGCCAGATCGGCTCTTGCGAAAGCGCGCAGAACCAACATGGCCGAGCCAAGTACACCAGACGCTGGTCCAGATCATGCACCGCCTACGCTGCCTCCTGGATGGTGCGTCTCTACATCCCCTCTCAGAGCACGCCTGTCCTCTGCTTCACCTATCCATCCTCTCGTCGTCCGCGATATTTGCTTGCGACTTGGCACTGACGTAGCTGGTGTCGATTGAAGGATTGCGCAGTGGGATGCGAAGTGAGTACCTACTCCGCCTCAAACGGACCTTTGAGGCGTCCCATTGACTTTCCTTTTGTTTTCGGCCTCATCCTAACATACAAGCAGATCACGAAAGTACTACTACGTGCAGATAAGCACCGGCGAATCGACCTGGGACGTACCCACAATGGCTGCACCGAACGTTCCCACACCGGGGGGGACACCTGCTGGACAGAGCCCATATGCCGTACCAGATGAGGGCACACGAGGCATGGGCGGACAAGAAGGTGACAGAAGCTTGGGCGTACGTGAACAGATTATCGGGTGGAGGGATACATACGCTGACTCTGGGCGCAGGGCTCACTTCTGAACTCGGTCCTCGGCAACAACAAGCAGAGCTCAGGCGGTCTTGGAGGGCTCGCTTCTTCAGTGTTGGGCGGATCATCATCTCATGGTTCAAGCCAGCAAGGGCACGGCAGCTCAAACGGATTAGGCGGTATTGCATCGTCGTTTCTTGGAGGCTCGTCTTCTGGACAGAGTGGACAGCATGGCTCGAGCCAGCAAGGACACGGCAGCTCCAGTGGGTTGGGCGGTATGGCGTCGTCATTTCTCGGAGGCTCGTCTTCTGGACAGAGTGGACAGCACGGCTCTTCTGGACATTCGAGCGGCGGACTTGGAGGTCTCGTGAGCGGTGTTCTAGGAGGACATAACAAGCCTCACGGATCATCGAACCCATACGGATACACTCAAAATCAGTCTAGCGGAGGCCCATATCAAGGACAAGCACCGCCCGCGGCGTATCAGCCACCAGGCCAACACGGCGGCTTCCAACCGCAAAGCGGCAGCTACAATGCGCCAGGCCAGCAGCACTCGCAGCCACCACACTCTCAGAGCCAACAGGGTCACCAGCAGCAGCAAGGCTACGGCCACGATCAGTCGCAATACGGCCAGCAGTCACACTACGGCCAACAGCCGCCTCATTCAGGAGCCCCACACGCAGGAGGATATGGAAGCCAGCCCCCTAGCCAGCAACCTACACCACACAACCCATACGGCCAGCAAGGCAACTACGGATCTTTTCCGCCACCTCCAGCCGGTGGCTCTCACCAAGGCTATGGACAGCAGCAGCACAGCGGTTACGGCACTCCGGGCTACGATCAGCAAGGCGGTTACGGTGGCCATCAGGGCTACGGCGGCCAGCAATCGTTTCCCCCACCACCACCGGGCAGTGCGCCTCACGACCAAGGTGGATATCAGGCCTATAACCCGTCCGGCCAGCAGGGTTATGGAGGAGGATACGGCCAACAGCAACAAGGTGGTTACAGTGGGCAGTATCAATCTCAGCCTCCTAATCCGCAGTGGAGATAACAGTACGATGAACGACGTTAATTCGATGATGAGAAGGGTTCTTGGGCTTTATCATGGGCGATGCATATGCGTTTGAATCGGAATGGTGTATCAAATGGATTCCCTTTTGGACCATCGAGGTCTGGTCAGTCAGGAGACAGTGTATGACCTCTTCAATGTGACTATTGGAACAATCGATCAGCGCAAAATTTGTGCCTAACACCAACGCGCGAAATGATCCCCTATCAAATGCTTGTGATGTCTAGCACGTGGCGTGAAATACATCCCGCGGCAGTGGTCTTTGTTGCTTGTCTCGCTTGCTCGTCATCGGAGGCGTTCACGTGTCACCTGACGGATAGACCCGCAAGCAAGCGCGACCGCCGACCGCTTGCTGGCTGCTGCATGCTCAACTGTTGAAACGCTACGGGCCTCACTTGCAACCACCACTACCACTACGTCCGAACCACACCTTCACTCGCCCATTTGCGCCGCAGTACCCTGACAAAGAGATTTGCACGGCACGAATACCACTCCCCGCGAATTCCTTGGACGGACGACGACCAAGCCGAGCTGCGTACGCAATACAGACGAGCGATAGCAACCCTTGAGGGACCGGACTGCATTTGAAGAAGAGCGTGGAAAGATACACTTGTTGTTCATCATGAACCCAGAGTAGTGAGTCTTGAGATGCTGTTTCGCTTTCTGCGCCCACTATCCTGGCTGGTGCCTAAGTGAGGTTGCTGGAAAGCGAGGTGAGGGTTATGGACTGACAGTGGTGATGCAGAGTACTTCACATTCACCTTTTCACACCTATATCTTCTCAGTGGATGACTGAGCGACTGAGCGTGCGACACGCACTTTCAAGGCTGCAGACATGTGTCAAAAGGAGGAGATCGCAAGCCCAGCTTACAACGACCTCGAGATCCTCTTTGAGGAAGCAGTGGCGGTTATGCCACGGGCTGCCACCCGGTCGGCACCGCAGCCGTCTGCTATTTTCGAGAGAAACTCCGAGAGGCTGTCACGTCTCGGGAACAACTCGCTGACTGAAGACGACGACAGATACGACTACCTCTTCAAGCTTCTGCTCATCGGAGACTCCGGTGTTGGAAAGTCTTGCTTGCTCCTTCGATTCGCCGACGACACTTACACCGAGAGCTACATCTCCACAATCGGCGTAGACTTCAAGATTCGCACCATTGAGCTCGATGGCAAGACTGTGAAGCTCCAGATTGTACGTAAGAGAGCAGTGTGGGTATCTATACCAGGCTAATACGAGACAGTGGGACACCGCTGGCCAAGAACGTTTCCGAACCATCACATCCTCCTACTACCGCGGCGCACACGGCATTTGTGTTGTCTACGATGTCACTGACATGGACTCATTCAACAACGTCAAGCAATGGCTGCAGGAGATTGACCGCTACGCCACAGAGGGCGTCAACAAGCTCCTTGTGGGCAACAAGAGCGATATGACAGACAAGAAGGTCGTTGAATACACAGTTGCAAAGGTATGCAGGAGAAAAGGCTGAGTAGACCAAATCAACATGAGCTGACTTGCTACAGGAATTCGCCGACAGCTTGGGTATTCCTTTCCTCGAGACCTCGGCGAAGAACGCGAGCAACGTCGAGCAGGCTTTCTTGACCATGGCCCGCCAGATCAAGGAACGTATGGGCAACACGACAGTCAACAACAAGCCCACGGTTCAGGTCGGCCAAGGTTCCAATGTGCAGTCCGGCAGCGCAGGTGGCTGCTGCTAAACGACCCGCGGCGGAGAAGATTTCGGACACAAGAAAGACAAGTATGAAAGTATGCACGAGAGCCTGGCACGGGTTGGATCGAAGGGATGACATCACATGGAGCGATTGTATGCTGAAGGAGAATGGGATTGAGGTTTTGAGATGGGCGTTACTGCTACGGCATGCTGCTAGATGTGCTTGCTTGCTTGCCTGCTTCCCCTTTAGACATCGGGCGCAGGGCATTATCCGTGGACGATAGCAAGCTTCTCTTACTCTACAGAATGGTGCGCATAATGAGGCTTCCGATATCACAGTAACTTGATTGCGGCCTCCCTATAAACCTACTTACTCGTGATGTGCAGATGTAAATGTGCACGGGCGTCTCGGGGGCCCGCGCGTCGAGGGTGACTTTCCCTCCGCGAGTTGGTGAAATCATGTCGACCTTCATCTCAGAAGACCCGACTGAATCTCCAGGTGACATGTGAATCTGCGTGCTTCTGAGGTTTGTCTTATCAGTCTGCCACGCGAAGTCCGTTACAACCCCTCGAACGCGGGTCTGCGGCCGGACCTGGCCTCCGGACCTGGCCATCGGACGCGAACTTCACGTTCGTTCCCATCAGGTCTGGCAGTCTATGCCACGGCGACTCGGGCACAACATTCATTGTGCACACCGACGGTACCTGCATGAACGGCGAAGGGTTCTGCAGGCAAACGAAAGCGGCAGTATCCGAACACATGCTGTGACTGCCTCGCACAATTCTGTTCACGATGCTTCACGACGCGTCCAGCGCACGCACAGCATTCCAGTCAGTTCACCCGCTCCGCTGATATGGTCCACAGCAACAACCAGAAGACCTACACTGCCACAGCATCGCTATATTACGAGCAGATTAGTCACATCCCCAAGCGGCCATTTCTGCGCCGCAACTTGGAACACAGCCTTGACTGCTACGAGCTCTCACGAGAGCATCCAGATGTCACGACCACGCCGCAAGATTCTAATTTTCACGAGTTACTACGAGAGCCCTGGAAACCTCCCAGCGAAGCGATGATGACGGCATTGATCGCAGACAGCCGAGCTGCAGCACTCAACCAAGGTCTTCACATTGAATCGCTTCAACTTCGACTTCACGATGCGGAGTCTGAAGAAGCGACTCGACAACCAGCGAGACAATCGCGCGAAATCGAAGGGCCAGACTGGTTGCCAGGACCGGGGCAAGTGAGACTACCCTGTCAGGTCAAATTACAGATTCATCACAAAGCTTCGACGAGGCAAAGTGTGCACGTTGACATCAGAGACGCCGAGCTCACTAGCCATGAAACGAGGTCCGGCCAACCGGTCTTTGATGTCACGCTCAGGAAGCCTTTTGCAGTCAACAACAGCAAACTTCATGTTGCGAAAGAAAACTTCAGCGATGGCGAGCCGTCCGGCTGGAGGCGGGAACTTGCAGACAGGTACACTTTAGAACTCTGGATTCAGTTCAAAGATTCTGAGGATTCTGCAGAGGTCTTGAATCTGCTTATGGGAGGGTCGACAAGCGATAACGGCAAGATTGCTCCCAACGAAGGCATAATCCGTGCTGTGTGGGGTGACCAAAATACCAACACCATGAACAAGGACCAAGGCTTGCCTGAGTTGCCTCCGGAAGGCCATCTACTGCCCTTGAGGCGTGCTAAAGGCCACAAAAGCCTTGAATTTCCCTACGGTCTCGATGTGAAGATGTGCTGGAGAGGTGCTGGCTCCGATGGCTCAGTCCTGGATGAATTCAATCGGTCGCAGGCTGTGCGACGGCGGAACCGACAACTTCCTACACCCACGCCAAGCGACGATACAAGAGGGATGAAGCGCAAACGGAACTCGTCTGTGACGTCCGTGCGTTATCACTTTCGCTCGGTAAACTTTGTCCGGAGAAATATTTGCATGGGGGACTTCAGATGCATATTTTGTGGCAACGAACCGCCACATCCAACATTCGAGCGTCTCCATCTGCACTACTTCTCCCATCATGAGCATTTCGAGATCGAAGTCGACGACGATGAAGATGATCCGGAAGTAAAAGTTGTTAAGATGACTCTCGTGGATGATAAACCCATCACCAAGCAGGACAGAAATTTCGATTGGCAGCAACCGCGGGTACGGCTGGATCTTCCAAGTCATCTTCGGGAGCCTGATCCGAGATGGGCTATTCAGCCTAGCCAGGCTCCAAAGTCGAATTTCAGAATCAACCCGTCGGCGAAGGCCGGGAGAGGGCGTTTGTCCCGCGTAGCGTCACCTGCGCTCCAACATTCGCCCTTGCCGAAGAAAACGAGAGACATGCCCCCTAAAGACGTGTTGGATCGTCCGGATGTTGAGCCAAGAAGACACGAGGTCCCCGATGTAAATAACATCAATTTCTACCGGACCAGCTCAAAGCAGAGACTGGAGCCTGGGACCGAAATCAGCGACAGTGACCAGGAGACAGACGAGCGTTGGATTGTCCAAAGCCAACGGAGAGATCTGAAAGAGCTCGGAGCGGACGAAGTGGAACTGGACTTCAACGAGCTATTTAATAGGCAACTCGATGAAGAGCAGCCGATGTCTGACACGCTGGTACGCGACGCACTTGTGCGGTTCGCGAGGAAGGAGAAAGAGAAGCTTGGTCAACCGATTTGGAGAGACAAGTTCAAAGCGAAACTTGAGCAGCTGCAGACGCGGAACGTCATTGCAATAGCCGACCTCGAATATTGCATGAGATTATTACCGCTTGCAGACCAGGAGCACGATGGGCCTGAAAAGGATCCTTCGGTCAAGGACGACCTGTCCGAGAGGCCCCTACAGAACAGTCATGATAAGTCGAAAAAGCGTGTAAGCAGTATGTTAAGCCAGCAGCGCGGTTCACAGGGCACACAAAGCAAGTCTGCTGGTACAGGCATGCACCCGCCGCCCGCATTCAACGGGGTCTCTCAGGAATCGCCCCTATCGAAGATGAGATCCACATTCTTGAGCGAAAAGCTTGCCTCAAAGGGGAAACCTAATGACTCTCGCGGCCCAAGCGCTCGACCTTCTTCACGCCCGTCGAGTTCAGCAGTAGAGACGGCTCCATTCGGACGACGGACCATTATCAGCAAGCGCGCACCTGGTCTCAACACGGCGAAGGAAGTGCAGCAGCCTGTGGAGACGCCCGTGTTCGAGCTTGTCAAAGACAGTGAGGAGATGAAGCCGATCGACGACCTTGAGCCTCGCGATCTTGAATGGGGAAGATTCACGAGTATCCTGGACGGCGACTTCAACTACACCCGTTCCAGAGACTACCCTGTCTGCATCAGTAATACTACGCTCCCGGTGGTGACCAGTGAGGAGGATTGGTATGCTGCGCTCGAGACGGCGTCACCGCACGATCCGATCGTCTTTGAAGTGCATGAGCATTGGTCGTACGAGAAGCTGCTTGAGGAAGGCACGGAGGATAGGCAACAGACACCTGCTGATAGGTTGAGCAAGCAGTCTCAGCACCATACAAACGATTTTGGCAAGGGCAAAGCTGTTGCCACAGATCCACAGAAGGTCTGCACTTGTGGTGAGAAAGCGGTCGGCTTTAGGGGCACGATTGGGTGTGATAGTACGGATTGCATGAGGCTGAACTTCCATATGGCTTGCGTGAAGCTCGATAAACGACCGAGGGATTGGAGGTGTGCGGATTGTCGCTAATCAGAGATCTTTTCATCGGTATGTAGAACATATCGACACAGCTGCTATCCGAGCAAAATGGTTCACTGCAGATCTGAGCATCCTTTCGGCTTTAGCGAAATTTCTGTTTGAAGAGAACAATAGAAAACCACGCCTTCGGAACTGGGTTGCTCAGCCAGAGCAGACTATTTGCGAATTTATGGCTGTTACAGCTCGGCTGCTTGACAAGATCAAATTGTAAGTGGTGTATGATGGATGGAATCGTGAAGATGCGCAGTCTGACCTGCCACTTCACCTCGGCCCGAAAAATGTGGGCCTAGACGAAGTTTGGACAGTCTACTTTCACGACGTCACCTCCCGAATCCTCTGATTCCATCAACACCACTCCGCATTGGATTCATTCATCGCCCTGGCGATTTGCAGGCTACGAACCGAGCATTAAGCCCTATACCGGCATGAAAGAGTTAGCGCCATGGACCTAGCACCGCTGCTCAATTTGCCTACCGAACTCCGGCTTCGTATCTATGAGTTCACTTATGATTGTAACTTCGTTGGCACTAAGCTCGTGTGGCCCAACGGCCGATTCTTGCTGGATGTTCATCGTGGTACGTCAAAAGATGGAAGGGATGAATCAGGCTTCGAGATCTATACCTCTCCGTTCAGTCTCCTTCGTGTCTGCCGAAAGCTGTATCGAGAAGTTGCGCCTCTTCTCCCCGATATCCGCGATATTGAAATCCGGCTCGATAGTCTCACGCAACAAGACGCGCATATCTGGCTTCGGTTGATAGATGAGGAGCATTTCTCTAGGATACGCCGATTGAGCATCACAGGGTGGGACCGCTGTTGTCTTCGACGCCCGATGTATCAAGACGGACATCGCTATGACTGCCAGTCTCACTCCGCAGATGCCTGTATCAAAGGATGTCAAGGCCCAAGCATGGATGAGTAGGCTCTTTCGATAATTCTCAAGCTCCGATCTTCACTAAACAAGGCAACAGATACGACGCAAAAGCCAAGCTCGGACTCTGCGATCGTTCCTTGGAAATGGATCTCACAGTCTTCGAGCGAGACTTCGATCCCGATCGCTGGCACCGCCTACTCGGGGCCGATCACCGCGTACAGTCAATCAGCGGAGGCTTTGTCGGCGAACCTGCTTACGAGCGCGAGTATTACAAGGGGCACTACCTGCTGCGCAACCTGAATGGCTGCGTCACGCTGCCGCAGCCGATAGCTCATCCTCCGCGACAGGTCTATTCGTGCAACTCTATTGTTGATATTCAGAAGAGTCTGGCGGGGCTTGTCAGCTACGATGGGGAGCTGAATTTGACGAAAGAGACTGTTTTATCGCTGATGAATTCGGTGCTTGGGGATGGGTTTCAGGGTGGCTCGGCTGAAAGGTATCTTCATCGGCTAGGACCGCTGTAACATGATCGAGCTGTGCACTATCCTCTGGCGCCAAGAAAAGCGTACTCGAGACCTCCGGCATAGATGAAGCCTTCCACGCCGCCGTTAGCACCTTGGTGAAAGTCAGCACTGTATTCAATATCAGATGTGCCCTTCCATGAAACTTACAAGACTTATAGTTAGCCACCATCATATCCTCACAGGAGGAGTAGCGTCGTAAGGCAGGATTTTGATGGATGGAATCGTTTTGTTGTTCGAACTTCGGATTGGAATGTACTACTAGTCTCGCATGGGACGTCCACTCGCTTGAAGCACTGCACTATTCATGTCTAATGTCTAGCTGTTTGCGAATATTTCGAAACACTCATAAATCGAAGTCGCATGGAGGTGACGGTCACCCTGTTCTCAAGGCAACATAACCGCTGCAAGAACCACTTCTCGGCACTTCATGAATCCATTGCTCCAGCCAGACTACAAAGCGACACGAGCATGAAGTAAGGCATCCGGAACGTGAAGTACCTTCAGCCTTGCGCCAATAGCAAAAGTTGTAAGATTGTCGGTATGTTCATAATGCACTTCAGCCAGATGTATGGAATTTGGCGGGTCCCATGTTATTTCCCAGGCGAGAACATGGAAAAAATAGGTCAACATGCCAGTTCAACTTTCCTGTCGCTTTTCTTGCGATTCCAAGGTTGGGCGCCATCACTGGCGAGATTATGATCCCGGCTCGATCGACCCTCAGCATTGAAATCAAAGGTGGTGGTAGTATGCGCGATACAGAAGCGCAAGTGGATATCAATTTGAACATGACTGGCAGTAAACTGCTTAGCACTATTTGTTTGATTTTCAAAGTATGACGCGGCGCTAGCCATTCGAGCTGTCATCGACATCTTTAAGGCTCTGAACACCCGCCGGTGATGTGCCCAGCAGCCATGCCTTCCTCTCGAAAGCAGGCACTTGGCCTTCACTTCCTTCCTGCAAGGTAAGGTACTGCATGCTGCGAGATGCAAGGCTTCGACTGTCGATTGGCTAACACTTCGCGTCGTCTGAGGCCGCATATGGCCTTGGTGTCTGTGAGAGTGCTGACGCTGATGTACGTGTTTGGTTTCCATGTCAGATCTGAGACCAGAGCTGGTACCCGTCCTTTTGCTGCCATCATCTCCCTCTCCTCGTAAGCACATATTTCTTATACAGAGACACCACCAAAATAGTAGCCACGCTGACTCTGCCCAAGATCGCAATGGCAACAGCCCTCCTCACGATGTCGTAATATCTACCGCGGTTAGTGATCTCCGGCAGCGTGAGCTTAATAAGAGGTTCTACCAACCCTTCAAGCATAGTCCCAACAGCCGACTTCTTACTGGCAACTTCTCCGACACCAGATCCGGTACCCAGACCATGAAGGCCTGTCTCATCCGGTCGCTCCACGATAACAGTCGTCTCGTGATCAGCGGGTAACTCGACACTCCGGACCCCAGACTCTGATGCGCCACCAAATGAGGGACGAATGTCCCGGAACTCGGATCCTGATTGCAATTCTACTCGTTTGCGGTTCTTGAATCGGTAGGTCATTAACCAGACTGTGAAGCGGACGTCCAGAGGCGTAAAGGTCGGGTATGTCCAGAGTGTAAGCGCATTATGTGGTGGTAGAAGATCCAGAAAATCCGAAACGACTCCCAGTGTAAGTCCCCAGAGCAGTAGAGGCCCTTCTCTCCTCGGCGCAGGAAATTGGTTGAAGATATCTGAGCGCCAGATTCTGCTGGTCACAGCCTTCATCCCGTCAATCCCCGTCAGCTTCGCATGTCGATTGTCTTGCAACGTCGTATGCTCCGCCGGACTCTCCACACTATGAAAAGATTCCGTCGGTTCCAAGTTAATCGCCGCAAACATCATCTTCCCCAAAATCACACTCAACATCCACTTCTTCACCCCGGTCTCCTGATTCGCTAACCTACTACTCACATCCTCAAAAGCAATCGTCCTCTGCTCCGGAGCCAGCAAATTCCTCAACGGTACCCAATGTGTACTCGCAACCTCTGACGGTTGTAACTTCAATTTCGGCAACTCATGCGTTGTAACCAGAAACACATAAGGACACAACACCAATAACGGTTTCTTTCCCCAATGTGTAGTCACCAACCTCTGAGGTAGATTCCCACACTCCACCGCATATTTCTCCAAATCAACCCCTACTTCTTCCCAGCTCTCCCTCACCGCCGCTGCCTTATCATCCTCATCTGTAGGATCTCGTTTTCCTCCTGGGAGGGCGATATGTGATGTCCACCTGTCGCCTTTTCGAGATGCTCGTTTTATAAAGAGGATTTCGGGTTCGCCGTGTTGGACCCATTCTTGGTTGAAGAAGGAGTCGAGTGGACAGGGCTGAGCGTCTTGGGTTTCGGGCCAATGCGCGTAGGAGGGTGTGACTCGAATGATGAAGGCGACGGAAGCGCGGCGGTTTGTTTCGGGCGGGGAGTCGAGGATGGGATAGGGCGACTTGCTGAGGTCGGACAAGACGGTCTGGAGGTGTGGTATTAGGCTGGTCGGTGGTCGGTTTTCCGCTGTTTCGGAATTGGCCATGCTGTTGGATGGACTCGAAGATCGAGGTCAGGCTCGAGGTCGATGCGAACTACGCTTGTAAGATCTATGAGTAAGAGTTTATGCAGGAATGAAAGAAACTTTGAGTACAGAACAGAGTACAAGACTGTGGTCGAAAGTGAAGCAAAGCGACGATGTCAGCCTTCTACCGCGTGCGCAACTCAACGAGATGTTGTCGGCGTTCGGCAAACCTTCCGGTCTGCAGCATCGTGCTCACTCACTCACTCACTCACTTGACCATTCACATGTCAGAAGTAGAAGCCATGGGTGCGATGATGATGACTATTATACATGGGCGTGACTAGAGCGGACATATCTGAATAGGGAGCTCCTCAGGTATCAAAGCTCCTTCGCATCCTTCGAAATTTCGATCACAATCTTTCCCTTAGCTCTTCCCGTCTTCATCCTTTCAAAAGCCTTCGGCACGTCTTCAAATCCGTATTGCGAGTCGATCAAATTCTTCACCTTACCTTGCCGCATCAGCTTTCCAACCTGTGCCAGATCCTCCTCCTTTGGAATGGTAAAAAACCCAGCGACTTTCCGCTTGCCTCCACCCAGGAACCCGGGCAGTATCCTCGTGGCGATCGTGGTAAATACTGATTTCCAGGAGATGATGGCGCCGACTTGCACATATACCGCGCTTGGTACTGTATACTCATGACATTTCCAATACAGATCGAAGTCGTGGCCAACATTGTCGACAACGTGGTCATATTTGATACCAGTAGCCTTCAACTGCTCCAAAACACTGCCTTTCCTGTAGTCAATGACTTCGTCCGCACCGAGGCTCTTGCACAGGTCCACGTTGGGTGTCGAACATGTCGTAGTGACATAGCAGCCATAAGCTTTTGCAATCTGAATGCCATAGACTCCAGTGCCCCCGGAACCGCCATTGAGGAACACTTTGCTGCCCTCCTTGATGTATGGAACAATCGACTGGAATGCCGTGAGCCCAGCGATATTGACCGAAGCTCCGTCGACGGCAGAAACGCCTTCCGGAAGTGCTGCTATCGAACCGTTCTTGGCAATGGTATATTCTCCAAGTGCGCCACCAACGAAACCGGTACCTGCCGCGCCGAATACCAGCTGGCCAGGCTTGAAGTGTGAGCCGTCTGCGGGTTGAACGATCTTCCCGGCAAAGTCGATTCCTGGGGTCGCGGGGAGTTTTGCTATAATCTTGGCAGCAAAGGGAACTTCAACTGGCTTGTAGTCGACTAGACGCAAGCGTCAGAGAAACGCATCAGTCGAATGACTAATCAAGTTACTGACCTGGGTTGAGTGCGGCTGCGACTACTTGGACTAAATGCTGGTCTTGCTTCGCTTTCACCATGGGCACGGAAGGGTTGATCTTCAAATTCTTCTCGAGCCCGCCTTTTGTAGCACTGAACTGCCATGCTCGGAAGGTAGATGGCACTGATGGAGCCGACATATTGTATTGTGTCTTTTCGAATGTTGCGGGCAAGTAACAAGGTCTCAATCGCTGATGGTCTGCGAGGGAATACCTGGCCGGAGGGAGAGAGCCTAGCTTAAATATTGGCAGATCGAGACATTTTCGTATACGTCAACTGTTGTGCCAGCTTCGAAAGTATTCAATGTATTGCAGCGTTCTTTTCGATCGTCGGATGAATATAATTCTTTAGGCCGGATATAGAGCTGCCTGGCTCCGGCGCAGCGCTTTGTACAGACTTCGCACTCAGGGTTTAATCTGACCTAGCTTCGGACGCATGTATAATCGGCAGCCAGGTGAGTTGACGCTGGAATTCGTGCCGCACTCGATGTTTATTCGAGATGAGTGCGACCTGTGAGTTGTGAGATGTTGGTCCATTTGTCTTGTTTGAGTGGCAGGTTCCATGACGCCCGGGCCGGACAGTCGGGCGTTCTTTCTGCCGTTTCCGCAGCGGACCTCCGTTCACGCCAGGACGTATCAACATGCTCAGTAATCTCTATGATCAATAATGTCGTCGGAACTTTGAATCGTCGTAGCCCCCTTTCCCTTGTACAAGGAATGTGTCATTTTCCATTTTCAGGCTACAGATGGCGATGTCAGACTACCCAGCCCCGTGCCTCGTCTCCGGCTTCTCAAGACTGCATTCAAGCACTTTCCAATCGCCTCCAGATCTCCGAGCAGAGTGACATGGCCACGCTCAGAAGAGACGACACCGCCTCTCGCCGTTTGGTAGCCCTCAGGTGCCATGGCTGCCCTAGCCAGAACCACTCCATCTCCACTGGCGAAAGTAAGCTCGTCATATGCATCTGCATGCTTGATGCCCTCTCTGCCATCTACCCTGGCACCGATCACCGTAGGCGTCGTCTTTCCATAGACCACAGAGATGGGGGGATACGCATTCGCTGCTCTATGTTCGGGACTGAAAGCCAATTCTTGCTTGAACTGTTTCACGGTCGCCAGTGTTCTTGTGAGATATGCAATTGCCGCAGCTCGAGGGATGGTGACAGCTGTCCGCACTGATGGCGTGTCCGATCCTGTCACGAAGTCTCTCTCTAAGCTTGAGCCGTTGCTTGCGATATTCCCGTTCGCTACAGCAATGCCACTCTCTCTTGAACCAGAATCGAGAGTGTCTGGCGCTGCGGCTCCTCCAATAGTAGCCGCCTTCGTGATATCTGCAGATGACTTGCTGCTCTTCCGACCAGGCAGGCTTGGCAATGCATTTGCCATTGAAGTCATGTAGCCTGTGATGCCGGTGGGTTTAGGAGGAGGTGACAAAGGTGGAAGGGCGCGTGCAACACACGGTGACAATCGGTAGTCGATCCATGTCTGAGGATCGAAGAAATCGACAGGGTACTCCTCTTTGGTATACTTATCAACGAAACATCTGCCGTTCAACGGGAGCAACGCAAAGCTCGTCCTGATTGTGAAGTTCACTTGCGCGGTCAGAACTCTACTGCTTAACAGCACCTCATCGCCATTCCGCAAAGGTCCAAGGATGTTCACGCAGGTATTGGGTACGCCTGCATACACAACTCCGCTGAAAAGCTCAGGTCGATAATTTACCGCGTGTCTTGTAATCAAGCCGCCAAGAGAATGTGCGATTACCATGGCACCGTTTCTGGATCTCGGAACGCCAGGCCGATTATTAGGCAGGCTCTCCAAGAAAGAGATAAGCTGTCTGCTGAGATGATGCGGATGTAGCCGCCAGTCGTATCCGTATTCGTGAACTCTTAGCTTTCCGGAGCGTGCATTTTCGCAATTTCTCAAGCGCTTGAGAACTCTGCGGGCAATATCGACGGGACCAATATGGGTGAGCATACCTCCCGGAATGACTTTTTCAGTTGCTCGTATGTCTGCATCTTCTTCTAGGCCAACCTGGAGGTCCACTTTGCGAATGTTGAGACCGACCTTGATCGGCACCCAGAGTTGCCGATGTGGCGGTTCGGCTGAGCGTAGTATAGAGCCTCTGTAGCCGCCCAGAACAACGACATCTCCTTCCAACTGCTCCAATGCTGTGTTGAAATGAGGATGATCAGCTGCTGACCTTTCCGCTTGTGCGTCTGCTGCAGCAGCCTTTGCCGAATGATAAGGCTGGCGTGTCATTGGATCTACCGGCTTCTCATGCTGCTTGAGACCTGGTGTTGTCCCCAGTCGCGGGCTGTAGTTAAGTTGCTTCGTCGAAGCAGACCCAGACCGCTCGCGACTGAAGAATTCCGGTGTGAAACTTGAGACATTGAAGCTCGACATGGAAGGCATGCTGGGCAGCGTAATCTTTGAGTCCTGAAAGCTGTCCTTGATGGCCTTGAATCTGCTGTTGACTTGTTCTGAGACGTTCTCGAATCGGGTGTCATCTCCCAACGAAGAGACGGTAGACAGGGTCCTTTGTGTGACCAAAGAGGTGTCTGAAGTCGATCTTCGTAAGGCATGTGGTCTGGAACGAACATGGTGTAGATTCACATCACGAGGCAAGTCCGCAACAGTAGCTCTCCCTTCTTCTACTTCCACTGGTGATCGGCTCATGTTATTGTCCTTGAGATTGTAAGGGTTCGCAGCTGCACTATGGACTTTAGGTGGCGAACTTCCAGGCAGCGCAGTCAGCCTCGTAGATAGAGCTCGTGTTCGTCCTTCGCGCTCTTCTGTCTTCGCAAGGTCGCGAGAAGACGAAGAGAAAGGCGAGCCTAATGTAAAGTTCTTCGGCATCGACGGCAGACTGAACAAAGATCTATGCCGGCTTTCCGGCCCAGAAGATGCGCGCCTGCGCCCAAAGGAAAAGCCATCACGCAGTACCGATCGAGTTTGCTCTGATCTGTCCTTTTCGAAAAGCTTAGGACCTGCTCTCCACGGTGATGGTAGGCCGAAGTCCTTGTGCGAGGGGCTTTGTTGGATTCCATCTTGAGGCGCGTCTTCGCCCTCCGGAGATGCTACAAAAGGGGTCGTACGCCTGTCGACCGCACCATCAAAGTAGCCTCCAGCTTGAGTGAGGGCGGCAGCTTTCTCGGCAGCTGGAGTGGTTGGCGAAATAAGCCGTGTCTGCTGGCGACCAATGCTGGGACCAATAACATATTGAGCATCATCGTCCCGCTCCTTTGCTACACCAGGAGACTCTTCGTCGGAGGATGTGCTTCGTTCTGCGGCCAGGATGGAGTTGTACTGCATATCTGCCAAGGCTCGGTTTCCGGGAGGGTTTGCCGACGCCATGACGATGACAGGTTGCTTGGCAAAGTCTAGGATGATGCGAATGTTGCAAAGGTAAAGACTGAGGATAGGCGCTCTTCATGGTTGGGAGATGGCAAACGTGTGTTCCCTAGAGCTGAAGACCGGTTCCTGGCTAAATATGCTCAGAGGCAGTGCTTTTCAGAAGCTGTGCGACGGCTGTGCTTGATGCTTGGTCCATCATCACCACGTCAATCCAGCACTAATTGTCCAGAGGAAGAGAGGCGTAGAGCAGGAAGACATCCCGGCCGGTTTTTCCATGCTTGCACGGCGTAAGGGCAGCCGCCAAGTCCCGAGAGCATGTCATCACTTAGGCAGTTAGGGGAGCACAGGAGGATCTTGCACAAAATCCGTCCGACGCTGCCACGCTCAGCCACAGCCACAGACTTCACAGTTCACACAGAACTAGACGAAGATCCGAGCCGAGAAGGCGCAACCTTGTCGGCTTCGCCTGGTCTGTGCATTGATTGGTTGTCGGCGCTGAGGCCGAGGCTGCCCGAGACGCAAACTTCGTACACGTCTATGCATCTCTGCATCTCTGCATCTCTGTATCCCTGCATCCTCATCAATCCCCCAGCACACCAGACTCGTTGTGCACCACGCTGCTCCAATTTGCATCTCTCTACGGCGGGCATCAGGACATTGCCCTCCGTCTCCGACCCTCTGATCTAGACAACATAGCGATACAGCGGCGACTGATCACCCATGTTCAGGAGCTCGTCTTCCGTGTACTTGGCCCGGATCTCTGCCTCGGACATCTGGTCTCTCTTCTTGTTCGCACGCAGATATGCTGCTCGCAGAGTAAGCGTGGCGCCGCATGCGGCGAGCAGCATCCCTAGGGAGAAACCATAGCCCAACCAGTAATGCGGCTTCTCCTTCGCAAGGTAGATATTGCTACCCACAGCACCGCCTAAATTCCCCACCGAGATAAGAAGGGCCTACAAGTCGAAGGGTTAGCGTGTCGTTTGCCAACGGATGGCTAGCAGGCTCCATTCCTTACCATGCCGACGGCTCGCCTCCAGCTTGGCGCCATGTTGTTCCCCACCCATGCAACTATCGAAATCAATGGAGGATACACCTAGTTCGAGCGTCAGCATGCCTTGAGACCACATGGCTTGCAGCTCCGGTTTCTTACCCCAGCAGGAATCAGGAAGAGAAAGGCGTATGTAAGACCTGGCAGCCGCGGATGTGGAATCGCGAGGAGAGCGATCATACCAACGGCTGCAACACAGTATCCACCAACAATGAAGGGCCACCTCACTGGAGAACCGTCAGCCTTGGGAACAACTCTAAATTTGGAAAGCAGTCCATACTTTTGGCTTTGTCCGCCCACCACGAGAATGCTATCGTGCAGATAGCGCCAAATACGTATATGGGAATGGTCAACAACTGAGCATCTGCAGAGCTGTATCCAAGACCGAGGATGATTCTGGGAGCACTGTACGTGAACCCATAGATCGGAACTGAGTTGCCCCAATATGCGACCATCATGAGCCAAGTCTTCCAGTCCAGGAGAGCGTCGGTGAGGTACTTCAGCTTGAACCCTTCATTGGTATGTACCTTTCCGCTGGATGTTCCGGCATCTTGTTGAAGACGGCGGATGATGAAGTCCTTTTCATGCTGCTTCAAAAAGGATGCACGTTCGGGAGAGTCCGGCAAGATGAAGAAGAGTAGGAGGCCAACCACTACCGTGACGATGCCTATACCGATCTTTTGTTAGCGATGAAAACCACCAAGCGACATGATTATGTATCGAAGCAGTTCTGCCCGGGTCGTCTCCTTACCTTCCAAGATGAAAATCCTGTGGCGGATGCAGCGTCAGTGTCAATGCTCTTGTGTTTTAGAACTTTGATCATCGGGAATACTTACCATCTCCATCCAGCCAAACCAGCGATGCCGTCCATTTTGCTGATACCAAACGCGAGCAGACCAGAAAAAGCGCCCGCAATGGAGGTTCCACTGTAGAAGACAGCAAGTCTGGTCTGCAGCTCGAATCTGCAATACCACGTCGTCAAGATGTACGCCGCTGCGGGGAAGAACTGTTCTACGTCAGCAGAGTCCAGTGTCCGCTACTCACTACGAACTCACTCCGGATTCAGCAAGGCCGAGCATCACTCTCGTGGCGATCAGGCCGTGATATGATTGCACAATTCCCTGCAGAGTCATGATTGTGCCCCAAGCAAGCATGATAGAGCCAATCCAAACGGATGGTCGAAGCAATTTCAGAACCATGTTGCTCGGTACCTCGAAAACGGCGTACGGAAAGAAGAATACAGTGTTTGCGAGATTGTATTGCGTCCCCGACATCCCAAGATCTTCCGTCATACCGGCGATGTTCGCGTTGGCGATGTTGGATCCTGTCAGTATGTCAGGTCATCTTGCTTTTCCAACTCAGTGAGAGGGGACGCACGATCGAGGAAGGACAGCACATAGAGCATTGCCAGCAATGGCACAAGCCTCCAGTCGACCTTGCGGAGGATCTTTGTCGTCTCACGATCATTGTAAACTGGGAGCTGTGCGACATCAGCAATTCGTTGAGGTTTGAGTGCAGAGAGCTTACGTTGCTAGCGTCCAGGCCAGCATGCTCCTTGTCGAGGACGACATCGACATATTCTACACCGGCCTTCTCTTCGACGTCGTTGGGAGACACCATGGTTATTAAAGCCTCTACCACAAAGCTGGTGGACTAGAATGCGACTTTCGAGAGGCGAAGAATAGATCTGGGGTCCCCACGAGGCGCATTCTGGAGTACATTTGAAGAGCGGGCAATCGCAGGATGCGCTTGACCTTCCTACGGACCTACAGCGCAAATCCCTTGGTATTCAAAGAACGATGGATCATCCTGACCAATTTGACGCCTCATATGCAAGCCAAGCATCGCCGGAACCTTGTATGCGCGCATGGCGAGCGTGTGATTGAAGCGGGGTGAGGTCCAACCGAGCTTGTCTGGACGACATCTGCTACGTATATACAGCGGCGATTCGATGGAAGAACGATGTGCCGCAGTGTTCAACATTCCGCTCTTTGAAGGGACCAGGAAAGCTCTCTGTACGCATTCCAGAATCCTGTTCCTACCCCTCCAAACGACTTCGGGCTTCGGATCCGGTGCTGCATCGTCCGAGGGATCGACAGAGAGCATTCATCTTTCCACTGCATGTCAGATACCTCCCACATGCACATCTTCTACGGCTTGTCCGGGAACAAGAACATCTGGATATGCCGATACTCCAAGCCTTCCTATCGCTGGACTACGCTTGGCATAGGGACAGGATGTATCGTGAGTACCCTCGGCTATCTAGCATTTTGGAGAGGAGAAACTCAGAGCATCACCTGTACAGAGACATGTGGTGATGTGCAGCCCTGGTTGCTGGAATTTCGAGGTGTTGTACTTTGCTACATGATCTCAATGCGAAGATTTGCCAATGCAGTAGTCGCCATGTGCGCGACACGTGGTATACTGCATGGCAGTGCAGATCTGCGTAACTAACGTGTGCTACTCGCTGCGAAGTGTGGGCCTGATTCAGCATGCGCGACAACGACGCAGAAGTCTGGTCCTCTTCCAGCGACTGCGAGCAGAGATTGACGTACTAACTGTAACTGTAAGGACTGTATACATAACACGCTGCTATAGCGATGTTCCACATTGCCACCTTGCCACCATCTTGCCACTGGCTACTTCGAGTAGCGGTGCCATTGGCGACACCGATAGGTCGTAGCAAGAGAGATTGATCTTCAATATTTCCAACACTAGCGACAGCCAGTCTTACAACCCATGGAAAGTGTTGAACATATACATTGGCCCGGGTTCTTTGGATCCATATGCACCCAACCCCCGTTTGTCTAAATTATCGGGTTAGCCTAAGTCATACTAATCGCCGAACGGAATTATATCCTACATCTGGGACAGGACAGCAACTGCATACATCGTCGGGGGTGCATGATGTGCTTGCGAAAGCAGTCGGAGTAGCTGCTAAAAGCCATAACATAATAATATGTAAAGAGAGCATCCTAATTAATCGGTAAAATTAGTATCTATGTTAGGCAATAAGCTAGGATATAAGTAACTTGTACCTTTTGTAACTTGCTCGTTTTATATGTTGCAGTAGTTCGTAGCCGTGAGTCGTGTTGCCTGTGGATAGAGTGAAGATGTTTAGCAAAGGCAAGAGATAGGCGAGGTTGAAATATTTGTATAGCTTGCAAAGAAGAGCAAAGCAAGATTCGGTTTCATATATAATAGTACAATATCCTAGATATATCGTGTCGGAGGGTACTATAGTGTAAGGAGCTTCGGAGAGCCTGCCCCATGCCCTATAGCCAGCATTGACGTTTAGGAAACATCCGGCATCTATCTCGGCTTCCTAGACATGTCTACGAGTTTGATTATTTTCGGGGATGTGCTAGTTTCCCTTCGGGGACACTGAAATTCTTAAAGGAAACCAAATGAAAGTGCAGCCAAGTAAAGCACTGAGTCCATTAAACTCGCAGAAAGGAGTGTTGCTGGTCTATGCTCCAAGCTCATTCCACGTCGGGGATAGAAGCATGGATGGAAACGAGATAGCTCCGGCATACTTAAGATTTCTTGCTCTAAGCTGCACCTTGATAAAACATGCCAGGTATAGACTCTTTTAGTTCGTAAAGAAGAGGAAAAGTAAGACTGGGTTTCAAATGCAACAGTAAAACATCCTAAACATATCGTGTCGGAGGGTGCTACAGTACGGGAAGCTTCGTAGAGCTTGTTGTGCCCAGGTTACCTGATTCTAACAAAGAACAGTTGCTGTTGGCTGCCACAAGTATCAATCTTACGGCCTCCTCCTGTTAACTTCGTCCACGGAAACGAAGTTCCGGATGCCGCCAGGACTTCGCACCGTACCATCGACGTAGGAGACATACGATTTTGGAGCTATTATAAGTCGACCAACGGCGCGATCAACAAGTATTTGCTTTTAGCCATCAGTTGGCATGGGTCTCATCCATAAGCTCCGACAAAGACGAAACCTACCGTCGCTTACTCGTATCTGAACTCGCCTTGAAACTTTCGCACAAGCAGGTTCAGCGCCCGTGACTGCGTTCGCCACGGCATTAAGAATGAAGGATTAGGCAAACCTTCTGGGAGCAGGGCCGGTCGCCTTAGCTCAACGAAGTACTGATACCCACGCAGACTGGCTGCCAGTATTCGCTACGCAAGGGACATTCGTGGCTTTGAAACATCGCCAAAGTCATGGCTCGGATATCAGTCTATATCATCAGCAGCCATCTAGGAAATCCTTGCGGGCAACCGGAATCTCGAACGCATCATACGTTTGTATGGACGTGGACCGCCGGTGCAAAGATAGGCCCATCGCTGTGGATCTTGCCGTTCCCATGCATACACAACAATAATAGCCGAAGGCATGCGTAAGCCGTCGACGACCGTGACCATATTCACAGTGCTCTATGGGGTTCATGATCCCGAAGAGAGACTTCCCAAAATCACACGAGCTTCAAGCTCCAAGTTATGATCAACACGACATAACGAATCTACAATGCTTGATGTCTAGGATCCAGACGAGATAGACTCCTCTCTCGCTGATGTATGGTGCTTCAATAAGGCATCCTCGAAATCTTTCCCCGTCTTTGAAGCGATAAGAAAGGTAACGAAGGCGGATTTTGCTGAATGAAAATGTGTGCGCTCGAAATTAGAGGTACGTGTCTCTTGCATGTTAGTACTCGAACTTCCGTGAGACTGGCTTCGGAACTTTCAGATTCAACTGATGGCACATGTGCCACTATACAAGCTCCTCACTCATCCAACACTTTCAGCATATCTTTGACCCTCCTGAACTTCTCCCTCTCCTTTCCCTTGCTTCTCCCAATCCTAACTTCCTCAGCATCAATCCTCTCCCAATCTTTCCAGCTAACCCATCTTATCCCTCTCTTCTCCACCTCTTTCTTCACCTCACCCCACCCTCTCTTCTCCTCTCCAACACCCTCATTGAACTTCACATTCTTCGTCCAATCCTTCACAATAATATCCGCCGTCGTAAATGCATCATCCAATGTACTAGCGATTACTCCTGTTGGTCCGCGTTTCACCCATCCCGCGCAGTACATTCCCGGAACATGGCCGGCTGTTAAATCGCCACCTGGGCCGAGGTTGGGGTTAAGTATCCGGCCGTACATGTCATTGGGTATGATACCTTTCTTCTTGTCGAAGGGTACGCCCAGAGCTTCCACGCCTGGAAGAGGCTCGGACTCGTAGCCTATGGAGCGGAAGGCGAGAGAGCCAGAGATCATGGAATTTTGGCCAGTGCTTCCGACTTTGAGGGCGCGGAGGGCGTTGAGGGTTCTTTCTGGGTCGCCTGGGATTACAGCTTCAGTCAGTGCGCTCGCATATTCTGTTCTCTCGAAGCCGATAGCTGCGAGGTCTTGGTTGTTTTTGGAGAGGAATTCAATTGGGGAGCGGAGGTAGCCTAGTTGCCATGCCTTTTCTGCTTTCTCAATGGGTGTTTTGGAGCCTTTTTCGAGGAGTTCGGCGATCCGTTTGAGTTGGCGTGGGAGCCTTTTGCGATCGATTTGGATGAGGTCATCCCAGCCTTCTGGTGGAGGAACAAAGCCAACGTCTGCGAGTTTGAGGAGTTCGCGCAGTTCTTTGATTGTGTATGGGGCCTGTAATGGGCCTCTTCGTCCGATGACTTTCACGTCTTTGACTTTGCTCTTGCTGAGAGCCTCGATTGCATGTTCGGAGATATCCGTCTTTTTGAGCTCGTCTAAGGACATGAGCAGGATGCGGGTCACGTCGAGAGCCACGTTACCCTGACCGATGACAATGGCCGTCTCTCCAGCCTGCAGGTCTGGATTTAAGTCTGCATATTCTGGCAGACCATTGTACCAGCCCACGAATCCTCTCGCTGAGTGTACACCTTTGAAGTCTTCTCCCGGAACTCCTAGCTTTTTATCCTTTGATGCGCCGTACGCGAACAGCATTGCGTCGTAGTGTGGCGCTACCGATGTGAGAGGGAGATGCAGTGGAGCGTCACCGATAGGTACATTGCCGATGTAATTGAAGCCTGGGTACTTCGCAACATCAAGTAGCGTCTCTGAGCATTTCTACTTACAGAATATCTATCAGCTTCTGTGCTGGCGCGTATGTTGTGTTGTAGACGAGCGCACTTTTGCTTCTGGATGGTCTGGTGCGATGCCAAATCTGACTAAGCCATACGGAGAGGGCAGACCCTCATACATATCCACCCGCGCGTCGGGCAGGCTCTTCAGCAGTCTGTACGCTGAGTAGAAACCCGCTGGACCAGACCCGATGATGGCGAGGCGGATGGGGCGCTGTCGCGTAGGTTCGGTGCTGTATGCCCGCAGTCCGGCGTGGGCTATCTTGCGCCTCTTGACGGCGACATTGCCGCTCTGTGTCGCTCGCTGGCAGCTGCGACACACGTATGCTGGCGTCCTCCCAAACATCAGTCGTCGTTGTAGAGTGTGAACGTTGAGAGGGCGAGGCCAGAGAAGAAACGGAAATTCAAAGACCAGACCCCGGTCGTGTGTGGAGCCTGGAGTTCTCAGATCTCGGCAGCGATTGTTGCTGTGCCACTCGGCCGCCAAGTGTTGACCAGCGACAACATTAGCTGCGCATCACATCGCACATCCTGGTCGTCTTGTACACCATCGCCAACCATCTTCCCGCCTCTCATTCGACCAGTAGCTTTACGTCCAAGTCCTTGGGTCCATTGCATTCCTCGACCTGATCAGAGCATGGGGAAGCTGAGGTCCGCCATTGATACGCACAATCAGCTGTACTGACCTAATCCATCGCCATATCACATCGCCATCGACTCTCGCCATCTGCACAGTCGACAGCTCGCATTGCACGGTAGCACAGTCTATCGCGAGCATGCCTGATCAACCGTACCTCTACGACCCTCCCGCATCCCGGAGCAGCGTGGTCTATCCTTACTCCGACTTCAACCCGAGAGCATACACACAAGCACACTATGCTGCTTTCCAGGAGCGGGCAGAACGCCAGAAGGCGAAGGCGGCCCAGGACGGACGGCCGCTGATCAACTTCAACCAGCATCCCGACAGCTACATGATCGTAGCTAATCCGCAAGTACACCACGAGCCGATGTCACCGAACACGAAAAGGAATATCGTTTGGGCGAGGTGGATACAGTTTGCCATCCGACTGCATCAAGAGCTTGGGGCTTTGGGCATCTTGGTTTGTGTCATCTGTCTAAAGATGAATAACGACGGGCCTGGATGGATTATAAGAGTAGCCGTAAGTGGGAACAATTTTCATGAGTCCGGCCATATTTACTTACAGACCTCAACAGCCTGCGTGGGACGCCGTCATTACGTTGTACGCCATCTATCATTTAATACGGCCGGCGAAAGGACGCACCCCATCCAGCAGTGGTAGCTACCACTTCTTTGCGCTCTTCATGGACACAGGCCTCATTCCATTCTACATCTTCATCGCCTTGTACGCCAATCAGAATTACAGCGAGGATCCTAATGCGGATAACCGTTGGTCGAGCTTCTTCAATTCCACCGTTGCGACCACGATGCTCATCTTTGCCACCTTCATCGCAAGCATAGTCATGGGAGCACTTCACTTGCTCAGCATGTGCTTGGATCTTTATCTGATCGTGGTCTTCCGCAAGATCGCTCGTCTGCCACCAGACATGAACCCACTCGAAGACAATTTGACAGGAAGCAGCCGGCGAAGGTCGACGAAACACAAGTACAAGAATTCGGAGATGACGGTGTCCTCCACGTCGACAGATATGGCTGAGAAGAAAGAGGGTTACCACAGCGGCAGCACCTACGGCGGTAGCGAGTCGCGTGTGTCCGCGGGCAAGGAACCAGATGCCAGAGTTGTGCCATGGGGACACAGCAGAATGGACTCCAGCAACAATTACTCGCCACACAACCCGAACAGCGCTCGTTTGTCTCGTCAGCAGTACGATGAGATCTCCTTCCAACAAGGACCACAGTCCGCTCGCAGCTCTCGTGTAGACGTGCAGAACGGAACTCGCTCCCGCGCTGGGACAGTCCTGACTGCAGACGAGCACGGACAAGTCTTCGATTATGGTGAGATTCCACCAATACCAGCGTACTCACCAGACCGCCCGAGATCTGGCGCCAGTCGTCCCCGGTCGACCCATGGCACTCCAGATCGGCACACCACTGCCACCCCGAAGGGTGTCGCAAAGAAGGAACAAAAGAACGCTCTACTCGACGACAACTGGTACGTGATGGGAGGCGAGGAGGTCTCTGATCTTGGCACATCACGACAGAATCGCGATGGCAGACCAGGTACAGCGCACTCTCGCGAGCCAACTCTGCCCAATGTCGAGTTCGAGCGGACAGACTCTTTTGAGCCACAACAAATGCAGCCTCAGCCTCTGAAGATGAACCCGCCTTCTCCGCCTCCACCACACGTGGAGTTTGCTCAGCAAGATCTTGTCCACCACGACTCACCATCTGCCTACGAGCCGATCGAGACCGGCGTTGCCCGGACATTGACTGTCAACTCGCACGCCACCAACGCCTCATCGGTTTACTCCGAGTCTGCGCCCTCGCTGCGAACAGCGACCATGACAAACAATGGCAGACCAGACAACAGCACCCCGAAGAGCAAGCACTACGGCAATCTCGCAGCCGCCATGCGCGGAGTACGTGGCAACGAGCGTCAGGCCCCTGTACCGGGCATGGGCGGCTACGGAATGCCAACCCCTCAATCATCGCGAACACCCAGCCCAGGCAAGAAGCAAGGACGTGTCATCTCTAGGACGGGAGCCGACATCGCGGATGTCAACTTATACGCCCCAGAGAAGCAGTTCGCCAGACGGAGAGAAGTCAGCGGCAAGATCGCCGAAGAGGGTAGAGGAGATGGTGGCTGGTAAGCATCAACCTGAGGTGACCCGAACGTGGAACCAGACACGTCCCTTCCACAGCAACTGCGTACATTGGCGAACCAGCCGCCCGATTGAAGGAAGTATAGACTCTGCTCGGTCAACAGCATATGAGTGGTCCGCCGTCATCTGCTTTTCGAGGAGTAAAGACTCTGCCCTAGCAACCGCATACGAGTGCTCCGCCGCCACCCATCTGTTTTATCGAAGGAGTATAAACTCTGCCTGTCGACGCATAAGAGTGCTCCAACACAAAAAGTACATCGGTGCTCCAGTCACCACCCCTCCTTCTCCCAGCAAAGAGAAGTCAATCGGCGACTGACTTCTAACCCAACAGGACCGGCAAACGATACTACGCCTTCCGAACGAAACACAGCGATTCCGAATCAAGCAGTAATGGTGGTGATGTACCGGATACAGGACCTGGGCATTGGCATTTGGTGTTGAGTGGCGCGAAAATTGGTTCGGGATGTTGGAAGCAGCAAAATGCATGAATTGCATGATTGAGCGTTTGGGATCGGAGTTGGTCGATGAGAAATCGGACTTGTACAAACATACGATAGCGGATGGATTTGTTGATGGTACACATATTGAAATGTGCAGAGTGACAACTGGCTGACCGATCTCAATGTCGCCTTTCCCCGTAGCCGTCGTTTAGGTCAGGCTGGACATAAGACCCACCAAAGTACGCTTGGATCGCGTCGAGTGTGACATTTTCGACCAATTCCCAACTGAAGGAGATCTCCCTTCTCATTGTGACTGACCTCGTACTTCGGTAGAGATGCGTAGCGCAAATGAATGTACGTAGCCCTCCTTCCCTCTTCGCAGGTCCTCTTTCGTGTCCTGTTCGCCAAAGCAGATTCCGATTCTCCAATTTCAACGCCGTTGCTCCCTTGCCATGCCTCATAAATCGTATCATATCCATTCTTCACCTCAATCGCGTACTTCAGCTGCCCACTCCACCGCCGTGTTCCCTTACCTCCTCCTTCGCCAACTTCGGCGGCTCTTTACTCAAAAGCGCCCTCAACTCAGGCGTAATAACTTGCTTCCTCTCATCCGGCTGTGTTCCAGCAGCATTCCCTCCTTCCCTTCCCGAAGCCTGTCCAACCGTCGCACTCGAACTACTCGCCTGTCTCGGCCGTCTATCACCACCAGGCCTTACCTGCCCGCCAGGACTGGTCGGTGGTTGCGGCAGTCGTTGCCTTACTTCTGGCGCTTTGGGAAAGTTGCTTTTCCTATCAATAGCTTCAACCATTCTCTGAAATCTTCTGAACAGCGACTCAGCTCTAACGAGTGTGCTGTACAGGTCGATGGTTCCGCTCAATTCATTCACATACTTCAACACCTCGTCGAAACCCTTCAAATGCTCCATGACGACATCGCGATGCTTCTCCAGGATAGCAGCGGCGATGAAGAGATGGAAGTTTGAGGAAAGGTAGTCTGTCCAGAGGCCTTCCCACATGCGAAGTATGTCATCGAATTCGAATTCCCGTTTGAACCAGACGAGGAGCATGCGGAAGAAGAAGAAGAAATTTGTTGAGTCGACTTTGAGAAGGTGTTCGTAGAGTTTTGGATCGATGAGCTGGATCAGTTGATCGAGTGTAGAGAGTTGGAGACGCATGCCGGATTGATCTCTCAGGAAGTTGCGTTCCATTCGCTCCATGAACTTGACGAAGCCCCAGAAAGCCACGGCATCGTCTTGCTCGATGGCGTAGATGGGAGCAAGGAGGTCGGACATGCCTTGAACGTAGCCTAGGTCTCGGTTGTATTCATTGTAAGTAAGGAGCATGTCCTTCATCTGCTCCATGTGGACGTTTGTGCCAGCTTCTGCGAAGGGACTATCAGGGTCTGGATGAGGGATGTCTTCGCCGGCGAAGAGAGGTAGATGGCGATCGGTGCGGTGAACGTCCTTTTCTATTGCGCCACGTATGGCTCGGTCAGTATGATGATCAGCAGCAGTGTTTATGTGAACAGCAAGGGATGGCTTACCGATTCGCATCTTTTGCTCCTTCCACCACTCGCGCTCTTCCAATGTGCCCGTCTCGTCGACCAGGCGCTCCCACCAGGCACCTTTTAGGCGGATGTATTCATCTCGAAGACTGTTCATCTTCGCATGTCTCTCTTCCTTAGTGCTGTCCCACTCATAGACCCCGAGTAAGAATAGCCACGCTTCCTTTCGCGCTCCATCATCCGGCGACAGACCACCATGGAAGACGCGCTCCTTGACCTCTTCAGGCGTCTTCTCAAGCTTACCAGTGTGAGGATTGAAGAAACCCTCCCACTCTTTCTGCGTGACAGGCTTTCGCTTGTCCGCCAAGCTCATGCCTTGCGCGATGTCCAGGATCTCAAACTCTCCGACCTCGCTGTCTTCCAGCTCGAGCACATCTTTTGCTGTCCAGATGCGCTGATTGCGTTCTTTCTCCGACTGCTCCGCAATTCCCATCGCCCATCTCGCAAGATACAGTCTAGCGGAGTCGAACTCGTCTGAGACAGTCTGGACTTGCGGGTTCTGCATCAGCCTCCGTAATTGAGGAGGCAAATTCTTGTTCTCCGCTGCCGCTTGTGCTGTTCTCCTTGTAAAAGTCGTGACTTGTGCCATCTTCTCGAAGAAAGTCCATCTCGCCTGCTTCAGCGCGTTGAACACTTGATCGGCTGGCTGTCCTCCAGACTTGTTCCTTTGGTGGCTTGACGATGGCTCATCCTTGTGCTTGCCTTCCAATACATTGCGCACCTTGTCCGGTGTTGGCTTCCCTCCACTTCCGAAAGACAGCTTGTCCGCGTCATTCGGGTCTATCAAGTAGATGCTAGGCTCTTGCAGTGATCGCTCGACGTTTGTATACTTCTTCAGCCACTCCATGGCCTGGTCACCTCCCCAGAACATATGTCCATCCTCCGCGCTGATACTAAAATTCTCGCGTTGCAGCTTCTTACGCTGATCGATAGTCGACTGACATTCGGAATCATGGAAGAAGAGGGCCGGAAAGCTGTCGCCGGCTCTAGAGTTGATGATGATGCTGCCAAAGTACCAGCCAGTGTGTGGAGGTCGAACAAGCACGGAGAAGACATCGCTGAGCAGAATTGCAAAGGCGTACGTTCCTAGACTGGAGCTATGCGTGGTGACTACTGGCGGTCGTGGAACGAGGAGTTGCTGTCTGGGAGAATCGGCGTCGGCCTGTTCGACTTTCGTGTACTTCTCCCTCGCTTCTCCGAGAGTACTATCCGGTACCCATGCCAGTAGTAGGTCTGATCGTGGTCGTTTGCTGCTTCCTTCTGCCGATGCCGGTCGTTCTGAGTCTGACGGCTTCTGCTGGACGAGTGCCAGCCAGCCGTCGACATTGTCCTTTGCGCTTGGCGTTGGATGTACGTAGACCTTACTCTTACAATACAGCAACTTCACCCCCTTCCCGCTCTTGTTATGCCTAATGGTGCTGTACTCGGTCTCCTCGTCGTCGCTCATATCGTAGAAGCTGGCGGTAGGCGATGGCGGACTCGGCGAATCAGCAGAAGCATCTGCTACGGGCGGGGGAGTCGATGGCATGGTGAATGGCGTAGATATGGAGAAAGGCCTGAAATGTGAGGCTATGGCGGATACGTACTTGCCTCAGGTGGTCATAGGTGTCACATGATGCTACATGAGAGCTGCTGTGGTGGATGCTCCTGCCTTTGTATGCTGTTGCCCCGCGCCTCGTGGCGCAGGCGCACATGCACCGATGACGTTCCGGGAAAGCGCGAAGTGAATCTTCCAGGCCTGTTTCCAGGCACCGACTTAACCTAACCTCCTATTCCTCCAACTACGACGCCTCATCAATAGCATCTCAACGGCATACGCGGCCATCGGGCTGTCGAGGATGGGCGGAAGCATCGAGAAGATATCGACACAGCATGTTCTAACAAGCCTCCGGCCAATGCATTCCTATCTACGCTGATCGACCTTGTTTTGCCTACTTCAGTTCCAAATCCACTCCTTCAAACGGGCCCAGATCCCTGTAAGTCGGTCGCTCTGGCTGCTGAACTGCTCGCTGTCTCTTTGTTCCTGTTCTCGACGCGCCTTAGAAGCCAGGTTGGCCTGATCCCTCCGCCGCCAGTATTCCTGCGACCCATGCCTCTGGCAAACGTTGGCGGTCGAGATGCGAGGTGGTGGGCATGCAATTGAGGGCGAGTACGGCCGTGCTGGATCGTCATTTGCCGGGCCACCTCCTCCTCGTAGGCGCAGAGGTCGACTCAATGGGACAACCCGGAGAACGAAAACCTCAACGCGATACTCTTCTTCTACATTGTCCCTGCTAAGGATCGCAGACCTTATCTTGTGCCAGGTGCAATCCTCGATGGTCATTCCTATCCGGTTGTCGCGGTGCTTGATTGCGAAACTCCCAGCGACGTCGCCCAGATCCAGGCCTTCTTCAGCCCCAACTTGTTTGACGAGGACCTCGACAATCCTCTCATGGAAGAAGGACCGAGGCTCTACTTCAAGTATTGCCGGTGTGACTCCGCCATCGATTCTCACCTTCGTTTGAGCGGTGCCTTCTTTCAGCACTTGGTATGGCCCTGAAAGAAGTCCTGGTTTGACGGTGGCCACGCTGAGGTCGACATCTAGGCTCGCAAACTGGCGGCACTGGTCTTGTAAAGCCGTGAACTCAATGGTAGGTCTCCCGACTCTATACTCATGGCATCTGCCGTTCGTATTCTTCGTCTGCGTTGCTGGTGGCCCAAACATTTGCTTGTGGGTTGGCAGCTCGAACCCAATCTGCTTCCCCTTCTGGTACGCGGTGGGGAAAGGCATGACTGTGGTGGAGATCAATTTTGATCTCTGCCATGGATATGTTGTATACGGTTTGAGGCGTTTGTATAAAATGACGCGAATGAAAGGGCACGCCACTTAGGAAGCGTTAGAGATGATGGGGACTGACCCAACTTATACAGGAACTAGATGGCACGGTCTGGACAGCTCAAGAGCCTGCAAACAATGTGAGCTGAATACGTTAGATGAAGATGGGTCATGAGAAAACATGTGGGGATCTTAGCGCGCCGCGAAGACGGCAGCCATACTTTAGGGGCAATTCGATGCCTACGGGAGACAAATCGACCGCCTCCAATCCCTCAGACCGGCGACAAGAAGCTCAAAGCAAGTTCTCATGAATACAATGACACAGGACTTTGGACTTGACTTTCAGTAATCCGTTCCTGCCATCTACGCTAATCTACAAACCCGCTCGGTCCTCCAGCCCCATCACGTTCGGCTTCCCCAAAACCTCCACCTACCCAGGATAGAAACCAAATGCCTCCTGGTCCCATCATGTCTTTCCCTAGTCTCAGCTTCTCTGCTAGCTCTCGAAGCCTCTATGCGTCTCCGGTGTATGTCCAACGAGCTTCGCTGTATTGCTTGGCTGAGAGACGATTTCGAACTGGGCATTTTTGGCCGTACAGATCGTGTCGACTCTGCCGCGTCGTTGGTAGCTTCTGTCTCGGGAGTCATGGCAGGATCGGGCGCGCTGACTCTCGGCCTAGGCTGGGAGTACTAGACTTTGAAAGCTTGGGTGGCCCGGAACTCTTGATCGCTGTCGTCAAAGAAGTTTGGTGGAGTTCCTGAGTGAGAGGACATCTTTGCTTTGGACTCAGGAAGCAGATACCCTCTGATGGGCAAGCTTGCCTTTTATACGGGCTCGTACAGTACTAGGGCTTAAGTCTGCGTCCGTGCGCATCGCGAACTTCCAACGCGTTCAGACACACCAACTTCTCAATAGTCGCAATGGCTCCACGTCGCATACCACTCGCTGAAATTGACACAAATCGTGCATCGAATACTGAACTTTCATATGGGACGCGTGAGCGCATCTACGGGCGCGCGCTTGCAGGGGAAAGTAACAGTCAAATCTCAGCAAAGGAAAAGCTTCTAAAGTCGACAGTAAACACCTCAATCCGACGCACCTCTATACGAAAATCAGCTGAACGCCTACCTCGCAGCGGTCGCGCAAAGACGTATACGGTCCAGACGGCTCGCCAGATCGTTCGAGCGGCTCGAAAGAACCCTAAATGGACGTACCAACAGATCCGAGACGATACAGGTACCAACTACAGTAGCGACACCCTCCGAACGATCCTACAGGAGAATGGGCTGGTAAACTGGCGCTGTAAGAAGCGTCCACACCTTACTGCTGAGCACGCTCGCCTCCGGCTTCGTTTTGCCAACCTCCATCGCAACACAGACTGGTCAACGTACCTGTTTTCAGACGAGTGTTCAGTCGAGAAGGGCTCAGGCAAAAAGAGGTAGTGGGCCTTTGGATATCCGAGCTAGAAATGGCAGCACGATAAGATTGAGGAATACCCAAAAGGAAAGCAGGCCTCTATAATGATATGGGCTATGATAGGCCGCAGTGTAGCTGAGTCTGAGCTCATAATAATGGATAGGGACGTAGGGGCACTAAGAGGAGGGTATACAGCAAGATCTTACATAGACACACTCGAAGCAGGCCTGGTTCCTTACTACGACGGTCAGACCTTTCAGCAGGACAACGCTTCTATCCATACAGCCTATTATACGAGGTACTGGTTCCAAGAATGGGGGATATATGTCCTTCCAAACTGGCCACCTTACAGCCCGGATCTTAACCCTATTGAGCATATCTGGTGGCACCTTAAACTAAAGGTATATAAGCTGAGGCCTGACTTGGACAGTATTACCAATAAAGACCGTCAAAAGGAGATTCTCATAGCAGTGTTACCGGAGGCCTGGCGTGCTATTCGGCGTTCAATAATTGAGAATGTGTTGGACTCTATGCCAAGAAGGATTCAGGCAGTTATCGATGCACGGGGATGGCAAACCAAGTACTGAACATACAATATGTAGCTCGAATTGAAGCCTAAGATCTCAGCATTTATATGAATCGATCAGCTTGTTAATGCGATAACGTGGTGTTGAGAAACCGTCACTTGAAGTTCAGCTATTATATTGAGGATGGTCGCCAAGCGCAGACTTTTCCGGCGTGACTGTATTAGGTGCGTATACATGGTGAATGTTTGGAGTCGAGGCTTGCGTCCTCGCCATCACTGACGATTGCACAGTGGCAATGTCAAGGGCTTCAAGACCTTCACATCATCAGTGATGGAGGGCAGAGACTTGAAGAGAGCACTGAATGAGACCGGACGAGACTGACCATTTGGACCTGCATATGAATGTACAGCCACGAAGTTTGCCGAGCTCAGATCATTTGCGCCTACATCGAACTACCGATTTGATACCAACACTCGACATTACTGATTCATGCTATACGAGGACGGTTTGGAAGATGCTCTAGCACACGGTAGGCTACATCGAGCCCCTGACAACTCCAAGATCGACGGAAAGGCCGGATGCCGATGATTTGTTATTGACCTGATCTGCTCTGTATCCATACACGATCGGCTGTACTCTTCAAGCGATTACTTATACTCTCAAGAATGGCACGTGCATCTCAAAAATGTTTGCAACTGTCTCGACTGCCTAGAACTGACCAACGCTACCGATCAGTCCTCCTCCACGTCATTCGATCTTCTCCGAAACCTCAGCTTTGGCGAGATTGTGAACCAATCCTTCAAGACACCAAATCTGGCACGACTCCCCTGCTCCTTGGATTCTTGGCCCTTGACGAAGCAAGACGCTTCTCATGGAGAACCAGAGAGCAATGGTTGCTCGCTGCCTCGATGGAAGGCTTGGACGCAGGGCATCTTTGGTCGAATGAGCGTTGCTTGATCGGTTGTTTCATCGTCAGAGCGAGATGCTGTGCTCTCATCGGACAACCTAGATGCTCACTTCCGAGCATCGTTGCTGAGGCGTAAGGCGCGTTCAGGGTCTGTTCTGTGTAAAATATCTGGTTGGGCTCTGCCGATTCGTCCAAGTTTTGGAGTGAGCCGGAGGTGGAGGACATCTCTTCTGCTTGGCTTTACAGAAGAGATCAAATTTCGGTGAGAGGGTTCCGGTTTACATAAGACTTTCGAACGTGCAGTCTACCGTGAATGCCGGTCGGGGACAGGTTTTCGCCTTCCTGCCTTTACAAGCACTGACATTGTATAGATCTCACACGGCGTGCTCAGTACACCGTTCGTCATACATGCGATATGGAATATCATGGATGTAACAAAGACCAGTTCAGTGTGGATGGGCTGGCCTTTGAAACAGGTCTGTCATGATTCTCATCCTGGCGTTTGTAAGAGTGCTAAGTTTGATCAGACGATCGGCATCTTCCTTCGTACAGGACGATCACCAAGCGACGTACCAGACCATAACTTCTGAGGCTATGGCCTTGCACACACATGTGGCAGGGGATCTTTCAAGGTCTATATCTAAACGTCGATGATGAGATCTCGAAACTTAAGCAAGACTTTTCGTTCTTCTTACAAACGCTACAAGGTGCCTTTCTGTCTACATGCTCGCTTTACAATCATACCAGAGACCACTGCATCCACCTAAGCTCCAACTATCTACATGATCACACATTCAACAAGCCTGGGGTCACAGCTCCTTTTCCGCCCATTCACATCCGACCGTTTCCAAAATCGCCAACCTCGCTTCTTCTTCTGTTGGAACTTGACTCTCCGCTCACGTTGGTCCGTATGATCTACTTCTGGCTCTGGTTCTTCTCGCTCCCTTACAACCCTAGCCCCCTCCAGTCTCCGGTGATGAATCTCCAGAGAATTGCGGCTGATCGCTTGCTCGAGTGAGGGCTGGGGTGGAGGGAGGGTTGGCCGAGACAGTCTCGGCTGCACTGGTTGTTCGTGTGCTGTGGGTTTGGGCTTTAGAACTTTTTCCGTGTCCATCGTGCTAAACCTGAGCGCAGATAAAGAGGGTCCGGCGTCGATCTGAAAGTCCTCTAATGTGTTCTGATCGGATTGGTTCTGTGCGGATTTGTTCTCTGGATTGCTGTTCGGCATTTTCGCTTCTTTCCTTTTGCTGTGTGCTTTGTGGGACCGTACGGGAAGGTAAGTAGGAGCCATTTATATGAAGGTCTTGCGCTAATTGTATACAGTGAATATGGTCCCAGTCTTCAAAGGCCGAGCATGCTGTCATATTCATTGCGGAAGATCTTCCCTTACATGGCTCCTTTCCTCAAATTTCTTCGGGACCACCGCATCGATCTGCTGCAATTTAAGGAGCTTTCGCTGAATTTCGGTAGAGATGTTCGGAGGTTGAGATTGTGCAGATGGAGATGGCGCCGCTGAATCCTTTAATCATTGCTGCTGCATAGATGAAGGAGTGGATGGGCGGGAGTGGTTCATGGTTGTGGATGGGTGTTCGATCTCGCCGCTGATTTTGGCGTTCCTGGAGTCAAGCTTGGGACTGAGCTTGAATACTGGGGTTTTCCTTTTGTGAGTGCTTGGGTGCTTGTGGAATGTTGTGTCTGCTGGCAGAGGAAGTTACGCTCCTTGTATGAGGGATGTATGCGGTGGTGCATAGGGTGGAGAGTGCTGCTGCAAGGGCTTGCCTCCACCATGCATTTACATGGCGCTACCTCGAGAGCCATGGTGGAGTATGTGCTCTTTTGGGCACCACGCAATGATAGTATGACAATGACAGCTTGAATACGTACGATCTCTAATGATGACTGATTACAGGCTGTCTGGTCCGGGAAACATGATTGAAAAGGGCTATGCTACTATCAACGACTTTGAATAGAGCTACATCGTTTCAGAATCTACGTATAGCAACTGGCTCATGATCTTCTGCCACAGGAACATTCCAACGATGAGCCTACAATGCTACATAAACATACAACACCCAGTATGCGCGTACCTGTACGTCTCCGTACGATTTGCAGTATACATGCCTCTCGCTTTTCGAACCCTCTGACCCCTCGCATCGTACTGAGTTGGCGGAGATTGATTCTTGTTAGACAAAGGATCGTCTCGCTGCCAGCAGAAAAAGCCTTCGTCGCCTTTCTTTGAGTTGTATGCCTGGTGTTTGGCTTTGGGGGGTTCATTTGTGGGTCGGTGATGATGATCTCGATGTCGATGGCGATGCTTTCCTGGAGCATCGGAGTCGTCTCCTGAATCATCGTATTGATGATGGCGTCGATAGTGGCGTTTCCTGCACTTTTCGCAATGCTCGAAAGAAGCCGTGTCCGAGCTGGGCTCGCTGGCAGCGGTTGGAGGAGTTGTGAGAGGCAGATCTGAGTCCGTCATGGCCTGGGCGGAAGGGAACGACGAGCTGGGCAATGGTTCGGTCGGTTGACGCTCAGGGTCAAGGTTGACATTGACGGAAGGCTCCTTGGAGCGAGCTGCATCGCTGAATCTTGGTAGATCGTTGGCTTGCATTTTGCAATTTAGTGGTTTGTAATTTGATAGAGAAGACATGATGGTCGATGTTGGCGATTAATTTACAGACGGATCGCCTGTGGCCGCGGTGCATATGGTGAAGGCTGATTGGGAACCGAGTTGCCACCATATGCCGACTTTGTCGTATTTAACGATGGAATCGATGAGAGCATTACCTAGTGGAAGAGAGCAGACCACTTGGAGAATGAGTCAACCACCTGATTGTATGTCGGTAGGCCACAAGGTCGGCTATCTGGCACACGGGAAAGGACAAGCACATTGCATATAGAGATGATCTGTGAAAACGAGATACTCAGATCTACTCAGAACGTATGATTGATCGATTCAATAACTATCTACTTGCTATCTACGACTACCCTTGGAGCAAGTCCACTTCATCATGTCCATTCCACATCGATACTACAACGACGAGATATCCTTTCCTTTCCCTTTTCGATCATTATAGCTTTCCGCAACTCCTTCAGTTATTCCCATTTGCAGGCGAAGCGATTGCTGCACCTGCAAATCTCATCATGATGAGGCGGTGCTCCCGCCCCCTCCAGATGTTTCGCAAATCGAGCCTCACCAATTCGCATCCGATGATATTCCAGAGAGTTCCGTTGGTTCACGGCTTCAACTAGTGAAAGCTCGGGAATTGGCAGCAGTCGGTGCGCTTCATGGTCTTGTAGTGAGTCTCCTGAACGGATGTTTGCATCCTGAAAGGTTTGCGGGAGAGATGCATCGGATGTCTTTGGAAAAGACCTTAGCTGAAAGGTCTCACTGGAAGTGGTCTGAGCTGTGTGGAAGGTGTCTGTAGAGCTTGATGGATTTGACATTTTGGTCTGCTCTGAGATGAAGAGCTTTTTTCAGAGACTGGAATCGTTCACTCATACGTTCTGGAACTCGTGATGTATATGGAAGGCGTAGGTCATTCTTGAGGGTGACCACCACCTGCTTCGCCACAGGAGGATGATGCGATGGTCCTATAGTGAGTCGATGCTGACGTTTTAATCAGGCTCTTTAGACCTCTTCACTACATCTCAAATATCTGCTCATGAAGCCTGCCCGCAATGGATCTATCGATGTCGTAGAGTCACAAATATAATCTGTGATCGAACTACAGAGCGAACAAGCCGATATTGATTGCTTAAGCAAAACCACAAACATCACCAAAAGCTACACATGTGTGTTCGCCAAGATCCTAAAGGCCTGCATCGGCATGTCTGGCGTGTGTCGAGGCGTATATGACACTACCGGCACATTGGAGTCGAAGCCAAAGTAGCCGCCGAAGAAGCAAGAGATGACTTGAAATGCGCAGAGATCCAGAGCATCAGTCGGTAAATTTGACATTCCCGTAGTTCGAAACGACGTGAGTCAACGCAATGCCGGTACTCACCGAGTACGATCATTTCATACTGTTCTGTACTGACCTTTCCTTATTCACGAGCGCTCGACATTCTTCCATGGACCAGTAAAGTAGAAAGAAAAAACGTATATAAGTCGGAGCTCATTCGAAAGTCAGCTCTAATCAGACAGCATCGAAAGCATCACGGTCAACGATCAAGATGACAGAGCAAGCACCCCAGAAGGAAGTACAGGGTACTCCAACTGCAACTGTCTCTCTCCAGAACATGGGATACCGGAAGCGGACATCAACAGCATCTTCAACATCATCGATCAGTCAGGACTCCGACGATAGCCATTACGTTGGGCCATTCGGCCCCGAGAACCCTTTCTCTGATGCTGCGGAAATTGAAGAGTTCCTCGCAAGCTCGAGTCAAGACCTGCGAGAAGTCGCTGCTGCATCGAGCACGACAGTGACTGAAGCAAAGTATGAGTGCGAGCCAGAGCCGGAGCCGGAGCCGGAGCCAGAATCTGAGCCAGAGTCAGCAGCAGCTCAAGAGACGTATGGTATCCGGTAACAATCCGATGCAGACACATTCGCATTCCTCGCAATGACAAGTCCGATCGAACGCTGGCCAAATTTGCGATACAGGTCAACCTGCTTCCATCATCAACGGTCGAAGACTTTGGAGAAGCTATCAATGATGCAGTTGTTGGACATGTGCGAGCAGTCCGATACTTTTCTATTCCCAGAGAAGAGCAAGAATTCCGCATGAAAATCTGCGCCAAAGTCCGGGATTCAGTCAGTCCTGGGTCAGTGAGAGACCATCTACATCTTTCAAATACCAGAAAGGTCCAATGTAGGTTCAACGAGGAATGGGAAGCTGTTAGGGTGGAGCTGGCTGCTGGAAGGATCGAGGAGATGGATCTTGAGTTTTGGAGCCAGCACCCGGATGATATACGGAGGCAGAGAGCGGAGGATCAGCTGGGGAGAGAGAGAGGTGAAAATTGGTGGCCGATGGGCCCGATGGGACGGTGGCAGGGGATGGGTGGGTCGGGAGGATATGTGGTGATGTGAGGCTGAAGGTGAGATGTTGAGGGCGTTTGAGGTGTGAATTCGATTCGAATAGCGTAGATAGCGAGAGTATGAGGGTGTAACCTTCAGCAAAGCGTCGTCAAGAAGAGACGGGGTTGCTCAGGCTGGAACCTGCCTCAGGCAGCACTGACGTCGCACGCTCCTGCCTTCATTTTCATGTGAAAACCTCGCTTAAGTTCGCGCTAGCGGTTGGAGCCTGAGACGCGTCTCTCGTCCTCTTTCACAGAAGCTCTTCGCTAACTTCACCCTTTTCAACACATCGACATCTGCCCCAGCACCGCCATCCACTCCTCCCCATCGCTGCGCCGAGCTCTCCTGCACTCTCTTTCTCCTCACTACAACCAGTGGCCACCGCTCACTCACATCTCGGCGTTCAGCTCCCACTCAATCGTTCTCCAAACAGCTCAAACCATGCCCCCATTCTCGAAGCGCCGCAAGAGCGCGACTCAAAACGACGAGCCAAATGAGGACTACCACCCTGGATTCGTACCATGGGAGACGAAGACGAAGGTGAAGGGTGGGAAGATCTCGTCCATGTCGAAGTTCGACGATAAGATGAGAATCTTCACCAAGGAAGTCAAGATCGCCCACGAAGATGCCTTCAAGCTGAAGCCGGTGAGTGAGAATCCCATGCACCTCAAAGGCTGAACCTGAGTGAGCACTCTCAAGGAGAGGGTGCAGCTTTGAAACGCATGTGGGGGACTTTGTGCTAATTTGAACAGCTCACGATCACGGAAGGGCTTCTCAAGAGACGACACGTGTTGCTGCTTGAGCCGATCACCGACCACTTCCGCTTCATGGACCTGCCGCCGGAGATTCGAAATATGGTCTACGATTTGCTGTTCACCGAAGACAAAGCCATTCACCTCCACACTCACAAACCTGTCGGCAGCGATCGTCGCGCAGTCAGACTGGGCTTCCAGTCGATGTCAGGCCACGCCGATCTCGAGTGGAACAAGGAAAGCGGCAAATGGCTCGGTCAAACTCGGAGCGCCTATTCGTTCCTGGGAACCTCGCAGCAGATCCTGGGAGAAGGAGGTGCTATCGCCTATGGATCGAACGCATTTTCTGCATACTCGATGCCTGATCTTCGCGTCTTTCTGCAGGGAATCGGCAGTATGCGGAAGTACCTAAAGCATCTCACCGTGAGCGGCGAAGAGTACCACGTCTCGGTAGCAAGCCCGATGTTCACAAAGCTGAAGCATGCTGTGGGATTGCGGTCTCTCACTTTCGAGCACATCTTCTGTCGGGAGAGTACGGATCGGTGGAAGGGTACAACCATCGAGAGACTGGTCTCAGACAGCCGAAATTTGATGAAAGCCCTTCAAAAGGCTCAGAACAAGAGCGATAGACCGGTGAACGTTCTCGAAATCATCAGAATTGATGAGAGAACTGCAGTCCGCCTCCAATGCGCGGATGGAAAAGCTGGGAAGGAGTGCAACTGCTCGGGATATGGTCGATGCAAGCGCTCCTGCCGCGAGCTGCTACAGCATCACGCCAATCTCAACAAGCGCGTGCGCAGCTTGCTGGCTGCCGAGCTCGGTATCGAGGAGGAGGAGGAGGCCTGATCTCGTCGAAGCAAGCAGATCCTGAGCGGACGAAGTGTGAGTCGGCACGTTCAGAGCGTGTACAATGAATGAGAGAGCGTTTGTGACTTGGTGCAATTGGCTCCACAAGAGGCTGCTGCGTTCAGTATCGAGGAGACAGAAGAAGCATGATCTCAGCAGATGGCAGTAGCTCTTGGCCGGCGAGGCGTCAGTCGGCATGTTCAAAGCGCGTTCAAGGAATGAGAGCGTGGTCGGCGCTTGGTGGAAATGGCTCCGATAGTGTTCACTAAGACCATGGCAATGGCTTCATGGGCAGAGCTGCGTCTCGTCTTCGTACCCAGCCGCCAATAGATGCTATAGCGGTTGTCCTGGTCTTGTCGGCGAGCCTTTCATATGCGATGACAATTGAGATCCTCCATCTTGCATGTGAAGTTGCCGTTGACTTCGACATCGGCAGGTAACGCTTTCAGTTGACCCAGATTGCCTTATCCCAATTCCTCTGCCAGCTCACTGGAAAAACTGCGCTTAGCTTGATATGAACTTGTAAGTTGTGCTGATGATGATGAGGTGCGGGTCCTTTCGTCCCGCGCGACGACATTGTCTTGGTCTTCCACTTTGCTATGTTATCTCTGCAGATTACAAGTGTTTCGCATATTGCTCTGTGCAGACAGACAGGTCACGGATGCAAGCTCAGCAGTCCGCTTCAAACATGTTTTGCGCGAGATGAAAGGGCCGCGAACCGATGTCCGCCCAGATCCGCGTGTGGGTGTGCGTGTGTATGCCGTGAGATGATAAGAAGACGCAAACCCATCAATACTCACCTACATCTGCATTGCATACAGCTCCTCCAGCATTACGTTGCCTCTCACCAAGCTACATCCTGCGCTTGCCAACGTTTCAGAATCTTCACACCGAGCGCTCCCACCGAAAGCAACTCGCCCTCCTCTGCGCTGCCAAGACTTATCTTCACTGACTTTGCATCTGCACTGCCGTCCCACCACCTCTTGCGGGCTGGCAATTGGTCGATGCAAAGCTGGGTGACGTCTTCCTCGCTCTCCAACCAGCTAGGCCGGTTCGCGGTTCTGCAAGGCTCTGCAGCTAGGATGCGGCTGCAGGAACGAAGCTGTGTCTGCTGTTGAAGGATGAACAGGAACGCGCGATCTTCAAGAGCTTGCCGAGAGGTGTTCCGAGGACGTCCGCGGGGGAGGGAGTGCTGGCGGAAGACGCGACGATGAGGTGAGATTTTGTAGGAGAGGAGAAGGAGCATGTCCAGGATGAGGTGAAGCCTTGGCGGGCGATCGGGCTGCAGACGAGCTGGAAACAGTATGGTCGGGTTGGGGACGAGCAAGGGAGCCCGGCAACCGTTCGTGAGATCAAGCACCGGTTGATCTACGAAAAGCTTAATTTAATTAGTTCCTCGTCAAACCCCAGTAACGTGCGACGTCACATTGAACCCTTCGAGATTCTGTCAAAGAACGCCTTGGGACACAATGACCGCGGCAGCAGTGGAGGAGGCGCTGAGGGTGACGCGAACCACCGGACAAAGCGTTCCGACTGCAAGGCGAGAATGCAGCCGGATTAGGATGCAGTACAGTAGCAAACACGAGACACGGGCGACGGAAGATAACCACTGGACGATGAGGCGCTAGGACGGAAGCGTGCATTGAATTGATCGAGTCCTTCCTCACATCGACACCAAGAGAAACTCAGGCATCATCGGAGGCGAAGGCAAAGTCAGCATTATTCTGGCACTCCTCGCCTCTCGTCATTCGCTTTGTATGGACCTTCGTTATTACTGCCCGCCTTGGTTGTTTCCTCGAACTTGACACCACCCAGGCACGCCGCCCTTCCACGACACCCCCTGCACGCGCATTATCATTCATCGAAACATCCCCGTCACAAGCTCCCGGCTTCACCAAACGGATCACTCTTTGGCCACTGCCACGGGGGAGAGAGAGTGCAACTGAGATCACGCTCCTTCCAGTCTTCCTCCGGTCTCCACCTCCGCCATTGCCTCCACCTGGAGTCTCACCTGCCCAGCGTGACATCGTCACTACCAACACCAACGACAGCCGCGTCGTGCATGCACTCGACCTGCATGTAGACTGCTATTGAGGCAGTTGGCAGTCAGCTCGAACCCAACACCGCCACCCACCGACCGACTTTCCACCTTTCCCTCTGCACACATCTCTCATTGTATGGTCTTCCAGGAGCCGTGGGCCAACAAGAGCATGGCACCCTCCGCCCACCCCCAATCCTCTTCTTCGCAGAACACACAATCGCAACAACGTTTGCAAAAGCATCACCTACGACCCGCTCTGCGAGGGCCGCAACGATCCGACTACGATGGCACCGATGAGAGGCAGATAACACAGGCCGGACGGTCATCCACAAATATACATGCCCAGGCATCGGCACAGTCAGTACGCGAGGCTTCGCGGTCCAGCTCGTACGTTGGCAAGGAGAAGAGCACGACACAGCCAGCACTCGCTCTGGACATCCCACAGCCTGCACCTTCACTACAGCAGCAACGGTCGAGGGACCCGTCGCCTTATGCGCCTGCTGTCTCTTCACCACTGAATCCGACACCGTCGACATCGAGTGGTGGAGATGGGAGAAGGAGCGATGACAGCGCTACGGGGACGTCAGACCCTCCCAGCCCAGAGCAGACAAGAGGTGCAACGGCTATCAGGGTGCCAGAATCTGCTCTCTCATCAGGCGCACAAACGCCCTCACAGCCACTACTGAGGCCTCCAGAGATGTCGCAGGTTCAATTAATGTCGACTTTCTCTCAGTCTACACCCCGGTCTGTACGAGATCTGGGCTCTGACTACACTCGTTACTTCAATCCATTCGCTACGCGGCCGAACTCAGCGAATACATCGCAGCAAGATCTCTCAACATCGAATATGCGATTACCAACGTACGACTCTTCCTTGCATCTTGCTCCGCCAGATGGAGTATCTGGCCTGGACTTGGCTAAGCGCCTCTCGAACCCGTTCAAGGACGATCGGCGGATATCTGCCTCCACTGCGTCTGGAGAGAATACTGCACCAGGTACTCCTCACTTGCCGCCACCGCAATCTCAATCTGAGAAGCAGAAGCTGCCGATCGTCGCCGCGACAGCACTGCCGACAAGGACCGGGACGCCTGCGTTCATCCGCGAGACAGATCCGGAGAAGATGCCATTCTACTATGTCGACGATCGTTTCGGTGCACCTGGCGTATTCCCACTGTACGCAGACCAGCAAGAAGATGACGATGAAATGCACATGCCGCAATGGGACGACGACCGGAGATATAAGCCATCCTTGAAGGATCGCTTTACCAAGGAGAACATTGTCAACACGTTCGGTATGATCTTTCTGTTGACAGGTCTCCTTACCATCTTCATCGTGTTGCCAGTCGTTTCCTTCACCGGGACAAGCTTGATTCCGTACAGTTACGACACGCCCCTGGACCAAATGCCGGGGTACGGTGACAAATCTCAGCCATGGGCGCATGTCAACGACAAGAGCTACCCGCTGCTTCAGAATATCAGAACAGGACTTATAGATCCAGACACACCGGCTTCTGCGAAAACAAGGAAGAGCATCGACGGCGGCACGCTGAACCTTGTCTTCAGCGATGAGTTCAACGATCAGAACAGAACTTTCTACCCGGGCGATGATCCGTACTGGTTCGCGCCTGATATCTGGTACGGCGCTACAGGGGACTTGGAGTGGTATGATCCGG
This sequence comes from Nothophaeocryptopus gaeumannii, assembly GCA_031771865.1. Classification (NCBI taxonomy): domain Eukaryota; kingdom Fungi; phylum Ascomycota; class Dothideomycetes; order Mycosphaerellales; family Mycosphaerellaceae; genus Nothophaeocryptopus; species Nothophaeocryptopus gaeumannii. The sequence goes on from JASISA010000003.1 coordinate 603,593, forward strand.
ACGCGGTCAACACAGGTGAGTAGTACATGATGTCAAGCGAGTCACGGAGACTGACTTTCTTCACAGGCGATGGTACCCTCCAACTCCAACTTGACGCCTTTCTGAACCACGGCCTCGGATACCGATCAGGGATGCTGAATTCATGGAACCAGCTTTGTTTCAAGGGAGGTGTGTTCGAGGTCTCAGTGAGCTTACCAGGTCCTGCCGGTGTGCACGGCTTATGGCCTGGTGTCTGGACGATGGGCAACCTAGGCCGACCTGGCTACTTGGCAACCACCGATGGAATGTGGCCATACACATACGACAGCTGCGATGCCGGTATTACACCGAATCAATCTATGACCGACGGTACCAGCAACTTGCCTGGGCAGCGAGTCCCAAATTGCGTCTGCTATGGCGAAGACTCTCCAACTCCGGGTACCGGCCGCGGCGCGCCTGAGATCGATATTGTCGAAGTCAGCGCTGACTGGGCTGGATTGGGCCTTAGTGTTGCCACTCAATCGTTTCAAGTCGCGCCTTTCGACATCTTTTATTACCCCAACTACGACTTCATGGAGACTCCGAACTACGACCTCAGCTTTGTAAATACGTATACTGGAGGCCCATATCAACAAGCCGTATCTACAACTACCATGCTCAACAATGAATGGTATGATGGCAAAGCGTACCAAAAATACGCCTTCGAGTACACTCCCGGTAAAGGCGCGAACGCAGGTATTACCTGGACTGTCGCCGATGAAGAGATGATGCGCTTCGATGGGCGTGCGATTGGCCCGAATGGGAATGTGCAAGACAGACTCGTCTCCGAAGAGCCAATGTCGATGGTGCTGAACTTGGGTTTCTCCCATAGTTGGGTAGATATTGACTTGGCCAGGCTTGTCTTCCCAACAGTCATGCGCATCGACTACGTCCGGTGGTATCAGAAGGACGGCGAGGAGATGGTTACATGTGATCCTCCGGGTTACGAGACGACCGAATACATCAAGAATCATCCCGCGGCATACCAAAACCCGAACTACACCCAGTGGTCAGACGCCGGCTACGACTGGCCGAAAAACACACTCATGCATGGTTGCAACGCATGATATTTGTCCTCTTAAAAACCATGCTCGGCATCCTTCCACTCGCGTTTTGATGTACATTTCTGTACAGCTCGCATTATTACAGCACTTCAAGACATTCCTATCCCGGGTGAATACACAGTTGAAGGGCCCACGCGATCGATTGCACATACGATTACGGCATTCACGCTTTCAACGACAGACACTAGCAACAGCAGCCCCGGCAGCCCTCGACAGCTGCCGGTACTCTCGACTGAAATGTGATTTTCAACAGCGGCATTTCGGCAAGGAGTTTCGGCGCAGAAGATACCAGCGCCATGATTGATAGATGATGCGCATGTTTAGGACAGCTTCATGTGGGCAAGGATTTGACAGCACAACTCTTGAAGGGAATGTGCTTTCACAGCATCAAGGGAAAAGTGGTTGTACAAATAGAGAGGTCCGTCTTGCTGCTGACCAGTGCGGCAGACGGACGATATACATAACGCATAATCAGTAATTTACGAGACAGCCATGCTTTCTCTCCAGACTTTCGGCATTCAGTTTGCCCCTTTCGTGGTTCTCTGCAGCATCTGTTTGCTGGTGGTGTTCACGTGTACCTCACCAGCATTGCCCTGAGCGGCAAGAGCAAGGATCCGCGATGACAGACAAGCTTGACATCCCTGCATGACAGCGGCTGCGACAGCTCCCTCGCTCTACCAGGGCACTGAGGGGCTGAAAACTCACCACTCCGGCAACCTGTCTGTTTGCGACGTTTCATTATTCTTACTCGCCGGATGCAGAGGTCTTCAGCTTCAGCTTGATAATCATGATACGTCATGAGCCTGGCCTGTGGGCTGATATTGGTGGAGCAAACGAACGACGCTATCTATAGAAAGCAAACGCGAGTGATGTGGTGAAGAGGTGGTATGAGGAAGGAATGTTATGCTCTAGGTCTTCTTTTGGTGTGCGGTGCGACATACCTGAATGATATCCCACATATCCGAATAGCTCTGTACGATTTGGTTCAGCTCTCCGGCAGAGCTGAACCGCGCTGGTGGGATTTGTATACTTATCATGGGGAACGTCGCCTCTTCTTCCTCTTCCGCGGGCTCTTCGACATCGGCGCTTTTTGAGAAATCTCCTTGGATCCAGACCAGCGACTTCAAGAGCACGAAGAATTTTACTACACGCCACCCTCCTCCTCCTCCTCTTCGCAAAAACCGCGAAGACCCGATTCATCCCGATATTCAAGCCCTCATGGACGACCAAGCTGCAAACTCCTTCAAAACTTATTCTTCTTCTTCACAAAATGGCTCTGGCATATCGAAATCTAATTACGTTTATGGCCTCAATCCCCATAAATCCGTCATCTCTGGCTTTGCGACTCGTCGAGCGACAGATCAATGCGCGTATATGATTCCCACCCTGCTCGCACTCGCGGAGAAGAAACCTGAGCTCAAAATTTTGGATGTCGGGTGTGGACCTGGAAGTATAACGTTAGATCTCGCGGAACTGTGTCCTCAAGCCCAGGTGACAGGCTTCGATCTAAGCGGTGCGTCCTTGGAGAGTGCGAAGATGAGAGCAGAAAGCTTGGGGTTTGGTAAGGGAGGGAGGGTGGCATGGGTACAGGGAGATGTATATTCCTTACCATTTGGAGATGGGGAATTTGATTTCGTGTGTACGCATCAGGCTGTGGCGCATTTTCATCAACATGTCAAAGCCATCAAGGAGATTCTGCGAGTCACGAAGAAGTCCGGGGAAGGGAGAGTATGTATGAGGGAAGGAGATTTACATACCGCGAGATTTTACCCGGATTATCCGGAGTTGGAGGATTGTTTTGAGACGATTAAGATGGTGCATAAGGCGAATGGCGGGGCGACGGATATGGGGAGGATTTTGAAACATGTGGTTGTGAAGGCGGGGGTGAGGAGGGAGGATATTGTGGCTACTCATAGTGCTTGGTCGTATAATACGCCGGCGCAGAGGAGGGACTATGGAGGACATTGGCCGGCAAGGTGTACGCAAGGCGCGTTTGCGGAGAGGGCGATGGAGCTTGGAGTCAGTCAAGAGAAGTTGGAGAGGTACGCGAAGGCGTGGAGGGATTGGACGGAGGATGAGGATGGGTTGTTTGCGATGATGCATGGGGAGGTTGTTGTGACTGTGAGGTGATTGAGATAGGGAAGAAGGTGATTTGGATATGTTGAATTGAATGTGTCGAAAATTTGTAAAGACAGCTCATGCAGCAGCAGTCTCATGCATATCACAACATCCACCATTCGCAACCCCATTCGCAGTCACACCCCCATTAACCTTCCCCCCACCAACACCACTAATCTTATGCTTCCTACTCTCCATCAACGGCTGAATCCTCTCCCCAAACTCCTCAATCCCCTTCAAGAAATCGTCAAAAGTCAACATAATCCCTTTCGTCCCCTCCACACTCGCCGCTTCATCCAACATCTTCGCCACATTCTCATAACTCCCCACCAGCGTCCCCATATTCATATTCACCGCTCCCTCCGGCAGTCCTAGCGCGTGAGCGGTGGAGTTGGCATCGGCTTTTGTGTCTTTGCCGGATTGTCCGGTCATCCAGGCGACGGCTTCGACGTCGACGCCGGATTTGTACAAGGACCATTTTTCTTGGGCGGCGGAGTCGGTTGAGGCGGCGATGACCATGAAGAGGACGTAGGAGCCTACGTCTCGACCGGTTTTCTGGCTGGCTTCGACTAATCTCTCTGTAGCTTTTGAGTAAGCTGTGGGTGTGTTGACTCCATTGCCCAGGGCGAAATTGTAGTCTGCATGGTTTGAGGCGAATTCGATACCGCGTCCCGACTGGCCTGCTGCGACGATCTTGATCTCCCCCGAAGGTCTGGGAGATAATTTACAGTCATCCATGGTGAAGTGTTTTCCTTTGAACGAGGAAGTTCCTTTCTCCCACAATTCCTTCATGACTTGCACGTACTCCGTCGCGTAATCATACCTATACCCGAAATATTCGTCTCCCGGCCAGAGGCTCATCTGCATATACTCCGCCTGCTGCCATCCCGTAACGATGTTGATGCCAAACCGTCCCGGCGCGACGGAATCAATGGTGCTCGCCATCCTTGCTGCAATGGCCGGCGGTAATGTCAATATCGCCGTACTCGCGAATAACTTGATCTTGGACGTGACTGCTGCGAGAGCGGACATGAGTGTGAAGGATTCGAGATTGTGATCCCAGAATTCGGTCGCACCGCCGAAACCGCGGAGTTTTATCATGGAGAGGGCGAAGTCTAAGCCATAGTGTTCTGCGCGTTGGACGAGGGATTTGTTGAGAGCGAAAGAGGGTTTGTATTGCGGGGAGGTGGTCGAGATCAGCCAGCCGTTGTTGCCTATGGGGATGAAGACGCCTATGTCGACCATGATGGGTGACGTGTTAATATTGTCCGGAGCTGAGCTGGTGGTTTGAGATGTGCGGTATGTATATTGTATGCCTGAGAGGTTCGGCTGCTTTAGCTGTCCTTGTTGTATTGCTATCGGTACGGTACCTAGCTACAAAAGATAGGCCATTGGCTTATCAGGAGCTTAGCTTGGTGGGCTGCCGCTCGACGATCATGGGCGTCTTCATGCCGAAATGCTGTCCACGGGCAGAGAAGAGTAGCAAAGCCCACAGCGTTGCGAAGACTTTTGCAGGTGCTCGTATGTTGATCAGCCGATCGAACAGGACGAAGTCCAAAGTCCGGCCACTCCGAGCAGCCGAGTCGGTATCCCGTTCTCGGCCGAGCTCACGTGATCGGTAGCCTGGGTATTGGCGGAGGTGTTCAAGGCATTTTTGTAATAAATCTCAGAAACATTTCAGTCTTCGAAAAGCTCAGGCTCCAGTTCTGCTCGAATGGCGGTCGCGTTCTGCCAATTACCTTCTCCATCAAAGTCAGGCCAGCCTTCAGGAAGGTTCGTCGTCAGAGGCAGCTTGTAACGTTCATGGCAAGCGCCGACGTCCTCACAAGTGATATCACACAGCCCGTAAAGGTCGCAGTAGCAATCTTGGGCTTTCGGGCAGTGTGTAGCTTCCTGGCCGAAGACGACTTGCCGCAGGTCAGTACAAGATTTCTCGAAGCACGGAAAGCGAGCACTTACTGTGCCAGAGATACTCCATCACTCTTCCGCTGTGATAGTCATTCAGCGGGGTATTGAGCAGCCATTCCCGCATGCGCATGTAGTCCGTCCAAGGTCTTTCCTGGATCTTGTGGGAGGTGACGGCGAACTGTGCGCAGCAAGATGCGCCCACTTCAAATGGGACCTGCTCTCCAGGCAACATCACTTCGAAAGCCTCTTTGTAGAAGTACCCGGTGGTGGCGTTAGGCGAGTCGAGTTCTTCCATGGTGTTTCTAGCCTCAGCATGAGGCTTGACTGTAATGGGACATCCGACAGCCCACGTGCAGCGCAGGTTGGAATAGCCATGCTCCTGTACGTGTGACAATCGTAGGCGCGATAGTATATGCTGTCCGTCGTATAGTGGGTCGTCATTGTGCCATTGATATCTATTTGCATGTTGAAAGATGATGACTTCGGGCAGCTTGAAGTAGTTGTCGATGATATAACTGCAGTTGGTCAGCGAATCTCGACATTTCAAAGACCAGTTATAGATACGTCAAGTAGACCATGGCCTCGCCTCCCTTGTTTTTGGGTACTGTTAAGGGCGCGCCAGCACCATCTGTGAAGTAGATTGATTTTTCCCAGTCCATGAAGGTATCTGTCAACCAGCTGGTGTCGTCCTTCCTCTGGCTTGCCACGACTAGCGCAACATTCGGAGATGTGCGGTCCCGTAGCACCGCTGAAGACCAAGTGCCACGTATATGCTCAAAGATCCAGTAGCTCAGCACAAGAAACATTGCAAGCCAGACGATCCAAAGCCAAACATTGCCGATTTCCTGCGGAGATGTCGGGAGCCGTAGACCTGCGAGACGCATACTATCACTGCCAAGAGCGAGTGTGATAAGCACTGGACAGGCTGAGTGGGAACGTTGAGATTTGATGAGATAGGAACTGATGAAGAGAGCGTAGGGAAAGATGCTGCATTCTCACCATTTGCAGACAGACAGACATCCAAGGCGCTTTCGCCAGGAATAAGCTCCTAATTTCTCGGAAGAGGCCTGAATCGACTGGGTTGTTTGAACATGGTTTGCCGCATGAAGACGTCGAATGTTCAATTCAATCCTTGTCTTTGTGCCTGAGGCTCGCGACATGTTGGCGGCATGCAATCCTCCTGTTGTGAACCGGTCTGAACAACCATTGAGATGAAGGAATCAACATATGATAGCTGAACTAACCATGTAACTGCACACTCAAGGGAAAGGAATGGTATGCCAAGCACACGTGACCTGCTGACTCACATCACAACACCTCCTAGCCATCCCGTGGCATGTCTTTCAGTGTTCCTCGGCAGACCAGCCTCCGCCATCTCGTCGGAAAAGACCTTTTCCCATGAGCCAAAATCTTGCACCATCTAGACCACGTCGCACGCTGGCAGACGACAAGCTTATGAACCGCCGAGCCTGTTGCACCTACCAACATGTTGTCGTTGTCAGGCGCATCGTGCATCTCATTTAACCTTCGTGGCTCAACGGCTGGCCAGCCGCCATTTGACGACCTCAGCTGGACATGTGGAAGCAATGCTGGTCGACGTTTGTTCGCTTCGCCATCTCTCAGCCTTCATACTGGGTTGAGATGCAGGACTGCCATGGTTCGCCCGAATGGAGATTTGGCAGGAAAGAGGAGAGGTCATGTTTGCACGTTGGAATGAGATCTGAGTCGATCACTTCTACAGCAGTAGCAGCAAGTCTCGCAGACAGTACTGTGTCAACCACGGATTATCGACGACTTGGCACCTCTTTGTCTGCCTTCTATCGACCACGAGACGCGGCGCATGACTTGAGCGTTGGCAATCAACTACCCGATTCCGATTCTAGGAATCCTGTCGCATGCTGGCAACCCGGGAGATATCAATTCTTTGGTCCAACACCCGGCTTCGAACGTCCAAGCCTTCCGTCGTACCTGCGCTTGCCCTTTCAAAACATGAGGCTGTAGCCATCTCCTCCCCATGGACTCAAGCAACGTTCGCTGAAGGGTTTAGACCGTGTTGCCGAACGCCGCGCACACCCTCCCATCCTCTGGCTACGTGCCACCCTCCAAACAGGCGTGTTTGATGTCGCGGCGCCAACCCATCTGCCAAGCGTATTACTATTTTGCTCTGCCATCTTGTACTCTTCAGCCTCCAACATATCACTGTCCAGACAGCATCTCTCTTACCACCACCATCCATCGCATTTCACTTTGGGCATCCCGTCTCCTCGCTTTGGATACTTCACCGTTGCACCTGCCACATCACTTGCCACAATCACAAAGCCAATCTAATACTTATACTTATCATCGTGGGATGGAAATTTGAAACCGTCAGTACACTCCTGAACCTTCATTCAGTACACAATCTTTGCTGACCATGTATACAATGACGACATTACTGTCCTTGCTGTTACCACTCGTTCAGATTGGCTCATGCGTACCAGTGAACCTACATACCAAAGCAGAGTTTGACATCTGGGTAAGAGACATCAACACGCTCAACGCAACGTCCTGGCCGCCCGCTGCAGACGCTGCGAACCTTACCGAGTCATCGAGTTCGACTACGAGCACACAAAAAACAGCATTATCAATAAAAGCTGCACAGAATGGCACCGCCTTGGTACACTCGAGCTCTGTGACTGCTGAGACCGGGACTACAACGCCGCTGCCGAATGGGATATCGTCGAATGTGACCCCTGACGATCCGACTACACCATTCGACCCTACAAATGCATCCAGCTCAGTGTCGTTGGCGACTGGGACTAGAACAGTTCTTGCATCGGGACTTGATTCCAGCAGCACACCCAGCTCGAATTCAGTGACAACATTGCCGACGAACACGCCATTGCCATCATCTGCGACTTCCTCCCCGATCCCTGGCAGCAATTCGACAGGACTTTTCGCAAACACCACAGCTCATAGCAACGCGAGTAATACGACGGGGCCTCTTCCATCAGCGACGGGCATACTTACTAACAACACAGCATCTTGGAGCGGATACGGAAACCGGATCCGACCTGGATTTGTACCCTATCTCGGTGGATCATTCAGGAATATAAGCTCTCTCGATCCTAATTGGACGAATTCGACTACGGATCCCGCATTGCAAAACGTGACTGTCGGTTCGCCCCCTTCTATCACTGAAGCTCCTGCGAGCGGCGGCCGCCTTAACATTCAGATCGTCAACAACTTGCCGAGCAGCAACGTGAAGGTGTACATGTCTGGCTTAGACCCCAGCGGAGCATTGGTGATGCTGGGGTCTAGTGGCCAATGGGTGTACCCTTCGACACTGTCAACGGCACCCATCAAGATTAACCTGCCCGTGGAGATCAGCTTAGGTGCACCAAACTCGACGACCACATTGACGACACCTGGATACATCTCGAGCTCTCGAATCTGGGTTGCAGATGGCGGGCTCACATTCTACGTTGTTTCGACGGGAAGCGGGCCTGGACTTGTGGAACCGGCCGTTGCTAATAGCAATGACCCAAATTCGCAAGTCAACTACGGTTTCGCCGAACTCACCTGGGAACAAGAGGCTGGTCTGTATGCTGATATTACTGCTGTCGATTTCGTGGGCTTGCCTCTTGGAATAGAACTCGAAGATACCAGCAACAACAAAGTCTCCGTGCTCGGCACTCCCTCGAACGCTGCACCACGTCTCTGCAATATGCTCAAACTGAGAGCAAAAGCCGACGGACGACCGTGGGGCCAGCTTTGCGCATACGGCACGAATGGAGATGTCGTCCGAGTCATTGCCCCTACCAATGCACAATCTCAGAATCCGACCCTCTTTGCGACTTACTTCAGCCAATACGTCGACCGTGTCTGGAAGAAATACTCGGCCCAAGACCTCATCATCAACACGCAAACCACCCCCGGCAACGTCTCCTGCCGTGTCTCCGGCAACGTCCTCAACTGCGCTGGCGACAACCGCTCCTACGCCAAACCCACCTCGCCCGACATCTTCGGCTGCAATACGGGGCCCTTCACCATCCAAAGTAGCGATAACGCAGTGCACCTCGCTATCGTTCCCCGCTTATGCGCAGCGTTCAATCGAGCAACGCTACTACTTGAAGGGGGCAATGTGCAGCCTAGTCTGGGTCCACAGAAGTATTATACGAATCCTTCGGCGGGGCCGAGGAATTGGTATAGTAAATTTGTGCATGACTTGGAAGAGGAGGCGGGGAAGGGGTATGCTTTTCCTTATGATGATGTTGCGCCTAGTGTGGGGGAGGATCAGAGTGGGTTGGTGGCTAGTGTTAGTCCGAAGGTGCTGAGGGTTATTGTTGGGGGCACTTGAGGGATTGTGTTGGAGGAGGATGTTTTGGGTTTTTGTGTTTGGGAATGAATGTTTGACTGTTTGTTTATGTGTTGTTTTGGTTTGATTGTGTTGCATTGCATCGGATGGGGGCGGAAGCTTTTGACGACTTCGACTACGACTTGATGCATTTGAGATGGGGCGAGCATGATGATAACGAGCCGATGGGCTCGGACAACTAGCATGGAGATACCAGATTGATGATCATGAGTGGGCGGCTTTGTGATGGGTGGATACGTTGCGTTTGATAGAATGGGAATGGAATTTTGCTTTTGTTGTTATGCTCAGACACTCTTGCGGCAACGTTTGCCATTCCAGCTCCAACTTCGCACCATGATGCATGGAATGCTTTGAAGATACTGAGATGCTTGTATCACGATAACTCGAAGCTCTGTGTTGGTGATTGAAGCTATCGCATGTCATGTATAGTAACAGTGAAGTCGGAGAAACGATCGAGGATCAGTAGGATCGCCTTCAACCGGTGTAATCGCTCTCCTGTGACATTCTTCGCTATCTCGATCGTGTCCTCGCAACGCAGAGCGCAGGCAGTTGAAGCCATATCGAAAGACACTCGCAGCAGGAATTGCACGACTATGTTACGTTCCATAGATAAAAGTAAATCTATCCCACTTTCGATTCCGGCTACCACTACCCCTAAATTCCGAAGGTAAGATTGGGAGAAGCACCACCTTAAGTCTTCATCAGTCTCATGATACATGCATTAGTTCGCTCTGCTTACATTCTTCAACCATTCGGCTCCAGCTTCGCACCATAGAGCAAGGAGTTTCGTGGCCGGGCTGAAGGTATCTGATGCCGTGCATGCCAAAACGTCACTGCTGTGTCTTGTTTGTTGAAGAAAGCTGTTCTCACTCCCCATTCTCTGCATTATTTTGCCCAAGTTCAAACAGTCGGCGTCGGGACGTCAGTGATGATACTTGGGATCGCATCGGTGGATGTGGGAGACAGAGCTTAAACCATAGGATGAGGTTGGGAATCGTTCGATTTGCTGCCAAGGTTTTCGTTTTGATTCCGTTCAGACGCTTCTATTACAATACATGCTTTTCCGGCTACAGATTTGTAGTGGACTGTACAGTGCACTGGGTATGTATGGAGAAACAACTCTTCCTAGTATACGTTTGTAAACAAATGTGGCTTCCCAAGCGTCATGGACAGGATGTGAGGACCTCTCAATTCCCATCTCTTCTTTTCGGCCATCAAATAGTCAATCAATTAACCAAACACCAAGCCATCACCCCTCCATCCTGCCATCCGGACACTCAAGTACGCGGAACCGGGACATTGGCACGCAGCCGCTGCAGAGCAGCCTGATCCCAGGTCGAGGCATTCCGAGCCTCGTGTGGTGCCAGAGCCGCATAGCTCTGGGCAACGATGATGCCTGGAATGGCAGTCGTGGTGTTGTTAGCCATGTACGCAGCACCTTGCTGCTCAGCCCACTCGATAGCCATAGTGAATGGGCCACGGTCGTTCCCAGTAGGGCGGTTGACCACGCCGTTCACGACATCTCGCAACATTGGGGCAGCAGTCGCAGGTCGACGACCGGGAGTCCAAGCTGGGTTGGCCTGGGCGAGGTCGTAGAGGGACAGATGAGTCTGTCCGGCTGCTGGCGCTCCGAACGGGTGGGAATCCGGATGGTTGGAGTTGAACCACTGGGTTGGAGTCCACGACTGACCAGCTGCGATCGCGTACTTGATCTTGCCTACGTTTAGAAATTGCTGGCGGATAGCGGCGTCACGCTTGTTGTAGGCGTCGCGAGTGAGAGCACCGCGAGCATGAAGCTGCGCCAAGGCTATGTCGGAGGATCGCCAGTCGTTCTTCAGAAGGCGGAGAGAGTACTCTGGCCACCCCGACTGGTACGGGAAGAAGGTGCACAACTCGCGGGCACCCATTGGGCAGAGTGGGAGGTCTTGAAGCCTACCCGGTGCCGTCTTGAAGGCGACATTCCAGTCGCGCTTTCCGTCCGTGCCATTCGGGTTGGCTTTGCCAGATCCGCGCCCCTTACCCTGGTTGGCGGTCGACTTGGAATGAGAGGCTGATGTCTTGCCTCTCGCCGCGCCCTTCGCGCCACCCTTCTTGCCACGGCCAGTGCCATCCTCCAGCTCTGGGCCCGCCTCTGACGCCTGAGTGTAATGTTCTCTGGGCGAGAACAGGTCGGCGGAGTCGTTGAAGAAGACGATGAGCTCCTTCTCTTCGTGATCGGCGACAATAGTGCACTCCACGTCCATTTTCATGCAGAATCCAACGCCTGGAAGCTTGAGCACCTGGGCTTCGCTTGACGAGTCGAAAATCACGGAGTAGGTGAGCTTCTGGTGCTGAGCGTCACAGAAGATCTCAACAGGGGAGGGCGTGGTCGAGGTGGGCATGTCAGGCTCAGCTTCAGGTGCAGCGTCTCGAGCGGGAAAGGAAAAGGGGCCTTCGGTGGCGTGGGAGAAGCCATCGCCCGTTGTGCGATATGGCGCTGATGTGTTTGCTACACCCGCAATGTCAGTATTTTCATGGTGTTGCTGGACAGACTGAAGGGCCTACAAAGCACAGATTCGCTGGCGGCGGAGGCCTTGATGGCGAGCTTAGCGGTCGTAGGCTTGAATGAAGCTGCGGCGCAGGTTAGCGCAGACCCCAGACGTTATCAGCGATGATGGCGCATGCTTACAGAATGTTGTATGAGCTTGTGTCTTGATGACACTGGGAGCGACAGTGTAATCGCAGGTGCGCTGTCGCTAGAGGAAATTGAACCTGTGCATCGTGGAAAAGGTCGAGGGTCTGCGCTGGCGCTAGCGTGTTTAGGTCTTGGCAGTTGGATGAATGACTCCAGTCTCACATGTGAAAGCCATCTCTTGAAGGTCGGGCAGAAGCTTCCGGCCCGGGACTATAATATTTGTGAGAGAGTTATAAGATAATGTGGACTTACAAACAGGTGAGGTAGAGTAACGTGAGGCCGGCGTGCTATTCATAGGTAGGGACAGAACAAAGGCCAGCCAGAGGCAAAGGATGCTTGGAAGGGGTCTTTCATCAGGGAGCGTTCTTGCAACGTCCAGATCATGTCGTGATTGTCAGAAGCAAACAAACGATGCAATTGGATACATCTCCGGAAGAAATTGGCGATGACTCGGGTCTAAAGGAGTTCGATGCTGCTGATGTCCTCGGCGGTAAGTCGTCATCGTATCTCGAGTGCAGTCGAAGTAATTGCGCTTTTAAAGTAACATCTTGCACTGCAAACCTCCAGGTGATCTTTGACGATGAGCTCAACCCGGCCGAGACTGAGATACGCAGTCTCACGATGCCACGTTTTCGCAAAAAGCAGTCTCTAGAGCTAGACTTCTGTTCTCCGCGGACCGTAACATAACCACAATGGCGTAACGAGAGACTCTGCATAGAAACTTCGTGGCTTTTGAGAAAGCTGGAAGGTTAGCCAATTCGACTCGCAACCGAGTAGAGATGCCAAGGTAGTGGCCGGAGAGTGAGGATGTCTTTGACGGCAAGTTTAGTTCCCTTCTTCGTCGTCTACGGCGGATTCTGAGGCATTGGGAGCGCAGATGGTCTCGGTATTCAAATCGGGACCGAGAGAATCGATACAAGGCCCATAGAGAGATGCTCAAGAGCAACGTATTCATGCACAGTGAAAATGAGGTTGAGAAGTTGCTGACATCTATTTTCACACCCCTAGACCAGGATCTTCGATCAAGCGGGCCGAACCCAGATCAACGAAACGACGAGGGCTGCGGCAAATCCTTCCGCTGACGCCAGATGCCACATCGATGGCGCCAACACTGCTTGTTTTGTATGTTTTCATGGCCCAAGCTATCATCAGCATCATGTCCATCGACATTGGCTTGATCCATCATGGCTACTGCGCAGGTTGTTCGTCCGGGTCCGCTCGGCCAGCCCGATATTGATTATGCCCCGAACCTCGACAAGTATCTTGCCAGGGTAGCTCGCCGCAAGGAGACTGAGAAGCTTGCGAATGAGTTACCGGCTGGCTTTCCGAAGCAGCTTGAGTCCCGTCTGGTATGGGATGGCAGCGATATTGCTGAGAAGTACAATTGGACGTATGAGCTAGATGCCGCTGAGCTGGAAGAGATTGAGGCTGCTCTACAGTATTTCAAGTGTTTGCCACACTGACTCCAGCTACTCTAGGAGCTATGCTGACAGGTTTGTAGCTCTCGAGAAGCCGCTGGGCTACATTGACCAGGACACATTCCCATTGCCAGAGCTTCATGCTGCTCTGCGGCAGATCTCTCACGATGTACATCATGGTCGAGGCTTCAAGGTGCTTCGAGGACTACCATTCTCTACTCACACCCGCGAGGAGAATGTCATCATCTATGCCGGTGTATCTTCCCACATAGCTTCTGTCAGAGGCCGGCAAGATCATCAGTTTGAGGGCAAGCCGGCAGACGTCGTTCTTGCCCACATCAAGGACATGAGCTCCATTGTAGATGCGAGCAAGATAGGAGCCCCGGCATACACTACTGACAAGCAGGTCTTCCACACAGACGCTGGAGATGTGATTGCTTTGGCGTGCCTCTCAGAAGCAGCAGAAGGTGGTCAAAGCAAGCTTTCCAGTTCGTGGACGGTATACAACGAGCTCGCCAGGACCAGACCAGATCTAATTCGAACACTGGCAGAGCCTTGGGCAGCTGAGAAGTAATCAGGATCTCGGTATTCTGAGTTGTCATCTGCTGACTGGCTTTCACAGCTTCAGTGGGCAAGGACATCAGTTCTCGTTGCGACCATTGCTTCATTATGCTCCAAAGTCTGACACCAGCGCTGAGCGTATGATTATACAATACGCACGCCGAACATTCACGGGATATTGGGGTCTTCCCAGATCCGCGAATATCCCTGCTATCACAGAGGCACAAGCCGAGGCATTGGACGCTCTGCATTTCCTGGCAGAGCAGCACGCAGTGTCTCTGGACTTCAGGCAGGGCGACGTCCAATATGCCAACAATCTCAGTATCTTTCATGCTAGAGATGGCTTTGAAGACACTCCAGAGCAACAGTAAGCGAAAGACTTGAAGTCAAATGCAACATTTGCTGACACTACAGGCGCCATCTAATTCGACTTTGGCTGCGCGATCCGGAGAATGCGTGGAAGACTCCCGAGGCGCTCAAGCAGAGATGGGACCATGTGTATGAAGGTGTCAAGCCCGAAACCTCGGTCTTCCCACTTGAGCCGAGAATCAGATCTGCCAGCGCCGGTAACGTCGAGGAGAAGCTAAAGTGATTAGCAGCACACAACACAGATTGGTCAACAAACGAGCGAAGAACGAAACCTTCCAGAGCTCCAGCAGTGCGTAGGACTGAACTGCACATCTCGCCTGGCACTTCAAATTTCAGTAAGGGGAATCAGAAACTGCGCTCCCATGAGAACAGCCGTGTGTGCACCTCCTTTGCGTCTTCTCGCCCAATATTGCGCAAGCATGAAGATGGATCTTGAATGCCGATAAAAGCATTGAATTTGACAGGGTTCAGCGGAAAGTGGCGGTTGCTCCGCAGAACCATTGGAGGAGCATCGTCTATATGCATGTCGCTATTCGGTCTACGTGTGGCACTGGCGTGGGATACTGCATGGCCAACGTTGCATTGAACTCGCGTGACGATCTATCAACGTTTCGGGCTTGCTTATTGTGCTCGTCTTAAATCCAGGATCGCGTGCGATGGTGAAATCGGGCCAAAGCCTTCACCTTGATCCTCTAGGCGGGCGAGCTGCTCCCAGGTTGAGCTCTGGAGCTTCATGCAACCTTTGAACTGTACCACAGATACCCTATATCACCCATATGCCGCTGACACTCCTAAAAAATTTCGCTTTCGCGTCGACACCCAGACATTTTGTTGCTGTTCCTGGCTCTGTGCGACAACAGGCCCGACGAGCGTGCCAATACCATGTCTGCTCTATTCCGAAATCGATTCAAGCCTGATGACGATGGAGCTCAAAGGAAGACCTCGACCGTCCAGTCCGTGACGGCAAGCGGCGATGTGCAAGTCTCGGATGGCAATCTCATGTATGTTGGACAGCAAGGAGGCAATGATGCGCCTGTCGGATATCAAGAGGCCAGTGGTGCACCGGTCGAGGTACATTCACCGCTTGGCACTGCAGTTGGACCGGTAACCATCGTCTTTCTCAATTTCAGCAACATGGTTGGAACTGGTATCTTCTCTACTCGTGAGCTGATATTCGCTGTCGATAGTCGTCTTGGAATATGCTAACAATCGTACCAAGCCTCTTCTGTCCTCAAGGGAACAGGATCCGTCGGCCTTAGCATGATCTTCTGGTTCATCGGTCTTCTCACATCGGTCTCCTCGCTCTCAGTCTACCTGGAATATGCAGCATACTTTCCTTCCCGGTCAGGATCAGAAGTCGCCTATCTGGAGCAAGCATACCCTCGCCCGAAATGGTTCTTCCCAACAACATTCGCCATACAGACTGTCATTCTATCTTTCAGCAGTGGAAATGCTGTCGTTATGGCGAACTACCTCTTCGAAATGGGACCGTATGATGCCTCGAATTGGGAGACCAAGGATTGGCCATCGGGTGCTACACGGCCGCTGTACTTTTGGTCATATTTCATACGAGATACTCATACTTGATCAGTAATGTCATTGGTGCGATCAAGCTGATTACGTTGGTCTTCATTGCCATCACGGGGTTGGTCGTTCTTGGAGGGCATACCAGAGTCGAGAACCCCACTGCAAACTTCAAGAATGCGTTCGAGGGAACGGCCTCGCCTTACGGAGTCACCAATGCCATGTACAAGATCATCTACGCATGTAAGTCTGGACCTGGTCCAAATGTACACGCGACTCACCGAGCGTAACTAATAAAATCTACCAGACGCCGGCTTTGATAACGCCTTCAATGTCGTCAACGAAGTCCGTAACCCCGTCAAAACAATTCGCAACAATGGCTTCGCCTCCGTCACCGTCGTTGCAATCCTCTACATCCTCGCCAACGTTGCGTTCTTCGCAGCCATTTCCAAAAATGAAATCATCGAAGGCAAGACGATCGCCGCTGGTCTCCTCTTCACCAAGGTATTCGGAAACACGGGAGCCGTTCGCGGATTGAACTTCCTGATCGCGCTCTCGTCGTTTGGTAATCTTATTGCTGTGCTGTTGGGCCAAAGTCGAGTGATGAGGGAGTGTGGAAGGCAGGGAGTACTGCCTTGGACGGCATTCTGGGTGTCCACCAAACCGTTTGGGACGCCAGCCGGACCTTACCTTGTCAAATGGGCGGTGACGGTTATTATGATTCTGGCGCCGCCCGCAGGAGATGCCTTCAGCTTCATCACGGATCTCCAAATCTACCCTTCCAGCGTCTTCAACTTGCTCATGGCCGTCGGCATATACATCCTACGCTATCATCGCTCAAAGCTAGGATTACCGAGACCTACCTTCCGAGCCTGGGACTTCGTCCTAGTCTTCAATATCGCCGTTCAACTCTATCTGATCATCATGCCATGGTACCCACCCACCAGCGGCGCCAACGGAGGCGACGTCTCTTTCTGGTACGGGACATACATCGTCGTCGGCATTGCCATTCTGGTCATCTGCGCTCTTTACTACCTGATCTGGATGATCTGGTGGCCGAAGATCAGGGGGTATAAAGTCAGGCAAGAGCTTTTGCAGTTGGATGATGGGGTGCAGACGCATGTGTTGGTTAAGGTGCCGAGGGAGGAAGTGGAGGCTTGGGATGCGTTGCATGATGCTAATGGGGCGAGGCTTGATGGATCTGGGAGTGAGGATGGGAGGGGGGAGATGGTTAGTGTGCGGGCTGAGACCAAACTTTAGGATTCTGAGGCTGACTTGGGCAAGTTCGAGATGGAGAGGTTGCTTGGTGAGCGGGGAGCTTTTGTATTGTGATGCTTGAGCATGCCTGCCGTTCATGGTAGGCTCGGACTGGAAGCTGATCATGCCACTCAATGAAATGATTCACAGCTTCTTTGGCATCCTCATCGCGAAAGCGAGAAACAGAAACTTCTCCTATGCTGTTTATCATCCTTACGCCAATTTCTAATGTGTCTGTCCCGACGGGCTCATCTTTGCTGATCTCGACCCAGCAGTGACTGTCTTGTTACACCAGCTTTGCGCAAAAAACCCTTGGCGAGTAGTGACTGTGCTGCAGGACGTCTAACTGAGAGTGACATGGCTCTGCCACAAGGAAACATAACTCATTGTCCTTAAAGCCTTACAGATGACGGGAATCCCTTGTCAGGACATCAGGAGCACAGCCAGAGAATCCTTATGCCCATACCGCCGCATGGACAACATGCTCAACGATCCAAGAACTACAGAGCACGTTGATCAAAGGTATCGTAGCTGAGGCAGCTGGCTACCCATGACGCAACAGCTCATAGGATTCGCAATATGCATCCGGGCATCTCTTGAACTGCATCGGCTGGACTTCAGCTAGCACATATCTTGAGAAGTCGAAGCAAAATAAGATACTCTTTTCAAGCCATGTAGAGATCTTCTGATAGTGCGAGAGTGCTTGCTCCTCGTAACAGCCCTGGTGCCATTTACATATACCATATGCAGCTCGCCCATGCTCGTTCACATGCAGCCTGTAGTGGGCTCATCCGTCGCACGGGCCGTCAGAGAAAATCATAAATTGCTCCCGCTGGCCCAATCGTGCTACCCACGGCCATCAAGCAGCATCTCTTAAGGTCCGCCTGGCGTTGACGCCTGAGTCCGCTCTCTCCGCCCTCACTGCGGCCGGATGTAATATCGATCCAGTCCGCTGCTCTGCTTCCTGCCTAGTAGAGACTGACGGTGCAGCTCGAGTATCGCTCAGGTAGCAAGATCTGTTGGTCGTGGAAGTGAGAGACACTCTAACGTAATCGGTGGGGAAGCTGCGCAGGTGGGGAAGCTGTGCACGGATTTCCAACCCACCACCTTTCATCCATCACTACACACTCAAATATGGCCTGTTTGTCAAAGCAAGCGGCTCAGATTGAAGCCAATGTCCAGGCAGCAATCGCAGCATATAAAGGAAAGGAATACGACTCCGTTCGCGCCGCTGCTCTTGCCTTCTCTATGCCAGCCTCTACCCTCCGAGCTCGCCTTGCTGGCACTACTTCACGATCGCACGCCTACGAACCTGCTCAGATACTTTCAAATGCCGAAGAGCAGACACTAGTGCGATGGATATCGCGACTTTGCCGGACTGGATTTCCAATATCTCCAAGGTTGCTTACAGAAATGGCTGAGGAAGTCCGCCGGTCCCGCCTTCAGCTCACGCAGTCACCACCCTCTACCTTACGACCAATTGGTGACCAATGGACCCAGCGCTTCCGCGCGCGACACCCTGAGATCTAAGGCGTCTGGACACGGCAGATTGAGAGCGTACGACATGCTGCAGTAAATGCCGCTATAGTAAAGACGTGGTTTGATGCTGTCGCTGAGCTTCAAATCCAGCATCACTACCCCCCGGACTGCATTTATAACATGGACGAGTCTGGATTTGCTGTCGGCACAAGTCAGTCATCAAGGGCATTAGTCAATATCCGAGAGCAATCAAGCTGGAAGGTCATTAATGGCCGACAGGAGTGGATAACAGCGATTGAGTGCATTAGTGCTACTAGCGTTGCAATTCCACCGCTGGTCATTTTCAAGGCAAAGCACACCAACACGGCCTGGATACCAGCAGACACGCCACTGGACTGGAGGTTCTCAACAAGCAACAGCGGTTGGACGTCTAATAGCCATGCATATGAGTGGCTAACTACTGTTTTCGAGCCGTCCACAAAGCCAACCGGCCGGGTACAGCGACGACTTTTGGTTATGGACGGCCACGGCAGCCATATTACTGCGAATGTGATTTCGTACTGCATGGAGCATGCGATTGACCTTCTGATCCTGCCGCCGCATACGTCGCACGTGCTTCAGCCGCTCGATATGAGCGTGTTCTCGCCACTGAAGCGCGCGCTTGCTGCTGAGACCGACGCAGCTTCACGACTCGACGCAGGCCGTATTGCACGCAGCGAGTGGACGCGTATGTACATCCGCGCAAGGCAGTCCGCGCTACATTCGTCAAATATCCGCTCTAGCTTCAAAGCGACTGGTCTATGGCCCTTGTCACCAATCGTGGTGCTTGAGAAGCTACCTACACCGCGGGCTTCTCAGGCTTCAGAGCCGCATAATACGGCAACACTACTCGGTCTCGACCTCTCGCTACTTCAGAGTGATCCTCCGGATGGCACAGAGCTACGTGAGGCAAATGCGTTATGTCTTGCTGCCGTTCAGAGCGCTACCGACCTCCCAACGCCAGTTAAGCGCTACATCTCTCGACTAACTTAGGCTTCAGAAGCGTTATGCAGTAAGAATGCCACACTTCGTATAGAGCTAACAAAGCAGAGGGAGCTGCTTCAGACCCGGAAGAAACGAAATACGGGCAAGCGAGTCGCATTGAAGGGCAAGTTTGTGTTCAGTACCCAAGAAGTGCTGGAGATAGCCCGCGAGGCAGAGAGGGCGACAGCGGACAAAACTTCACGCAAGCGGCGCCGCACACAACCTGCAGCTGCAGAAATTGAGGAGCAGGAAGTTGAAGTGCTTGAGAATGTATTCAGCGACTCAGATTCAGACTGCATTGTAGTGCGGCCGCGTGGGTCGAATTGAAAGGTGGTGGGTTGGAAATCCGTGCACAGCTTCCCCACCTGCGCAGCTTCCCCACCGATTACGTTATCTCAGGGATACCATCCCCCTGCTTTACGATCCTCACTTAGAGCGCCATCGCTCTAAGACCTTGCAGCTGTTGTCTCTATTAAGTGAATACTGGCGAGGCAGCTCGAGTATCGATCAAATTAGAAATCTCTTTGAGTCAGGCGAGCGAGAGACATACTGTCTTGAGTAGTAGTGTTCCTAGTGCTTTGCATATGCTGCTTCCGAAGGCCGTACTTATCATATCTTACAGCTGCCCACCCTTTCGACGTCTATCTTCCAGCGGTTCAAATTATAGCTTTTAGCTTAGTGGTGTGATCTGTATCATTCTTATTGTCGTCTGGGCACGCAGCATACTTTTCAACTGGAGGACCACCCATAAGTTATCACATGAGTTTTGATCATTAATGGTTCACCCGCAGCTGATGCCTGACAGCACGGAACAGCTCAGCAATCATAGATCCACGCCCATTGTTCCGTCCTTCCCCTCCCTCAGCACCACTAACAGCGCCGACACCATCATGGGTCGCTCCTCTGCCTGGCCCTCCACTTCGGTCCTGCTTCATCCTTGACCATTACTCTCTAGTCTCGAGGCATTGGCGATGGCGCCCGAGCACCACCCGAGCAATGACGGTCTCTCTACAATACGAGAGGAGTTCGATCATGAGGCTGTACCACATGATTCCTGCACGATATTCCTGTAGTCTCTCTTCACCTGCAGCTGATACACCGCCGCCACAGCCGACCTCGGCGTTGGTCCGGTCTCTCCTGGATGCTGGTATCTCTGGATCAGTGGAACTGGCGCGGGTGTTCGAGTATCGCTCGGGGTAGATTGACGTCTAGATGAGAATGGGAGGTCTTCGATCTAGAAGCTTGGACAATGTACACACACTGCGTAGTAATCCTGCAGACCGAACTTGAAGTCCGCCTCCTCTACTCTTCTCTTCTCTTCGTCCTTATAATCTCTTCAACCTTCTCATCTTCCTTCTCTGTAGTATCATTTGTTTTCGCTGCGAATGTCATGGGGTCCCATAGAATGCGGAGATTGCAGCGAACTGACATTTGGTGTACCCATTCTTGAGCTGCTATACCCTTTATCACTTCAATACGTACAGCTTAGCGTGAAATCGACATGTTTGATCCGATATACATAGACCGTTACCGTCGCCGCGAAACGCAGCCATCACCATGTATGTGTGTTCTCCCTACAGCTCGCTCAGCAGCCTTTCCAACAGTCCTTCCATCACCTTTCAGGCCCTCTTTGCCTGTGGAGCCTCAATTCCAGCTCTACCGAGCTGATCAACCGATAGTAACGCAAACGCATCAAACTCCCGCTGAAGAGCCTGCTGATCGCGTGGAGGAAGTGCGCTTGCGCTTGATGGTACAGCGCGAGTGATCGGACTCTGCCGAGCAGCTTGGCTGCCCGGGTCAACGAACGGATCTGCC
Source organism: Nothophaeocryptopus gaeumannii (assembly GCA_031771865.1). Taxonomy (NCBI): domain Eukaryota; kingdom Fungi; phylum Ascomycota; class Dothideomycetes; order Mycosphaerellales; family Mycosphaerellaceae; genus Nothophaeocryptopus; species Nothophaeocryptopus gaeumannii. The sequence continues at coordinate 625,178 of JASISA010000003.1, forward strand.
ATACCGATGCCACCCCGGAATGGAAGCAAAGATAGTCTCAGTGCCGGAGGTGCAGGGTGTCGAGGTCCAGCTGGCAGTATCTCGACCTTCGGACGTGGGGGAGTGAGAAAGGGATCCTCCTCCTTCTCCTCGCCGCGAGGCTTGACAGGTGGGTCGAGTGGGAAGGTCAGGAAGCCTACCATGCTGTCAGGTCCTCAAGCTCGACATATATCAAAGAATGCGCTCGCGCGATCGTGAGTACTGTAAGGGCTTACCATTTAGAGCGTACCATTTCTCGACTCCGTTGAAGAAGGGGGTGTCAGGAAACGGCAAAAGGCCTGGGAATCGTCAGCCGACTTCTTTAGGATCTTCCTGATATCTCATCGCCAGCTGCACCGTCAACAGCACGGTCATCTGCCTACTCTGTACGAAACGTGCACTGTGAGCATTGAGCACTGGAAGTGGGACGGGTGCGCCGGATCGAAAACATTCGTACTCGTCATCTCCGGCCGTGTGGCTGTGGAAGTCGATCTCAGCTTGGCTCTTAGAGCCGCTGCCGTCTGCCTGAGTTGGTGGAAGCATGCTATGCATGAGAGTGTCGTTCGATTGCTGTTGCAGCGGTGATGTCGAGTTCTGATTTTAGCTAAGGTGGCAGACGTGACCACTAGTGCTGTGGGATGACGCTGCCGAGGCTTGCCTGTGACAGCGACTTGTGGGTGAGTGACCTCAGGCGGGCCTCGTCATTCTTTTGACCTCGCTCAGAGAGTGTATTTCTGCTTGCCAGAGCAGACGAGTTCTACGTGTACAATAGTATGAGCCGCTTCATATATCCCGCATGGAGATCATCTTTGCAGGTGCTTCGCCAGCATAAAAGTAGGAATGACATGTTGCTTGCGCTCAGAAGCTCCCAATGCAGTGCATCAAAGCCCAACGACATGGCCATCGCCGTGAATGTTTGTGCAGGAGACAAGGAATCACTCAACGGGCTCAATTCGCATCAATGCTGCATAGCATAAGAATTCCATCCAGGGAGTTGGGACGTTTAGAACAAAGAAGCGTCCTAGCTTCTGCGTTCGGAAGCGGAATGCCACAAGCCAGCACAAAGAATTGTCCATAGTTTAGCAACAACGATGAACAGCGAGGGCTACGTCTGGGGTTATACCAAACAGCATAGAATTCGCCTGGTCGATTTCTCCAGTCCGTCGATGGTGAGCTCTGCGCGAACAGTCAAGAAGCTTTGCAATTCAAACGTCTCCGGAACTTTGGGTCCTGTCAGTTTTCAGACACAACTGAAATACCCCCAAATCTTCACTCCATCATGGTTGGCGAAAGGCTCGCCGAGTACGCCATGGTTCCTAGAGGATCAGCCCGTCGAGACGAAACCACAGGATGATCGTTCCAAGTCTCTCAGGCGGCTCCCGCAACACACCAGTTTCAAGGACACCAAGTTCTGCCTGACCGGATCACAATACTTTTGGACCTGCAAAGAAACGGAGGAAGAGCATGCGCTTTGGAAAGACTTGTCGAAAAATTGAGCAAATTTCTGTCAAGAAGATTCCGAACCTTGCGCCGAGTACTTCTGGGGGTATCCTTCAAACTTCAAACGTACAAGAAAGCATTCTCACTCCTTCCAATCATCTCTTCCGTATCTGATGACATCCGCCTGCTCAACCACCCAGTACTTCGAAGGTGCCTTGCCCTCGTTCGCAAGCTTGGCGGCAGCAATGGCGGCCCTTCCGATGATCTGCTGATCTTGACCTGTGGACAATGTCAGCGATTAAACCCACAATGACAACTACTTCAGAAGAAACATACCCATAGAGTCCTGCAGCCCAGGAGAAATTTTATGCAAATTGCCCACAATCTTCTCAAAAAGCGGCGCCTTTGGCTTCTCCCTCGCCAAGATCACGCCCGGCCTCAGAATAATCGCCTGCTCAAAGCCCAACTCCTTGATCGCATCTTCCACACCAACTTTCATCTTCGAAAAAGGCACATATCCCGCAATCATCCCTCTGGTGCCAGCACTCGATATAAAAACGAACGTCTTAACACCGGCTTCTTTCGCGGCTTTCGCGATCTCTATACAGAGGTCATGATCGATCTTCCATTGATTCGCTACGCTGCCCGCTGAAGCTTTGGTCGTGCCGACTGCGTTGAAGATGACGTCGGGCTTTGGAGAGAGCGACGGCAGGAGGGAGGTCCATTTGCTGCTATCGGCTTCGGTAGAAGCATTGAGTTTTGGAGAGTCGGCGGAGGGTGCGCGGCGGGAGATTGTTTGGATACTGCTGAAAGCGGAGTCGGCGAGGAGAGTTTGCAGGATTTGGCCGCCTACAGCGCCTGTTGAGCCGAAAACTGTTGCTATTGCCATTCTAGTTTGTTGAATGCATGATTGAGGAATGGAAGGCTGTGTGAAAGTTGAACACTGATAGTTTGCGATCGACGTCATTTTGATTCGGTAGATCTTCGTTCGGGCGTGACCGCGCCTCGAGTGCCGTCAGTTGCGATGGAGATTGATGGGGATGGAGTGAATACTTGATTAGCGGTCCTTCAATCGATCAAGACAATTCCACTGCCCAGCCGAAGCCTCCAACGTTCACCATCCCTGCTCCAATTCTCCATTCCATCGACAACAACATTCAAATCATAATATGCCGCCTTTCCAGCGATCATCAACTATCGTTGTATTCACGCGGGCCGTTCGGAAAGACGTGTGCTCGGTATGTTGTCCGCCAGCGCGAACACAGACTTCGCCGAATGGCATCATGACTGATGGGCTTGACCGCTTGTGGCAATACTACTGTCGATGACCACCTCTTAACGTTATTCCGCACAACAGCGACCACTAAGATGAAGTACCGAGGTGCGCCAGGTAGCTCGAACGTCGCTATTCTCCGAAAACTTGACACCACCTTCTCTTTCGGTGTTGCAGAATGCCTCTTTTCGGCAGCCAAGGTACATTTAGGTCAGGATGACACCCGGCTACTATTGCTCTTGTACATGAAGATATAGCTCCTAGTAGTGGCCACCTGAACCCGCCTCCCTCTCATCGCAGGCAGTCAAGATGCTGCTGTCCTTGTTGTTGGCCGCTGCAGCTTCTGTCAGTGTCGCTGCACCCACTGTGCAATCGCGACAGCAGCAGGATGAGAGATTCACATTCTACGACTTGAATACGCCAGCTGCTGGACCGTGTGATTTGGCAGAGGGCCCGGATGGTGCTCTTTGGGGCGAAGACATACTCATCAACAAGCTCTTCCGGATTGATCCTGACAGTGGAAGCGTGGATGAATACGACATCCCGTTTACGACACCATTGAGCAATCTGACGTTTCCTGGTGTCTCACAGGCCATTCAAGACCGCACAGCCTTTTCTTGGTGAGCAAGTGTAAACAAGATTCGCATCAACGATCGACTGACTATCTTCCAGTGCAATCCGATCCGGAGCAGACGGCAATCTCTACTTCAGCAATGGACTGCGAAATCAACTAGGCAGGATCAATCCGACGACGAAGGAGATCCGTATCTTTCAGCCGCCTGTGAACCCACTTGGCAATCTGCAGCCATTCAATGACCTGTACACTGCGGAGAATGGTATTTACGTGACGCAGACTTCCGGCAATGTCTTCCAGTTCTTCTCGTTCGAGACTGAAAGCTTCACGACTTATCAAGTGCCGACCCCGGTTGCATTCCCACTCGGGCTTTTCGTAGCATCGGATGGGATCGTCTACGTTGCTGAGCTCCTCGGCAATAAGATTCTGACATTCGATCCAGAGACCCAGGCCATCAACGAATACACCATTCCAGAGCCCGGCCAATCACCAGCAGTTGTTCGCGCCGAGAAAGACGGCTTTGTCTACTTCTCCCTTTTCACCGGAAATGGTATCGGCAGAATCAACATGGTGACCCACAAGATCGACATCTACCACACAAACCAACTGCTCGGACTTGGAGCAGAAGACACCATCGATAAAGATGGAGGCGTATGGTTGAGCTTCTTTGATGTCGATATTCTGGCGAGACTGGATACGAACGACTTTACCTTCAGCTACGTGCCTTTCCCGGACACCTTCGCCGCGAATGGAGTCAATGGTATCTTGGGAGATCTTCCCCCATATATTGACGTTGCAGTCAACTATGGACCTGGAGATGCGATTTGGTTTGCAAGTATAGTTGAGAATAAGGTCGGAAGATATGCTTTGTAGTAGGCTGCAGCCGCGGACTTCGATTTTCAAAGAGTCTACGGCAGCCGCTGGAGTACGCCGGATGCTTCGAGTTTGGCTAGATGCATATGGGACTCGAGCTGCAGTAATGATAATGCCACAGCGATCGCTTGCTTGCCACTGAAACAACTGGAGCACATACAGACAGAGCCAGAGCTATCTGCGAGCTGGCAAAGATCATTGCCAGGGGTCTTGTTGGTCCGGTATAGATGGTAGAACCTGGTTATTGGTAACCAATAGTATAGTCAGTAGGGCAATCACATGCTTACCGGTCAATATGGTAGCTGGTGAGTAAATGCTACCGGTATCCATTGCGCAGCCAGTCGGCATACTCGCCGGCGCCAAGGGCGGTACGCGTATGGGAAAAATCGACGCGTTTTCGCCGTGAATGTATCCAATCTTCCCATCTCTTTACCAATATCTCATACTGTCGTATCTCGCCATGCCCAGCGTGTTGTCGTGGCTAGGTGTTGGTAGCTCTGAAGCTACTATCGTCTTATGCGAACAGAACCCCAATTACTGCGCCTCTTCTCATCCGGATACCTTCGAGCTTAGAAAGACCGAGTATGCGCGCCTCAAGAAGCATCAACAAGGTGTTGGTGAGGATCGAAAGACATGGAGTCCAGCCTGGCAGTTTGGCGAAGCGCTGCTGCGTTCGGATAACGTGCGGGTATACTACTGCTATCTCTGCGAAAAAGAAGGCCGGCATCAGCAGTTGAACGTCTTGAATGGAACTCGAGGCGCTCTACATCACCTGTCTCAACACCACAGCATTAATAGCAAGGGCGAGAAAGTCGTGAAGTCCAGCGGCAGTCAGCAAACGATCGAAAGCTCCATAATATCATCCGCTATATTCGGTCGTCGCCACAGAGGTTGGAGGCGTTTGCTGCAATCAAGATGGGTGGAAAATGGTCGAAATACAATGTGCTTAAGGTAAGTAAGTTCAGAAGCTCGAAAGTTGAGGATCGTGCACCCCGCGCTCAGCGGACTCCGGTCCACTGTGTCCAGAGTGTTTACCTCCGAGCTTCACATGCTAATTCTACAACTTCAGCTTGTTCTCAACAACGCCACGCGCTGGAACTCCTTCTTTTACATGATTCAACGAGCCAAGGACGTCGAGAAGCGTGTATGTGTCTACGAGACTGGTGGGGACCCCGCAGCCTAAACACAAGGATAAAGAGGGCATACTGCTGGCTGCGTTTGACGAGGAAGATAAGATAGTTGAGGACTTCAAGACGGCTGAGGACCTGCTGATAAATGAGGATATTGCTGATGTCGTGAACAACAACCAGGGCGACGACGAGGTCGAATAGATGGCTATATTCACCTACAATAAGTCGGTAACCAACGGTATAGATGGTATGATCACATGCTAAACTTGGTCAGTATGGTAGGAGGCCTTATTACCATACCTACCGGACCAACAAGACCCCTGTCAGAGCCTGCACGCTCGCGAGTAGTCACGACCCTGTCATAGACCTTCGTATGCGCACATTCCATCGATGTGCTGGCTGATGCATATAGCAAGCCACGCGGTTGGTCGATGTCGACGGTAGGAGCAGTGGAGTGGTTACCAGCGTGAGTCGAGATCAAGTCTCAGTGCTTAGTCATCGGACCAAGTCATCGGGTGAAATCATTTGGCCTGGCGCTCTTCAACACGCACTGTGTATCGCGTGCACAGGGAGCGTGTCTATGATGCCTGATCCCGGATCGTGAAAGAAAGGTAGCATTGTATGCTGTATGGAAATTCGTGCGCCATCCAGCCTGGTATCATTGCCAAAACGCCTCGTATCCCAATCCTCATCAACAGTCTTCTCCATTCACATGTTGTCCCAAAACGTATTGACGGTCTCCCTCTGCTCTTTCCTCCCATTAACATCGATAACAGCCACATCACCCCTCTCCACGTTCCTCACAACAGCCCTGTTATACTCCTCTTCACCCTCTGCCTTCCTCGCCTCAATCCCCAAACTCCTGTAAAAAGCCAACTTCAACACAATTTCATCCTCTCCTTCTCTCACACCCTTCTTTCCACCCTCAACGCTCTCCGCCTCCAGAGTTCCCAACGTCTGCTTCAGCGCGGCCAGCTCTCCTCCTAACCGCTCACTCTCAATCTCAGCATCGCTAACTCCTTTCGCGATTCGGAATTTCTCGGTGTCCATCTTGAGCATTTCTTCTGCGTGTCGCGAGGCATCTTGTCTTTCTTCTTCGTATGTATGTGCGGATTTGAGGTTGTTTAGGCGGCGTGAGAGGGAGGAGAGTATGGTAGTTTGTGAGGAGAGACGAGAGTGGCGGGCGGATTGGAGGGCGGAGAGAGATGTTTTTATCCGTGTAAGGGAATCTTTGTCGGGGGCTATGTGGAATTTGGCGGTCGCTTCGGACATGAGCTGTGTCGTGAGTTAGTGGGAGGTGTTGTATGGTGCACGATAGGCGTAAGTACCTCGACTGGGTCTTCGTCGAAGAGGACCATCTTTGCGGTATATGTGAGACCTTTTGAGGTGTGATGTTGATTTATCGTTGTCGCAATATTGCTTGTGTCTTGTCGCCGCTGTTTGATTTTGGTAATGTTCGTGAAGTTGGTGAAGTCAGTCGCGACTTCCCGAAAACAAACAGCCCCGCGACCCAGCAACGGCGCTGTTCGGCTTCGGCCCGTGCATCCGAGGTGCCAAGACTCTACCCTGCAGGGCGGATGACGTTCGCATGTGAGAGAGCTCCAAGTTGCCTGTGCTCAAGTTGGCACAAGACTTTCTGTTCCACTTGCACAAATCAGTCACAACAGTACAAACATACCTGTAGCGAAGATGGTCAACGAACACTTGCCTTGTACGTGCAGGCCTTTGTATCTACGGGATCATCACAGTCCTTCAGCAGCGAGAGCTTGAGAAGCTAACCATGACCTCTCTCCCAGACGCCGCCGACGCTGAGAGGTATGTCCATATATCTTCATGACTATACGGTGCAATCCACCGCTACTCTGCTACCCCACCACGCTCGATGCCGCATACTGATCCAGACGTCAACAGTCCCCTCAAACCCGCCGAACTCTCCGTCCTCCGCAGCCAATACGAAAAAGAAGGCGAATACGTCTCTCTCCAAACAAAATTTAACTACGCCTGGGGTCTCATAAAATCCTCTTCTCGCTCCGAGCAACAAGAAGGAGTGCGCCTCCTTTCCGACATCTTCCGCGCATCCCCCGACCGCCGACGAGAATGTCTCTACTATCTGGCGTTAGGCAACTATAAGCTGGGGAATTATGCGGAGGCGAAGAGGTATAATGATAGTCTGTTGGAGATTGAGCCCGGGAATCTGCAGAGTCAGAGTTTGAGTCAGTTGATTGAGGACAAGGTGCAGAAGGAGGGATTGGTGGGTGTTGCGATTGTGGGTGGGTTGGCTGTTGCGGCGGGAGTTGTGGGAGGGTTGCTGTTTAGAGGGGCACAGAGAAAGAGATGAGGAGACCACAACGATCAAGTGGTCAGGGAAATCTGAGAGCTGCACAGGAGACGACAGCCTGCAGTGCAAATGAGGAAAGAGGTGAGGACTGGCAGTGACAGACTGGCGCTCAGGGTGCGGTCGTAGTCGGTTGTAATATGAGTTTAAGGCGTGGCGTTTTGGGTATGAAAGACTCCTTTGCTCCATTTATTGCCAAAGCCTCAGCAAGGGGACTGGTAACATGCCTCCCAGTACTCTCATGTCCCACTTGCTGCCGCAGGCACATCGCTTGAAGGATTGGGTATTGTTGGTATTGAAAGAGAAGCAGACGCGCGGATAGGATCATGTCTAAGTGCGCCCTCTCTCGGCGGAATCATTGCATCGCCTGCTGACAGAAACGACCTCATTGGGCCTGCAGGGACCTTTCTTCCGATCTCCACAACCTCACCTCCTGCATGTGAATGCCGAGAAGCGGCCGGCGCACGGCCCTTTGGGCATCACATTTCCTGGACAAGGCCTTGCAGTGACTGGTCTTCCTTCCGATACCCTGGAGGGCATTTGCCAAGTCAGATCAGGCTCTACTCTATTCCGCCATGGCTTCTAAAAAGTCTCGTTCTCGGTGCTCACTTGGGAGATCGTCAACGCCGTAATTGCTTGCAAGAATATCGCCGACTCGCTGGTGAAGGCTGGCAAGCCCGAATTCGCTCTTGCGAAGTGTGAAGCCATTTTGAAGGACTGCAGCATTTGGCCACATGTGTCTCGACTAGCCGTGACCGAGAGCTTGATCGGAGATAAGAACAGCTTGGTTGCCGTCCATCAACTCTACCGGCTGCCCTTGGAAGTCTGCATGAATACGATTCAAGCGGCGGTGAAGTACGATGCTCGTGAGAATGCTGTCTTGAAGGCCCCTCGCCTCTTGTACGAGCTGCGGGATGTAATTGATGCACTGCCACAATGCGCCGAGATGATGCCTCCCGGTTGCGAAAGCTACATCGTCTCACGCGGCCACGTTCCAGCCCTGCTTATGGCCAACCTCGTTCTGGCGCCACATGCCAACTGCCTACGTGCGGTGAGCCAAATCCACAGCGGTCTCCAGGAGGTCAAGCCGAGTCCTGAAATCGAGCACGACTTGAACTTCTTGAACTTGATTCTCAGCAATGATTCGGTGAGCTCACTTCACGGGACTGTTTTGTTGAATACACCTGCTGACTACTCCAAATATATAGGCCGCCTCAATCGAAGTTCCTGGATACGGCGAGCTTCGAAGGGGTACAAGCCTCTACTGCGAGCCTCTCAAAATATGCGCTTTCGAAATTTTGAAGGACATAATGGATCTCCAGCCACAGATGAAACTGGGATGGCATGATCTAGAGGAGGTGGATTTCACGAACACGATGGACTTCGACGATAAGCGCCTTAGCAGGCTTCGGAAGGGTTACCGGCGATTCAAGAAGGACATGAACATGTGAGGAGTACGAGCCTCGAGATCCCCACGGATCTTGAACGAACGTTTCAGGGAACTTTCCGTCCCGGAGCTAGGAATGGCGGGTTCCTTTCTGGTTCAATTTCTCGATTGCGAAGGATGCTCTCCAGCATCAGCTCGAGTTTTGCGAGAGAGGTCGAAAGTCGAAGGCACCTTCCCGGGCGAGTGAGCACCAAGATTGTCTTCACAGGGAAGTGCGGACTTCTCGATGGAGACACTTTTGAGCATGCTGCGTGCAAGGCGTTCAGCAAGATCGTTACACCGGGGCTAGAACTTACGATTACCGCTTGGAGGTTCAAAGGAGAGAAAGCGAACCGTCGCTTGCATCTTTCAAAGTCCACACGTTGTCGGGACGGAGTGAAGGCTGGTTGTCTTCTGTGGTCAATAATCGACGTGGCGTTGGAATTGAAGCGTAGAGCAGACGACTTGATGGTGCAGGGTAACGACCGAAGAGCCCTTCTGCGCTACAAGCAACTCTACGAAGCCATTGCCAACTGGAACTTCATGCAAGTGGTTTCTGACCTCACCGAAAACAGCAGAAGTCGCTGTACCCTTGGGGTACTACTTCACGTACTACTCGATGCTCTCTTCACTACTGCGCGTATCGAAATCTTGGCAGGCAGGACACTCGAACACTCCGCGGAAGCGCTCGTACCATGTATGTCGGATCTGCTAGCCACTATGCCTCCTGATGCTGCTCTTCATCCCAACGGGTGGGTATCATGGTTCTTCGCCCATCCTTATCTCCGCAATTTTCCCTATGTAACGATGCTGTCGAAAGACATACCCGATTTGAAGAGGGCCGCCAGAATTCTAGACTCGGCCCATGCGGAGTATCCGGAAGATGAGCTCATGAAAACCGATCTTGACTTCGTACGAAAGATCATGGGTGACGGTGAGATGACTATGGTAAGATTGACTAACAATTTGGTCGCAGCTACGTAGTTGTACTAACAAACCCGTAGGGTGGATTGTTGCACTGGAACCACGTGTCAGAAGGGGAAATCAGACAAGAGAAAAGCATATCGAAGGTCGGACGGGACAGAATCAACTCGCATATCCACCAAGAGATCCTGAGCCCCAAGCCCAAAGACACGACAGGCTGGGTATACCATCGAGAGTAGCCCGCCAGTGCAGCTAAAGTGTACGCGTGTCGACTCTGCGAAGAGGAGAAGAGAGAACGAGCTGTGGTATGGGTGAAAATGCGCAATGCCCTCATTCCTTGGACGCATGCATCCGAAGCTCCAGTATAAGACAATGCAGATGGCACAGTTATAGTAGGACATCTTGGGATCACGATCGCTTGATTTCTGGTTGAAGAAAATTGCTTGTTGAAGCTCCGCGCAAATTCGATCAATGACCAGCTTCCCACGGCCTCTTTCCGAAACCTCTTCGCTTACCTGCATGTGAATGCCAAGCGCCCCACAGTCGTCCGTGCGCGCAAACGCTGCTTCCTTGCTCCTCAAAGCTCGCAACTGAACTTCTCGACACACTCAACATCAACAACAACCGCGACAACATTGCGCCTGTGTCGTGCACTGTCACCACCATTCTCGTCTGTTCGTCAACTACGCACGCGACCATGCAAGGCGCATCAAGCGACGATGGCGGCGGCGCCGGGACGCACGCGAACACGCCAAGCAAGTGGCGTATCATTAAACCGTACTACTCGAGTAATGACAGAAACAGCTCCGTCATGTTCAGCGAGAGCAAGGACATGCGCAACTCAGCAGCGCCTTCGCCCCTACAGCCTGAGTTTTCACGACCGCGTGGGCAAAACGAGAGCCCTGTGATGGCGAACCCAGCGAAAATCCCAAAGACTACCGCCGCCACAGATGGCGCAGAGTCTCTGCTAAGGACACTGAAGACACCGAAAATTGTCAAGCCATACCTCACAAAGCCAACTCCGCGACCCAACTTTCCGCTGCCTCGAGAACTCCGCGATCAGATCTATGGATACCTCCTCGATGGAGAGCAGGTCGAGGCAGCACCGTACAGCGAGCGGAGCGACCTGGCGCACCAGAACGAAGAGCGTCTTGGTAGTGTAGCCAAGACATACGACTTCTCGACCAATATCCTCGCCGTCAACAGGCAGATGCACCAGGAAGCTTCTGAGGTGATTGAGAAGAATCGATTCTTGGTTGTGGAGCATCAGTGGCCGAACATGAGTGAACTCATACATGAGTATGATGTGCCGATTATCTCGCAAGGGGCGGGAGATTGGCGGCCGAAGGCGCCGACGCTCACGATGAACATCGTCCACCCCGACCACGTCGTTGAGGAAGAGCACACGTTGCCGAAGCAATGCTTCATTATGCTTTGGCAGGACTTTCCTGTCCTCCAGAACATGATACAATGGCTTGCTTTTCAATGCTCTTCTCCCTCGGAGATTTGGTTTCGTAACTCGGAGGGCACCGGCTACGTAACACTGGACCAGTCCACCACCGCCTTCAACCTGTCTCCAATACCTTCAGAGCATGAGCAAGGCGCAGTATTGAGTATTGCGCTGGACTCTCCTAGCAGTGACAAGAGGGGCGCAATTCTGAATGAGTTTTTGCTACTTGCTACCTCTCAACTCACTGCCTGGACTATTCCGAGAGCCCGAATATCAATGCGTGGGGTCTACTCTGGGGCTGGGCGAAATGGAGGTCTTGAAAGGATAGCTAAAGCTATCGAGGGGTTCGTGGGCATGACAGACGCGCATCTGCATATGCTGCAGTGGCGTATCATCGATGTTGCACGGCAACTCAAGAAGACAGCAGACAACTGTCTGCTCTCCGGTAATCGTCAAGCCGCTCTTTCGCGCTACCATAATATCTACAACGCCGTCAACCAGTGGCCGTTCAAGCATCATTTGGGAGTCAGTCCATTGGACCCAAAGGCTGTGCGCGCACACGAGATCTTTGTGGCCCTTCTTCTCGATGTCACTGCCACCGCCGCATTGCTTCAGCTAGACAACAGGAGCGACAGCGAGTATTACTACAGCAGCAGCCTCGCAGCCATTTTTGCAAAGGATCTCATGGTCATGCGCAACTTACCAAGCGCTTTTCCAGGCGGTACCCTGGGAGTTCTGCAGTCTCATAACTACATGTGGCACGCGGCGATCATTTTGGTCTTGAGCAAGACCAATGTTGGAGTGACCGCTGCTTCAATTTCGCTCACCGTTTACACGGCCAGACATCCAAATAACCTTGAAGCTGCACAGCATCTGGCATTTGCGAAGAGCATCGTCGGATCGAAAGTCGTAAGTCTATGCATCAAATGAAGCTCCAGAAACAGGGATTGTGCTGACAAGATCGCGTTTCAGGAGATGGAGAAGTATGAGAAGGAGACTAGCAGAGAAGAGCTCGAAGCCTGCCTCAACGTTGCTAGCATGCAGATCGCTCCTCAGCAGACGGAAATCCCGGAGGACGCATGGAGTCAGAGACCGGCAAAGAGCATTGGCTTGATGGAAGCGTAGTACTTTGCGCTCAGGTGCTCGAGCAGAAACGATACTCGTGGAAGGATGCCGAAAACGCCGAAAGTTGAACCGTAGGAAGGCAAAGTTGGAGAGGTGGAGATGATTAGCAAACAAGAGGACGGTAGCCACAATACTGGCTCTAACTCCGATGGGATACCTGGATGCCAGAGAAGACGCTACGCATCGAACCCGGCTATGTCGAATCTTCGGAGGACAAGCATGAGAGCGATAGTTCCTCGGTGACGTTTTAGCAAGGTGTAGCTTAGAGTAAAATATCTTAAGTGTGCCGGAGTAGTCCGGATGTTTCGAAAATGTTACAGGCTCTCCGAAGCCCCCTATACTATAGTGCCCTCCGACACGATATATCTAGGATATCTTACTATTGCATTTGAAACCGAGTCTTGCTTTCCTCTTTACGAGCTATATAACTGTTCCAACCTCGCCTATCTCTTACCTTTGCTAAACAACTTCACTCTGTTACTAAAGGCAACACGTAACACGGCTACGAACTACTACAATATACCAAACGGCTACGAACTACTACTATATGCGAGCAAGTCACAAAAGGTATAAGTTACTTATATCCTAGCCAATTGCCTCTAATATAGACACTAATTTTAACAATTAATTAGGATGCTCTCTTTACGGATTATAACGTTGTGGCTTTTGGCTACTCCAATTGCTTTAGCTACTCCAATTGCTTTAGCTACTCCAAATGCGCCCGCATGCGATATATGCAAGTGCTGTGGCACCGGAGTATGTAGTACATAATTCCGTTCGGCGATTAGTATAACTTAGGCTAACCCGAGAGTTCAGGGTTGGCTCCATTCTGATCCACTGAATCCGGGCCGTTGTCTTTGTGTATTCAACTCACTGGGCTGTGGGAACAGATGTTAAACTAAAGATTGATCTCTCCTACTACGACCTATCGGTATCGCCGATAGTACTGTATTGTGGAAAAAGCCTGTCATATAGAAACAGAAGCCATCTGAATGCGGGCGAGACGCCCAGCAGATGATAAGAGCTGGCGCGGAGATTTACGCTGTGCAGTGGTCGGCCTTGGCGATTTGCTTGGATGTTTTCTGCCTAGTCATGACTTACAAATATGGCTTCTTTTCCTCTTAGCCTAGGATCTTCTTGCTGCGGACGAATATGATTTCGCCCTCTGGGTCGATATTGATCGTTGTTGACGAATTTTTATCTTCGGCCATTGTAAGTGTCTGCTGCTGCAGTTGTTGGAATGCGATATGCTCGAAGGCAGCCCGGACTGTCGAAAACACGGTATCTAAGTACTTCTTTCCACAGTTGTGTGTGAGCTCCCAGCCTCAATTCTGAAGATGTGTCTTGCTAGACGGTAGCGGACTCGACAATTCTCGCATGATAGCCGGAATCATCATCACGAGATTGGTAAGTCCCGAGAGACATGGTGATCCGTGCTTGAGACTATAGCCGAGAGAGCAAGACAACCCGTGCTCCATGTCAGCTGCACTGGTTTCAGCTATCAAAGACAAACTCATCTCCGAGCTCATGAGCGAACTGCCTCAGCATGTCTTCCTGCGGAGAAGGTCCGCTTGGCCACTCAAACGCCTTCTCAGCCAAGAAGTTCTCAATGAACGGATTGCCGAGTGGATCCTCGCCAAAGAAGTCGTCGCCTGGGAATAGCGTCTCTGACAGAGACCAGTCGGTGTTCAAATTTGCCGTGGTATCATTAAGCCCAGCGAGATCTTGGTTGATCACGTTACTCGCATCGGCTGTTGGTGGAGGTGCTGAAAGTGACGTCTGTTTCTCCTCCGTGGTGGATCGTGCTACACTAACGCTGTCTCTGATATGCTCCAAGCGACTGAGGTAGTCTTTGGAGGAGACATTACCATTGTGAGACATTGTTCGCAGAAGATTGAACGCCATCTGAACGGCATCTGAGATGGCTGCAGCTGGCTCCATGACGGCTGACATGACCAGAATCAGAGTCGAGGAGAAGAGGTAATGAGAGTCGAAGTACCCGAACATGGCCAGGTTGCCTTCAACGAATAGCTTTGAAAGGAGCTGATTGGTGTGCTTCGCGGCCTGGATGCATGCGTCTGCCAATGCTAGTGTCGTCGGGGAGAAGCCTTGCTGCTTCTGCGAGGATGGATTCTGGAGTCTAGTCTTGAATATGTGTAGAAGGATAGGCCGGGTAGTCTGGACAATGCACAGATGATAGTGCATGTGCAAAGTATACAAATGCCGAGCAGATTCGTTTGCGTTGACTTTCAGCGGCGCTGGAAGCTCGGCATCCCATCTCCGTAGGTCGTTCAAAACCCGATGCACTCGACGGACAAAGGTGTTGCTGTTGTGGCGTGGTAGGCAGTACACGTCGCTCACTGAGATACGTCAGAATGCATGTGGGAAAGCATGTCGATCGCAGATCGGGGATCGAAGAGAACCAAAGCAGAAGACTCACATATACTTCCAGTGATCTTAGAAAGCTTGGCATGAGCACATAGATGGATCGGATCGTGGAACTCCTCTCGCTCTGCGACCGATAAGCCTTCCATCGATGGCATCTCAACGTCAATATCTTCATCCCGAACACCAAGTGGGTAGCCCAGCTTCGAACTTATAAGTCGATCGAACAGGTAAAGAGTCCACCAGACGCGATGCCGATACTCTCGCTGCACGGGATCAATGATTGAAAGATACGAGCGCTCCCGATGCAGGCCTAAGCTGATAGCTATACGCAATGCTATACCGCAATATACGTGTGACGACTTCAGACGGCCAAGTGCATTTGCGTAGAAAGACTGTGGGTTAGTCAGCTATCTCGGTTCCTATGAAGATTGTGGTCGGGCAGCCAGGGCTTGAAGAGGTTGTGGCTCACCAGTACTAGCAATATCTGGACCTGCTCAATGGAAGGCATCTCATAGATGTCCTGTAGCAGACTCACAGCCTGTACGAAATATCCGGTACCCGGGACGGAGGTGTCAGTAATGGGCATATTGTAGCTCGAGTACAACTCTCCCAGTGCAAGAAGCGCGAAAAAATGACAACTCCATATCAAGTCCGGAGGCTGATTGGAATTATAAGCCTGGTCAAACTTCTCGAAAAAGGTTTTCTTGAGGAAGAGCTGATAGTTGGTTCCAATGAACCGATCGACTCTTCGTATCAAAAGGCTCGCCTGAATCCGGTTTGGCAGATGAACCTCTTTATTGACAAGCCGCGCGAACGTCGGATGCGTTACATGACCTGGTATAGTGCTGCAGGACATGGGGTTGTAGCTCTTGTCGACACAGTGTAACAGCCTGTCTCCAAATGCGGTGCATGCTGCCTCGCCTGTGTAGGAAGAGACTCTGCTGGAGAAATCCTGATGTACCTCAAGCAACGGATTCGGAACATCTGTGTCCAGAGCACCATTTGGACCGGGCGTCAGCGCTTCCTCTGCAGGCAGCAACGGTTTGAGTCCTTCCGTATACAAGGCTTCCGAGGGAGAGGACGATATCTGAGCTTTGAGCTGCTTGACTTCGGCTTCTAGCTTGTCCAGATAGCTTTCCGGTATGGTAATGTTTCGGTCTCGGAACGGATATTTGCAGGAGTCAGTTAACTTCGCATTGATGCAGCCGGCACATGGTAGCTCGCCGGAGCATTTGATCTTGTGAGAGTGGCATCTCTCACAACTGTTGCATATGGAGTCAGTGAGGGCTTCACTGGGGATGGCAAGCTTGCTTACGCTACGCCGCGGCGCTTTTGTTGCTTGACTGGTCTCGGGCTATCGTCCATGTTGGCTGGCGAGAGTTGTGAATAAGTTGGCTCAGCCGGATGGGCTGGACTACTGCTACAATGTCGTCGGATGCCAGGCAAGGCTGAACCTCGGTGGCGTGTGGGAAGTGGGGCTGGGGAGATAGGCGGATGAGTAAAAGATAAGCTTCATTGACATTTGGATCAATATTTGAAGACTCAAATCGCCAGACACCATCTCCCCTTCCAACAGAACCAACCCTTGGTGCGATGGATGGCCGTTTCTCTTTCTTGGGATACGAGTATGATGGATCAAGAAAGATGGCAAATGCGTACGAAAAGCACTCTCGAGGGTGGATGGAGCATAAGCCGACGAAGAGCTTTGGTTCTTGCAAGCCAATTGCTCAAGGTTTCTTACTGCCTCCAACCTTCCGATAACCAATGCCAAAGACTATGGCCAGCCTGGTGAGAACAAAAGGCCAAGTCGTGACGGTAGCAACCCAGTCCGTAGTCGTCCACTTGGGGATGTCCGCCCAAGCTGTCCAGCCACCGACTGCCTCCGCTAAAGAGTGACAGTACAAGACGTCGGATAGTAGAATGGCGATGCAGAGAAGCTTCCAGACACGAACGTCATCAACAAGTCTGAAGATGACACCCTCGATGAAGACGATGACGGCCCATCCGCCGGCCAGCTCGGTGTAGACGAAACGCGTCGCGGGGTCGATGGACGTGACGGACTCGCGCGTCAGGCCGGCAATGTAGTCTTGTGGTTTGAGCAGGACCATCACGACTCCTCCGAGGGCGAAGACAGATTCCACGTTCATGAGGAGCAAACGGTAGATCCAGGGGAGAGCTGCAGTCGCTCGGACCGGCGATGCGGGAGGAGCCATGGCGTCGGTCGCAGAGTTGCTGCTTGTTGATGTTGATCAACAGATTTGTCTTCTTTCAGTCTGCGATTGTTGCTGCTAAGATAGGCGAAGTGGTTTGCTTCGATGTCGCATCTTGAGCAGCAGACTGCGGAGAGTTGTCATCAGGACATTGTCTGAAGGAGACGCTTCCGCAGCAGGGGCCCTTGAGTTCTTGGCATGTTTACACATTTCCCGTAGCGCGTGTCAACACCCACCGTAGCATCGTCGCAACTGAAGTCAGCTTTTTCATGAAGAATG
The DNA here is from genome assembly GCA_031771865.1 of Nothophaeocryptopus gaeumannii. Classification (NCBI taxonomy): domain Eukaryota; kingdom Fungi; phylum Ascomycota; class Dothideomycetes; order Mycosphaerellales; family Mycosphaerellaceae; genus Nothophaeocryptopus; species Nothophaeocryptopus gaeumannii. The sequence continues at coordinate 642,623 of JASISA010000003.1, forward strand.
TTGTCGAAAGAAGCAGGTCGTTGTTCTCGCCGAGGTCCATCTATTGTTGATCGTTACCGCAGCAAGTCACTTGTGCGGCGGACCTGACTCCGGCAGCGTACAGCCAATCTGCGTACGCGGAATTCGGATTGCGGTGAGTGTTAGCTGCGTGCATCAACTATCTCGGAGGGTCATTATGAAAAAGGTGCTGCTGCTGCTATCTTGGCATGAAACATTCACCCATCGTCCAACATGTCCCATCTTGAGGTGAGCACAGCCACCGAAGCAGATGCGTCGTCTCTGTCCACCCTCGTAGCTCGAGCCTACCATCCGAGCAATGAGTACTTTCGCAAGACATTTCCAGACACACCGGCAATGAGAGAGTGGTGGCGTGCGATCTGGTTGGATGCAATTCAGGATCCGGCCTACGAGCTCCTCACTGTGCTCGACGATTCCAAGGAACATCACGCAGTCGGCCTTCTGGTCCTGAATCGAGCGACAGTGGCGACAGCCGCGGCAGTATACAAGCGGCATCCCCCAACAGCGGATCATGATATGGATCGCTGGTCTGCAATGACAAGTGGCGACAACCCTCCAGAATACCTGAAGCTGGCTGGTGATGGGGTGTACCTGGGAATCGAATTGCTTGGTGTCGATGCGAAGATGCATGGTTCCGGGCTTGGGAAGAAGTTGTTGCTGAAGGCCTGCGAGGTTGCTGATGAAGAAGGCTTGGACATCATTGTTTCAGCCAACATGATGGCCAAGTCGTTTTATGAGAAGTGCGGGTTCAAGACTGAATTCGAGGTCGTTATTCCTGGGCCTGACAAGTATGGGCAGGCTTTCCTGACGTATAAGGCCAAGAGGGCTAGGTGATGCAGTGGGTGATCCGCGGATCGGGTTGGGGACGAGGCCAGAAAGATCTCGAACCTTGCCTTTATTTGTACTGGTCAATCGTAGAGAGACCCGGCGGTTGCAGACTCCTACAAAGGGTATGGGAGTGTAGATTCTAGTAGGCTAGAGCGTGGAGGGTGCGTACTCAGCAATTGCCCTCGCCCACCCAAACCTCTTGCCTCCCGCTATCGTGCCTCCTCCGACCTACATGCCCATCATCAACATCATCTCTATCTCGACTTCTGGCTGATCAGTCCATCAACAACCTTCCCCTCTACGCAAACGATATTGGTGGTCGGTCACGATGGAGCTAAGTTTTGGCCTGACCCACTCACGCCCCTACCGCGGACGAGAGATGCCAGATCCCATCCTTTCCGCCCTGTGAGCGATGTGACTCTGAATTTCGAGAAGCCTTCGAAAGTGATAAGGATCTGTTGCGGGAATACTTCGACAAGTATCGTGCTCGGGCTATCGGCAATCCCGATCTCGTTCTCATCGACATTGGGACATGCCGATGCGGATCCCGTCGCGCCCTTTTCCGGGAAGCCGGAAAGTCATGGTTGGGTTGTCCAGGAGGTTTCCACGAGCCCTTATTTCCAGGAAAGGGTGAAGAAGCAATGCGTCTGGAGAGGAGACAATGGCAAACCAATGTTTTCCGAGTAGCAATGTTGAATGAGCCGAAGATCGAAGACGGCCTGGTCTGGAACGAAGAAGCTACATGCGTCCAAGGAAAATGACTCGGGTGAAGAGGCATGAGCGATCACCATACGAGGTTCAAAAAGTACTCCCTAGGCAAAAGCTTACTGCCCATGAACTCATGTGTCTGCAGACTGAGGGTTTGCGACGACTTTTCGTTTTCACATGCAAACGGGGCCGTGCCGCTGCCCGCTGCAGTGACCACGCACTAGTGCCCGCTCACCGTTTGCCATCTGCCAACGACACCTCGAGACTTTTCCGTCACTCACTCGGCAAGACGTGGAAACCAGCAGCGTCCAGTCGTGATGGCTACCTTCAATGTGGCTTGCTGGTACGACCAGGAGAAGTTTTCCGATATCACGATCTGCTTCAGCAACCGAAAAGTCAAGTGCCACAAGATCGTCCTCTAGGAGAACTCAAAATATTTCGAGACCATCTTGAGCCCCGACTCGCGCTTTGCGGTGAGCGTCTCCACAACCGCCACTGAGGGTGTACTCTAACGGCAATGCCAGGAAGCCAAAAAGAACGAGATCGGGCTCAAGGACGACGATCCCGAGGTGCTCGAGGCGCTACTCCGCTACTCCTACGGGTTCAAGTATAAGGACTCCCCAATCGACAAGGAGAAGCTGGTACACTGGTCCTTTCATCTTACACTGTATCAGACAGCCAGGAAGGTATGATCATCGAATAGCTGCAATGAGAGGTCATGGGCTGACGGCTCGACAGTATCAGATGCCGAATCTCGAGAAAGAAGCGCTGGCGACCTTCAAGGCTCATGCGAGAAGCATGGTCCATACCGACGAACTCTGGAACATCATCTGCAAGGTCCTCGCGAGCGCGTACGGAGAAGTCGTGGACTTCGTAGAGCAGCTGAAAGTCAATCACATCAACAAGCTCGTGGACCACCCTGGGTTTCTGGAGAAGATGTACAAGGATCGCGGTCTGATAGAGCTTTGTCTTGGTGGACTCTCAAAAGCCCGTATCGACAAACTGTTCGAGGACCCCAAGTTCCGAGAGGCACTCCCTCGAGACCTGATCTGGCAGCATTTCGACCGCTACCGCAAGTTCTCGTCCGGAACGGTTGAGCTAGAGTCTGCACAATGCGCTGGTCAGCATCGACATGTGCAATATAGGAACATTGGCGGAAGCTTTGTTCTTTGCTGGTGCGGAAACTCAGTGCGGAGAGAGACCATCCGCTGGTTGTGGGTGAAGCGTTGTGCTGATGGCAAGGTGCTGATGCCCAATGCAAACTAGAGGTCAAAGAACAAGAGTCAGAGCAGTCGCAAAAGCACAAGAGGTGGAACGATGGCAGATAAGAAACGGCATCGCCGATTCCCAGACCATAGAGGTGCAGTGACATGAGCGTTCAACTCAAAAGTTCCTCCACAGTCTCCTCCACCAAGGTATCTTCGAGCCCTCCACCGAATCTGACACTCCCACTATGTCTAAATCCAACCCCCTCCCAGAATCAAGTTCAATCTCCCACGATCTCCAGAGATGTGTCCGATTTCAGAGCTTGAACACGATCCAGATCATCGGGAACAGCGGCAGCAATATACAAGCATCAACAAACGACCCAGCAACGAAAGGACTCAACGTCGTCCATCCCTGCACCAACCCCAAGAAAACATTAGCCGCCAGCTCAGAATGCGTATTCCACGGATACGGCAGCGACTTAAAGGGCAGCTCCTCCAGCTCCTTCCCCTGGATCTTCCACGCCGTCCGAAACCGAACATGGATAAACGAAGTCGATCCCAAGACAAGAAATGTCGAGACACCATTCAGGTTGACAATGTAAGTGTAAGTTTTGCTGGCACCGGTACTGACGTTCATCATCGATATAGCGCCGACAGCGTTGGTCAAGATGATGGCAATTATCGGTATGCCGCGTTTGCTGGTGTAGCTTAGGAAGCGAGGAGCTTGACCGCCTTGGATGGGAATCGAATCAAGCTGTATATCGCGAAGCCACAAGGCGTGAAAGAAGGAGATAAGTTGCCAGGGGTAGTGTATATTCATGGTATGCTCGATCGCAGATACCTAGGATTGACGGCTGACTGAACTTTCTTCTAGGCGGAGGAATGGTAATCAATCCAACCGACAACCAAGTCCACCGCCGCTGGATCAAATCCCTCGCCCTCCATGGCATGGTCGTCATAATGGTCGACTTCCGAAACGCATACACACCCGAAAAACATAACCCCTTTCCCGCAGGTCTCAACGATTGCGCCGCAGCCGTGCAATGGACAGCCGCGAATCGAAGCTCTCTCGGAATCAACAAACTCATCGTCCAAGGCGAGAGTGGCGGCGGCAACCTCACACTCGCCACAGCTTTAGAAGCCAACCGTGAAGGCTGGATCTCTTCCATCGATGGCGTATACTCCGTAATCCCAGCCATAGGAATCGGATACGACTGGTCTCCTGAGAGGAAACAAGCCGAATTACCCAGTCTGCCAGAGAATGAGGGATATTTCCTGAACGGCTCTATGTTGGAGGCAATGGGATGGTATTATTCTCCCAACGATATGGAGAATCCCTTGGCTTGGCCGTACTATGCCACCGAAAGGGATCTCAAAGGACTCCCTCCGCATCGCATTTCTGTGGATGAGCTTGATCCGCTTCGAGATGGCGGAATAGTTTACGCCAGGAAACTTGCTGCCGCGGGTGTCGAAGTCGCAGCTCACACAAATCTCGGGGTTGTGCATGGGACAGCGCTGATATTCCGACAGGCCCTTCCAGCTGTGCATAAGAAGGAAGTGGAAGCCATAGCTTCTTTTGCCAAAGCTCTCTGATCCAACCAGGACAGAAGATAGGAGCCATGTAGAGGACTGTGCGAAAGTCGATGTAGATGGAGCTGTTGCAGGCGGAGAGGCAGGTTATGAAGATGAAGACGTTGATCGGTGGGATTCGTTAGCTGATGATACTGGGGTAGGAGGATAGCTGTGACTCACGAGATGCACTCCGCCCTGCCACCCGGCGATCTGGATCGCGGCAGTCATCGGACTTTGTAGCGAACGACTGGCACCTTCGACGAGCTGGTCTGCATTGGCTGGACAGGTCAGCCTGAAGAAGAAAGCCGAGCCCATGTGCACGAAGATGATCCGCCAGAAGACCAGTCGAATGGCTTGCGGGACAGCAATTCCTGGGTTCCTCGTCTCGGTGGCCGCGACTGCGACAGACTCAACGCCGGCATAAAATGTTGAACAGAACACCAAAACAGCTGCGACTCCACGAAAGCCGTTCCCATTTCAGGGTCCCGGATCATGCCAATACCGGAAGTCGAGAGCCTCTTGCTGACCGATCAGTCCACCAGATGCATAGATGATGGCGAATATGGAGTATGCAGTCAAGCCGAGCAACTTCATCAACGCAAGCCAGAACTCGGCTTCTCCAAAAGCCTCAACCCCAAGAAGCTGAAATGTCAAGAAGACAGTCCAGCAGATCAGAAAGTAGCCCCAAAGCGGGATTTGATCTGACCAGAAGACGAAGATGCTGGAGCTGACGTTGTATTCGTTGGCTAGGACGGTAGCCCAGATGATGAAGTAAATGTGCGATATGTTAGCAGGACTGTTCAATTTGACAGGATGTCAGAATGAGGTACCCGACCAACAGCAACAGAGAACCCTGTATCTAAATCGATCGGCGAGGGACACGAAAGACCCTCCTCCAGGATAGAGCGTGGTGATCTCGCGCAGAGACTGCATGATACTGAAAGCGATGATACCGATGACACCAAAGCCGATGCCGAGCGAGGCCGTACCTCCGTTCTGCAACTCTTAACCAGATCCGACGAGCGATCCAGGACCGATGATCCCAGCGAGCCCCATCATCGAAAGATGTCTATTCTTGAGTCCTCACTTAAGACCACTGTGTGGATCGGTGGCCTCGCGCCCGGTGCTGCCATCATGGTTATCGAATTCGATGTCTGGACTTGAAGAGTCGTGATATGCTTCTGAAGCGTCTGCTTCTCTGCGACTGAAGAATTTGGCCATTTCCTTTTCCACTTCGAAGCCTTAGTATTGTATCGGTATTCTCATCAGACGTCTTTCAGCAATAGTGGGTCCATCCAGTAGCGATGTCAATATAAGTTGGCCGATGGATCAAGTTCGTTGGCCGCCACAAAGAGTCCACGAGCTGGGATGCAGAAGCGAAGTATACGAATATTGGAAGCTGAGGACATTACACGCTTACCATGTACAGAAAAGCAAGACCTTTGTCCTCAAAATTCACGATGGCGCATGCCTTGGAAGGATATTAAGAAGTCTTGGCTTGCAAATTCTGCTGACTAAATCGTGGTATATCACTTGTTCTTCGGCCCCCACTGTCTCTGATCCTCGGGAAGAGCAAGCGAGACCGTCTTGAAGATTTTCGAGATGTCTACATTTCCTCTGAGAGTGCCGTACTTAGGCCACACTCTCAAGATTCGATTGCTTTTACGACAGCGTATCATTGGACTCTCCAAGCGGGCCCTGATGCGGAGGTATTGGCTGGTGTTGTTGAACGTAATCGAAGTGGCCGAGTCGCTTTGTAAAGATGGCGTCCTGAGGTCCTCTCGGTGCCCTATTCTGGCCTGTGATGAAGTTGTGCGGGAAGCCAACTTGGAAGTCGTACCCAGTCTCGATCTCTTGCATGTCCTCTGAAGTGAGTCTAAGGCCAAGTGCTTCGATGCTGGCTTTCAAATGAGAGACTTTGCGACCACCGCAGATTGGGAAGACATGTGGTGCTTGAAGATGGATCAGTGTTGTGCGATATTGCATTGATACGAGCGAAACCTTACTCTTGTGCATCACATAAGCCAAAGCGACACTCGTGATCAGTGTGTTGTACCTCTTCGCGATGCGATCCAGGACAACAGAGACCTCGGCTTCTTTGCCAGTGCTGACATTAAGCGTGCGGCCACCCTCCTTAGTCTCTTCAGGAGACTTGAAGTAGCCTGCGTGTTGTAAGTGTGTGCCTCCTGCCTTTCGTCAAACCACTTACCACCGCCAAGTGTACCCCAAGGCGCGAGACCCATGCCCTCCTCTCTGCACATTGGAATGATTTCTCGCTCGAAATCTCGCTCGGCAGCACTCCATCTGCCTTGGTACACAGAGAATGGAGTCAGGCCTTTCTCGCGAGCGTAGCAGTTCGCTTTTACCACAATCCATGCGGGAGTGTCGCTAATCCCGAGATATAGTACTTTCCGTTGTGCGACCAGATGGTGCAGCGAATGCATAATCTCCGGGATGCCGGTCGAGAAGTCGAAGTAGTGGACGTAGAACTGAAGCAATGTCAGTGGATATACGAAACATTTCGTTCATGACGACCACAACTCACCAGATCTATATAATCAGTCCCCAACTTCCTCAAACTCGCCTCAACACTAACATGCATACTCTTCCTTGAATTCCCACCATAATTGCTCTGCTGCACACCATCCTTCAAGTACGACTTATACGCTCCCGTGTACTTCGTCGCCACAACCATCTCATCGCGTCGTTTTCGGTCTTTCATCCATTCCCCGACCCATTGTTCGGATTCTTCGTTTTGGTATCCGCTGGCGGTGTCGATGAAGTTGCCGCCTTGGGCGTAGAAGTAGTCTAGGAGCTCGAAGGCGGTTTCTTTGGAGCATTCGCCTGAGAAGGGTCAGATTGGAAGGGGGACTTGGGGAATGGGTGGGAGATATACCCATGAAGCTCTTCCAGGCGTCTCCGAAGCTCATTGCCCCAAGACATATCGGACTGACGTGCACGCCTGCTGTTGGAGCGAGGAGGCGGTGACGGCCGAGAAGGCTCTTTGGTGGTTGGGCGGCTGGAGCAGTCATTGTGGTCTATCAAGAATATAGTATACAGACAGTCTTGATCGTCTCCTACCTGACGAGAGAAGTCTATTTATCTCCTTCACAGTCCCGCCTACATGGTAAGTGAGGTCACAGAAGGGTGGCTAGAAGAGGCTAGCGCTCTCGAGCTGCATGAACTGAATCGTGGCGCCCTGATACTGCGAATTCAGGACCCGAAGGTAAAGCAACGCGGACTTTGGATTTAAGAAGCGGACATGATGAGGGTTGAGGCCAGATCATCGCGAGGTGTGTCTGTTCCGATCCCTTCGCTGGTTTTGCGAGAGTGAGCCTGAGTCGTGGCGAGTCCCCACTTCTTCCGACCTCACTTGCTTGGCGTCAGGTGAGTGAAGTTCGCACTCCGCAAAAATGTGGGTATTGATGCATTCAAGTCGCTTTGCAATATATTGTTCGAAAGATAGAAAAGACAAGGAAAAGATTTTCTTTCCTAGGATTGACCTTTCCCTTTCGATCAGAAAAGAAAAGGACTAGCAAAAAGATTTTCAATGTTGATGAGAGTGGCTAATGGTTGATTAGTCGAATCCATCAGTATGTGTGACTGCAGTGAAGCTTACGATTCGAACCCACGCCCTTTCGGACTAGCGAATTAACGACTTCAATGGAGAGGACCTTAAGCTAGCGCCTTAGACCGCTCTGTATTTCATTAGGATACATTCAAAGCGGATTCTGAAGATGATGTCTCGACGTACCGGCCATCTCACCCAATGAGGATGGAGATAGACAATTTTATCATTATATATATCTACATTTGATAGACCGGCCGCGGGAACACGACTGTTGAGCTGACCTACGACGCTTTGAACGGACTAATGAGCATCTACAATCAGAGGAAGTCTTGCTATCATGTGAGCTATGAAAAGAGAATCCATTGTAGAGGTAAGTCGCAAGACTTGTGGGCTGATTTCTACCATTCCGATGTTTTAAAACTTATGTGATATCTCGTTCGCAGACTTGCGAAGAGAAGCGAACAAGCTCTCAGCACTTCGCATCTCATTCTACGAAGCTATGTTGAGACGCCTGAAGACAAGTCGTAATAGCTAGCTTGATCTGAGCCTCGGCGGCAGGCGATCGACCATACGCTCTCCCCATGTCCAGATCAAATCCCCATCTTTTCTGTCTTACTCGCCAAATTCGTATTATCAGCATCCCCCCGCTCCTTCTTGAACCTGTCAAGATGAGCCTTCCAAGTCGCAGGAGTGACCTTCGCTAAAACCTTCTCAGCGTCATCGTCAGTGGGTGCGGTGAGCAAGATCGTAGGGAGAATGATGTTTCTGTAGTACGAGCAAACAGCCTCGACATCGATAGCTTCGATCGGCTTCTTGTCGGTTCTGATCACGAGGACGTCGTTGATTTGACCGTGCCAGGCTGTCGGCAGCATGCCGTGGGGGATGGCTGAACCTCGAATGCTGCGATTGCCCTTTGGGAACAGATGCAGCCAAGCCGCTGGGGAGGTTTGATCAGCGTCCTTGAAATCCATAGTCTTCATAGTGCGAGGCGAAGTCTGGTAAGTGGCGAGAGGTAAGCCAATGCGAGGAGTCAGGCTAGATCGCTCTCCCTTGGTGAAGATCGGGTGCTTGACCGGTATCTGGATGGCATCGAATCTTGCCTTGTCGTTGACCATGCTGATCTTGACTCCCTGGGTCTTGGTTGGCGGCTTCGGAGTGTAAAAGTAATCCAAGCCCATCCGATCCCTTCTGGCGTGTTCCACCATACCGTTCATGGCAATCGTCAAGTCCGAGGTATCAAGATCACGATACTCTGCAGGATCTGCGACTTTCGTCATCCCGGTAAAGACGAATGGACCACGCAAAGCAGCGCCGGTCTCTCCACCGGTGAGGCGATTCAAGCATTCGTTGACTGCCGAGCCATCGCAGAGGAAGGCGTCTCGGTGCCTCACGTGAATGCTGTGATTGAGAAGCTGTCCTCCCCCTAGAGTGCCAACAACAATCATAGAACTTGTGACATATTCCCTCGTGCCGTGGTGATCGAAGAGTCCGTCGAATTTCATCGCTTCCATCTTTGCGTAGGGATCGTACGTGGGCACCTGGAGATCGTCGTCCCATCGTGGGACGATGCCTGGAGCAGCATCGCTGTCGTCCGACTCGACTCGAGCCCAAATGAAGACTGGTCGTGTAGCGTGCTCGCGTAGCAAGATTGCTCGTCGGTGCAAAGGGGTTGGACGTTGTTGGAAATTGACTATAGTGGAGCAGACCATCTTGTGCATTGCCCTGTGGAAGGTTAGCGCCTGCAGCAGGTGCGAGGACTGTGAAGACACTCACCAGTCAGCAGTCTGACACTCTCGACTGCAGTACTTGATGTTCTGGCATCCGCTGCATTGCTTCGTTGCAGCCTCGCCGCAGTGGCCGCAGTGGACACTCTCCTTCCCACTCATGATGGTCGAGTGTAAACCCCTCCCATGACTGCTCTTTCACTTGACAGCAGGCGCACCCATACTCTCCCCATCAAAAGCCCCACTCGCCGCCCGAATCCCCAAGATTGAATACAACTTCCACGTCCCCTTCCTTCTCCTCCACTTCAACCTCGCCATACTCTGTCTCCTCACACTATCCGGCCGTCCCGTCGTCTCAATAAAATAATAACATTCCGCATGCGTCAAATGCTCCCTCACATGTATGGACTGACTCACAATCTCATTATGATAATCCGGGTATTCCTGATGAATCTTTCGGAACATCTCGCGATGTTGGGTCCATGTTTGGGAGTCTGGGTAATTGTCGAAGTCGGCTTTGAAGGTTGGGTCGATGTGGTCTAATTCGAGCCAGGGTGGGAGGGGGTGGTCTTTTACTACGAGCCAGATGAAGCGGGAGAGGTAGGAGATTTCTTGTTCGGGGGTCATGGAGGGGTCTGGGGGTGGGGAGAGGGAGGAGACGTTTTCGAAGGGTTTGGGAGGGACTTCTTGTTCAGCAGGTGGGCGCTCGGGATCCTTGGGAAGTTTCAAATCTGGGAAGAAGTGGTCCATAGCTGATCTTCGCAGCTTCATCAGTCCGCCGTTGATTCTGATAGCCTCTTTCGATTCCTTCCAGTATGGAACGAGTGTCGCGTTTAGTAATTCCGGAAACTGAAGTTGATGGGTCGGTAAGATGGACAGATGAACAATCGTAGAGAGATGAAAAGCACATGTGCCACATACTGTCACCTTGGGATATTACCTATGCAATACTTAGTAAGAAGCTGAGGTCGTTCGCTTGAAGGATTCCTGATTGCGAAATAGACTTTCGCACCCGTTTGCGAGCCGGGATGTAGCTGGAATGCTTCTCACTGCGAACAACATTTCTTGTTGCTCACATTAGACGTGCGGCATCACGACAAGCAGTGCCGTGTGCTATGAACACGGTATGATACCAACGAACAGGTGCCAGCGATTTGACAGCCACACCTGTGCCGGAGTTCAGTCTATCTGCCCTCCGCCTGTTGTCCTCCGCTTTCACTTCCCTCATCGCCAGCTCGTATGGGGGACTCTCACGGCCTTTGCCAGACATATTGTTTCTACTCTTTCTCTTTAGTGACGGGCGCTGCGAACACAGGGGCTATGAGAGTCATTGGACGTGGAGGAGCTCTCATCGGGATTGCTCGGACTCGTTCGCGGGAGCAGATGCCTCTGGCGCCAGTGACGGCTATTTCTCGTCAATGTCGGTGAGAAGCATACTGGTGCTTTTCAGGACTTTCTCCACCGCCATCTCGGGCGCAATACCTGACGTCTCACGGCGTGGAGGAGACGTCGGAGACACGACACGCAACCTCAACAACCTCAACAAGCCGGCTGGCTGGGACGAACCCAACAATTGTGCCTTTGGTACGGAGGCAGGTCCGCATCCAATCGCAAAGCTAATCTCAGATCAGCATCAAAGTCAATCTGGCTGTCGTCTTCCTTCGACAGACCACCAACACCACAACGTGCGATCACGGTAGAAGTCGCTGCAAATTTTCAATGCTGCTCGCGGGGATTGAACACGACTTCCAGCCTCGGCTAGGGCAGGCCGTCGATATGCGTCTCGGCCTCAGAATTTTCGTGGCCATACACCCTGCTAGCGCTCCGATATGGGCTCAACTGGTGGGTCTTGAGCACTGATATGGCCGAATTCAAGTGTTTCTCCTTGCAAACGACCCGAACACAAAGGCCGTAACCGCTGGAGTGGATAATGCATTCGTTGCTGCCATTTGACAATGAAGAAGCCGTGGAACCACCGACTACCTCGGTGAAGACATGTTTTTATGCGAACAGGTTCCGTCGCATATGCTTGGCCAGCCTTGGGCTCTGCAGTTACGCCACGAACAATCGCCCATCGCGGCGGGAAGGTGCTTTTCATGTTGTGCTTCCCAAATGCGGCGATCCTGCCGAAGTCGAGGACGCACCTGCCGCTTGCCTATCCGTTTGACGAAGTCGCAGTTGCCGTTTGCCGTCTTGACTCTTGCAACCTTAAAGTGGGTCGATTGTCCGACCGGTCAAGTAGGTGAAGGCGCCCACCGTTTGGCCTCGGGGATTGTGTAAGTGCTGGTCTAAGTGCTTGTGTGACTGCTTGACCTTGATCTCCATCGCTCTTTTTCGAGATCCCATCGGCGCAACCAAGATGGGAGTCAGCCAGGAGGTCACCCGCATGGTCGACCTGGGCTCGGGACTGTCTTCGAGATTCGTATCAGCAGAGACATTAAACAGCAGAGACGAGGAGGCAGAGCTTGGCATCGAGGAGGCATTCGGCCCACCGCGAGACGAGGAATCCGGCTTCCACCAGCATCGAGGCCACCACGCCGACCACGACGACGAGAAGAGCGACCCGAACCTAGTCGACACTCTGGACGACCACGAGAATCCGATGAAATGGAGCAGAGCACGCAAATGGTGGATCTCCGTGCTCACGGCCTTCATGACCTTTGTCATCTCCTTCGGCAGCTCCGTCTTCTCTGCCACCACCGAAGTCACGGCCGCCAAGTTCAATGTCTCCAGCGAAGTCATGATCCTCGGCGTCACGCTCTATGTCGTCGGCTTCGCCTGCGGGCCTCTGGTCTGGGGCCCGCTCAGCGAGATCTATGGCCGACGCAATCCACTCATGGTCGGCTACCTTGGATTCGTTGTCTTCCAGATCCCCGTGGCAGTCTCGAGCAATCTTCAGACCATATTCGTCTGTCGTTTCCTCGCGGGATGTTTCGGCAGTGCTCCGCTCGCTATCTGCGCCGGCATGTACGTCGACTTCTGGGATGCGACAGACCGCGCGATACCAACCATCGGCTACGCTGGCGCTGTCATGGCAGGACCGACCATGGGCCCCATTGTGGGAGAGTTCACAGTCAAGAATGCCGCTCTTGGCTGGCGCTGGACTGTGTGGTTCACCATGATCATGGGCGGTCTGTCCTTCGTTCTCGCCATCTTCACCGTACCAGAGACCCTCGCGCCTGTTCTCCTGCAGCGAAAGGCCGCTCGCCTTCGAGTCGAAACTAAGCAATGGGCACTCCACTCCAAACTCGACGAAGAACCTGTCCATCTGAAAGCCTTGCTCCGAAAGTACGGTCTGAAGCCGATGCAAATGATCATCCAAGAGCCGATCCTCATCGTCTTGACCATCTACATCAGTCTGGTTTACGGCATTCTGTACCTGATCTTCTTCGCATTCCCCTTCAGCTTTCAGTTCGACCGCGGGTGGGAGTTTGGCGTCTCCGCTCTACCCTTCGCTTCTGTCTTCGTCGGTGTCTGGTTCGCATGCGCATTCATGTGCTGGGAAGCTAAGGCCATCTTCGAACCGAAACACAAGAAGGCTGGCAAATTGATTCCAGAACATCGATTGCCACCGATGATTGTTGGCTCTGTCGTGCTTGTCATCGGTCTGTTCTGGTTTGCCTGGACGAGCTTTCCTTCGATCAACCCATGGCCGCAGATGATCGCTGGAGCGTTCCTCGGAGGTGGCATCATCATGGTCTTCATGCCGGCTGTCATCTACCTGGTCGATGTCTATCTCTACGACGCAAATTCTGCGCTGGCGGCTAATGCTTTTGTACGGAGTCTGATCGCTGCATCGTTCCCGCTATTCTCAACACAGGTAGGTCCAGACATGTCGTTGTAGAACGAACGTTCCACTAACTTGCCCCAGATGTACCAAAGCCTCGGTGTACAATGGGCCACGTCCTTGCTTGGCTTTCTGTGTCTTGCGCTGGTACCGTTCCCGATCCTGTTCTACCTCTACGGCCCGAAGATCAGAAGCTGGAGCAAGTTCGCAATTGATCTTGACTGACCGCACGTCATCTGCACAGTCCATGTACAGCATTAATTGTAGTGTCGATCATCAACCGCGAGCGTCCTCGGATTTCAATACAACTGCCAAGTCAGACCTGCTTCAGCTTTGAGCCCCACTTTTAGAGACATTTGCGGCTGAGATTTCTTGCACAGCTAGGTCTCTTCTTGCAACACCATGTCATAAGCCAATTACATCATCATTGATCTGCCCAGTGGCTTCAGCCCCTCAGCGGGCAACACCATAGGATCTGAAAGGTTTGTAAGGGTACTTACTGTAAGACCTCCATGTTGTGTAGCGAGGAGCTTATGATGGATAAGCTAGGACCCTAGCATCCCTCTCAACTCCCATAAGGCTGGAGATTACCTGAAACAGGAATTCTCCCGCTGCTCGACTTCACCTTTGCTTCCTCTCTCTCAACGATATGAGATTGTAACAGACCGGGCTTTGAGGCCGTTCCGCTTCTTGAACATTCGGCATACTGAAACTATCTCGACAATGGCACTACTCTCAGAGCTTCCCTCCCTCCCATTAGCCCCAACAACCCTCCTCCTCTTGCTACCCACCCTTCTGATATTCAAATTCCTCCTCCGCCCAGTCACCTCCTCATCCAAAAACGTTCCCGGCCCGCCAATCTCACGTTTCACTTCGCTATGGTATTTCCGCCGTCTCCTCGCCGGACACTTCGAACAAGACTCCATCGAGTTGCATCGCGAATACGGCCCTGTAGTCCGCCTAACACCTCGCCACTACAGCGTTTCCGATCCTACGGCCGTGAGGCAGATCTACTATGGCCAACCGGGCGACCCTAAAGCCAACTTCGATAAGGCGAGTTGGTACGAGGCCTGGTTCTTACCCAATCAAACCATCCTTTTCAATGAGAAGTCTGCCAAAGCACACGCAGCCGCACGAAGGAAGTGTGGAGATGCGATGAGTAGTTTGTCCAATGTTCTTCAGTACGAAGACTACGTCGACGAAGCTATCGAGTTGCTTTGCAAACGTTTCACCGAACACGCCTCCTCAGGCAAAGATCTGGACTTATACTGGTGGTTTCAATGCTACGCCGCGGACTCCGTCGCCCTGATGACATACTCGGAACGGTTTGGTTATCTCGACAAAGGAGAAGACATTCAAGATATGTTGAGCATCGTCCACGAAAACGTCAAATACGGATCTATCGTCGGGACGTACCCTTCCTTACATCCTTGGATCTTCGGCGTCATGGAACTATGCAACAAACTCGGCATTAGTGATGGACAAGCAAGAGCCGCGATGGGGAGGTATGGGTTTATGAAAGTTCAAGAGAGGAAAGCTGAGAGAGCGAAAGAAAGGGAAATGGGAAAGACGAGTGAGAGGAGGGATTTTCTTGATAAATGGTTCGATGCGCATGAAGCCAACCCAGCCACTTTTACCGAATTCGATATCGTTGACGTCGCGGTTGGGAATCTGGCTGCAGGCTCGGATACGACTGCTACGACGCTTGCGGCTTGTTTTTATCATCTCCTCCGCAACCCATCCATTCTATCCAAACTTCGGGCTGAAATCGATGAACGTACCAAATCCCTCTCTTCAGACCAACGCCTGACGTATAAGGAGACTCAGAATATGCCCTACCTCCAAGCCATCATCAACGAAACAATCCGCTTCCACCCCGCCGTCGGCCTCCCCCTCTTCCGCACCGTCCCTCCCTCCGGCCTCCGTGTCGCCGACAGCTTCATCCCACCTGGAAGTACCGTCGGCGCCAACGCCTGGGTCCTCCACCGCAACAAAGGAATCTACGGCGATGATGCGGATATCTTCCGCCCGGAGAGATGGATCGACGCAAGCCCGGAGAAGGTGAGAGAGATGAAAGCGAATGACTTTGCTTTTGGCGCGGGGAGTCGGACGTGTATGGGGAAGTATGTTAGTTTGATTGAGATGGGAAAGGTGATTCCGGAGGTGTTGAGGAGGTTTGATGTGGATATTGTTGGGGGTGGGGGTAAGGGGGATGATAGGGAGTGGGAGACGGAGAATTTCTTTTTTGTGGTGCCGAGGGGGTTTGGGGTCCGGATGAAGGTGAGGGAGTAGGAGTAGTAGTGTTGAGGTCATGTATTGAGCTCGGTTCGCGAGCGCTTGATAACGATTTACTTGTTCTCTCTTCTTTTTTTTGGCGTAGACTTGGATGATCTTCGCTACGCTCATGACGTACTTTGATACCAATGCCGTTTAGCCCTCTTGAGACACTCTGCTGAGTCCTTTCTCGCCCTTGTATCCGCTAATGCTATTACCTTCCCTCGTGAGAGCTCAATCGTTGGGCCGGAAACTCGCTTCAAAAGGGGTGTACGCGCCGACTATTAGCCAAATTGACGATATCTCTCCTCATGGTGGCGTGAACGTCGAAGCAGAGGGATCAATGCTGGCCAAGGATCTCTTGGACTTTGGAGGGTCAGCTCGATCTCTGGTTGACACTGCGTCGTCTCCACTGGAGCCGTCAGAGTCAAGGCCGGCGGTTGCTGCGTCGCTTTGGACATCGTCCTACTCTCCTCCACTTTCCTGCTCCTCCCCCGCCGTTTCTCTCTCTTCTTGAATTTGCTCTGCTCACGACTCTGGAAACGACGAACGGGAACGCCATCGATACTGGTGACAGACTTCTCTTGTCCCGAAATAACAGACCACGCATCTCAATGTCTGAGAAACCCAAAGTGCCAGACACGGCAGAGGCATCAGCACCAGCACCATTGAAGAAATGCTCGGAGTGAAGGAACAGTCCGAGACGAGGTCGTGTGATGGCATCAAGACGGGTTGGAGAGCTCTCCATGACACGCTGACGCTGACGTTCGAGGATGATGAGGACGGATGGGAGTGTGAAACCCTGGTCCGCGGCAGAAGTGGTGAGTGAATAGCCGTTGGGAGGGATTATTCCCTTTGTTCTCATCGCTATCATTCGTCTCCGTGGAGGGTTTCTTGCTGGCTTTTCTTTTTCTTTTTGAAAATCTCGGCTTCCCTTGGTGGGGTGTTATTGCTGTCTTCGTCGGATATCTCGACGTCGAGTCGTACGCCGCCGTCCGAGTCCGAGTCGTTGAGGTCCTCGGTAGTGGTGATGTTTCTTCATGTTGGCGGGCGAGTCGTCAGAAGTACCTTCAGCCCCTGGTCTGTCGTTAGCCATGCTTGTGCCGGGAGGATGTATGTTGTCTTGTCGTTTTGTTTTGTTCAATGCAGGCAAGTGCCGAGTGTTACTAGGTGTAGTACATAGAGTTGAAGATGATCGATGTTGGAACTGTTGATGTTCGTGGAAGATTGTTGTCGTGTTGTAGTCTGAAGAAGACTTGCGATAGCTCGAACTATGTAGGCGGACGCGGTCGTCTGCACAGATCAATGCTCGCATGTGAAGGAGCCATTGGCATGAGGTTGAGGTCGCATGTGTCTCCTTCATCACCAAGACCGCATATGACATACTTGCCTGCGTATGGAAACATAACGGAAAACGTAGAGATTGAAGTGTATTCAGTATAGTGGTAATCTGTACGTATCAGCTACAAGCCTCTCTGTGTTTCCCGAGGAAGCCTCTCATTTAATATAGGCATGGCTCCAAAACCGTCGATACCCCAGCTAGCTTGCTCCTGCGATGTCTTCAGGGAAGTGCAGTTGCCAGAGCGTTCACCCGTTTGTTCCGTCCTATGCACCGAAAACATTCCATGTACACCCTTTTGACAATAATCCGAAACTTCTCGCGTGGTTGGTCAAGGTCGAGGCTCTAGAAGAACAGCAACTCATCATCCTTCCATCCGATCTCCACCAGCGCCTGATGACAGCTCTTCTCCAGCGCCTCCGGCCCACAGATAAGAACCATTGCCTCACCGTCTTGGTGCACCTTTCGATCCGCATGCTCTTTGAGTAGTGGAGCAGCTATTCGTCCCTTGAGGCCTTGCCAGTCTTCCGGCGCTTTGGTCAATGTGTACAACAGTTTACACCTATCCACATTGTGCGTCGCATACGAATCCAGATCCGCCTTGCAGAGGATATCTTCTACCAATCGGTTGCCATTTAGAACTACACAATTCGTGCTGTCCTCTTTATCTTGCATTACGGCTCGCAAGACTTGGTAGATAGGCGTGATGCCCGAACCACCACAGATCATGTAGAAAGTCTTGATGGTCCTTTGAACACTGTTGACAGCGCAGACTCCTTTGCCCCGATACTCGAATTTCCCGATTGGTCCTTTGAAATCGACAAAGTGTCCGATGGGAATCTGTTCTAGCGCCATGCTCATCTTTCCGCCCTTCTTGCCTTCAGAATCGAAATAGATTTTGACAAGCACATCCATGTAGCCCCTTTGCGAGGTCTCAGATGTGGGCGTGTAGCTTCGAATGATGGCTTCTCGGGTTACGGGGTCTCGTAATCGGATCATCAGATGCTGGCCTGTGGGGAGGCCGAGTTTCTGTTCATCGTGGTCGAGCTTGAATCTAAATATCCGAGTGTCCCAGGAAACGGTCTTTTTCGAATGGAGCACGCCTTTCTTCCACGATCGTGGTTCCAGAAAGATGGGAGTGGGTTCAGCGTTGGCATCGGGTTGAACGTCTTCACCTGAGAGGGCCTTTCGGCCTTCTTCGTCGAGGGTGCCAATATGATAGTCTGGCATCATTGATTTTGCGGTTTCACTGTCTGTAAGATGTTAGATTGGTGCACAACAGCCCGAATAGGGAGAGATGCGTACGGATAGCCATGAACTCATCTGTGGTGTCGAGGCCAGCTGCAGAGATGATACTCGAAGCGCCTCCAGGATGTCCTGCCATGAATTTTGTGCCATCGAACACCTCGCCATTAACAACAAACCAGGGCCCCGCTTCCGTATCATGCTTTCGTAAGTCATCAATCGTAATCTTCGTGTCAACGCCATCCTTCGTTAATCTGATCTCCTTCGCTGCTTCCGTAACAGGCTCCGCCGCATTTTCGCCACCAATCTGCTCACCCCAGTAGCTATTCGATAAATTGCCACCGGCTTTCTTCACCCTCTCCATCCATCCTCCCGGCATCAGGGCCGGCTGTGTTGGGTGCTCAAAGCGAAGATAGTCGGTCTCTTTGCTTATCGTCAGTCGATACCAGGGATTGTTCATCATACCCAAAACGCTCCAGTACATGTCTCTTGGTTGTAGATTCATGCTCTCGTCCATCGCTCGTACCAATATGTCTTTGGCATCGGCAAGTTCCGTGACAGGTATATCGAGGTTCCAGAAACACCAGCAGAAGCTCGCTTCCCTCCAACCAAAGTCAAGCGATCCGTCATAGAGCCGTTGAGGTTGAGCGTCTCGATACCGATCCTCTGCGTAGTCGATGTTGGCCAGTCTCCAGTTCTTGCCCTTGTCAAGAGAGATCTCAACGCGAGTCACCCTCCGTCCGCCACCGCCGTAAGCATAGCCTTTGACTCGATAGTTTTGAGGCGCCCCGACCAGGCAAAGCTGCTCTTCGTGTGCTGGATATGCAATAGCTGAATTGGTGCTAAGGTCGAAGATAGCGTAACGCTCGTCCATCCACCATTTCGGGTTGTTCGCGGATTCTTCGGGCGACACCATTGTCGGCAAGACGCGGTTGTCGTAAATGTGATACCAGTTGTCGCTCGGCGCCGCTGTGATGATGAGCTTTTTCAACCACTTCACACTTCGTCCGCCTATTTGGCCTGGGATGACAGCTCGTAGCGGTTTGCCATGGTCCGGTCGGAGCATCTCGCCGTTCATCTTGTGTGCCAGCATCATGCCTTTGTTCACGTCCATGGCCCAATTCAGTTTCACTGAGGTTCCGTAGTAACCATTGGGTAGCTTGTCTGCACCTTCCATGCAGACATACTTGGCGCCTCTTCTGGGCCTAGCTCTTCGGATGACGTCGGACATCAGGGCGCCAGTGAAGATGGCGGTCGATACACCTGCTGCACCCCAGGAGAATCCTTTGGTCTTTCGGACGACATTCTGTTCTTTTCGCCTGTTTCCAGCACAGACGAGTGTGATCGGGTAAGTATGTTGCTCGTACTCGTCTAACAATTTCCGGAATGATATGGTGAGCGGATTGTCGACCAAACCTTCCACGGTAAACTCCCAGTCAGGTATCTCTTCGTCCCTGACCTGCGGTACATGGCCGTGATTGCGAACGTAGAAAAGCTCGGGGCTGGTTAGGAATCCTTGGTTGTAGAGATCCGATAGTGGTGCCTCGACGTTGAATGGATGTACACCAGTGAGCCGGATTAACCTGGGATCTCGTGCAAGCCAGCTGTCGGGAGTCTTTTTATCGACTGCTAGGACTTCTGTGGGTATTGATGTCGGTGGAGGAAGTGGAAAGTCAAGATCCGTGGAACTCGGAGTAGAGTTGGCATCCGCCTTTTCTGTATCACTGTGCTCGGACTGAGAGTCTGGCGGCGTAGGCGGGAGAGCGACTGGAATCTGTCGGAGGTCTTTCCTCGCCTCTGCGTTTGTAACGGTGCTCATGTTGAGGTGAGCGAGAACAGTATAGGCGCACAGGAAGGGCAAGATGAAGTAATTGGACGATCACGTAGGAAAGCAGGTAATGTGCGAAACGTGTGCGCCTAGTGGGCAGAAGGGTGAGGTTGTCAGCATTGGACAGAGAGGCCACCAACCTTGCACTGCGATCTGGATCGGCGAGACGCTACGATGCTCTTCACGCCTACAGCGATTGTGCCGGCTCAACGCTGCGAGGAGATGCACATGAAAAACAAAAGACGCAATAAGTTCTGCAACATGAGGTCGCCGCGGAAGAACATGACATCGGTGAGGTGTTGGTGGGAGGATCTCAAGGCCTGGGATCGGTGTCCAGATCTCCCGTCGTTGCCGTCACGAGCAAGTCTGCCGTGGCACTGCACTGGCCAGTTGCACGTTAATGTCTTATCTCTTGCTGACCGATAAGGCAAATAGTGGGGCCTCACCTCAGGCGAAAGTCAACCACAGGGCAGAGGCAGTATTCTTGGCAGTACGAAGGCCGGAAATGCTATGTTCGTTGTGAGTCTGTTTGGAATGTACCGTTTCTGAAGCCGGGGGAGTCCTGTTCGCTGTGGCCGGTGTTGCGGTGTGAAGCAGAACGGTCGGGATGAGGTCGGGGAAGGAGATCCGCGCTATTTTCGTATTCATTCACCTAACCAATTAAAAGATGGAGTGAGCAGACTCGCACGTGACCTTTCATCTCAAATGGTGTCCAGTGTCCAGTCTTATCAAGGCCCGCCTTCCTTGCCAGGTCCCGCGTTTGGCAGATCTCCAGCTGCCTCGGAGAAGCTACGAAACCTTCCGTCCGACATCTGCATCTAAGTGGTCATCATGCGCGCTCTGAATGGTTTCTTTGCCTGTAAGCGACTGTTTGCTTCTCCGGCGCGCGTGGCATTGGGTAAGATGCTCACTATCTACACTTCCCAAGCACGAGGCTCTGCTGGGCAGATGCAGGTGGCTTGGCCTGATAGAGAACCTATATCCTTCAATTGACTACTATTGATCCTGTATCGTTTCTGTTGGTGCCGTAGTCCCTCCATTCGACCTCTAACCACCGCAGCCCGAGCCGCAACGCCTGGAGCGTGTCGACACGATGAGCAACAGCGAGTGGAACGATCCGGAGGCCAATGTGCTTCCCGAGAAGGTTGAGAAGCTGGAAGAGAATGGCGAGCTACCCAGAGGCACACACCGGAAACGAGTGGTGGTAGTAGGCTTGGGCATGGTCGGAATATCTTTCATCGAAAAGCTACTCAAGTTGGACGTAAAGAGGCAAGAGTACGAGATCACAGTCATCGGAGAAGAGCCACATCTTGCCTACAATCGAGTAGGTTTGACCAGTTACTTCCAGCATCGAGAGGTGGAGAATCTCTACCTCAACCCGGCATCCTGGTATGCCTCCATGCCAACAGGCTCGCTGTCATATCATCTCAACACGCTTGTGACAGCTGTGGATACTGGAAAGAAGACGGTCGATACAGCGAATGGCGAAACCGTTCCATATGATATCCTCGTCCTTGCGACTGGGTCGAATGCCGTTCTTCCCCGGCATACACCAGGCTACGATGCCAATGGTGTCTTCGTCTACCGAACCATCGAAGACTTGCAGAAGCTTATCGAATTCTCCGCCACGAAAACAGGAACAGTAGGAGCTGTGGTTGGCGGTGGTCTGCTGGGCCTGGAAGCTGCCAAGGCCATGATGGACCTCGAACAATACAGCAAAGTCAAGTTGATCGAGCGAAATAGATGGGTGCTAAGCCGACAACTAGACGGAGATGCTGGCGGCATGGTCGTCGAGCAAGTGCAACAACTGGGACTAGATGTCTTGCTGAGCAAGAGAGTTGGGAAGATCAACACCGACGACAACAACAATGTCAAAGGTGTGACATTCGAAGACGGCGAGGAGATGGAATGCACAACGATATGCTTCGCAATTGGAATCAAGGCACGCGATGATCTTGCGCGGAAATCTGGCATTCGATGTGCGGACCGCAGCGGCGGAATCATCATTGGAGAGGACATGTCCACTTCGGCTCCAGACGTGTACGCAATTGGCGAATGTGCCAGCTGGGAAAGCCAAACATTCGGACTCATCGCTCCGGGTATTGAAATGGCTGACGTCTTGGCGTTTAACCTGACACAAGCTAAAGCACACGCACCTCGGAAGTTCAAAACCCCTGATCTGAGCACCAAGCTTAAACTGCTTGGAGTGGAAGTTGCTAGCTTTGGTGACTTTTTCGCTGACCGCGATGGGCCGAAGGACCTTCCAGCCAAAAGACATGTCAGCAAGAAGGAGGCCACCATTGAGACCAAGGACCGAGTAGACTCCGCGAAGGCTCTTACTGATGGGCCTCCGCCGCCTCCCGTCAAGGCCCTGACATACAAGGACCCCTTCCAGCAGGTCTACAAGAAGTATCTGTTCACAATGGACGGCAAGTATCTTCTTGGTGGCATGATGATCGGAGACACCAAAGACTACGTCAAGTTGGTGCCCATGGTGAAAAACAAGAAGCCTCTCGAAGTATCTCCATCAGAGTTCATTGTTGGCAAGAATTCTGGCGACGATGACGGCGATGACCTCGACGATGACACTCAAGTCTGCTCGTGCCACAATGTCACCAAAGGCGACGTTACCAAGAGCGTCAAAGATGGGACTTGCAAATCCATTGGCGATGTCAAGTCTTGCACGAAAGCCGGCACGGGGTGCGGTGGATGCATGCCTCTTGTTCAGACAATCTTCAACAAGACCATGGCATCCATGGGTCAAGAAGTCAAGAACCATCTCTGCCCTCACTTCGAATACTCTCGCGCTGACCTCTTCAACATCGTATATGTGAAGAAGCTTAAGTCGTTCGAGGAGATTATGAAGGAATGCGGCAAGGAGCCGGATTCCGTTGGGTGTGAGGCTTGCAAACCCGCTCTTGGCTCCATCTTGGCCTCTCTTTACAACAAACACATTGTCGACCCGGACCTGAGAGGAATGCAAGATACCAACGATCGCTTCTTGGCCAACATTCAGCGAAATGGTACATTCTCTGTTGTGCCTCGTGTGTCTGCTGGTGAGATCACGGCTGAGAAGCTTATTGTCATCGGCACTGTGGCGAAGAAATTCAACCTGTACTGCAAGATCACAGGTGGTCAGCGTATCGACATGTTTGGTGCGAAGAAGCAAGACCTGCCTTACATCTGGCAAGAGCTCATCGATGGCGGCCTCGAGTCCGGACATGCATACGCAAAGAGCTTGCGAACAGTCAAATCCTGTGTCGGAACAACATGGTGTCGTTTCGGTATTGGTGACTCTGTCGGCATGGCAGTGCGCTTGGAAGAGCGTTACAAGTCAATTCGCTCTCCACACAAGATGAAGGGTGGTGTCTCCGGTTGCGTGCGAGAATGCGCCGAGGCCCAAAACAAGGATTTCGGTCTCATCGCCACAGAGAAAGGCTTTAACCTCTTCGTCGGAGGTAACGGAGGTGCAAAACCACGACACAGCGAACTCCTCGCAAAAGATGTACCTCCAGATGATGTCATTCCAATCCTTGACAGATACTTGATGTTCTACATCCGAACAGCGGATAAGCTTCAACGGACAGCCCGCTGGATAGAAAATCTTCCGGGCGGAATCAAGTATTTGCAAGAGGTCGTTCTCGAAGACAAACTTGGCATCTGCGCGGAGTTGGAGAAGCAGATGGAGGAGCTTGTCGACACTTTCTTCTGCGAATGGACCGAAGTGCTCAAGAGTCCGAAGCGATTGGAATTCTTCTCGCAATTCGGAAACACAAAAGATACGCTTGACAGCATCGACCAAGTGCCTGAGCGAGAGCAAACAAGACCTGCTCATTGGGCGAAAGAGTCTGCGAAAGAAGACTTTAGAGGCACGAAATGGTCTTCTCTGTCTTGGCAACCTCTTGCGAGATGCGATCAATTTGCCGATACGCCAACTGGATCCAGCTTGCCTATCAAGCGAGGCGACACGCAACTGGCCATGTTCAAAGTCAAGGGCAAGTACTACTGCACGCAACAAATGTGTCCTCACAAGCGTGCCTTTGTGCTCAGTGACGGTTTGATTGGTGAGGACATGAAGGCCGACAAGCTGTGGGTCAGCTGTCCATTGCACAAGCGGAACTACAGCATGAAGGGTGAGGAGGCAGGAAAATGCGGGAATGACGAGACTGTCAACATCGCTACGTTTCCGATCGAGGCAAGAGAAGATGGTTTGGTCTATGTCAAATTGCCGCCCGTCGAGGAGCTTGATGGTGTGTTGGGTACTCAGAAGTGGAAGGTCAAGAAGGAAGAGACCGAGACGAAGAGTGAGTTCGACGCGCTCGATGCGAAATTGACGAAGAAAGGGAGAAAAGGTGTTCAAGCAAGTCATTTTGCTAATGGACTGGGCGCTGAAGGGAAGGCACAGGCCATAATGGCTGGTGGCGAGAAAGGGAGTAGTGGGATGGACTGGTAATACCGCATACATGGCGTTAGCGAAGTGGAATATGTATATGATAGATATGATTATTATATGAAAATCTTCTTCTTCAATATCTCTACTACCCTTTCCATGGTATCCAAGTATGGACCACGATATCGTTTTCGTCAACAACATACCACACGTGGAAAGCCGCCGCCGTGATACACGCATGCTGACAATACAAGCACACCTATTCCCCTACTTTTCAATTGATCTGTCACCCGCATGTTAATTTTCCTCATCCCCACGGAAACCCCCAATCCACGACTCCCAGAATCCCATGCTCCTGCGATAGGCGCACAACGCCCCAATCCGGCTTTCCAACCACCGCCCCGGAAATGCGCTCGTCTCTTTCGAAAGCGCAATGACTCCCGCTTTGATCAACGCTTCGTTGCGCTCGGGATATACGCTGCACACTTTGGCGACGATGCGGATTGCTTGGTCTTCGAGGCTGACCAGGCCTGTTGAGACATGTTGGAGATCTTTGACGGAGAGGTTACCTGCGTGGAGGTCAAGGAATAGGTTCGGTGGGAGAGACTTTCCGAGATTCTGGACAACATGCGCTGTAGGCGTTCCTCCCAACCAGAGGGTCAATGGCCTCGGCGGCTGTACGAGAGATGCTGCTGCCACGACGCTTTCGAGTTCGGTTTGTAGGATCGAAGTCGCCTGTTGGGATTGTTCGACTAGCGTAGGAATGGTCTGCGTGGTAGTAGAATCCGGTGATGTTCGTGCAGGGAGATGTTTCCTGCTCTTTGGATGGAGGGTTCTCAGGCGGGAGGAATGGATGTTGAGACCGCCCGGTCATGTTTCATGTCGTTCTCGCTCCATCGCAGGATCAAGTACCACGGCCGGTATGTCGCGTTGGACGTCAATGGCTTCTTGAGGCGGCTGAGATGCGTTCGAGGGGTGTAGCAGATTGTGAGGAGGGTGTAGAGATATTGGGTGCCTGAGGCACTCAATTAGGATGTAAAACTTCCCGTGTCAATTCTTAGGACTACAAGCAGACTTGTTCTGTCTATCCCACATCTCGTTCTGAGACTTCTAACCAATCAATTGAGAGAATACACCGCTAACATCGTGAGCTGTGGATGGAGTCGACATTTCCAGCGGGTGATTCTTGGAGTGAATCGGTCTCCTGCTAGGCAATCAATCGTCTGGACAGGGCAAGCAGATCAGCGCACCCTCAGGAGGTTTCAAACGCCTTGAATGAAAAGGAGCGCTTGCTATTCTGAGCCTTCTATACTGATGCACGTGGTGTTACAAGCAGGAAGCAGTGGTGCCGAGACGTTCTGTTGAGTCGATGACAGACTTGGGTCCCCCGGCAGACTGCGAGCTTCGAAAGGGTACGCATCAGGAACGATTCTGTCAGGCGGTTATGGTAGGTGTACTCTCAATTGTCAAAGAAGTCAAGAGTACATAATCACTATTTGACCTCACTTCATCTGCCTCTTCACCTGCCGGCCTTCCGGCGTTTGCATGTGAAGACACTAAGCCATCTGCGGCACCTGAGCACGTGCATAGTCGGCAATTTAAGCTTTCAGACGTCAGCGCCTTGGCACCCCCGGAGCTTCACTCCTCACATTTTCTTTCAAGAATGCTTTGATCGCCTGGTCTATTATACCATGTGACAACAAACACCAATACCCGGACAAATCTGACTCACGGTGATACCTCTTCGGAGGCGATCCTCCAATCTTTCACACCCACACTTCTGCCGCACCTCTTGACCTCGAACACAATCCCAAGATGCGGCAGACGTGCATCTTCTCCGGCAGCAGCCACCCGCATCTGGTGGAGGCTATCTGCGAGCGACTCGGTCAGAAGCCGTCGCAGGCTGACTTGAAGAAGTTCAGCAATGGCGAGACGTCGGTCGAGATTAGTACGCGCTTATGGCCCTCTCACCGCTTACTGTGTCTTGCACAGCTAACACACGAACAGAGACCTCGGTACGCGACCAAGATGTCTTCATCGTGCAGAGCGGAAGCAGCCAGTATGACACTCAACGCCATACATGCGGGCACCACTAACTGTTCAGGATCAATGACAATGTCATGGAGATGTTGATCATGATCAACGCCTGCAAAGGCGGCTCCGCAAGATCTATCACTGGTGAGTCGTACCTTCCTCCGGCGACACCCGATGCAAAGCACACTTCCTGATTGTGCTACTAGCCGTCATGCCATATTTTCCTTACTCTCGCCAATCGAAGAAGAAGGCCCATCGCGGCGCCATTACCGCCCGAATGCTCGCCAACCTGATGAAAGTTGCTGGTGTTAACCACGTCATCACGATCGATCTCCACGCGACGCAAATGCAAGGCTTCTTCAAGTGCCCTGTGGACAACCTCATGGCCGAGCCGCTGCTGGGCAAGTGGATCCGCATGAACATCCCAGAGTGGTGGGAGACAGTGGTGGTGAGCAAGAACCCGGGCGGGACAAAGAGAGTAACAAGCTTAGCGGACAAGCTGGGACTGAGCTTCGGAATTGTCACCACAGACAGGAAGCGGCCACACTGGTCGCCAAGCATGTATAACTCGGTTGTACTGGAGAGTCTGGGAGAAGACGGAACACATGAAGGGCAGGAGAGCGAAGTCGGGGAGAGCCGAGTGACTTCACCAGACAGGCATGAGGCGCCGGCACGAAAGAAGAGCCCGCGATCACGGGGCAACAGCATTCGACAACTCCCCACCCGACCAGGCCAACCACGATCTGTCACCTCTATACCGCCAGCGGCACGAGCGCGCCTCCCTAACGGTGAGAGCGCACCAAGTCCGCTTGCCAACTCCCACCGACCCGATACCCCCGACGACAATGCGAAGAAGCAAATGGAGAAGACATGTCAAGATGATGAATCGGACTTGACCCTCACCCGGGCCTCGACTATTCCGACGGTACATCCGTCCACGAATAAAGATGAAGATGGGTACGAGGAGGCGGAGGGAGAAGAGGACACCGACGAGCGCGCAAGAGATGTCATCACTGGGCGTCTGATCCATGGACACATCGTTGACGACGACGCGCCTTCTCCCAGCATATCGCATCGTGGACACCGACAGTCGAGCGAGGACGAGGACGCGCCAGACCATATGATGCAGTCATTCATGTCCGCAGCATCATCCCGACACAATGGCAGCCATAATGAGCATGGTCTAGGTGGCACACAAGATGCGACACACTCCGACGAAGAGGAAGAGGAGCGACTCCAGAACCCGGATATCGAGACCCATGTCACACTGGTCGGAAACGTCCGTGACAAGTCCGTTGTCATTGTCGATGACATGATCGATAAAGTTGGGTCGTGGATCGCAGCCGCGGAGACAGTCGTGAAGCGCGGCCAAGCCACACGGGTCTACTGCATGGCTAGCCATGGGCTCTTCGGCGGCGATAGCCTCCGTCAACTTGAGGAGTGCGATGAAATCGAGGCGGTCATTGTAACCAACGCATTCCCCATTCCAGAGGAGAAGCGCGCGTTCTCCAAGAAGCTGGTCGTACTTGATGTCAGCGGTCTCCTGGCTGAGGCAATCCGGCGGAATCATCACGGTGAGAGCATCAGCCAGCTGTACCACCTGATGGATTAGCCGCTGCTCTCCCATGAATTTGATGCGTTTTCCAGCAACGGAGTTGCGGGGAATGGGTATGATATGATCTGTACTGAAGCGGATAACGGAGGCAGGCACTGAGTGCACTTCTCCCTCGCAATTGAGACACAAGCTCCTACGGCAGCCTTGATGGCTTGCAACGCGTAGCGTGGAGCCAAGGTACTCAGACGGCCAGAAAAGGGGCTCTGAATGAACCATGATCAACCGACTGACCTCCTCTTCACTCGGTTCTAATCCTCGTCTTCTTTACTCTGTAGGTACCCCAGCGACGCGGGTGCTTGGCACTTGCCCGAGCTTTCTCGAACTTCGGATGAGATTGCTTGGAACGGAGCGTTGGTAGATTGATCCATATCTGGACTGGGAATCTAAGGCACGCTCCTCAGGCTTCTTTGCGGAAGCCCGCGCTCTTAAGCGAGTGAAGGGAGAGTGTGCAACAGAACCTCCTGGACAATCAACTCTGCAACCAGTCTTAGCTTCACCGGACGTTCCGCGGCGATGCACAAGGACTGTTGGTCGGGACTTGCGAGAGTATTAAAAAGGGTAATTTGACAAGGCGGAAGTTTCGTTCTGCTACTTTTACAGATCAGCCATCAAGCGAGGACCTAGCTTAGGAATGGTTCCGCTGCGTTCCTCTCATACTTGCATCTCGAATCGAATCGAGTCTCATATCGCAGCCTCGCGCCCAGCGAATGATCGAACATGGGAGCCGCTTGAGTCTACGTCTGCCACACGGATACGCGCATCGACGGGACGGGTAGGCTGGCCTGAGCTTGGGCACTCAGACAGCATGCGTTTGCAAGACGATGGCATCTCAAAGTACTGCTTCTTTCCGCTTTGCCTTTCGTCGTTTCTTCATTATTCGTTATTGTCGCCTCTCTTGAACGTTCTTCTGCCCATTTCACGCTCACTCATCTACGACCGTTCACACCCTGGCCTCCAACATGGATATCGATAGCTACCGCGAGACCAGCAAGAAGTAAGCAATTAATTGATTTGTTTCTTCCGTCCCCACTGGCTCCATCCTCAGGCTCTTTGAGAGCAGTCTTCTCACCGACCTTGCTCACGTCTGCGAAGACGAAGAGTTCAAAGTGCACAAGTTCAAGCTCGCTTGTCACTCGAAGTACACCCGAAAATTCTTCGAAGATGGCTTTGAGGAAGCACAGAGTGGCCGCATGGTGCTCAAGGTTTGTCCACTCAGTCTCATCGAGATTTAATCGTCCTCACCGTCGTACCCATAGGAGATTGATGCAAACGTCGTCCATGTCCTCGTCCACTTCCTCTACAATCACGCCTACGACAACGACATGCAAGCCTACCTTCTTGAGCGTCCTTGCACTCCATGCCGCAGTCTACATCGCCGCCGATCGCTTCGACATCCGGGCTTTGCGCAAAGTAGACTTGAGCAGCTTCGAACAGTCAATTCCCCTCGCCATTAAAGACAAGCAGGACCCGCTTTTCGCTATCTACCTGACCTTCACCTCGACTGTGTCAGCTGATCCCATTCGAGACATCGCTGTGCAAGTTTGGCTGCGTGCTGGCCAGCAAGTCGTCCAGACACGCTCTGGTGAAGAGATGGACAAGTTCATCAAGACTACACCTCAAATTGGCGTGGCGCTGGCCACAGTCACGGCGCATATTGGGTCTGCTAGGCCATATCGAGTTACGTGCCCTCCGACGCTCCACAAACGCACTTATGATAACATTTTGCATTTCCTTGACACTACGTGCCATTCCTACAACAGGCGCGCTTTGGATCATCAAGGTACGTATAATCTGCTTTTTGTTCTTTAGCACCGCCAAGACGTCCGCCACTGACCTCGATATAGGTGCTACGCTTGTTATGTCCGTTCAAAAGCTCAAGCGATTTCTTGCTAAGAGCGACGATCAGGGTAGCAGCAATACCGGTGATGTAAACAACTGTAGCAACAAATCTGGCGAGAGGAAGCGTTTTGGAGATTCCCTGTCTACAATTGAGGCCAACTATGCGGATCGTGCCGACCTGCGGTATCCGGTGATGGCATCAGCGCCCCCCTTCACATTCGGGCCACGGCCACAGGGCTAGGAGATCGTACGGTATGTGAGAAGAATATAGCACGGACGATGGCGAGGAGTGAGACAGGGCACGACAGCTTCACTATGCTTGCAATGTCCCGTTAACAGCGCGCGTGTATTGACATACGGAGGAGAACACGATGAAACCTGTGTGTGATCAAGCAATTCATCTCTTCCGATCTCATCATGCTGTTTCCATTTCAATCCAAAAGCAGTTCCTGCACGCATTTGGCAAGCGAGTCTACTTATGTATTTCACGTGTTGAAGAACACAAGTTCCCTTGATGTCATGACTACACCTTTCACATGCTCGCTGAGCAACGGTCCGTGCTCATTTGCCGGGCGGCACTCCATCCAGCCTCCTCTTCTATCCACTTGTAATTCGATAGCAACGTGACACTTGCTGTATTCAGCTGGGTAGTTGCAAAACTCAACATTTCAATTCCATTTCCAAGCCCAAGTTACCAACATGGGCACGACCAGCTCGAAGCTCGGCACCGCCGCTGCTACCGATGATAGGAACACATCGGACAACGCTCAGGCCATCATATTCAGAGACGACACTGATGATACGGAGTCAGAGTTTTGTCCAACGTTGACATCATCAAAGGAGCAGAAGGCATGGGTGTGTAAGAGGATACCGGCGAGGACGACGCTGTCATGGACAAGAAAGAGATCGATCTCATCGCCACTTCGGAGCCAAGCGTCACCTCGAAGAAGCCTACCGCCAATACCGACGTCCGTCCAGCTCATCGCCCAGTGCCTCTGCCATGCCTGGATAAGTGCCACGCTGATGACATCGTGGAACTTTGATTGACTTGCACGTAGAGTGCCGCATGAAAGCATCTGAAGTGTGGTGGTCAAGCTCCGTCGTGCGGACGCTGTGTCGAGCGAGCATTGTATTGTGCCTATGTTCCTCTCTCCCGAGCAGGCTGCGGCGGCCGCCAGGATTGAACTTCTCAACATCGAGGTTGAGTGTTGGAAGGAGTATCTTACCGATGAGGGAGCACGAACAAGACAGCTGTTAAGAGAATGCTTCGACCTCGTCGCAAGCGAGCGGCATGCTGTCTGAACGAGCAAAGAGGGCTTTGTGGATGCCGCCGGCTGCGAGGATCGCTGGAGTGCCACAAATTCGACTGTTCCGGAGGAGTTGATGGAGCGAAGCATTGCGAAGACCTCGGCGTTCGAATGATAAATGCCTGAAGGAGCAGTCTGAGGTTTGTAGACCAGCAGAGAGAGGCCGACCTTTCTGTTTTAGAGTCAGCTGTTGCGCGTTCTTGAAAGGGTTGGCACTCAGCTCTGCGATCTCACAAATCGTCCCTGCTGATCCATAGATGGGATGCGAGCATGGAATCTGCACAGCTTGGGCGAATGATGACGGTGTACTGCTAGGATTCCGAAGTTGTGCGGCCAAGATCTGGACACCTCAGTGATTAGCATCATCCAAAATATCGACTAAAGGGTCGCGTCGAACATTACGGTCAGTGAACTCTTCCTGCTCCAAGGTCCGTCCATCTGTCAAATGCTTGCAGTCGATCGTGGTGTCGCCGTATTATATGCCCTGGTGAGCCTCTGCGAACTCGAGTCGGGCAGAGCAGCCGTCATCTAGGAAGTAGACTACGCGATAACCGCAACCGTTAGGGACCAAGAACGTCTGGCATAGTTGATCCTGGAATGGACGGTCGGTGTCAAGACATTCCTTGCTACAGTACATGACTGGGTGCCCTTTGGTTCCTAGTCTCGGTGCTAGCAAGCAGGTAGGGCATTGAAATTGGAAGAGGCCGGGTCGGTCACGTATTGGGCAGAATGTGTTGGTAGAAATTTGCTTCTTGAAGAACTCTGACGGAGCTTCCGGTCGCCCAGGTCATTTGCCCATTTTTTCTTCCTGTGCGCTGCTTGCTTGTAGAATCCGCTAGATATAGACTTTCATTGCAGGTTGGTTTGTTTGTTGTGAGTACCAGCGCAAGGTATTGAGGGAGACAAAAAGCCACAAGGACGTTCTACTGCAACTCAATCCTCTCAAAGGTATGGCAACGTTCATGCAACTGATTGAAGTAGGATCTAGTTCACGACGTCAACAGGCTCATTTTGATATTGGCACTGGCCCTGAAATTCGACTTGCAACAGATACCTCGCCCTCGACATCAGACTGGGTTCGTTTGTGCTCATCAAATTGCTCAGTGTACTCCGAGAAGATCATTTCCAGCACCCGGTCTGTACTGGCGCTGCCACTGATCCGGATGTTTGCAGCATCGGATATCGAGCTGAAGCTTGAGCTTGGCCTCTCCAGACTGCTCGATCCTTTGCTTGTACCATAAATCCTTGATCGTATCCTCGTCTCGTCGGAGGATGGATGCAGTGGTCCCAGGTAAGTTGTCTTGTGGCTCGTGTAATACTTCAGTATGATACATGATAGATCCTTCGGCCCGCTGCACCATATTGCACACGACTAGCGAAACGAATACTTGTGTGCTATGTGTGCTCTCAAAGTGAAGCGCAGTATGACTCCAGGATGACCGCACTCCACCTGGACTCGCATGTAAGAAGCCGTGATTTGGCACAGCGACTAACGTGGCCAAATCCCAGAGGCCTTCTGGATATGTCGCACGTAGTTTCCATGACGAAGACATGTCAGGCAGAAAAAATCGCCTTGAGAATGTCTGATCAGCTTGAGACAGCTCTAGGGTGTGGTCAGGACGAGAGTAGCGTGGAATGACAAGCTGAATAGGCGAGTGAAATCCAATCTTGATGGACCACAATGGCTTTACGGGTTTCGCAAGAGAACGTTCGTCCATCGAGATCAACAAGAGAATCGCTCGCGCTTGCGGAATGCAGACATTGTCAAAGGAATCAAGACACCTGTACTTAGGCATATAGACGAGAACATTGTCTTTGACAGCCCTGACGATCACGGGTGCCTCGTGGAGAGGTTTCGGTGGATTGTCCACATCCGTCCACAGCTGCAGACCAAGAAAATAGTTCGGATATTCTAGGTCCTGGCAAGAAAGTACCACGATCGCACTGGCCTCATTGTTCATTGAGTATAGGCGACTCTTACAGATAGGCGAAGCAATACGAAGTCCGTGGTTCGTAATCTCATACGTACGAGTCGTTGGTCCCCATTGGTGCGGAACGATTGAAGAGCAGCCATGAAAGTCCTCGGGAGAGTGTGCCAGAAGATCGCTGGAAACTTGGTCCTTCCGTTGCCAGGCGAAGATACTCTGGTCCGAGGAGGCGCAGATGATGTGCTCTTGAAGTCTTCTGAAAGCCTTGTCGCCCTCGCCATACAGAGGGGGCATATTGACGTCAAAATTTCCCAGTAAGCAGTATGCGATACCTTCTCTTCTTGTGGTAGTTCATGCACCTCTTTCCATGTTATGGCATCTTTGCAGACTACCTGATAAAGTCCGCTTTCATACTGCACCATTCTTGTTCGGAAGATAGGGTCTCGGTCGCGGACGATCGTGAGCACTCGCCTGGCTCTGTCGAGACTGTCTGGACCAACTTCGAAGACGACTTAGAACAGCCAAGCTCCACGCTCAAGAGAGGCGTTCATCAGTTCGGCCTGGTAGGGTGTGCACGGTAGGACGTAGTCGAGGTCTTCGATCGCGATCTCCCACTGCTCGAGGCAGTGGCTGATGATTTCCCATGCCGCATTCAAGTCCTGGGCGGCTGTATCACTCCATGCTCATGCTTCTGTGACTGGCCATTGCTCAATTTGGCGGCCTACGCCGTTCCCTCCAGGACTGCATTCTCGAAAATGTCCTGAGTTATCAGCGTCAGCCTTTTGTGTGCGTCGTGCCACCCAGCTTAATAACAGCCACGCTGTCGCCGCCGATCTGAAGGAAGTCCACATCGTCTGGGATGTCCGGATCGTTCCTGTCTAAAACTTCTGCCCAAAGCTGTTTCAACTCAGCCATCATGATCCTTTGCTTTCCTGGATCCTGTCAACGCAGATGCTAAGACATGAAAATCGCGTGTGCGGGAGTGGTAGAGATAGAACAAGAGCAGATAGATATACAGAAAGATGGAGTGCCAGCAAGCGGCGACCTACAGCTTCCTGACTGCGATTGGCAGACTATACCCTAACGCTCAAGCATTCTCCGAGTCGGCCCATGCTCCTGATATGCTGGAACGCTATTCACATGCTCTGCATCGCGCTCCTGAGGCACCGGAACCGGCTCATGCTCAAACAGGATCGGTCGAAACATTGAGCGGGTTCAAGATGACAGGAGCTGGTGCCATCCGAGCCTCTGTTGTGATAGCGTGGCACAGACAAAGATCGAAGTAGACTGCCCGCAAAGGGTATATATTGTTGTCGGTATCGTGTGTCTGCCGTCTTAGATCCGAGATCCCCGTTCGGAGCATGTCGCTGTTCGCAGACCTGTCATCGGTGTACGCATGAAGATGGGGCCAAGGGTGTGGCATACGCATTGGGTATGTGCAGAACGGAGGACGGGCCGGTCAGTCGACATCAGAGAAGAGTTGATGGTTTGCTGAAGGGGTGCCGTCACCAAGAGAGGAGGCCAAGCAAAATGGCTCGTGCTCAACTAGAAAATCGATAGGCTGGACGTCGACTACGAATTTCCTTGTACCTGCCTTGCAGCATCCGCCGCGGCCTTTAACAATGACATGAAGACATGAGCTGCCCTCAGAGTCTAATACACTGCACGCCGTGTCACACTCTTTTGATGTCAAGCACTCCGGCATTCCAAGATGCTCGGCGGATGGGACGGACGAGCTGGATCGGCAAGCAGAGAGCTCACCGGCGTCTTCCAGTCCCAGAGATCGACATGCCACAGCCGTTCCAGAATCGAAGTCACCCATTATTCGACGGCTGCTGCTTGCATAAACTTTCGCCGCGGCATGATCCAAACGGCCAGTGCCATGGCATCCTCAACGACATGCGTTGGCTATGCCTCTGTACGTGCTGTACGCCCTTTGCGTGAACTTGTTCTGTTTTCATTACAGCTTCCCGACTTTGTCGCCGAATGTACGAGATACATCATGAACTGACGCGCAGATGAGCAGCCAGGAGCATAGTAGTTACAGATGCTACTCGAGTGGGAGCGCCTATCTATCTACCGCTGAGCAAGTATGGGTGACAGTAATGCAAACGACAGCGAGAAGGCGGAGGAGCAGAAGACCCGGACCGCAGAGGATTGGTGGGGTCCAGACGATGAAGGCAATCCTCAGAACTGGAGTACGAAGAAAAAGATCTATCACAGTATTGTGCCTCCAGCTGTTGGTTTCCTCTGCCCATTCGGTTCATCAGTCTACACGCCAGGATCCGAGCAAGTCCAAGCCCTCTTCAACGTTTCACAAGAGATCGCCATCTTGCCGTTCTGCTTCTATCTTCTTAGCCTCTCCTTCGGCCCCATCATCGCCTCTCCTACAAGCGAAACACTGGGCTGCAAGATAGTCTACCTCAGCGGTCTCTCTCTCTTCGCGGCTTTTACGCTAGGATCTGGATTCTCCCAGAACGTCAGTTCACTGATAGTATGCCGCTTCTTCGCTGGCTTGTTCAGTAGCCCAGGGCTCAGCATTGGCACGGGTACCATCTCTGATGTCTGGCCGCCAGAGAAACGAGGTCCGCCGATGTCCATCTTCGTCTGCATGGTCCAGATGGGTCCCGCTTTAGGTCCGGTCATCGGTGGCTTTGTGTCAGAAGGTGAAAGCTGGCGGTGGACGCAGTGGGTAATCTGCTTCGGGATCGCCATCACGTTCTGCGTAGTGCTTGGCATGTCTGAGACGTATAAGAAGACAATTCTTCAACAACGCGCGAAGAAACTTGGTGTTCCTGGACCTCCTACTCCGAATCGGACGGGATGGCGGACCGTGAAATTCTTTGCGACGAAGACGATCTATCGGCCTTTGGACATGTTGTTCACCGAGCCGATCGTGGCATTCTTCGATGTCTACGTGGCGTTCAACTTTGGGTTGCTGAATGCCTTCTTTGCTGCATTTACATGGACGTTCGAGCATGTGTATGGGTTTGGAATTAGACAAGCAGGACTGACCTACTTGGGTCAGGCAGTCGGCAGTATCGTTGCAACAGCAGTCATGATATTTGTTTACAAAGTGGTTTGGACGAAAGAGGCGAAGAAACTGAAGGGGAGAGGAGAGAAGATGTCTCCGGACAGGAGATTGCTCGTGGCTCAAATTGGTGCACCGTTCTTGCCTATTTCGTGAGTCACCTATCGCCTCCCTCACTCCGGATCAAACACCTCACTGACGAATGTAACAGTCTATTTTGGTTCGCCCGGACAGCACGCCCATCAGTTCACTGGATCAGCCCCGTCATCGCTGAAGCCTTCTTCAGTTTCGGGAACCTGCTGGTCTTTACATGCGCCACTCTATACCTCACGGACTGCTACGGCGCACTCTATGGAGCATCTGCGTGGGCGAGTAATACCTTCCTACGATACTTGTTCGCTTTCGCCTTCCCTCTGTTCGCAGTGCAGATGTACGAGGGACTTGGCGTGGGGTGGGCGACGAGTCTACTTGCCTTCGTATCCGTGCTGTTGGTGCCAGTGCCATTCATATGCCAGGTGTACGGGCCGACAATGAGAAAACGAAGCAAGTACGCCTCGGGGGAGTGAGAACGTTCGAGAGAACAGCCATTTCCTTGATACCTTCTGCTTGGCCCTTTTCGCCAAAGTCTGGTTTCAGAGCCAGCACGTATGCGCTTCCGTACTGCATCGTCCAACCAAGCTGCGACAGTCAATTTCAGCATCATCAGACTTATTGCCAACATCGCGGTGAAGATCCGACGATGGCGAGAGGGAGTTGCACAGTATGCTCCGAGCCGCATACCTCCCCTGCACCGGCAGCCCGTGAGGCACCGAGTACTGCTCCTATAGGTGCTCCAATCTGGATGATCCTTCCCACAAGTTTCTTTGCAGGACTTTTTCCGAGTTCACAGCAATCTCCAGGCCTTCACGAAACCATCGCCGCTGCATCATTCTCCCCAGAGACGACCTACCGAGGTGGGCATGGCTACCTATTCAGAATGAGAAAGACGACAAGAGGCAATTGAGAGCACAGAGGGTCAAACTCGAAAAACAAATGAGAGGCGCGGGGTTCATAGTCGCCTCCGATATACCCATGAGCATGAAGACCATGGAGACGCTGGACAAGCATATTCATCTGGTGCATGGAACAAACCAATCTCTTCCGCCAAGTGGGCCTATCAACATTGTAGGTGCTCTCTCCGCGTACAGCTCATATTCCACGCTACTGCTGTCGCACTCCGTCCTTTCAAAGGGACTAGCAACAATGAGAGACATTGGGGGATGCATGTGGTCAATTTCCCCGCTGACTGTTTCCAGGCAGTCGAAGCGGCTACATCGCCTGAAAGCGGAGCCATCAGGTGGCAGGGTCCCATCGTCACATTCTGTGGAAAGGTCAGCGGAGATTCCAACATCATCGTTGCTCAAGACATAGATTTCTCGGACTTCCGGGCGCTTATGGCATATTTAAACTTCTACCACCTGCACAACGGCCACCAGATGTGGGAAATATACAACATCAAGGGCATCAACCGAGACGCTCGCCACGAGCGAATTGAAGGAGAGTACGACTATGTGGTAGTCGAAGAGAATGATTTTGGATCTTGAGAGATATCCGGATAGGTGTTGGTACTGGTTCGTTCTATAAGGGTATGGCAGCAAGCGGTAGCAGTTGAAATCATCAGAGCAAGCAATTCACTCACTTCAAAGGCAAGCAGATCCTTTCTTCTCGCCACCTTCTTCTCTGAATCCCAGATTTGGGCACCATGAGACCCAATAGCCTCTGCATCATTTGCAACGAGCACATCAGTCAAGAACTCCGTTGTACACAGTGCGGAATAATCTACTGCAGTCGAGAATGTGAAGAAGCTGATGCCATACGCCACGGTGACCACAGTCAGATCGGTCAGGTACCACCGTCATCACTGAAGATACAAGGAGCTAAGATCACTGCCTCGAATGTACGACGAGTAGACCCCAACAAATAACTCGTCGAATCGGTTCAGATCTCAATGTCTCATCCTATCTTCACTGCAGGTACTAGATGCGATATCTTAGAGGCTATCGGCATGCCCTTGCTTGTCTACGGGTCTTCCAAACGCCCATCACGCCTCGAGACGATCGAGCAATGGCATCTGCATTTTGGTAATGCGGAGGTCAGCGAGATGATGCGACAGATCAATAATCCTTCCTGTTGGAATGTATTTTGGCAGCTCGATGGTCGGCTTCGCTCCTGGAGGCAGCCTCTACAATTCTCTCATTGTCCGATAAGATCGACAGCCTCTTTATCACCAGGAAATCGACGACTTCGTTACCTGGTGTACTTATCATCTCAATCCGTGGTTTGAGTGGAGGAACGCGAGTGTTGACCGTGTGAAGGAGAGGGATCTGATCGTTCTGAAATGGATCACACCCGAAGTATTTGGATACTGGCAGCATATGAGTCGCGGTCTGAGTGATGAGCAGTGGAGGCAGAGACTTGGGGATGGATTGTGGGGATGCCTGAGGCGATGGACATTGAGATCTTGAAACTGCAGCCTATTTGGAACGTTTCAAAGGGAGAAATAGCAATCTGGAATGTAGAAAGACGATTCACCGGACAGGGGCTCCGCCTGGTTGTGCTTTTGTAGCACTTGAGTGAATGGACTTTGTGAAATGCCTCAGGCATGATTTTTGACCTACCAGCTGACGATCCCTGCTTACCACGCAATTCCGCACCTCCTTTCCTGTCAACAACATCCAATCGCGTATCACCGGCATCCCACGGACTGCATCAAAGGAGCATGTCTACAGACGAGATAATCAAGCGAGCATTCGCGATGCAACTGCCAGACCGAAGCGAGTCTCATACTCTCTTCATGATGCCCAGAAACCCATCAACATGACCACAGTCGAGGCAAACACGCTGCAGCCGCCAATACTGAGGCCATCTCGCAGCACCCCAATCCTACGGAAGCCAGTACCTAGGCCTACGGGAGATGTCTTAAAGGAGTCGAAAGATGCCGAGCTCTCCGCGTCACCTAGTCTTTCACCTGACGAAGTTTCAATTGCTGAAGGCGAAGTGTTGAGACCAGATCTGGACAAGCAGCTGGAGGATTTGCAAGATGCAATCGTCGAGGATCAGGGATCTGATACTGCTGCATTGGATCCGCCACAAGAAGAGGCGAAGAAGCCATCGAGAGCGAGGACAGCGATTGGTAACGCTTTCGCGGATGCAAAGCACTATGCCGGAGGACTACTCTCCCATCCTTCGGTGTCCACCAGACAGTTCTCCATCTTGAGACATAGCTTTGGTATCGTTTACTACCGCCGTCCTTCGACAAGTGTCGCTATCAGCATCTTCTCGGATCGATACCGACCCCCGGAGAGATCTCTCTGGCTTCAGCGACGTGGGTATTCTGGTAGGTCTGGCTTGGCTATAGGAGCTGCTGTTGGCACAAGAGCGGCCTGGATTGACGTTACGCCAACTCAGGATGTCAACTCGGAGATGCTGCCCCATGCGGACGAGCGAGCGTATCAGAGAGACATCGGCAAATTTATGAAGAAGGCAACAAGAAAGAAGTCCCTGCGAAACCAGAAGCCTGTCGAAACCGCCGTTGTCCGCATACCGCATGCTTGTGAGGATGGCTACTTCCGGATTGTACTTTGCGTCGGGCGTAAGGTACTTTGTCCGTCGCCTGTTTTCAGATGCGCGTCGACTTCACTGGATCCTAGCATGCTTCGAGGCGCTAGCTTACGGACTTTGCCTCTTGAACTTGGTATCAAGATCGGAACCTTGGTGGCTCAGAACGCTGCGAATGCTGCTGCTCATAATACATTGCAGCCAACTATGACGGCAGTGCAGAGCGCTGTGCAACCTTATCAGCCAAGTAGTCTAACACGAAGTGCTATCACGACAGCGTACGACAGCAGCGGTATGACTCAAAGACTTGAGCGGGTCAATAGTGAGTACGAGGACAGGCAGGCACTCGCGTTCCATCCTGTCTCGGATAGGGATGGTGAAAGCCTATACACCATCGGTAGTGATACCGGACCCGCTCCACCATATCCAATACATCTAAGTGGCCTTGTCGCTACAGGATCTGAAAATGAGACTCTGCATCTTGGACTGCCTGCTATGAGTCTGACGGGTGTCGATAGCGACAAAATACTTCGCTTGTCAGGAGTCTACGTGGCATGGGCGCAGATTCGGCGTAGTCGGAAGCACGATCAGTCCCTATTTGTTGCAGGATTCGAATACGACTGCTGGTATCGAGCTCTGGTGTTCGTCGCGGCGGTACGAGACACGAAAGCTTCAGTCGTGCAGAAGAAACGAATCTCAATCCACATCCTCGACGATCTTGGCGACTTTGGCACTGTCGGCTGCCAGCTTAAAGTACTGCTCATGGGTTATGTCCGCCCGATCGGCGGTGCTATCCAGAACGAGGCTTTTGAGCAAATTGCGGAGGATGTCAACATGGCTTGGCAATGCCTTGACAGGCCTGAGTGGGCGCCAGAATCTGTCTTGCAAAGGGTCAAGACTGCGTCCTCAGCTCGCACACTTTCTGAGCGTGTTGCTGATGTGAGACTCGCAGGGAAGAAGCAGATTGACAAAGCGCCTGTGCACTGGCTTGGAGTGAGAACGGAAAG
Source organism: Nothophaeocryptopus gaeumannii (assembly GCA_031771865.1). NCBI lineage: Eukaryota > Fungi > Ascomycota > Dothideomycetes > Mycosphaerellales > Mycosphaerellaceae > Nothophaeocryptopus > Nothophaeocryptopus gaeumannii. The sequence continues at coordinate 683,473 of JASISA010000003.1, forward strand.
CATGCGCTTGAAAGATCAGTCAATTGGTATTGGTGGAATATCTGTGAAGAGATGAATGACCCTCAGGCTAGGTCTCGAGGCGACTGCTGCTGCACGCGGCCTCCTGTCTCAATCTATCATTCCGTTGCGATCACCGCGGTCAACTCCTGGACAGTGCACCGAAGCTCGACAACAAGCTGACTACTTCCTAAGAGCCAGTCTCCGACCAGAAGTGCACAAATTCCATCTGCTGCATGGCTACGGCGTAGCAGGCGTTCAGTGACGTCTCTCTCACGTCCGTTGCTTGAGATACTCGCAGGCCGATGAGCAAGGTCAAGAAAACGAGACACTTGGCCATACGCAACAAGTATGGCGTACCTGTCTCCAACATCATCTGTGCCGTGGGTGTGCCATCTCTAACCACGCTTGGGAGACTATACACGGCTTCCAAACATACTCGAAATGCAGTCCGCTCCAGTGGTAAGGCGCTGTCGTTGAAGGCCCAATTTGCGACTGCGACCGCTTCCGCTTTTGATAGTATCATTCCAGATGGAGTCATTTGGGCGCCAAAGTCCATTTCCTGGACGGCGTAGTCAAAAGGGTCGTTGCCACTCCAACTTTCTCCAGGCGACACGGGCATATCAATATCCATGCTATACAGTGCATCGTCCAGGCCATCGAAGGGCGAAACAGAAGATTTGCGCGAGAGCCAGCCTCCGTGTGATGCGGGAGTCTGCAAGCTTGCGTTCTGATCGTATACGTCAGCCCATTGAGCAAGAGGCGGAGTACGAACTTTGCCGTGCGGAACAGGCGCCAGCATCGCAGAGCTGACGCCACCAAAATCGAAAGCTAGTGATGTTGCAGAGATTGGATTAGGGGAAGATGCTCTTGATGTTCCTGAGAATAGGCTTGGCGATGGAGAGAATGCTATCGGCGAGGATGGCATGCTTTCACGCGGACCTGTGATCTGAATGATGAGCATGCTCAAAGATAGACTATCGTCCGACATGAGAATATGATCTCCAGGCCCGGAATCGAAGCCAAAGTCAGTGCTCGTGCCAATTGCGTCAAAGCTCGTGTCCAGATGCAGAGCGGGAGGTACATCTCGACATGGACCTGCTTCATCAACACCGCCGGGACTCGCTGTGTGCTCTTCTGCTGTCACGGCTGCCAATATCGCCTCCAACACTCTCACTCGGTCAACTGAAGCCGAGTCGTCTACAGAACTGCCTCAAGGTTAGAAGGGACAACTGCAGAAGGGAAGAGAACACATATCTATGTCTTCGCTCTCTCTTATCCTTTGTTCTTGCGCATCGCACCCCGAATCGAGAACATATCTCGCAGGGCACTTGACCATTGCACTTGATCTTGCGGCATCGACATCGAAGACACGCAATGACTGAGCCTCTCCGGTCCTGTCTGATAACCACATGTTATTCGTGTGTTGTTCCACCAATAGTCGCCCACCTCGCTAACAGTGGTGGACTACTCAGATCGTCGCCTTGCAGTGAGTCCGTTGGTGAAAAATGGGAGCTCGCCATGGTGCCTTTGCTGCAGCGTTGCCTCGATCTTGCTTTTCAATTGTTACATCACCAAAGCCTGGATGCCTGGCCTCTCGATCAGGAACGAATGCCACGAAAAAGAATGATCCCGCCCTATCAGTCAAAACCTGAGGTTGCAAGGGAATAGCAGCAGCAGCAGTCACACTTCTAGAAAGCCCAAAAGTCATACCATATTCCCCTCTCTACCGCCATTTCCCGTGGCAAACAATTACTTCTCCGCATCAAAAGGAGCGATAATGAAATGGAAGTATGATACATGTATTCCGCCATGCTGAACAATTCTCGCTGCCAAGGTACACAGCCTCGCTGGCCAAGGGCTTGGGGAGCGCCAGGTCCAGAATCTTCGCTTCTTTCTCGTGAAATTCACCGAGATGTTACACGAAGGCATAAAAAAGATTTTTTTGGAAGAATGATTTGGCCGATTGCAGAAGAAGTGGCAATGGAGTGGTAGGATAGGGCTCGATGGGATATCATGTGATGCGAACGTGTCTGTGCGTTGTCGGTGAGAGGAATTGGCGAAGGGCGAAGGAGGCGGTGCTGATTTGATTCAAAGCCTGGACTGCACTCTCAATTAGAACGGACCCTCCCCAGCTGAGATTGATGAAGCCTCGGTGGAGCACTCCCACCCAAGGAGGCGAAGACGAAGACGTGTTGATACCTACGTAGCAAGATGAGACATCATACGCGTCGACCGACAGTCTGCTGCAGACGAAATAGCGCAACATTGGCAAAGAGGCATAGCGTGCTGTGCAGAAGAGGAGGCCGTGGCGGTGAAGTGTGGACCTCAGTTTGATATAGTGGCAAATCTCAGAAGAACACCACGATGATACGAGATATGATAATGGCCCTAGAGATTCCAGACTGCAAAACATGAAGCGAGCTTGAAACAAAACCCGGGTTGCACAATCGCAGTGCTTTCCAATTATGGTATCATATTCCCATTCTATATCTATTCCCTAATGAGTATCCATCCCAATGCCGCTAAGGTATCAAACAAAAAATCAAAAACATTTACGAACGAGCGAGAAGTCTATTTCCCACCCATTTCCACATCACGCTTCTCCCTCTGCGCCGCCTCTTTCTCCTCCTCCACAGCCTCCTTCTCCACGTCATCCGTCTCCTTGCTCTTCCTCCTCAGCCCCTTAATCTTCCTACTAGCCGCGTGTGTCCAGCGGCTGAGTGGTCTATACACCTGCACAACCGGCCATCCGAAGAACTTCGCCAGCGCAGCGAACCAACGATCCGGGAAGAGTCTGACCACGATCGCCCAAGGCAAACACAGAGCAGCGAGGACGATTGAGATTGCCCAATCCTTTCCGTCGATTCGCTCGATGCTGAAGGCGCGACCACCGACGAACATGATCATTGTCTGGCAGCCAACCATGATGACACAAATCGCGATGAAGAAGTAGTTCCTGTGGACGCCTTGGAAGATGTTGAATTTGTTGTCGAGACGCCGATTGTTGAACTGGTTGAAGATTTGGAACCAGACGAAGGTGTTGAAGACGACGGAGCGGATCTCCAGGCCATCGTAGGGGTAGTTGAGGATGTTGGGGCCGACGTAGTAGAGTATGAAAGTGACGACCAGTTGGTAGATGGCTTGACCGATGATCATCTTCCACATGATGACGCTGATGAGAGGAGCAGAGCGCTTGAGTGGCTTGCGGTCCAAGATCTCTTCTGTAGGCGGGTCGGAGGCGAGCGATAGAGCGGCCATTGAGTCCCTGGGGTACAGTCAGTATCTGTGTGATGTTCGTAAAGACTTCGTTTGACTTACATGATCAGATTGATCCAGAGCAGCTGTACGGCTGTGAGCACAGACTGCATGCTGTCGTTGGCGACGGCAGACACGAAGGTGATGATGACAGCTGTAATGTTCACAGTGATCTGGAACTGTATGAACTTGCGAACTGCATCGTTGACAGCGCGTCCCCACATCAGTGCGGTAAGAATGCTGGTGAAGTTGTCGTCCATCAGGATAATAGCTGAAGCCTCTTTGGCCACCTCAGTCCCGGAGATGCCCATCGAAAAGCCAATGTCAGCAGCTTTTAGAGCCGGGCCGTCGTTTGTGCCATCACCAGTGACAGCAACAATGTCACCCATGCCGCGAAGAGCAGTGACGAGAATGCGCTTGTCCTCTGGAGAGGATCGAGCGAGGACTTGGAGTCTAGGCAGGATGTCGGTCATTTGTTGTTCGTCAAGTGTGCGGAAGACTGGGCCTTCCATAACAACACCCCCGGTATAGATACCGCACTCAGTCGCGATAGCCTTGGCGGTAGTAACGTTGTCACCGGTCACCATGCGCACTGTAACACCGGCGTGGTGACATTTGGCAACAGCTTCTGGGACGCCATGACGGACAGGGTCTTGGATACCAACGAGGCCATCAAAGGTCATGCCCTTGAGGACGAGGTTGAAGTCGGCAGACGCAGGGTCGTTGTCCATGGTGCAACCAGTCGGCGGCCATTGCGAGAAGTCGCGGGAGATGAGAGCAATCGTGCGAAGTGACTGTTGTGCGTAGTCATCGATGGTAGATTCGATGCGTTCGCGCTCAGCGCCGTCCAATGGCATTGCACCAGCAGATGTCGCGATTTGAGTGCTGTGTCCAAGAAGGATCTCCGATGCGCCTTTGATCAGAAGTCGATGGGTACCATCCGAAAGCTTCTGCACAGCACCCATACACTTGCGAGTCGAGTCAAACGGCATGAGCTGGACAATTTTTGCGTTGGCACGCTCTTCTGCGACGGGCCCCATGCCGAGTGTGCGGGCGAAGGCGAGCAGTGCTGTCTCCGTCTTAGAACCGATGAAACTACCATCGTCGCTTTCGAAGGCGGTTGAGTTGATGGCAATGGCATCAATCAGACGTCGCTTGTCTTTGAGATTCATCTGCTCTGCGAACGAAGCCAGGGTGAGCCCTGACCCAGTCTTGTTCTTGTCGTCGAAGGAGCGCTCGCCAAAGGTTCCAGTAACGACAGTCATGACGTTCGTCGTGAGCGTACCAGTCTTGTCGGAGCAGACGGTCGTTGCGTTGCCCATCGTCTCACACGACTTCAAGATACGAACCAAGTTGTTGAGCTTGACAAGGCGGGTCGTGGCAAAGGCTAAGGCGAGAGTCACGGCGAGTGGCAATCCTTCGGGCACAGCCACCACAATCACCGTAACAGCAACGATGAGGATGTCCAGGAACTCGGACGCCTTCTCGGCGCTAGTTGCAGGGTTGGAGGATAGACCAGCCACGAAGCGGAAGAGCAGGACAAAGAATAGCAGGATGGCTGCGCCGGATCCGAGCTTAGCGATGGCAGTAGCAAGGCCATCCAGTTTGATCTGGAGCGGCGTGGGTTGCATGTCGACACGCATCGCCATGAGGATTTTGCCGTATGAGGAGTTGACGCCGACGCTGGTAGCGACATATGTCCCGATACCCTCGAGGACCTTGCTACCAGAGATGATGAAGCAGTCCATGCTCTTCAGTTCGATGTGTCCTTCTTCGAGCATGCGCATAACCTGTTCGCCCCCGACTTTCTTCAAGGCATCAGACTCTCCAGTTGCCGAGCTCTCATCGCACTTGACATTGTGACCTCCGATGAAGACGCCATCGACCGGCACCATGTCACCTGGCTCGAGATGCAAAACATCGCCAGCCATGATATCGTGGACACCAATCATCACAGATTTGCCAGATCGAATGACTTTGACTTGACGGTCCTCCTTTTTGGCGTTCAGTTTGACGAATGCGCGTTCTTTTTGGTAGTCATTGAGCGAACCGACCAGCACGACAACTATGATGGCGATACAAATAGCGCATCCTTCGATCCAGTCGACTGGTGGCGGAGATCCTGGAGGGTGATCGATGCCAAACGTCTCGTACAAACCCAATGCAAGAGAGATTGCAGCGGCCACTGTGAGTAGAATCAGAACTTTATCATTGTACGCCATCCACATCAGCTTCCACAGTGGTGTTGCCTTCTTTTCCGGAAGAGAGTTGTTGCTGTAGACTCGCAGGCGATCGGTGTATGAGCCATTTCCGGCTGTTGTGGCTGCTTGGTGGGCTGTCGGGTTGAGAGGGACGTCGTCCCAGCCGATGTGCTTCTCGCCATACTGAGTAGCTTCTGCGAAGGTGACTCCGCCGTCCAGTGTGTTCTCATCAGCGCTAAGACCAGTCTCGAGGTTCGTCCGAAGGCCTCGCTCGATGCCTCTAATACCACCAAGAGCGACATATGCTCCCAAAGACTTTGGATTGAGAAGTTTGTTAAGTTGACCGGGCGAGAAGGCAAACTTGTTGTCTTTGACCTCGAAATCCCCCTCTGAGCCTGGATCAGGCTTTAATACATCTTCCCTTTCGACATCGCTAAGAATGCTGGAGGCGCTGCTGCCCTTCCCCCCGTATGAAGTTGTCGGAGCCTTCAAAGACGAGTACTGTGTGCTCCCGCTGAGTGATCGATGTCGCCCTTGAACTGTGGGAGTTGCGAGCATCGTGGGCGAAGTTGGAGAGATGGCCGCATTTGGTGTTGTTGGAGTGGGCGTAATATCATTGTCGGTCTCTGGTGCGGCCTCGACATCTATCCGCGGTAGTGCAGGAGTGCCCGCCATTTTGATGGTGTGTGTAGAACGAAGGCACAATGTTGGATGTACTGTTGCTCCCGTGCCTGAGGCTGATGTAATAGGAAATAGATGGTCTCTTACCGCGGCCTCTCTTTCATTTTGTGTTCCTGCGAGATTGGCCACCATGGAGATGATGGATACCAAGCGAGGCGCAGCAGTGATGGAATACCGCACAAGCTGTGAACATGGTCTTGGGTCTCCAACTCCGCCCACGCCTTCAACTCACCTGCCTAATACTTGGCGATTACCGGTACCTTTACTCGCTGCAGTGACGGTGGCCATCTCCGCCTGGTGGCAGAGCCTCTTTCGCTGGCGTTTGGGAGGCGAAGTTCGATAGAGGACGCCATCTTGTTGATGATAGTGCGTAGCCCGATTTGGTAGCCAAGGACGATGGACTGCAAAGAGCGCAGAAGGCCAAGTCGTCCAAGCGCGCTAAAAGACGGTACGTACCCCAGGCCGCTCCTGCATCAGGTGATCGACTGTTTTTCAAATGTAATCTCCCTCAGGCTCCAAGCCCGCCCGGGCATCCCAGCCGCCTCCACTTCCACCAAGACCTCGCTTCAACCTCACGCCATCCCCTCACACCATCGGGATACAAGCGATGTACAGACACCATGATGCACCATCTGGCCGCCATACTATTGTCGCGTGGTCATTGCAATCCCGCGTGGAGACACTGAAACACCTGGGGTACAGCGCCTAGGGTGCAGTAGGAGTCGCTTCTTTGACACCTTTTATGCATCGCGGCTACTTTTCTACCTGTCGACGGCAAGCCACGAGTGGTATTGTTCCTCCGAGCACTCTGTAGTACTCATGTACCCTTCCCTTGGGTGGCAGTATAAGGTCAGGAGATCTGCATCTTCTATCTCAACTGGCGGCCTCAGATTCCACACGCAGAGTCCTTCTCTGAAACACAGAGTGTCCTCTTCCTCGAAGACCGCATTCTGGCGGCCAGGAGTTCAAACTCGGCGTCTCTTATTGCTTTCGGCCAGCCATGGGTTTCAAGCTTGACACTCGGCATGATAATCTTCAGCGTCTGGCTTGTCGAGCGACTGGGCCGTCGACCGGGTCTCATCTGGGGCGCCTTCGTCGGATCCCTCCCTACGTGGTACCTTGGAGGCTATGTTCACAAGAACGATCCTACCAAGGCCGCAGCAGCTGGCGAAGTCAGTCGAAGTGGCGCAGGTCATTTTGCCATGGTATGCGTCTACCTCTACGGACTCATCTCCTGCGCTACATGGCAAGGCATTACTTGGGTTTACTGCTCTGAGATCTTTCCGCTGAACATTAAGATGTTGTGCGTGGCTCTCACCACGGCTGATCAGTGGCTTTGGTCTTTCATCATCTCCAGGACAACGCCGTATATGATTACGTCCCTGGGGTATGGAAACTATTCTTTCTTCGCAACGCTGATGGTTTTGATGGGATTTCTCTTAGACTCGACAGTCCCTGGTCTTCTTGCTCTTTGCTGACATGTTCATGAGGGCATACTTTTGCGTTCCAAATACGAAAGGGAAGACGCTTGAAGACATGGAGCCTATCTTCGGCGCTCTGCCTCCTCTCAACGTGAAGATCGTCGAAGAAGACGCTGATGCTAACTCGCCGAAAGATTTTGGCGAGAAGGTCGATGGTAGAGTAACTAACATCGAGACGACAGAACGCCGAACCAGATCCAGGGCTCCTGAACTGAGGCCCAGGTACACCCCGCGCGAGATACGGGTCGAGTAAGCTTTGGTGGAACGTGACGGGTATGATCACTGATGATTGTATATGACTGAGTTGATCCCTTCATAAGATTTTCTACTGTACATATCCTTTCGGTTGAGAACGGCGGCGGCATACACCACATCCCCCGGTCAGCTTCTAGCTGCACCACATTAGAGCTTTCCCACATCCACCGCAATAACCTTGCCGCCCACTATACCAAACTTACCCGGATACGCAATCCCCCCATTCGTACTCACATACAGCGTCTTTCTATCTCTTGCGGTCCTCCCAAACGCGGCAGCAGTGACTCCAGCGAGAACGTCATCATCCAACCCATCAGCAACAACACTTGCGATCCCCTCAGATGAATTGACCTTCACAAGCTCATTCGACGGATCTGTCATCAACCAAGCATTGCCTTGTGCATCAAATGTAAAGTCGTCTGTCTGAGCACCATTTCGAATGGGCCACGTTGCTCGTGCGATAATCGTTTCGACTAGACCGGCTGGTACACCCTGCGGAGTGAGTGGTACTCTCCCGAATGTGGGCGTATTGAAAGAGTTGGTGAAGTAAAGGTATTCGTCATGAACATGGATGCCGTTGATGCCTAGAACAGCGGACGCCGACGCGTTGGGTTTGAAGGCTGGGGAGTCGAGCCAGATGGCGTAGTGGGATGTTTGAGTGTTGAGGGACCAGATGAGTCCGTGGAGAGAGTCGGCTATGAGGACGAGGTCTCCGGTCTTGGTGATGCCGTTGAGGAAGCCGGCCTGTGGGATGGCTGTGATCTTCGTCGCACTGGATCCCTGAGCAATTGGGTGACGCCGAAGATCGATCTGCCACAGACTCCAACTTCCAGGCGTCGGAGTGAAAGTCTCGGTAGAATAGTTTCCAACAGCTACGACAAAGACGTCTGGTTTGGTTTCTACTATGCCTGTGACGCTCGTGGCATTGGGGAAGCGATGGATAAGCTGGGCAGACCCTTCACCGAGAGAGATCTGCCATGTTTCAGGAGAAGTAGCGAGATCGACGAGGATATTTCCATTCGATCGGATTACGAGATTCTCGACCCATGTTTCGTTGGGGAACTCGTGGACGGTGTTGAAGGTTTTCTGGACGCCGGTGGTTTGCAGAGAGGGCCCGATGCCCAGAGTAAGGAGAGATAGAAGGAGCAGCATGTCCATATTTTTGTGAGGCGCTGGAAACCGATGGTGCTCAGGCTGGAAAATACTTGGTATGGATGATCCTCATATACAGTTTTCTTCAAACGACCCATCTTGCTTTCAAGTCCGCCACGGCCTTAGGCAACGTTTGTATACTAGCTATTGCCGACTAGGTCTAGATGGCTTCGATACTCTGGGCCATAGTGTGATGCCGTTCTTCCATGTGTTTGTAAGACCTGCCTCAATCAGCAGGATCATGTGATTACTGATCGCAGGATTGAATGTGAAATCCTGCCTCAGGCCCGGAACCCGCACACTAGAGTCACTGTTTTGCACGGGTCATTTGCACACGCCAGAGCATTGTCTTTCTTTTCAATCCCGTCGTTTGGTCATGTGAAGTCGTACCCAGAGCGCATGTCCTTCCCTCCGTTTTTGGGAGTGCATCATCACCGCGACGCAATCCCACTCTCCAAAGCCTTGCAGTGCGCATCTTCAATCGTAGTCGTCGCCTCGGAATACCAAGTCTCCCTACACTCTCTCGTCGCTCCAGAATCTCCTCTCGACCTTCCTCCTTTCGACGTAATCGTCTTTGTCCCTGCACCGGATCCCACGCTCTGATCCGACCCAATAGAATACCAAGTCTCACTCCACTCTCTCGTCCCTCTGGAATCTCCTCTCGCCGGCGTAGTCGTCTCTATCCCCTCACTCTGATCCGATCCAATAGAATACCAAGTCTCAGTGGGAGCTTTGCTCCTCACCAGCTCTGCCTGACTGATGTCGACGCCTTGACATATGATATTCAGCTCTTCGCAGCCTCGGATCTCCGATTGAGTCTGGCGTGGGTTTTCGTTCCATGTGAGTTGGAGTCGTCGTTTCTTCCGCGGTGGTTGGCCGGCGAGTGTAGGGAAGCAGGACCCTGGGTGGCAGATGGCGAAGGAGAATGTTGCGAGGAAGATCATGCTAAATCAGTCTGTCAGCTGGATCTCTAATGTCCAGCAGATCAACAGTATGCAGTGCGCAAACTCACCAACTCTCACAAACAATAAACCCAGCCTGGCTCCTCATCAGGTAGTTCGGCCATCCTCCCGCTTCCAGCAATATGCGATAAACACACCGCACAACCATCGCAACGTACGACACACTCACGCCAACAACGAAGACCTTGAACCTAAGCGTACCCAGCAACTTCGTCGCCGCCAAAGGGACATCATGCCACGCCTTCCTCGTCCTTACCAGATAATCCGCAACCAGTCCCGCAAAAGCCAACAACGCAAACGTTTGCACCGCCATTGTCACAATAACGATATTCGTCCCAATATCTCTACACCGTGGTACCCAAGTCCCGTCAGCGAGAGTCCCTCGGATAAGTGTCGTTCCCACGAGAAGCATAGCCAGACATATTAAATCAACCCAGATGAATATCCAAGTGTACATTGGAGGAGGGAGGATACTTGTGGTAGCTCCGAACGTCAATGTGATGTGTTTGAGCGTGGCGTGGATCCCAGCTGCGAGGAAGCTGGGAGCGAAGAGGAGACAGCTCATGTCGAAGGAGAGGCCGACGATGGAATAGGCGTTATGCCTAAGAAAACGTCAGTCTATCTGGGCACGGGAGCAACTTCGTTGTACCAACCACATCACGATCCTTCCAGCGTAGCCAGCGACTTCTGATATGCAACATAGAACGAGAAGGTAGGCGAAGAAGTATGTTCTCTTCCATATCCCAATGAACGCATGGGCGATGGCCAGAAACACGAAAGCCAACGCGAGGGTAACGTTAAGACCAATCGAGGGTCGGTAGCCGTAGATGCTGTATTCGACGGGACAGTCCGGGCCCGTTTCCGTGCAGTTGGTGTTGAAGTACAGTACCTGGCCAACCATGATTAGTAGGAGCGGCGCCTACGGCCGACGCATGGAGATGAAATACTGTAAAGAAATCAGCAGCTAGAAATGAAACATCACAAGAAAATGGATTATGAGAGATTTGATGGAACGCTTTTTTGACAAGCAAGAGTTCTCTCCACGTGGGTCCAATAAAACCGAACACAGCCCTTGAGCCCAATCCGATGTCATTCTAAATTCTGCTCCTAGGCAGTTCGTGCAATCGAGAATTCGGTCAGCGATGTGCCACTGACATCGAGAAGAAGACGCATCTAATTGATGGCTCGGACTGGTGCCGGTGTCAAGGCTCCGGAGTATGTCTGGCCATCAACGTGGAGGACCAGGTCCGGGCCCCGTTGCTTGTACCAGGTAGGCGGTGGGCTGACGCTGACAGGCCGCGGCAGTCTGGTCAAGCCTTCTTTTTGGCTGGCGATTTCGACCTTGTTCTCTTTGCGGGCGATTCCGATTCATTCTTCTTAGTAGCCGACCTCGACCGAGTCCTATTCGCCCTGCTCTCAGCCTCCGGTGGTTGAATCACACACTGGAAGGTCTCGTCGCCACCTAAGCTCTCATCCACGGCCGAGAACTCGATCTTGGGATGGTCGATCAAGGGACTGCGGACCATCCAATTCATCTCTTGCTCCATCTCTGTGAGATGAGCTAGTGTCTGGAAATGGGGTGCCAAATCGGCTGCGCTGTGGTGCGACGAGTGCTGTCCGTCGTAGTATCCTTATCCGCTCTAGTTTTCTTTGCTCACCTCATTGATCATATTATCCTCGCTCTCTTTGCTACCTGTGGTCTTGACGCTCGCCGCGGTTCTCTTCGTTTGCGCGGTCTTCTCTGACGCAGCCGAGATAGGTCGATTTCGCTCCTGCAGGATCTTGATACGATGTTCGGACGGGTTGATGTACGGGATCTGCAGCTCAGCGATCGTAGAGTTGCAAGCCGCCGCTGCAGGATCATCGCTACTCCAGAGACAACCTGGAAATTCAGCAGCAGACCAATACTCATTCCCCGGCAAGGAATTTGAGTCCCACGCCCAGACTCCGATGAGTAGTTCATCCGTGTCAAGCTTGGCGCATGGATCGCGGATACCTGCATTCCATCTTGCAAAACGGTGTAGTCCCTGTAGTTGACAAGGTGGAGAGGCCGCATTTTGATCAGACGAGCCACGAGATCATGTTGATTCTTTGAGGCATACAGCTGCTTCTCGATACTGGAGCCATGCTGGCGCTTGAAGTGCAGGAACGCGGAGACAAGCTAAGCCATCGATTGCTTTTGGCTTGGGCGATGCGGTCCCGACAGAGAGTATTCTGCTGTCGACATTGGCCTTGAGGTTTGGTTGCGACAAAGGACCATTGCTCCACCTGGCCGTCTCTCAGCTCACAGACACTCGGTGGAGGCGCTGCGCCATCCGAGCAATGCAGGTCGACTCCAGTGACTGCGCCAGAGCCATGGAGTTGAGTGCCGTCGGCGTCGTCGCGCTGCGGTGATGTTTATTGACGTGGTGGAGCTGTGAAATTCGAATGCAGAAGACAGCACGTCGAGCAGGGGCCCCTGGTTGTTCTTGTCTCGGAGACCCAGACTTCTCCCAACATAGCTAGAGGGGTACACTCGGCGCCATGTCTTCGCTCCATCAAGGCTCCGCGACGATCAGCAGCAAGTCGATACGGGCCACATCTACTGCCACATGAGCGACGAGAGTACTCTCTAAGAAGTAATTGCATCTTTGAGAGGAGCATAGCTCATGCCAATTCGCTGCTTCGTCTCGCATAGAACTACAGTAGACTGAAGCACGAGGCCAGAGCTCAAGATGCCGCTCGTTGCCAGGCAGGACATGTCTAGTCAAGTATGCTTCACGATGACTGTGTCCAGCAGCTACAACGGAGCAATGCCACTTGTCCTCGACCGAACTCCATCGAGATGAATCACGAAGTACCGACTCCTAGCTCCGCTCCGCTACTCAACTCGACCAGGTCACGTACGAGGGCCATACCAACTAAACAGCATCGAACATCATGGCTGGGCGGCGAGGCTCTGGCTTGACGCCCATCATTCTACTCCTACTGCTCGCATTCAGCTGTGTTCTCAATTCGAAACCGACCAACGATGCCCACAAAACGGAGCCCGAAACCACAGCGACCGTGGACTTTGGTCGAGCGACTTACGACGCAGATGTACGCTTTCAATCTCCAGATCCACAGCCAGCTCATGACATCTTGCATGGCATCACCGATCATGCACATCAGCATCTCATGTCTTTGGTCATCCGAGGCCAGCATCATTTGGTCAATGAGACCCTCATCGACGCCACTATCTCCAAGATTCCCACCGGTCTTGGCGAGCTCCACTGGCTTCTGGACGCACCCATTCCGGTGCAAACATTGCGGACGCTCGAGCTGACGCACTCAGAATGTCGGCTATTTTACGACATGCCCTTTGGATGGTGGAACTGGCCTAGCAGGGGATATGCTGAGGCAGACGAACAAGAACGCCTGGCAGACGTTCGGGTGAAGCTGCGGAAAAGCGTGTTAAACTCGACCAACTTGTACTCACTCAAGGCGCACATATCGTATGGAGACGACAACAACTTTGAGGACCTCCAGGCGGTCTATGATGTTCTGGCCAGCTGTCCAAATGTGCGTGAGCTTGACCTGGCTGTCTCTCAACAGATCACATGCACTCCTGGCTACCATCAGTGGTCCTGGAATATCGATGTCGACTCAAAGCAGTTGCCGCCTTTGGAGGTGATCAAAGTCTCGGGCTACGACTTGTTTGCGAACCGTAACTGGCTGCCTCCGCCACCGCCAACTAAGGTGTCGCAGGCACAGCTTCCTTGGTATTGGCCTTTTGTTCACGTAGTTGGAGTGCTCAGACATGAGGCGGATCGCTTGACTCAAGCTATAACAGAAAGGATGATCCAGAAGACCGCAGAAGGTGTCCTCATTCAGCCTGCAATCAGAAAACAGCGTGAGCCCCACAGCTTGGACGCGTGGATGCGGGTCATGGACTGGTCGAATGTGAGGGAACTTGCACTCGACACAGCTTCGCCAAAGGTACTCGAGAGGATTTCGACCTTGTCTAATCTGCGGTCTTTGACCGTACGGTCTGGAAGTCCTACGGACGCAATGGCGTTCCCATCGCTTCTGAGGAACCTCAGTCAGCCACTGCGAGAATTGCATGTGGAAGATGTGGAATTTGCCGAACATGGTACCCTGCTCTCCGTCCTGGCAAACACATCAAGCGATGTTCTCACGTCTCTTACACTGCGAGAGAACGCAGAGACTAGACTGCGCTACTGCCACTCGCACGAGACGGAGGTTCAATGTATAGGTGGCCAAAAGATTAGATATCTGCCCCGCCCATTCCTCAATGCATCACAACTGAACTCCATGGCAAGAGCACACCCAAACATCGCTAGTCTAGATGTTGACATAGCTCGCATTACCCCGAATGGCACCGACACTTCCACCTGGACATTAGATTACGACAGCATCTATGCCGCGGCTCTTCAACCCAGCCTCAATAGTCTCACGCTGAACATTGACTCGCCAGAGCATGTTCGCCTCCGCTCGGGCTGTTACGAAAACAAGTATGGTCATCACCATGGTCGCCAGTACGGCACCCCGCCAAGCGATCCAACGCTCAACCGTTCAATGGTCTCAACAACGTTCAAAAGCATCAACACTCGACGAGCTGCGCTTGGTCTTTCTCAATTACACCACCTTGAGGTCAAGGTCGGTCAGTGGGACAGGCAATATCAGGACTGGGATATGATTGACCCGCGGGATGAGTTGATTGCTCGCTGGGTATGCCAGGCGTCACGATGTGGTCAAAGCGGAGGATGTTGCGTGGGCTAGACCATGATGGCTGGCTGCCGGTTGGCATCATTGAGCCATATTCGGAAGATTGGAGTATACCTGATGCCCTGTCCGATCACTGCGCCAGACAAGCTGAACGGGCAGCGCAGGGTGTCAATGGGGAGTTGTAGAATTTGTAGTATGTTGGAACTACAGGACAATATACATGGGTTTTGGCCGTCACATCTTGGCTTCGTCTCCAACCGCATCGTGGCCTTTGAAAACTTCACTCGTCTGGCCTCTTCGTCGACAATCTTAGTCCTTCCAAGCCGGACAGACTTCCGGATCCCGTCTCGTCGTCGTCCCGGTCAAATTGAGGCCGCTCAGCGGCGTGGTCGAAAGATGCTGACATTCGCGCTTTACGAGTACAACATCTCCTTGAGGTGGGATTGGCAAAGCGAGTGTCGGGATGGCGAGGGCCAGTAGGGTGGTGATTGTAATGCGCATGATTGCGAGTGGAGTGTGATGGTACTTGAGCTGGTTCAGAAACCTGGCTGCAATCAGCTGGCGTACAGATTGAGGGGAACATGGGTGACGCACTAATGACTGTCTGTGTTGATGATATTGTAGGACTGAAAGTAGCGAGTGACAATAAGGTAGCTGCTCAGCAGTCTGTTGAGATTTTCAGTCTTCACTGGAAAACCGACCACGGACAAGGACTTGTACATATACTCAAAGCTCCCACCACTCGTCCGCGCCATGCAACGCTGACGACAAAGTCATGCACTTTCACCCGTTTGGAAGCATCAGCATTTCCAAGTCAGCTCTCATGGCTGCAGACTCGCGAGAATCGCCGTTTCTGTACGCTATAACGGTGATCATCATCGTTGTATCGTTGCATCAACGCTCCATGCGAACAACGTCTCACTGCATGACTTGGCGCTTTTATTGATGCTGTGCATTTGGAGTGCGTGGAGTGGTGGAAGGATGTGTTTCAAGGAGCTGGACGTTGGGAAGCTTAGCAAAGAAAGTGCCGAGTGTGCATGTGAACATGACTTGTGGGTTGTGTGGAGAGATTAGATAGTTCTATTGCCGAACTCGGTAGTATCGCTTCAGCATTGGAGGATAGCACGACCAAGAGAGGATTGCTCTGCACTGATTCATTATTTGATGTCTTTGCGATGCTGGAAGTGACGATTCTGACTTCGGACCAGATCGGTCTGATCTGCCTTGAATTTACAATACTCGGAGAGCCAGCAATCTAACATTAAGCCGGTATCTGTCAACCAACCGCCCAACAGTCTCTCCACGATCTAGCCAGGTCAAGGAAACGCGTGTTGTTGCGGTATCATCACTCAAGCTAAGCTCTTACGCCTCATCGTTCTCATTTGAGGAGCTGCAGTAATGCCGTGGAACGTCTCTCTTAGAGACACGAGCAGGCAAGGAGCCTTAAACCTCAAGTAAGGCAAGCTTTCTCGCCGATGCTGTAGAATATCACCAGTTAGTCTTCCGTAAGCCGTAAGCAAAGCCAGGCATGCACGCTGTGAGCACACGACTGATATATCAAGCCAGGTTGAGCAAACAAGCTCCTCTGTAAGTGAGCATTAGTGATGCTAGCACTGGGCAATACTTCTTACAGTCCTCGGATAGCCAGGCGGCTTGGGATGTGGCGTTCGTGAGGGCGATGGAGAAGATGAGCTTGCTTGGAATTCCAGATGACAGGCATAAGGGTTTTGTTAATTGTACGTCTATCATTGAGGCTCAGCAGCCGTGATGATAGCAGATCGCAACCGGCTCAACAGGTGCTGGCATGTACGGAGGCCGTACCCCCGCTGAGAGCCATTTGCCGCAGTGTCTGGTAGCTCGTTCAAACCATCAAATCGCTCATCGAAACCAGAAACCAGAGAATACAAACTTTTGCAGGTCTTCTTAAAACACTTTTCTCGTCCTCATCATGCCAAAGGTTGCACAATAGTAATTAGACCGCCGCCTTTCCACATTCGTCTCCAACGTAATCAAGCAGTCGATTCGCAATGTCTGCCGCATAGCACTGGGTCGCTGCAAGTGTCGCTGCACTCAGATCTCTATGTCCTCCGCTGGAGTTCAAACCAGAGTTGTACATCCTCGCCGCCATGTAAGAGCGGCCGACGTCGAGTTGGCCGCTGGCGATGATGAGGTATTGCAAATCTGCTTCCTCCGCGCTACCCATCTTCGTACCATCCGAGACCATCTGAAGAATCTGGGCGTACGGGCAGGGAGTTTGTGTCCCTGGATCGGCACAAATCCCTATGCCGTTATGACTTTGCATCGGACCGAGGTTAGAGACTGCGTTGTGGAGAGCTGTGCTATTTGTCGAAGCTGCGATGTTTGGGTACTGGCGGTATGTGCGGCGGTTCTCAACGATGCCGACCCTCATTGAGAGCGTCGGCACCGCAGTCGTAAGCACCGCAGCTGAGTTGAGAATGGAGAGGGTGAGGCGCTGAGAGTGTCAGCGGCGCCATATCGTACAGATCAGAGGCTTCCACATCAGGACATACCGTCTTGAAGGTGTACATAATGATGAAGTCCCAGATCGCTTCTGCGGCTGTGGCTGTGAACAACGTACTGGTATGCTTTAAGTACCCCTAGTCATCAAGTCGGAAGTCGAGATGAGAAGACCTACTGTAGAGCATGTAGGTGACCTGGAACTCCTGAACTCGAATAATTCATGTGCTGATCCATCCGCACGTGATTCGGCGCTGGCCTCCCCACGGCAATCACGAGCTCCATGCATGTGTCATTGCACTCCTGCCTCTTTCATCGTCCACTTTTTCCAGAGTTCTCCCTTCATGTCGTGACAGCGCTCAAGCTCAAGTCAACCCCCTCACATTCTTGGAAAGGCTTACATCTCGCTTCACAGACGGTGTCCTTGGCAGGCATCTTGCCAGTATTCATGTACTCTTTCACATACTTCCACATGCAGTCCGACGGCGGCCAGAGAGCCCCGTGTCCAGCACCGTCTTGTTCTAGCATGACACTGCCTTGAAAACGTCCAGCCATCTTTCGGGCGTTCTTGATCGGCGTTGCAGGATCCAGCCTGTTGTTCACGAACAGAATCGAAACATTTCCCTCGAAAGGCCCATCGTAGCGCCATTTCGTTCTCAATGACTTGGGCCATGTCCAGCAGGGGATTTTGTAGTCGGCCTGCAGTCCGCCAGCCCAACCGAAGCGAGAAGTCAAGTTGGTCACGTATCCTTGGAAGCCACTAAACGGCTCATCCGAGAGAAGAGGGCCGTCACTACAGTGCACGGACGGGCCAACCTCTGCTCCTTGGTACTGCAGTTGTAGCAGCTTGTCAGTGAAAGTATCTTTCGTGGGCACAGGCCGCATCCAGAACGGTATACTGAGCTTCTTTTCGGTGTACACTTCGTTCAAGAACTTGGCATAGGGTTTGAAATAGAACAGAGGCTGATAGGTCGTAGTCAGAAATCCACCTTCGATATCGAGCCTGGTGATTGGTGTCGCTCGGCCTTCTCCAGTGGCGTAAGATGGGAATTCGGCGAGCTTATCAAGAAGTACATTGAATCGCTCTTTGATGCTCTCAGGTCCCTGATCCGTAGTCCTGTAGAAGTCGCATTCCTTCTTCACCCCGAAACATGTCTCAAAGAAGTAATCACGGATTGGCTCATGGTCATCGATGCTTGCCTCGTAGCGTGATATCCAATTCTCAGCATCCAGGTTAGCGTCCAATACCATCCGGCCAACATACTCAGGATGCATTGAGGCAATAACTTCTCCAATGAAGGTTCCATACGAAGTCCCGAAATATTGCAGCTTGCTTCCAGATTCAGAGCTCGCCATATCGTCGTTCAAGGGCTCTTGAAAATCGCTGCCAGAGATCGTTCTGTCGGCATGGGCGAGCTTGTGTGCATCGATCCTCTTCACGATCTCCAGTACATCTCGCGCGACGTATGTTGTAGACACATGCTGTCGAATGTTGTCGCCATTCGGGTATTTGCCATTCTGGGTGGTAGCGCAGAGCTCGCCGCGCGCCTTCTCAGCGACCCAGTTGAATTTCAATGCATAGTCACTTGTGTCGAGGCCGCCCACCGCTTCCTTTTGGTCCAGCCACACCTCCGATTCTACGGCACTCCCGAAGCAGTACGCGTTGGGAATAGAATTGAAGATGCCTCGTGGATCGAAAGACAAGATCTCGTAGTGCTTGGGGCCTTGTAGTTGTTTCTGTAGCTTTTCAGCATTCTCTAGTGCCCAAAGCGTACCCGGCCCGCCTGGTCCTCCGGGGTTGGTAATAATTGTGCCACCATGGCTGGGATCCGATTCTGGTACTTTGGCAGGTAGTCGAATGATGGGTAGAGAAACGTTGTTCGGGTTGCTTTCGTTTCGCCAGTCGAGAGGTACGGTCAAGCGAGCACAGTGGAACTTGTTATCATAACAGCTCTCGAATACGAGATCTTCTGAGCTCGTCAGAGTTGCCCAGTCAAACTGTGGCTTGCTGGCAGCGGAGGAGTTTGTGGCCTCGTTCGAATAAATAAGAGCAGGCACCAAGGCACGAGCAAGCTGTGCGTATGTGCATAGAAGCAATAGGCATATATTCGTGAAAGACATCTCGCCCAAGCGATTGTATGTACGTTGAGAAGCAGCTCAGCTATAGATAAGAATGTACGCCAAGAGGTGAAGTCGGTGTCTCTGCCAAGTCATGATGTGGTATCAGGCCGCAACGAGGTTCCTATGGCGTGTTGTTCAAGGTTACTCCATGGTATGCTCGTCCAAAGACCTGGGAGAATTCGATACAAAGTAGAGAAAAACAAAATATAAATTGTCGTCGAATGGCGATCCGAAGGTTGACGCTGATGTTGCATTTGGTGACGGCCGGCAAGATTGCGGTAGTTAGGTTCTGAGACCGCACAGAAGAAGGAGGCCGCCGGCCTCGGAAGGATTGACTTGGCATGGTGCCATTCCACCAGCAACTCCCTGTCCGCTCCATGCCACGTCCATCAACGTCAACAATAGCTCATCAATATCTCCTCGGTCCGCCTACACCGGCATCACTGAAAGGCCGGCTGGGAAAAATATCCCTCGAGCAACCATAGGATACCCATGCAGAGGGCTCGCAATAGCCTGACCACAGTGGTTGGGAATCAACGAGAGCAGTGACAGCGGATTTTGAAACAGGCTTCAAGGACAAGAGTGAGATGAATTGACTATGCACAGCGCTCCGTTTTAAAATGTACACCTCTGTCAAGCGTTGTTCAACTTCGCAAGATCGCCACCATACCTCTCACCAGCTGGCTTGAAGGTACTGAGAACATTGTCAATCTTGGCAAGCTCGCTCTTGGTCAACTCCACCGTGGTAAGATTCTCCTTGACCCGCCCAACACTCGATGCTCCAGGAATGGGAATGACCGTTGCGCCCTTGGAGCTGAGAGTACCAACCCAGGCAATTGCGACTTGAGCTGACGTACAGCCTTTCTGGGAGGCAATCTTCTCGACTTCATCAACCAGCTTCAGGTTGTTCGGGAATGCCTCAGCAGAAAAGCGGGGATGGCGACGCCGGAAGTCATTCTCAGCCAGGTCGTCGAGACTCTTAATAGTGCCTGAGAGCATGCCGGAGCCAATCGGACTGTAGCCAGCGATTGAAATGCCATGCTGCTTGCAGACATTGATCAGGTCCTCGCTTAGTGGACACCATAAGCTCGCCTCGACCTCAACCGCTTCGATCTTGCCGACTGCCGCAGCTCTCCTTACGGTCGCTGCTGAGACTTCACTCAAACCAATACCCTTAAACAATCCCTCCTTCTGCAGCTTCAGCAACGTCTTCATGGTGTCTTCGATCGAAACCTTCGGATCGATTCTCGCCGGCTCGAAGATGTCAATCGTCTTTCTTCCATTCAAAATCTTGTTGCAGTTCTCGACACTTTTACGGATACCAGCCTCCGAGCAATCTGGGTTGGCCGGTAGTTGGAATGCTCCTTTGACGCTCAAGACGACCTTCGAGGCGTCCTCTGGGTATTGCGCGAAATAGGCTTCAAGCAATTGCATGCTGTTGTTGTTCGGTGGACCGTAAAACTCTCCTGCGTTCCAGAAATTGGCGCCTATAGAAAGTGCTTGCTTCATTGCTGCGAATTGGTCTGCGCGGGACAATGGCGTGGGTTTTATCGTCAGGCCTGATTTGTGATTAGTGACAATCGCAGTTTGCAACATGCTTGACTTACCCATAAGGCCATACCCGACAGGTCCAACTTGTCTTCCGAGGATTGACGGCATTTTGGTCTTCGTTGATGGGTGCTTCGTGGGTCGTTGGTTAGTTACTTTAGGCGTCTCGAGCTGTATTTTTCTGATTGCCTCTAGAGTCTGTTCTTAACCCTCCGATCCATTGAAGGTAAGTCGTGCACTCTTATATCGAACACTTGCTCTTGAACCGAGCTATAGCTATGCTATGTCATTAGCGTGCATACCTACCAGTCAATCCCCTCCTAATCCCATTCTGAATGGCTTAACACCGTAGGATCACCATCCTCTTCGGTTTCGGACCGCCTGCATCCTCGCTCCAGAACAGTATGCCTCGCTACTCACCTCAAAACCGGAATTTACATCCCCGGTTCACGTCCGTTCACAACGGAACTTGGTAAGGTGAGCGTACCACCGATCGCGGTGAAATGCGGCCCCGTAGTCGCTGATTAGTTGCCCCGGATCTAGGACAGAGCAAGAATGCATTATGCATTCATGAGGAGCATCACCTCCACAGATTTCAGGATACTTGTCTCCGGCTTAGCATTAGAGGTGCCAATGCGCCCAGGTCGTTGACGAGACATGTGAATGCGCGGCAAAAGTCTTGTTAGTTATGCGACTAGTTAGGCTCCCAGCTCACTTTCATTGCCTATAGTCTAGCCAACTCTCCAAACGAGAACACATTCCGTCCATCCTTGTCCGTCTTGACCCTCCCACTCCTATTCACAGGCTCGACGTCCCAACTACATAGCTCGCGCAGCGTCTGCTCATCTGCATGGTTCGCTAAGAAGCGATGACCATTTGCCTTCAGGCTGCCGACTACGTGTCCCATCAGTGGCGTTCCGTCCCTGTTGAATTGAACCGTATACGTCTACCAAGCTCGTCAGTGCTGTGTCACCACACATTATTCGGACCGTCCAAGCCTCCGAACTTACCTCAATCGTAGCATCACCCTCCGCTTGCTCCACGATGGTCGGAACCTCCACGTCCGTCACGTACTTTGGCAGGGGATTCTCATCTGGATAAGGCAGGCCATCACATCTGGGACTTCGAGAAAGGAGGATCACATGCTGATATGAGACCCACCCTCCGTTCGCCAAGACTAGTCCTGTTTTCCCTTTTCCTTGTCGAAGTTGACGCACCATTTCTGTGATCGCGTGCATGGAGTAATTATTCCCTGCTCCACCAAAGGAAGTCAAGCCGCCGAGTAGTGTGATAGGTTTCTTCGATCCGGATGTTGAGAGACCAAGATGATGAGCCGCTAGTTTTGGGACGATGGGGAAGCAAGAGTAGAAGTCGAAGAGATCAATCTCCTCCTTGTCGACTGAGGAAACGTCCAGCGCCGCGTCAAGGGTTCGCGAAATACAGGGACTCCACCAAAACGACGGCCGTTTCCAGAATTCAAAAGAATCAGAAGTACCTGCTCCGCATAGGGGATATATCCATTTCTCGCTGGGGATGCCCAGCTCACGGGCGTAGTCTGTGGTTGTGATTATACACGCTGCTGAGAGATTGACTGTGTTGAATGCGTTCATTAACAACGGGTAAGGGAAGCAGATCATGCGATTCTTGGCGGATATGGTGCCGACGCTCTCCTCGGTCTCAGCCGATGAGGCATAATTCCAAGCATTTGGATTCTGTTCGGCAACTTTGGCGAACTCCGCATACATCTTTGTCGATTCGACATGGTTGTCTCGGATTGATTGGCCTCGATGTGCACGGAATGCGTTCTCGTAGAGAGGGTAGAGTTGGACCGGGTTGCCGATGTGGTGTTTTGCGCCGTAGTCTAGATAGTCAGTACCGACATCTAATTCAAAGTATTCGGGAGCTGTTCTGTTGCCCAGCCACTTACCGGGGTTGAGCTCTCGTGTTGTGGGTGAGAAGACCGAGTTGACATCCTCTGTGGGTTGCGTCCAGCCTGGTGGTGGAAGTCGTTTGGCTTGAGCGCAGGCGGTTACTGTGCATCAAGTTAGTATCTGGAGCAGCTCTTGTAAGTGACTAAAAAGATGTTGCTCAGAGATAACCGATGGACATACATGATGCGAGGGCTTCAGCTCCTGTAACGACAGCGACTTTGTTCTCGCTAGTTGATACTCTCCGGGATGCCTCGTCAACCAGTCTTGCAGGCTGATTGCCGCCGTGCTCACTATACTCGGCATGCAAGGGCTTGAAAGACAGTCTTTCCGCGATGAGGTTTGGATAGTCGGCTGGCCATGTCCAGGATTTGACGACGTCAATGCTGTCTATTGATGATTGAAGGTTCGCAAGTGCCGATGCTGGCAGATTGGTATCTTTGATGGCTTCCTGAATGGCTAGTATCATCAATTGGAGTGGCTCGATGGCATCTTCGACTTTCTTGGAGCGATTGACGAAGTCACCAATCCCGATGATGACTGGTGTCTTTCGTGGTGACATTTCGGAAGACGTCTTATTGGGAGTCGCTCCTTGGTCCTTACCGTAAGTAAATTGGAGACCGCGAAAGCCTGCCAGGGCGATTTGATGCCATCGGCTACACTTCAGCAAAGTGGCATGCTCTTGTTAGAGTCGAGGTGAAGTCGGCAGGTGGAGAAGGAGAACCTCGGTCCCATTGCCGAGCCCGGAGCGAGTCAGCTTTTTCGACCGCGGCATCAACAACAACAACACAACATCGACTTCTGGTTTCTTGCCTGAATATTGACGATACACTTAAAGTGCCGTAGGATGCAGGTAAGGACAGACATGATGACAAGAGTGCGAAAGTGTGCTATCGGATTTGAGTCGACTACCTCCATCTATGTCCGTTCGTCTGTCTCCTCACCGGTGTTCGGTATCCGGATCACAGACTCTGACCGACAACGACAACACTGGACGCGAACAGGAAAGCAACGAGGGTGCAATGTCTTGGCTTGCGACTGTCGTTTCGGACGCATGAGCATGGCACTCGCTCCTCAGGCGCTGAAGCTCGTCCTCACGCCACAAGAGACTCCTTCTCCCTTGGATCATGGACCTCAGGGCTGCTCAGAAAGAGCAACCACAGAAGGCGATGTAAGTATAACGTTCTCCTCCAAGCTTCTCCAGTTTCGCAACTTTCACAACAGTACAGAGAGGGCTTCATCGTTGCGGCGAGTAATCCGGATTTCTGTGTGACTGATTTAAATAGGCATGGGGGTGTGAGAGATCCGAGAGACGGAGCGAATTGTTTGATCATGGCGGCGACTGGTAGCAAGGAGAATGTGCATGGGTGGATGATTGATGAGACGGGAGTGTTGGCTTGGTAGGTAGTGCTGCACCTTCCTTTATCGATTTCAAGCTTGGCATAGTCATTCTTATGCGTGCGCCAAAAGCCACCCTCCGTCAATGACCAATGTTGACCCCGTTACGTATCCGTTGCAAGCGAAATTGAGGACTGCTTGTGCATAGTCCTTTGGCTCACCAGCACGACCAAATGGAATTCCCCAGCCATCCTGTCTCCGGAAGTGCTCCTTCTCTCGAGCAGAATCTCGCGCAATTGGAGTCATCTCTGATGGGAAGTAGCCAGGAGCCATCGTGTTGACCCGCACTTCGAGCCCGGGTCGCTTGAGGTCCACTGCTAGCTGCTCGGTAAGAGAGATCGTCGCGGCCTTGGCAGCATTGTACGAAAACTGCCCGTTCTGGCTCTCCTTCGTGATGCCGGAGATGGAGGAAACATTGAGGATGGATCCAGCCTCCGAATACTCGTGATCTCTTGCAGCGACAAGGAGAGGTAAGAAGGCGGCTGATGTGAAGTAGTAGCTCGCAACATTGATCTTGTATACGTTCAGCCAGTCGTCGAAAGTCTGATTGTTCATCATGGTCTTGCTGATCTCTGCGACGCTTCCTGTTGGTGCGCCTGAGGGCCCGTAGTTGACAGATGTGATGCCTGCGTTGTTGACCAGTAGGTTGACATATTTCTCCTTCTCCGAGATGAACTTGACACCCTCTTCGATGCTTTGCTTGTCTGTGCAGTCCATTTGGAGAGCAACTATCGAGCCGCCGCTGGCTGAGTCGGTGAGCTCAGCATCCTTGAGCTTTTCTTTCCGTCGCCCAGTAACGTAGACCTTGACTCCGTTTGCTGCGAGAGCTTTTGCTGTAACAAGGCCTAGTCCAGTCCCGCCGCCTGTTACGATGGCCACCCAGGCCTTGGTTTTGAAAAGGGAAGCCGCGGAGAGCTCACTCAGGTCCGCCATGGTATGAAAGAATTGGTGTTGTGTTGAGGAGCCCTGACTGTTTGTTCTGCTTCTTCAACTCACCTTTATCTTTAAACTTACATGTGCTGCGCCGGATAAATACAGCGCATTCAGTGCCCACTTTCTACAGTGGACGTTCTGATTCGACAGCCGCCAGCGGAGTTCCTCCGTGCAACCCAGATGTGGAGGGTGACTGTCCCCCTTCCACCTGTCACACTTCTTGCTGCTGTCCGCTCATCCGTCCGACCCCAAACTTGTCCTCGACAGGACGAAACAGTGTCGACAACATGAAGGCGCCTGCGGAAGAGTGGCTCGGTGTAAGGTGCAGTCTTGGTGGATGGAAGCCCAGGAGATTTGGTCGAAAACTCAACGGGGATTCAGGTTCAAGGCGAGATGAGGTCAAATGTCTTGACTGAGCCAAGGATCGTTTGCGAGTGAATGATCATCACGTGGTTCGAGCTGCAGCGCGACTCCAACTTCCAGGCAAAGTCTCAACCCACTGTAGATACTTTTGCGTCACCGCTCACATTCCATTCCATTGCGATGCGCCGGCGACCTCCTTGCTTGCTCCCATATGTGTATACACCTAATGTACCATGGGACAAACCCTGAATCAAACTTGTACTGCCGCTGCGCAACCTGCTTTCCCGGCACCGCCTTATAGCCGCTCGTCCCCTCGTCCCCTCGTATACTCTCGCGATTTCGCATATGAAGACAACGGGCCTATCATAGTGCTACCGATGCGCATGGCTGCTTTGGACATTACCAGCGCGAGCGCAAAGACTTTTGCCGAGTGAGTCCCTCTGTCCTTGGAGGGGGAACGTACATGGGGCCGAGATGGGCGTGCGCATGAAGACAGATGCGGAAAATGGCGTCGATGAAGGGTACACAACAGGGTGTCAAGCGGAATATGATGCTAAGACCTTGCGCAAAAGGTTGCTTTCTGGCGAGACGATAGACATCTTCGTTGGGCCCGAGCGAAGGCATTGGAGCTTGCACCAACAGCTTTTGCGCCATCATTCCGACTACTTCGACCTCGAGTTCAATGGCCACGAGGTCCCGAATAAGGACGCGCAGAAGCTCGAGCTCCCGCATGACGATCCGGTTGGCTTTGAATTGCTCGTGAAATGGCTTTACCAGGGCATTCTCGAGGACAGCTCGCAGCGCACGACCGACGAGGCGAAGTACGAGTACGCAGTTGCTTGTCACAATCTATGGCTTTTATGCGACAAGTTTGACATGGTCCGCTTGAAGAATTTGGCAATGGACATGTACCGGAAGTGCTTGAACGAGAGCCAGCTGGTCCCTGATGCAGAAGAGATCAACGAGATATATCGCAAGAGCCCGACCAGCAGTCCTTTTCGCAGCTTGATGGTCAGGATCGCGGCGCGACAGATCATGGATCCTGAGATCGAAAGAGACGCAGAGGCCTATCGCAAGTGCTTCGAGGACAATGCCGACTTCGCGGTCGAGATGGTGAGCGCAGTGCGCCAGATGTCTGGTGGCATCCTCTTCAACGACCCAACTCGCGGGGACGTATGCGCCTATCACGATCATAACGATGTGAGCGGCTGCCCGATCCAGGGCAAGGGCAAAGCACGAGCTCCGAAAGTGAATGGTCAAGGTACGAAGGATAAGGGCTGAGATGCTGGTGACGGGCCAGGCTGGAAACAACACATGCTCATCATATCAAGGTTCTCGATACGTTCGATATGAGCGATCCCTCTCACCCCCTCCAATTCCTGAGCTCTCGACAGAGAAGCGAACGCCCAGGAAGCTGAGAACCCCGTTCAAGTCGCCAATGACCACTGCCGAGCAGGATCCTCCTACCACACCAAAGAGCCTCCCGTCCAAACTCAACGGACCTGGCTCGAAAGTCGCTACGAGGCCTGCGCCAAAACGATCTGCTTCCGACAACAGTACGCCCTTCGACGACGACCAACTGGACAAGCAGGATTCCAATTTGCAGCCAGGACTGGTATTCACTGTACCCAGCTCAAGAGTAGAATCTACTGGCTCGGCACGTCATTCTGCACTTCAGCCTCGGAGAGGTCAAAAGATTCTTCCGCAATCACCGATTCGCGTCTCCACACCGAAGCCACCATTGCATGGTGGGACAGTCACTGATACAAGCAGAACCGCGAGCTCCGATGCAAACCCGAAAGTCTTGGACAAGCCAGCGTCAGCGACTGAGCGCAACCGGCAGCTGTACAAAACGCCAGTGAATGGGATCGAAAACAGCAGTCAAACTCAACGACCTCACTCGACTAATTCTCGAAAGCGCAAGATCGCAGATCGAACACCCAGGAAGCTGCGAGAGAAGCAGCCACCTACCGTCGCTCGTTCGATCGGGAGCGCAGGCAGTGCTAGTAGTAGGGCAGACAGCGTCGTTGGTGGGCCGAGAAAGCTAAGAGTGCACAGCATTGTCAGGCGGCTCAATAGCGCTTCGAGCCTGCATTCCGAGGAAGGAAAAAGCGTCTGATGTGCCGAGAATAAAGGTCACAGCTTATACAAGTTTCGCTTGGAATCAAAAGAGGCTTGGGGCTCTAGTCTGCCAATGACGCTTAGTGAAAGCGTTTAGAATTACGCTCGACGCCTACGATGAACTTGTCAGAAGAGCCACCCATCGATATGCTCAGTCGGAGGCATGACTCGTGGATGGTCGTAGAAGAGGCCGCCCGGCGCCCCCAACCAGGGATGAGCATAGCGATCCAATTGATACGCATTATCTCCCTCGACCGGGCCAATTCGCAGCTATACAGCCTTGTTCGTCAGTCGTCAGACATCTGCGTCTCCGCCTTGCTGCTGCTATCCACTGCAACGAATGCCGAATCTTGCGCCGAAATCATCGCAAGTGCAAACTTTCATCCCGCCCAATAGCCACTCTGAGCGGCCGGAATGCCACAAGAGGCTATGCGAAAACGAGCAGCGGAGGACGTTGACCTCGAGAACCGGAATGCGAAGAAGAGGAGGACGAGAAGAACGAGTGACCCGCAGTGCGTGTCGGACACAAGTGAGCATGTCAGGACCATCTCGGATGGAGATGAAATGCAAGAGACCTCGTGTTTGCAGACGTATGGATATATAATCACTCCAGGTCAGGCGCGCGCGCACTGCGGCAGCGTTGTCGTGCCCGGTAATATACAACATTACATCGTCGATGAGTCTGTTCCCACTCTGCTGCAAGAAATCAGCACACAACTTGTGCAACGAATGCTGCATCGAGCCCCAAGGATGACTCAAACGCTTGCTTGATGTTATTTCTACAGGCTATCACTTGCTCAATATTCCTTCTCGCCATAGTCGAACGAGCATCGAGGATGGTGCTCTGTCTCCTGAACGCAATCCCAGCACGGATTTTCGAGAATCATGCTACGTTCGAAGACATCGTCCCAGGAAGACCTTGACTGACCCAGTCATTTGGTTCGCATTTTAGCGTTCGCTCTCAGCCTGCTATGCGGAACCGTGTCTCCAGTATTGCGTCAGTATCCAAGTACTCAAGACCGAGCATGTTAGAAGCTACTCCAGAACTCAATTTAAACATCCTTGGAGATGACCTTTCAAAAGTCGAGAATAACAAGAATACGGACTATACGGAACGAACAAGCATACGGTCTCTAGATACCTAGCAATCTCGCAAGTCGGCCGACAGATTGGGCGAACCCGCAGCATCTTGATGAGCCGTCTTTACCCTTGGGCTCAGACTCTGCTTTCCAAGAGAGGGAATGGAACATTAATTTCAGCCTTTGCGCTTCTGAATCAACCTCCGACTGGTCATTGATGCCCCTTCCATTCGAGGATCCTGTTCTGGTGTCCTCCGCCTCCCACGTTATAGAGCGTAGAGGATGCTTCTCCCGCGCATCAGACGTACAATGAACTGGCCGCTCGTCTGAAAGATTCTTCCTACAAGCATGAACATGATTATTTTCGCGGCGATGTACTGACAACGGTCTTCTGATCTCTAAGAAAGTGTCTATCCTCCTGTCGACCCAATTTTAATCAACGCCGCCGTTCTCTCCGCCAACGCATAAACCGTACTCGATGGATGCCCACCCATCTGAAAAGGAATTACGCTCGCATCACAAACCCTCACATTCGACGTCCCATATACCTTCAAATCGCCATCAACAACACCGCCCCATTCTCTCGGCAACATAGCAGCACTACCCAGCGGATGCCAACCTGCTCGGAAATTATCCGCATAATACGCCTTCCACGCATCATCACTCGCATCTGTCGGGATCGTCTCCAAACCTGGCAGAGTCTCAATACCATTGGTCTCATTCTTCAACGGCTCGGTTGCGAAGAAGCGACGATTGAAACGCGCGGCGGCGATGTAGATGTCCCAGTCGTATCCGAGCATGAACCAGTTGGGATCGATGTTGGGGTGAGATCCGGCGATCTCTGCGTTGCCGCCGGAGATGTGCACGTTTCCGCGGCTGAGGGGGATCAGAGGCCAGAATTCGAGGTTTAGGGAGGTGGCGTTAAGTCTCTGGCCGCTGAAGACCTCGACGGCTGGTACATTGGCATCGAAGATTGCTTCGTACTGGATTTGCAGCGACAGCAAGATTTGGTCTGCGGAGAGAGAGCCGTTGATGCGCTTCGACACTGTCTCCGCGTAGTCCGGTAGAGACGAGTTGATTCGTCTTTGGACCTCGTCTGCGGCGTCTCCAAAGATATCGTCGAATGTGAGATGCATGAGGAAGTTCGTCGTAATCTCATCGCCGACATGCTCAGGAAACATGATTGTCGAATTCGGATTCCTGTCGAAGTAAATGTTTCCCTGAGCTTGATCTTGCAGGTTTTCGCCAACGCCGGGCAGATCAATCTTAGTCGGAATACTGTAGTTTCTGAGAATTTTTGGGTTACCGACGCCGGAGAATTCGAGAATGGTTGGAGAACGGTAGGCTCCCGCGGACAGGATGACTTCTCTCGTCACTTTGACTGTCTTTGTTGCGTCAGCGGTCGCAATTCTGACCCCACTGGCTTCCAAGTCACCGCTGCTCGCATGACTCCAAGCGATACTCAGACACGAGGTCTCATCAATGAGCTCCAGATTGGGTCGACCAACAGCCGGAAGGTAGTACGCCTCCCTCGCCGACTCCCTAAGCTGCTCCCTTTGTCCCTCAATTCGATACGTGCCCGGGTACGTTGAAAGACCTCGCGCATCGCCGCCGTTGAAATCAACGTTGACATCGATGCTGAGACTTGCTGCCGTTTTCTTGAGTATGTTCCAGTAGTCTGGAATGGGAGTCGCAGGAAACGACGTATTCACTGCTCCGCTGAAGCCGTGATAGTCTGCATTGATGGTTTCACCTGCCTCCTGCTGTGCATCGCTTGGCGCTTTGATCGATTCGGATGATTTGTAGAATGGCAAAAGTGTGGACCAGGACCATTTGGCATTGTTGACCCGGCCCCAATCATCGATTGAATGCGAATTTGGGCGTGAGTAGGCCTTCCCTGTGAACCGTCTTGGGTCAGTAGCCTGTTGCTTAATATCTTTGCAAAGACGCACCATTGACTTGACTCGAGCCTCCGACTGTCCTTCCAGCTGGCAGGTCCTGAACTCTCCCCTCGGCGTAGATCTGTGGTACGCTATGGTAGTCCCAGTAGGCAGTCGTCCCATTGACGCCGGCTTCAATGATCAAGACTGTCGTGTCGCTATCCTCTGATAACTTGTTTCCCAAAGCGAGGCCTGCGGTACCTCCACCGCAGATGATATAATCGTATGAAGATTTCGACTGAGCGTATGCAGCTGTAACGATAGTGAGTGTCGCAAAAACCGATCGAAACGTGGGAATGTACGGCATGACGAAAGTGAATTCCACGAACCTCATGGAAACGACTGACAAAACAGTCCAAGCACCGACCTCTCTTTGCAAAACAGCGACATCCATCTTCATGTATCTCACTCCCATCGCCTAGACCCCAGGATCTGATTAAGATCCGGAAGCCCACGGCTGTTGAGTGGTCCCCACGCTACCGCCATCGCCCATGTCGGTGCACCAGGTATCCCCAGATATAAACTTTATTGAAATGTGAAGTCGTCCTGATGAGGTAGGATCAAGGTGGGTAATTTGTCGGATGCGGAGCGCTTGTTGCTACGATCCGTCTGTCAAGGCCGTTTTTAGACATACCTTCGTCTGCAATCTCGGCTCAATTCGTATATTGAGTGTCCGGGTGATTCGACTGCCAGCTGCCGAGCTGCCAACCTACCGCGAGCATGCGTACAGGGTAGTAAGGGTTTGAGGCTAGTAAACTGTACGCATTACGCAGTCGACCAATTTCCCTACTGCGCCTGTCAGTGTCCGTGTAACCCGCTGTTCCCCGTGCGTACCATATGAGCACATCAAGTAAGCGTCGTCTTGGTCGTGGAAGGCAGTCGGAGGTATCTCCTAAATATCTGGGCATCCCATACTGCTGCATACGTCACGCAGTGCGATGTGAAAGGCGCACGGAATCGCGAAGTCAATGGTCGTCCCTCTCAAACCACGCTTTGCAAGCCTCCTCGTGCTCCACGAATCTCGTGTCAAATCCGATGACCCTCCCGTACAGATCTCCGTCTTCATCAATTTTCGTCAGGAACTTCCACACCCCAGCCCACACCAGATCCGCATAGCCCACCTCCTTTCCTTCCAGGTACGGCCCCTCCGGATACTCCCCCAGCATATGTGCCATCTCTTTTAAAACGGGATCGCTTTTCTTCCAAGCAGCCTCACCTCCGAACTCTGGATGATCCCTCAAATCGTACATACTAGCCCCACCAAACAGTTTCGATCGTTCCTTATGATACCATTCTCGGTCTTTGTCTGGAAGGAGCCAGTCGGCTAGACGCCACATGTTAGGAATGGCGAGAGCGAGAAAAAGTCGGTCGATGCAGTCTTGTGCACGTTCTGGGTACCCATTCTCTTCTGACTTCGAGAGTCGTAGGCTCGGATAGTCGGGTGCCGGATATCGCTCTTCGAGGGCTTTGGCTATGAGACGAGATTCCATCACGCGAGTACCATCTGAAAAATTGACGGCTGGCACTGAATAGGCAAAGATACAGAGATCGGGGTCGTTGGGTTGCATGCCATAGGAGATGAAACGTTCATGGAGTTCGTGGAAGCCAATCCATTCGGTGCGGTAGGGCAGGCTTTTGTAGTTGAGCATTGAGCGGGCTGAGAGGTATCAGTCGTTGATACGAGCTAAGAAGAGAAAAATTATGGCAAGTATACCTTTCCAAGCATTTGGAGAGAAGCAGGCCGGATGGTCGTCTTTGGTTGGTAAATCGTACAGGATGATCTCTTCCGATGCATTGCTCATCTCGCCGGTACGCATGTTACTGGTTTCTTCGAGAGAAAAGGTAGTTGAGACGCTGCGGCTGTCTTATATTGATGCGTGACGTCTCGTGCAGTCGCTTTCGGGGGTTCAGCAAACAGCTAGGTTCGCGTTACCTTCAGATCCACAGCTGAGCAATCCTGCAGGACCCAACCCTATTCCAGCGCTAAGAACCATAGTCATTCCGAGGTCAGCTCCAGTACTGGCAGTATGGCGACAATGCATGAATCGCATAGCTGTATGTGCAGTTCGTAATCCAGGCTTTTCTCCAGTGCCAGGAATCCCAGGCCCCCTTTGTAATAGTTCACATTGATGGAAAGCTCGAGTTTTCGCACCCGTGTCCATACGTCGTCTTAGCGAATACGCGGCTCTCACTGACATTGCACATCCAGATACTTCAATCGTCCTGGTCCACATCCAGGCACAATCTCTGCCTCTCGTCATTGTCTGCAACGCTTCTCTTCCCGCCTCCACATAGCCCTGCGAGCTTGCCTCTCACGAACTGCCTTGTAGGAACGTCGAAGACATCGTCCAGTTCCTGAAGCGTCTTTTGTTTCGTTTCCGGCACAAACAAGAACACGAATACCCAGGCGACCAGATTCAAGAATGCGTAGAGCAGGAAAGCGCCCATGCTTCCAAGCGCACCCAAGAGAGCCGGAAATGTGAGACTAAGGACTGCTGCAAAGACGTTCGTCATCGCCGTGGCTGATGAGGCACCGAGTTCGCGATGAGAAAGAGGAAACACTTCTGCTGAGTAGGATGCCGGAACGGGTCCCATGCCTGGAGAGTAGAGCAAGCAGAAGATGTAGATCATGGAGGTTGTGATACCGATTCGGAGACGCTCGTCCGTGGCAGAGAAGCCCAATCTAGACAGAGAATTGTCAACGTGTCGGTGATTGTAGGAGTGTATGGCCAACTTACCCGGCGACCGCCAATGCGGCTGACATTGGAGGCAACGTCCAGAGAAGCAGGCTTCTTCTTCCAAGGGTGTCCATCGCCCATATAGCCGGCAGTGCTCCCACGAAATTCATAAGACCGAAAATAGTTGAAGCAAGCTCAGCAGCGTAGGTAGAAAAGTTGGCTTCGACAAAAATGTTCGACGAGTAGAATGCTATGATGTTGATCCCACACAGCTGCTGTGCCAGCATAGTCGTGTACGCAGCCAGTGTTGCACGGCGTATTCGGGAGGCTGTGAACAGCTCTATGAGTGTCTTGGTGAAAGAGCGTAGATGGTCTTCGTTTTCACGCTGGCCCCGCTGAAGGTAGGCCGTCAACAAGTCCCTGGACGCTTGGATATCCGAGTTTCTGAGTCTACAGAGACTGCGAAACGCTGCCTCGAACCGTTCGCCGTGCTTGATGTACCACGCAGGCGATTCCGGACAGATGAAGGCCAAGATGAGAAGCGGTATAGTTGATACGGCCGGCGCTGCCAGCATGGCTCTCCATCTAGTCGATCCAAATGCCTGGGCGTGGTTGTCAATGAGAAGATTCGCCAGAAACCCGATGAAGATTCCAAGAGCACAGAACATCTGCCAAGCTACACTCAATCCGCCTCTGATACTGGCGGGCACACTTTCTGCGAGGAACACGTTCGCCGAGCTACTCACGATCCCGAGGCCGACGCCCAGCACTAGTCTCCAGAGCAAAAGTAGCTGCCAGGTGCTGGCAGCTGCTCCTGCCACATTGCCGAGCAAGCAAACCGTTGCCCCAATGAAAACAGCCCCCCGTCTTCCAAACCGATGATTCAGCGGCGCCACAAGCCAACTCCCCAGAAGTCCGTTGGAAAGGTAGATCGCGGCATTGATGAAGCCGACAAAAAGCGTATCATGTAGAGACTTGGATCCTATGTTCAAGAGCGCAGGATAGTACAGATTTGCACCATTCATGGCCACCTGTGCCCAGCCTTGTCCGATGGAAGCCAGACCCGTCAGGATGATAATGAGCCACATCTGCAATGGCTGACTCCATTTGTGTGATTTTTCGCGTCGGAGAGCGTGGAGCTCATCCTTGGTAATGCCAGGAATGTCTTCAGGTATAGATGTATGTTTGACGAGGAGGGCAGCTCGTTGTAGAGGGTCGATCTTGTGTTCCAGTCCGTATTTCTCGGCAAACGTGGCGGCGACGTTTGTTGACACGTCTCCCTCAGTCGCGTCGAGCAGAGCGTCGTTCTCCATTGTTGCAGCGTGCTCCAGACCCCAAATTGTGAGATTAGCCACATTGATTGGCCTGATGGGGACAAGCACGATTATTGTGCATGATGCTGATGGCGTGTGATAATAGTGTCATCACCGTGCGTGTTGCGGGAAGGGAGGTGCGAGCAGGTGCGAGGCCCATTGGGAGCGGAGCTGGACGGGTCGGCAGTGGCTCCGATTGGCCTCAGGCAAGAAATCACATGCCTGTCACACCGTCATCAGAACTCGGAAGACAGCGAACGTTGCATACACTCTTCGACTGACCGAGTGTGGTTTAGAGCAGCCGCTTTGAAATGCGTCCGATGCAGAGCAGGAAGTGCATTGGTAAGGAGCACCAAGGAGCACCAAGGAGCACTCTTTCTCATTCAATGTATATGCATTCAAGCCAGCTCCGTCGCTGATGCAGATATGATACAAGTCATCTGATTGCTCCATAAGCGCCATCATATCAGAGTCGATCACATTATCGTCTTCGCAAATACCAGTTGAATCCCAGAGCCATTGTCTCAGTGGTGAAGGGTGTCGGTACTTCAGCTAGGGCTGGTCTCGCAACTGGATGCCGTAGGTAGACTGCGGAACAGATATTTTGATTAACCTCCAAAAATCTCGGAATGAAGGCAAAGGCGCTCATGTACTCCCGGGGCGCCCAGGGTGTCGCGTAAGGCTTGCTGGCATCTATCGGATTCGCGCGTGCTTTCTCCAGTGCCGCGTGCAAGAGCTCAGCGTCTTTGCGTGCTCGGTACTTGTCCTCCTTCCCAAGCTCCTGCGCTTGTGGATTTGATGAAATGGTGTCCGCTTTCGGTGCCTCGCCCTCTGGTAGTGAGTCTTGTGGGACCTTTGTCAGAATCTCTGCCAGCGCTGTCTCGAAGTCTTCCACTTTCTGCTCTGCCTTGTCGTTCTCCAAGCTCTTGATCTGAGAGAAGAGCTTCCTCACTTCCTGTGTGAACTTCCGCAGTTCCTGTTGACGCTTTCCAGAGAGCTTCATCTTCGAATCGTCCAGCACCATTTTTGCCCTTCTTACAAGCGCCTTCAACTCTGAGCTGTATTTCTTACCCGCGCCAGTGTCCAAGTCTTTCTCATCCGCCTCCTCCTCAGCAGCAACGCCTTTGCCATCGCCTTCCAATGCTTCACTCTCGCCTTTCTTTGTAGCCTTCTTGACTTCCCTGTCCTCCTCCTTCGCAGCGCGTTCATCTTGCCGTCTCCTGATGACCTGCAACGACTTCGGGTTCTCCTTCTTGAACTTCCTCGCGCCTGTCGCAAACATGACCATCTCTGGGTCCACGCTGAACATGTCTCCGGGATTTAGTTGATAGCCAGGGTATATCATCTTCTTGCCATTGACCTTTACAAAGCCGTGCGTGACGAATTGTCTCGCCTGGCTCGCACTACTCGCGAACAGAGCTCTGAAGATGGCAGTGTCTAATCTCCGCTCCAATGGCCAAAAAGTCATATGCATGTAAGGGGTTCTGTGTGGCCCACGGGGTTTGTCATCGACCTTTCGCGGGTCTTTCTCCAGTCCCATTCCTCGCCCACTCGCTTGTTCTGATCCATCGTTCGCGGCGAGGTATCGATGGTCCATGGGGACAACAGCGGGCAATCGGCGGTCGAACATTCGCGTCCATGTTCCTTCGCGAACGTAATGGTTGTGATAAGATCGGAGCAAACTCTTCGCGGTCCATTTCTGCTGGAAGAAGGTCATTTTCTCGGCGGGCGGAGTCGTTACGCGGGAGAGATTGTATAGATTCCATTTTGACCAGTCTTGACGGAGTTTCTACCCATCTTCATTAGCAATTCCACTGGCATCATTTGGACCAATCGTAGAGACTTACAGGCCGCTTTAGGGCGTGTATCTTCTTCGTCCGCGGCATCGTAAGTGGGTGGAAGAAGGAAGTCGCATTGGTCGTGTGCGTTCCAATGGATCGATGAAAGCCAACCGTCGCTGCTTCCCAAAAGTCCGCGGGAGTGGTCGCGACTTCCGCCCTGTAGTCTCGAGTGCCGGCAATTTACATATGCACGGTCGGTCGGTCCCGCACACGCATATACCCCACTAGCGCGGTGAGCTTCTTCTTCGAGTCCGCAGCTGCCAAAATTTCAGACTCACTTCAATTGAAATCACTCACCGATTGACGCACACTTTCCACCCACTACACCAACAAATTACTACGCCGCGCAGACTCATATCACTCCGCATTGAGTCAGATACTTATCAGTCACTACTACAAGAAGCGCACACCATTCCCGACATCCGCGACACCACAATTTACTCCACCGACATTCCCCACAATGGCCGAAGGTGAAGCTGTGGCCGAGCCGCAGCAGGCGACCACTGAGCAGAAGACCGAGACCTTGAGTAAGTCAACTGAGAACGATCAGGCGAACGGCGGCAGTGAGAACAAGAGGGAGGAGAAGACCGCCAACGGCGACAAGGATGATGAAGAGCACGTTCACAAGGATCGCCGACGTGACGGCCAAGATCGCTCAGATCGTCGCAATGGAGACTACGACCGACGCGACCGTGGTGACCGTGACCGTCGCGGTGGACGAGGCCGAGGTGGTGGAGGCTTCCGCGGGCGCGGTCGCGGCGGTGGACGAGGACGTGGTGGGTGCAACAACGTTCGCACTCGCTTCCAGCGTGAGGAGGAGAGCAGCGATGCCGCCGAGATCCGCCGTCAGGTCGAGTTCTACTTCTCCGACTCCAACTTGCCCATCGACAGATTCCTCTTGGAGGAGACCGGCGGCCCGGAGAACAAGCCCATCCCACTCAAGACCATCCACCAGTTCAAGCGCATGCGTCACTTCCAGCCATTCAGCGCAGTCGTCGAGGCCGTCAAAATCAGTGAGTTCCTCGAAGTCAACGACAAGGACGAAGTCTGCCGCAAGGAGCCGCTTGACGAGAAGTTTACCACCGACACTCACCACAACCAGCAGCTTCTCACCACTGGGACCATGAAGCGCAGCATCTACGCCAAGGGCTTCGGTCGTGAGAGCGATAGAACCGCTTTCGAGATTGAGGAGTATGAGCTACCACCCACTTTCCTTGTGACGTGACACTGACATTTCCAGGTTCTTCGAGCCATACGGTGCGAAGGCTGTCCGCCTCCGACGTGCCGAGGACGGTACCTTCAAGGGCTCCGTCTTCGTCGAGTTCCAGGATGAGGATACCGCTCAGCAGTTCATCGACATGGAGGACAAGCCAAAGTACCACGACAACGAGCTGCAGATCATGACGAAGCAGGAGTACGTCGACATGAAGTCCGTCGGTATTCTCGAGGGCACTGTCAAGCCGAAAGACACCACCCGCAGCGGCTTCCACAGCTCCCGTCACAGTGATCGGGACAATCGTGGTCGTGGCCGTCGCGGCAGCTTCTCCGGCTCCAAGCGCAAGAGGGACAACGACGCAGATGACGACGTCGATGACAAGGACAACTGGCGCGAGCGCCGCGACAAGTTTCAGCGTGGCCGTGATCGCAGCGCTTCTCGCTCGGTCAGCCGCTCCCGCTCTCGCAGCCCATACCGCGGCGACAAGAAGGATGCGGAGGAAGACCTGGCAGAAAGGAAGATCGAGAGCAAGGAGGAGGTCAAGGAGGCTGAGAAGACCGAGGCTTAGAAGGCCAAGGCTGATCCGGCTCTTCCGACCAAGGCGGAGGCCTACATTACCGGCACCAAGCGCCAGGCTGACGATGAGCTCATCGATGACCAGGATCGTCCAGCGCAGGAGAACGGCAAGATCGAACACGTCATTAAGAAGTCGAAGACCAACGCTCTCGAGAAGGACGACGTCCCACGTGCGATGCTGAAGGAGGTCGATGGCAAGACCGACAATGGTGAGAAGGAGAAAGAGCAGGATACCAAGGTCGAGGTCAAGACTTCTGCCTACACCGACACCGCCACTTCTCCTTAAGCGGCGCGCATCTCTTTACGAAAATGCATGAGCATGCATGGCGAGGCGTTTTGGAGCGACGGCGAACATGCGGAAAAGTTTGAAGATGCCACATCGTGGATATAGGCGGACCTCTTATGAGTACTTGGCTCGAATAGCCAGGGTGAAGATGCTTCTTCTTGAGACTACCTACGACTGTACATTACTTCGGCTGAGGCTGCTACATAGCTGCTCTCGTTCCCACAGGCAAGCCTGGATATCCGGGTAGTCATTTGAAGATGGGCAGCGATAGCTCGAGAATTTCAGTGATGATACCTCTGACGACTTTTTCTCATTGTTCCGCCTCTCGACAAAGATTAAGCCCGAGCTCACAAGCTACAGCAGATCGGCTTCACGGACATGCAGAAAAGCCATCACCATAATCGAAACACCACCGGGATCGCCCAGTCCACAAACTGCGTCTCTTCCCTCTCTCCCGCCGTCCCGAACAAGATGTCCCACATTTTCGTCTGCTTTCCATAGTTACACGTCTTCCTCCACCCTTTTCGATGATGTAAGTCATGATCTTCAATCACCAATGTCTCTCCGACCAATCCCAACAGCCACCACATACTAGGATTTGGAGGCACGTACCATAGTCGCAAGCCCGAGTGGCCGATGATTTCGGTGAATACAACGTATTGGTGACAGAACCACCAGTCGTAGAAGGTCATTGGAAAGCCGAGTAGTTTCAATGTGGACCATGTGACGACAGGCATGAGGGCTATGTCTCCTACTTCTTGCTCAAAGTCTGCGAAGATTGTCAAGAGGGTGGAAGGGTGTTTGGTCAGATGGTGGGTTCGGTGGTATTTCCAGAGGGCGTCGATTTCGTGCATAGCACGGTGGTACCAGTAGAACCAGAAGTCGAGGGTTATTTGGTAGAGGCCAATCTCGATTGCTACCAGCCAAGGCGAGCTTATTGTGCTTGGTGGGCCGGATGGGCTGTAGGAGATCAGGACAGCCAGCAGTGTGCGGACGGTGGTTGTTCCTAGGAGAGAGTGGAGGACTTTGACGACAGCCGTGTCAGGAACTTCGTCGCGTGTGTGCGAACTGTCAAGGTATCCATAGGTATGGGACAGGTCTTTAATGATGCAGATCTCCTTGATTGCGCTGAACTTGAACCAGATTGCATACAGGAGCCAGACCATGATGGAATGCATCGGGCCGAAGAGAACGTGATAGGCTTGGTGTACCAAGAGCGGAACGATGGCGTGCGTGATAATGTATCGGTGACTGGACCATGTGGGAATATAGGGCATGGGATCTGTCTTGTTGGGAATGTGAGTAGGTCTTCCAAGATCAGTCGCTTGGAGCCGTATCCAATCGTATATGCGATGATGGAACGTCCATGTGTTCTTGTCGGAGTATCGCCATGTTGATTTCATGGAGTCCTTGTGGACTGACTTGTCGGCAGACACGCTCGTGGTAGTGATTGTCGCCATTCTGTTCAATCGAGACGAGGTGATCTGAGGCGGCTGCGGCTAGCAGAGGCGCCAGAAGCGCTGCTTGCCTAATTTATCCTCGTTGTCGGGTTGTCTGGCTTGTCTTGCATGTGACAATCTTCACACCCCAAAGCAGCAAAGCCGTGAGCTTAACTCCTGGAAAGCCATATGAGTTTGCGGGAAACACTTTCGGTATCGTTCGTGCTCCACTTCTTCATGATCGGCGGGGTGTTAACCCATACGAACTGACGAATCCAAAAGGGGTCGCACCTTCAGGGTCTATCCTGGTCATCGTCGACAACCCTGGAACGTCGAGCATGCAAGGAGTGTTACTGTTCAAGGTCTTCCCCAAAGGAAGACGCACGACTTGAAACTTAAAGAGCAGAAGTAGTCCACCTTTGGATTTATCAGTCTCCAGAGGGAGGAATCTTGAGGATGGACCTTACGCTGTGAAGCGAACTCACAAGTGAATCTCAGATGGAGCAGTAACAACGACCGATCCAACGGCAATATTGTTGAGCAGAAACGAGGGTGCTCAGCACAAGGAAATGCGGCAGGCCAAAGTCGTAGCTGAAGAATGTGACTTGCATCATAACCACTTTCACTTTGCAAGATCGCCAGGTTTGAGTGGAACCCCTGTTTACATCCAGTTTCGGGGACGAAAAGGGCAATGGTTTGCTCACCGCTGCATGAGGGTCCGGGCCGTCCATGTCAATCTGTGCGCTTTGATCGCGCTTTCCATGAACCACTTCATCGGTGCGTCCATTGATCGAGACCCTGCCTCGACAAGCGGTGAGCAGAGGCGGAATATTGCAACGCAATGCCAACAACACTCGCCTCTAGCTCATTGTTCTCGGTGCCGGAGCATCGTTATGGCATGAGAGGTGGTTGACCGTGGCAAGTGTCGTTGACAGGAAGCCATGCCTCTATCCAAGGACCTCAAGATCCACCGCGTCACTGTGTTGAAGCACAATTGGCGGACCACTCGGGTTCTCCAGACTGGCCATCTCTCCTGAGGGTGACATGACTCCCTCTTTTCTCCCATACCACCACCGTTGTATATTCTCGCCCTCGCGAATCGCAAATCGATATCGATGTCCAGGCACAAGCTTATCTCTAATGCGCGTTGCCAGCTTGAACGGCCCCTCAAAATTCGATGGGGTGCGTGGCCCAAGAGTGTGAAAATGTTCATCATCTCGTCCACCAGCCTCGCGACTGAAACCCGGCCTTTTTGGGCCCTTCGTCAGCTCGAGATGAACGTCCTCATCTGACATGAGGTCTCGGCAAGTGGAATTCGCTCGTGTTCGGCTGAGGTCCAAATTGAAAATGGTTGGCCATGTGAAGATTGTAATAGGCTGCTCACTTTGAGAAGTCGCAGTGAGGATGATTCGCGATGGTTGTTTTCCAGAATTGTTGTTGATGTGAAAATGAGGTGGCTCGATGGCCATTTTTACCGTGATCGTCACGGGAGAGGTGATTGATACCGCCATCGAATTGGTCTGAGTGCCAAAAACAGAGTGTCGAGTTGAGGTGTTGAGGAGACAAAAGGTGAGGTGAGGTGGCGGTCTTCATGCGCGGGCACAAGGCTTGGCGCTCTTGGACAGCATCTCTCGATCAAGTGAGTGTTGCAGGAGCCCCCGCTGCGAAGAATAGTCACAACATTTGATCGGTCAAAATCGAGTTGCTGTGCCTAGGTGTCGCTACAAAGAATAAAGCCACTGCACAACCCTATGTTTCAAAGCGTACTTCCGCACAGCAGAGCTTAAGAGGTCGAGCTCAGAGCTGAAGAAATAACATCATTCCGTTGATCCGCGACGGGCTGAGACCGTGCATACACTTGAAGTAGTAGAGTCTCGGTCGTGCTAGGTAATCCGCGTCAAACGACTGTGCTAATCCAACTTCACCAGCCTACAATTCGGAAAGAATTTGATA
Source organism: Nothophaeocryptopus gaeumannii (assembly GCA_031771865.1). Lineage (NCBI taxonomy): Eukaryota > Fungi > Ascomycota > Dothideomycetes > Mycosphaerellales > Mycosphaerellaceae > Nothophaeocryptopus > Nothophaeocryptopus gaeumannii. The sequence continues at coordinate 725,378 of JASISA010000003.1, forward strand.
ATGCAGGTCTCTACATGGGGTCAGTCTCGTAAGTTCTTGCACAGGCTCACTTCGCAGCTTTCCCGGATTATCGCCTTCGGGCGGCTTCTATCGACAACGATGCTCTTCCTATACCTCACCCCTTTCCTTTTGGTCAGCGATGCGCTTGCTGTACTGACCAACTCCAACGCTACGAGATCACTTCGGAAGCGCGTGTCTCCAAGCATTGCTTCTGGCTTCACAGCCCAAGAGACGACGCAGATCGAGTATGCAGTTCATGATGCGCTCAAGATCTGCGATTATGCCATCGAATTCGATGATGTAACCATTAACAGCATTTGTATGAAGTACTTCAATCCTGGAGAAATTCCACTTGTAAGATCGGTGTTCGAGAAGATTCTCAGCGACAAGCATTCCGAAGCAAGCCCTCTGCTTTGTGACATTACGACCGTGATGGACGCCGACATCCTCGTTCTCGCTGAACATCAGCTGATTGCTGTCGTGATGGCAGACACCGATATACCCCGAGGAACATGGGGAGATGGCATGCGAGGACGCAGGAACCACGGCCGTGCTTCGAGAATGGCAGACCTCAACTAAAAACTGATACTATGTAAACCGGCGGCTTTTGGACAAAATAATATCGATCGAGGGTACGGGAACATACCAGCTATCCGGTGCGAGACTCTGGACCCAAGTGTCTCCTGGAAAATGGAGATGCTCGCGTCGATCCTCGTACACGAATACACGCCTTTCTTGCTGCTCGTGAGCCCGCCGCTGTCCAAGGAGACTGACGATGTGGCCTATGGACCCACAGGGGTGCGCGGGATGGACAGGTCGCTGGCGACGAACAACGCGGACAACTAGCTACTCCTGGGCGGCGTTGGAGATCTTCTGGAACGTGTTCTGCGAGCCCGAGTACGGCAATCCGCAGGCGGGCGATTCAGACGATCCGATTTGTGGCAACGGACTGTGCGTAGCGACCAAGGGCTCGTAGATGACAGTCCATGCGAAACAACGGTATCCTTCAAACCAAGAAGAGGTGGCACACCAAAGCCCCGTAAAGGCAGCAGTGGAGACATATAGCATGTATTCCGAACCTTCGCTTGTTTCCAGTCTGGAGGATACTGGCCCACGATACGTCGCAAAGAAGCGAACTTCTTCATGCTTTGCCCCGCTCTTGCTGGTGTTCTCTCGGGGTGCTAATCTGGTCTCCGTATCGTATCTTGTATGTTCGGTCCGTGAAGATCCAATCGTCGGCGAAGCACACGTAGCACGCCCCCAGTTGGGAAGTAAATGAGCTTTATGAAAATGGAGACGGAGTGCTACAGCTGTGCGAGTGAAGTGAATGTTTTGAAGAGCAAGCTGTCCCGATTGGTCGGACCCAACTCCGCCGTTGCAAGTCCTTTTGCTCACTCATCATCTCCTCCTCCACAAAACATCCGCCTCATTCAACTCGCTAGAAGTCCCCATACAGAGTCTCGTAACGAGACGTTTCATACGCTGCCGAACCCTACGACTGTGCTGAAGACCGCCGATGCATTTCATGAACTCCCACCGCTCCAACGTGATCGTGCCGTACCTTCGACGGTTCAGACCCATGCGAAACGAGTCGGTCCAAAGAAGCCTGATACCTCCTGGTCGTCTTCGCTGCCGAGGAGATCAATGGGTGCAGAAATGAAAGAGGCCGGCCTGACAAGGGTCAAGGTGATGTCCTAGAGACCAGAAATACTGCACGATTGTTGAAAGACTTTCGAAGATATCAAGTAGGCGGACAAATGGCCATCTGTCACATTCCATGGCGCCGAACAGAGGTCAGACTCACGAGGCAGTAGTCGGCCTCTCACGGCGCGCCAGAGTCGACATGAGGCGAGGCGCACAAGCTCTTGTTTCGAGCTATGCGCTACAAAGTTGCTCTTTGACGGAAGCTAGCTAGCATCATCTGCGACAGTAGTCCGAGCGAGGCCCAACACGGAGTTCGGAAATGAGATGTCGATTCGCTTTGCAATACAAATCAGGCAGATGAGTGTCGGAGTCCAGCGACTGCTTGCGACGTACTACTCACTACAAACGGTGGCAGCGACGATGAGGGTAGAGATCGGCACATGTGATTCTTTCCGCTGGCACTGCTCTCACCATAGCCCTTGCCATGGCAAGTGGACGGAGAGGGCGGTGTTGTGGACTCCAGCTGCGATCGAGAGCCCTATCGTCCGCATCGGAAATGCTCATCCAAAGGCAGCGTACGCAGTGTCCTGTTCCTGAAGAAGGCCTCCATCGCCCGGCATGCTAGTCAGAGAGACGATGGGCTACACAGGCATGTCAGTCAACCCTTAAGGGTAGAGGACTCCCCTTTCACCTACGCCCATCACCAAAATCGCACCCGTTCCAACTGTCTAGTCATTCTCATCCTTGACTTCCTAGTCGTTCAACCGCCCACTCTCGGGAGGACAGGTGGTCTATCCAGTCCTTCGGCGCATCCAGCTTCCGTGTCCGTACTCAAGACCGAAGAAGGCACGAACTGATTGAATGCACATCCCCAGGTCCCTCAGCTTGCGTTTCAGCCTTCAACCAGCCTCTAGGCACAGCACGCTCCGGAGAGTCCGTCCTCAAGCGGGACAATCACGTAGCCGGGGTGGACAAGGGGTTACGCCTCCTGCCATTGGGTGGGTAGAGCCTCGCAACATTAGGAGGCTCGTGGTCTTGCAAGGTCTCGGGCCACTCAGCTTCGTGCAGCTGATGCGGCTCAAGGGCGCGTGCTGGACGCTACCAGTTCTTCCATTGACGGAGGGCCCCAGCAAGGTGCCATCCGCCCGAAGTGTCTCCTCCGATCGTGGATACCGGCATCTAACGAGGATCAAACATAGCCGTACTTAAGTCCTATTTCCGGTGGTGGGTGTAGAATGGTGTTGGGCGTAATTCGAGGCCGCTTCACTGAGCTCGGGGTTGGTGCTCGTCGATGCGAAGAGGCAGAGGGTGGTAAAAATGAGAAAAGACGATTGTTTGAATAAGCATGTGGATGAAGGGAGGAAGAGGTCATGTAGCCAGAAATTGGCGACCGTTAGCATGGTCTGTGCACTTGGCTTGTGCGGCCGGCCAGTGCTGAAGGATCTTGCAAACGGCCCTGCAATTCAGCAGATTCATCATAAAGCAAGAACTGCAGCTCACGGCATTATGGGAAATGGCACTGATTGATTCAATACCATATCCTGCCTAGAGAGCCATGCTCCTTCTATGTTGCGATCTCAGTGTCTCTTCCAGTCCAGTATCAGCCATGCTGTTTGCTCAGGCTCTCGCGGGAATCACTAAATTGAGAGATCCTTGACGTCTATCTGTACAACTCCTTCAAAGCAGAACCGATGCCGTCGTGTCGGGCACCAAGGCTTCTGGCAGTAACACCTCCTCCACTTAAAGGATGCTTTTGATCTGCGACAGTGATCGCGTATGTGGGAAGCATGAAAGAGAAGAGAATGCAGAAAGGAGAATCAAGGGGTGGCAACTTGGGTTCGCAAGCGCTTGCCTCGGTCTATCTCCGAGCAGAATGACCATCGCGATGCATTCAGCGAGGGAATGTCATCATCGCATTGCATTGCGCTCTTGCTTCTCGGGCCACTGCGCAACAAAGCGTGCAATCTGGTCAATCTCGGCGTTCTGCACGGCCCGACAACCCTCATTGACATCACCATATGCCATGATGAGGTCGGAACAATGGCCTCCAGCTGGCACCAAGTTGACTGGCACTTGCTCCGTACTCTGCAGTGGTCCTCCGGGGCGGAAAGTTGAGGAAACAGTTGAGTCTCTCCAAGGATCGTATTGTCCATTCGTGTACACGAGCCGAGTGGTGTTGTCGATGAACCAGCCTCCGGTCCAGGCGTTGACTTGCTCTTCAGTCTTGCCTTTGGCGATGCCGTAGGTCTGGCCTGCAGGACCTGGAGGGAAGAGAATTTCGCATTGTCGCGTGTTGTACTCTACCGTTGCAAGACGGGAGACGATCGATTGTCGTTCTAGAGGAGCTCCGTCTTGCCAGTACCCGAAAGGTTCGTTGCACACCATCCACCACCACTGTCGATTAAATTTGTTCGAGACCGACGTATCGGTGAACAATGGGCTGTTCGGGTCATAAGTGTCGAAGCATTTCGTGTTGTTGAGTCCTGCAAATTCGGGGTAACCATACGTGTCTGCGCAATAGCCGGGCAGGAACTCGTTCTTCATCCAGGCTGCATAACCATTGAGGGCTTTCTCAACTCCAACGCCGTTCTCGTCGGGTAATAGAGCTTTGTTTGTCTGGTTCACAGAGTCCTCCACGTAATCGCACCAAGTGTAGAAGCCGCCACTGTCACCAGTAAAGTTGACTGACTGCCACTGCCAAGGACCGTACTCCAGAGCTGTCACGAAGTCATTGTTGTGCTGGACGTCTCCAAGGCCGAATTTGTTTTTGAGAGCACTGATCTGACGAATGGTACCTACGGTTGCGTTAGCTGTTAGATGGTAGTGCACTGAGATGTTGATACCATTTGCCAAAATTCCATCGATGTGATCAACGACTCTTGAGACATCTATGCTGCAGTTCTTAGGCATGCCATCCTGCACCGGTACAAAATACTGCCAAAAGTCGGATATGGCTTCTACTACTCCGCTGGATGACAGATAGGCCCAGAACGTCCCAGGCGCCTTGGATTCCACCCAAGCCGTAAGCGCGCCGGAGTAGGATCCTCCGATTAGAATCCAAGGAACGGCACCGGCAGTCGTGTTTATCTCATGAGTAGCAAACGGTAGCTTTACATTCTGCGCGAAGTGGGTGAGATCCAAAATCGAGTTCTCGAGAGTGAGGTATCTGAAGAGCCTGTCAGCCAGCAGTAGAAACGTGAAAGACGTTCTTGTCAGTCTGAGAGGTATGTAGCATCGCTAAGATCGTTCGTTGCCTTCGAAAGGAGGCGAACGTCTACAATGTGCGTCCACAATGTGCCCGTTTGCCTTTGCCTGTAGGCGATGTTGAAGAGACTGACTCACTGCAAGTTCTCGGTCGTGAGGTTGGCGAACGGCGAGGATTGTCCCCAGTATCGGTGCTCAACGACGAGAGTCGCAGCCTTGATCTTCTGCGCGATAGCCCCATTGATTGTTTTGTTTCCCAAATAGCCTTTGTAACCAGCAGCGGCGAGCTCACCCGGAGTCATCATGATGACGGGTGAACCGGGTCCGCCCCAAAATTCAGTACTCCAATAGTAGAATTGGTGGAAAGTGCCAAGGCTGGGATTGCTGTGATCAATCAACTGAGTGAAGGTAGAATTTCCCATTGTTGCTGGTCCAGGCAAGCCGTAGCCTGGAGGACCATGATGCCACTGGTGGCTTCGACCTCCTGAGCCATGGCATCGCTTAGCCGATGCTGAGTGTGCAAATGCACAAATGGCCAGAAGGGATTTTCTCATGGTGTCGCTGCTGAGCTAGATTTGGCGCAAAGATTGATCAGGAGGTCGAAGACGATCCATCCTTGTTTTTGATGCTCAGCACGATATGCAAGAGATCCGACGGCCGCCAGACACATGACAAGAGGACGAGTAGCCAGAGACGAACCATGTGGATATTGCGGAGTGTTGACTGCAGACATCAGTTGGCCGGCCGGCTTCTCGCCTGCCGCTTCAGGACATGGGAGATTGGAGTACCTGCATGACGGCTTGCAGTGATCACACCGCAGTCACCACGGCCATGTGCGACCTTCCTCATACTGCGTAGATCGTGTTCGTCGAAATGAATTGCAGGTCTCCGCCGACTCATTCGCCTCCGCGCGATCCCGAGAAGTCTGCATAGCCTTATCAGTGTCTCACAGCCTGTGGGGCAGCCTCTCTTCGATACATTGGGCTGCACCATGCCGCACGCGGGCAATAATGAACGCAGCCTACGTAATCGTACAGCAGAGCCCAAGACGCATATGATCGGCCCAGCAGTGGGCTCGTCAACGCGGCTCCATGTCCCCATGGGTCGACGGGTATCGTGTGACCCATAGATCTTGATTCATGAATGATCTTGATCCGGGAGCCAGATTCACAGCGAAATCAATGTTTGACTGAATCATTCAGGACTCAATCAAACATTCAAGCTTTGAATACTCGCTAAGAGTTAGGCGGTACAGGCTAAAGATAGGACTCCAGGTGCTGCCTTAGCCGCTGCCTTAGGCTCTACTCTAGGCCTGCCTCTTACACCTTCTACGCTGACAGAGACGTAATAGCGCTTGCGTCCGCTTTAATAGCGACAGCAAAGGGCAACCTAATCCCCTCGCTGCTGCCTATAATCCTCTGAATGTTTGATTGACTTTGTATGAATCCTGAAACTCGAATTAACATCAAGCTCAGTCAAACTTTGATTGAATACTCTCAATCTCGGTCAAGAATCAAAATATATGTTTGTGTCCACTTTTGCAAGAGATTCCGTTTCTCTCGCCATGTTCCATCTGTACAGCCCACCTTGCTCAATTCGCCCAGAGTACAATTGAATGTTCGACTCAATCTCTTGGATCTTCGTGTCCGCCTCTTCGCACCGTACTGGCTATTGAGTTCCAGCACGCTTGCCACCTTCATGGCCTATCTCGAAGGCGAAACGCGTCGGCTTTCGGTTTGAGATAGCATTCGATACAGTTTGTACTTTGCTTGCGAATGCTGTCCGTGTGGTGGCCTCATGGAACATGTCGTAGTTGTGTCAAGTCAATGTGGTAATTCGAAGCTGTTCCTTACATCCGTTCTCTACGGTCTCTGTACGTACATGGTGGCATACAAACAGTTGCCAGATTCATACGCCCGTGTCTAGCTTAGATGAATGTTGCGGTCGAGGCTGTTTTCTGTCCTTTCAACATCGTTCGTGGTTACAGCAAAGGTATCTTACGGCTTACTCCGTACCTCCGTCGGACCAAGAAACCCCGCAGTTGCGGAGATCCGAACACGTGCCGCATGCGGATCTGGAGGCGGTAGCCGGGGCGGGAGGGGCGGCGGGAGTGCTTATTAAACTGTTGTGAGAACCGTGCGTGTGCTCTGCATCTTCTGTCGCCTCGACATGATCACCGCTATTCAGACCCTGGCCAGCGCCCAGTCGACACCGCTCTCGATTTCTTCACAGATCGCCAGCAAACCCTCGGTCATTGCGCCGAAACGAGAGGCCCAAAAGGTGGGATTGGAGGACGATGCATTGTTAAGGACCCTATCAGCAGACCTGCTGGACGGGCCTCGTTCGAATGGATGTTACACTGGCTGTCTCGCATACTCGGCCTAAGGTCATTGGAATCATGCAACTGATTCAAGATGCGTTGTGCTTGAGGATCTACTGCACTGCGGTGGTAACAGTGTGACCGGTGTACTTGGATGATCCTCCCACGCCCGATGAACATCCCCGGACCTCCTGAATGCTCTAATCTCGAAATCACCACCGTCCTCTTAGCACTCTCCTCGCCCTCCGACGTCACCGCCCTCGTACGAGCATGGCAACCGCAAGCCGAGACGCACCCCAAGAAACCCTCTACTGCCTAACAATGTGCGCACGACAGGCTCTCGGGAGATGTATCGGATCGAGACTTCTGCTACCTTTCCGTTAGTGGGCAGCGCTGTACCTGGCGCCGCGGGCTGCCTCGACATCAAGACTGGAGACACCGCGGAAAGGCATGGCGAGAGAAGAGCAAACATTTTCGTGCAAGAGCCCCACCCATATCAACGTCGCTACCTTCGCCGTGCCCTCATCAGAGTGCCGGTTGTGACGACGTAGTGTCTGACATGGCGGCCAAGAGAAGAGACGGTCTTGGGTAGAGGTACGATACGAGTCGAAATGCCCATTGTGGCCGGAATTTGCGGCTTCGTAAGGAGACACTGCTTATTGCTTCCCCGATATCCTCCCTTCGACCAACTCTTCCTTGGACTCTCCCTCCTCAACCCTCTCCTCAACCCACCTTCTCCTCTTCCTTGGCCTTCTATCCGTGGCAACGAGTCCTTTGCCATACTGCGCCGGCCGAGACCTAAGTCTTGCCACAGCGCACTGCACTTGGGTCACAGCAAGGACCTGTACAATACTGACCCTGCAGCCTTCGATCATGAACTGCTTTCGGTACCTGCGTCTACACCTTCGCTATCTCCGACAACTCTCTTTCATCTTGCAGACCCGCAACACCTCTGACGCAGCTCGCTGCCCCTCGCATCTTCGACGGCATGTGCTTCATAGCTAGCAGCGAACAGCGACAATACTAGCAGCGACTCTTACGACACCGCTATCGTCATTCTAACAACGCCCTCTTCTTCTACCTCCACCTCCGCTCCCACCGCTCTGCACGCTTACGCGTATGAGTTACTCGCAGTTCCCTCGCCATACCATCCGCTTTCGTCCTCGCAGGATCACTGCTTCACCGTGAACGGCAGCGAGATCTGAGTGAATCTAGACACTCGGCATCTAAAAGCGTAGAGAGACTAGAAGCATGATCTTAGGCGCTGGAGCGATTCGCACACGCAGAAACTGGCATCATCACCGCTGACAACTCCGATACGCTCAAGGACATATCGCTTGCTCGGCTTCGTGTTCAGTGGTATGGTTACGTATCATCTTTTCATGGCCGCTGAGGCTCGGGTACGGCGATGCCCGCGATTGTAATGTCAGTCTGGCCGATGTCAGTCTCTCAATAATGTAGGTGCGCTACGCTCTCGCGCATGAGGACAGGAGGCATAACACTTCGATAGTAGTCGAAGGAGAGGAGCGCGGTATCTTAGGTACCGAAAACCTATTATATAGTAACTATACTATTATACTGTAGTATGAGTTCTCGTGTTCTCTTGTGTATGACAAAGAACACGTGAGAAGGTCTTGGCAAGGTTATATACTGCCTTCTCAGAGGCTCCTCGACTGCGAAGGAGGCAAGTAGACAAGCATGCATGCAGGCACGCAGGCTCATACACTCGTTATACAGGCACACACACACGCTCGTTACTCATCGTCTCCCCCCTTCTCATATTGCTGTAATCACGCCTCCGAGAGCCCCGTAAAGCTCAGGACAAGCCGATTAAAGGCGATCCGGTGCATCGATGCTACCGGTCGAGGAATGTCAACTCGACCGTGGGCGTGTCGCTCGGCGCGCCCACATCTTTTTAGTGACCCCGCTAGGGGGGGCATTAACTGCAAAATGCCCTACTAGAGGTGGTATCGACGTACTAGATCGAATACAGCAACTTTCGAATTATATATAATATAGGGTATTATTTTCGATAACGAGCGAGAACTTATAGATAAGTTAATATACTAATATAAAGCGTACCTTCTAGAAATATACTAATATAAGGCGTGTATTAAGTTAAGTCTAGTCTAGTCTAGTTAAATCTAGTTAAGTTAGGTTTTATAAAATACTATAATATAAGGTATATATTAAGTCTAGTCTAGTCTAGTAAATATACTAATATAAGGCGTATATTCTAGTACTAACGTATCCTATAAGCGAGCTAGTTATAGAAGCGAGCTAGTTAATTTGCCTTAGTACAACTAACTTATATTATAGATTATTTATTTTTATCGCTATTAAATAGAGAACCTATAAATATTATACTCTTATTAGATTTAGAAGACTCTTCTCTATTATTCTAATATATACAAGTATTATATCTAGTCCCTCTATAATTACTATATCGACGCTAGAGCCTTCTTTAATACATTTACTAGTAAAGACGTAATTATAGCTACCTATTCTACTACTATACTATACTCGAGTATACTACCCTTCTAAACGTGCTTTCTTTTACGCGCTTTTTACTTTATTACTACTTCTAATTACTCTTTAAGGTCGCGAGTATAGGCTTATAGAAGAGTAGCTTAATAAAGTATTAGTTCCGTACCTTTTATAAGCTAGAATAAGGCATTTTAGGCTATTATAGGAGATCGATTAATAGCGCTACTAATAAGCTTGGATTATAACCTAAACTTGTACGAATTACTTAGTATCTTAGACTACTATAATATCTCTTATAGTAGTAGTCCTAGTAGAGTATATAGGCGTATATTAAGGTAGTTCATAACTACCTACGAGTCGATGGGGACTAATCCTAACGCCTAAAAGGCCTTCTAGTAGTTTGTTACGGACCGAATCTGCAGGACGCAGAATCAAGGACATGGAACCATGCAAGAGTGACGCCAGAAGTCACGTGTCTGACCACAGTCTGGGACCTCTGGTCAAACACGTGAAGTTTGGCGACCGACAGACCGCCCGACCGGTCAGTTGGTCGAACGGTCAAACTCGCTGCCAAGAGCAAGCGAGACCACCAAGTATATAGCAACGATGGTTGACTAGCAATCATCGTGTTCAACTCATGTTACAATCTCACTGATTGGAATAAGCCAAGACTTCCTTCACTTCGTCCCACTGTTACGGATGGAACCGAGAGGCGATGGCAGCCAACCAGTCTAAGCGCGGGTCTGCAGCTCAGCCTCGGGAGGTTCCGCTGCAGCTCGCTCACAGTACTCTCGTCGCTCGCAGTGCTTCCACCGGAAGCACAGGAAGCAGAGAAAGCAAGGAGAGCACACGAATCTCCTATGTGTATATAGATCACGTTCTCTACTGAGGTAGATAGGAGCTTCGTGCTCAACTCAATCTCTCAATACTACTCTCTTGAGTAAAGGTTACACTTCTCAAGACTCTGTTACCAAAGAGACATTCCGGGGTTCGACACTTCCTAGGCCTATCCACGTGACAGAGGAGACGGTCCGTAACACCCACTTGCCGACGCATTCTCCAAAGAAGCCATTCCACGTGATTAAGCGAGTCACCTGACAAGCGAGATACCGTGCGTAACATAGTTCTACTCTATAAATACGTTAAAAAACGGGTCTTTAAAAGCTAGGAGGAATATTTCCTTATTAATATAGAAGACGTATCGACGCGCTAAGTCCTAGACGCGTTACTAGTATTTTATCTTTAGAGGCGTAAAATATACTATATCTAGTAGCTATAGGATATACGACGAGTAGGCTAGTATATAGTATATCTACCTCCTCGTACTATATAGAGATATAAACACGGCCCTTATAGATAATAAAGGGTAGGATTATATACCTAGTAGTACAAATGCTCTAGATTACTATAACCTATTTATAGTTACTAGGCTAAATAAGCTAAGGCCGAGTACGTCTCTCTAAACTAGTAACTACTTTTATAGATCTAATAATATCTATCTAAAAGCCTATCTTATTAAAGTTATAGGTATTATAGTTATAGATACTATACTTAGCTTTAGTATCCTTAATAAGATTAAACTATATATTAATTACCTTAGGATCTTCCTAAAGTATCCTCTAATAGTCCTTCGCCTAATTAAAGGCTATTTTAAGCGCGTCTAAGCGTATTATAAAGTTTATAGCTTAGTACTTACCTACTTAGCCTCTACCTTGTATACTAAGTAGTTTATCTACTATATCTACTACCTTATATAACTAGGGCGCAAATCCTCGCGAATCTAGGTCTAGTATATACTAGATAACTATCTCCTCTTCTATTATAGTAAGCTTATACTAGCTATTACAAGAATTAGCTTAAGAAGTAATTCTATAGTATCGGCTAGTTAGCGTCGAAGGTAGTACTTTATATTAGAAGTAGTAATATCTACTATAGAGTACTCTTATACTCTTAAATAAGAGTAGAAGAATTTATAAGAGTATAAGAGTAATATACTCTCTCTAAGGAACCTCTATATATATAGTCTTAATAGTTAACTAGTAATTATTATATTTAACTTATATTATAATCTTACTAATTAGAATAACGTATTCTACTACTAAGCTAGATATACTACTAAGCTAGATAAAATTTCTTAGTACGACTAACTTCTTTATTAAAGTATAATATCTTTATAATAAGATATAGAATTATCTAATTAAGAAGGTAGAATTATTCTTACTCTCTCTACCTACTACTAAGGTTAATTTCGAAGCCTCCGAGGCGCGGCTATAGTATATAACGTACCTAATTCGACGCTAACTACCTAATACTACGGAATTACCTATCGCCTAGATAGCCGTAATATATACTACAAGCTTACTATAACTAAAGAGTAGACGATTATCCGATATATTCTCGACCTCGATTCGCGAGGATTTGCGCCTCGCTTATATAAGGTAGTAGATATAGTAGATAAACTACTTAGTATACGAGGTAGATAGCTAGTTAGTAAGAACTAGGTAGAGAGATTTGTAATACGCTTAGATAGGCTTGAAATAGCCTTTAACTAAGTAAAGGACTACTAGAGAATACTCTAGGAAGATCCTAAGGTAATTAACGCGTAGTTTAAGCTTATTAAGGATACTAAAGCTAAGTATAGTATCCACGACTATAATACCTACAACTTTAATAAGATAGGCTTTTAGATAGGTATTATTAGATCTATAAAAGTAGTTACTAGTTTAGAGAGACGTACTCGTCCTTAGCTTATTTAGCCTAGTAACCGTAAATAGGTAATAGTAATCTAGAGTATTTATACTACTAGATATACAATCCTACCCTTTATTATCTATAAGGGCCGTATTTACATCTCTATATAGTACGAGGAGGTAGAAATACCGCGTAGTTGGAAGCTCTTAGTCTCTAAGAATAGATAGATAAATAACGCGCTTAGGCTTAAGTAGTTAAAGTACTTTAATACTGTTACGGATCGAACCGAGAGAAGCCACAACCAACCAATCCATGCGGCGCGGGTGCGCGCCAAGGGCGGCAATACCCGCTGCAAGGTGCTTTCATGCTGCCGAGTGCTCTCACGCTCTCAGATGAGAGCAGGAGGATTCATGAGAGCATGAGAGCCACACGCTCTCTCTGAGGAACCTCTAGGTATATAGTCTCGATGGTTGACTAGCAATCATCGTGTTCAACTCATGTTACAATCTCACTGATTGGAATAAGCCAAGACTTCCCTCACTTCGTCCCACTTGCCGACGCATTCTCCAAAGAAGCCATTCCACGTGATTGAGCGAGTCACCTGACAAGCGAGATACCGTGCGTAACAAATACGTATACAAAAGCGCGTTAGGTTAGCGTCTATAGGCTACTTGTTTTAGATAGTTACGAGAGCTATCTTAACTAGGCCTTTAAGGATTACTATCTAGAATACAAGATCCTTACGCTCTATATACTATTATATTCGTCGTATATCCTATAGCCTCTAGATGTAGTCTATTTCTTACTACTAAAGCTAAAATACTCCTAACGTATCTAGGACTTAGCGCGTCGGCGCGTCTTCTATATCGATAAAGAAACATTCCTTCCGGCCTTTAAAGACGCGTTTTTTAACGTATTTATAGAGTAGATATACTAGAAGGCCTTTAAGGCTTTAGGTTTAGTCCCTATAAACGCATAGGTAGTTATTAACCGCCTTAACGTACGCCTATATACCCTACTAGGACTACTACTCTAAGAGATACTATAGTAGTCTAAGACTCTAAGTAATATATAAGAGTTTAGGTTACAATCTAGGCTTATTAATAATACTATTACTCGGTCTCCTATAATAGCTTAAAATAGCTTCTCCTAGCTTATAAAAGGTACTAAAGTAATACTATATTAGAATACGCTTTTAGCTACCCGTATTAGCGAGCTTGGATAGTAATTAGATACAACAATAAAGCGAAAAGTACGTAAGAGGAAGCGGATTTAGTATAGGAGTATAATAGAATATAGCGTAGGGTCGGCTAAAGTAGCTACTAAAGTATCTATAGCTACTTAGTAGTTAAAGAAGACTCGTAGGTTAGTTAGTCTTAAATAGACCTAGCTAGCTATACGGCGGTATAGTAGCTATAGAAGGACTAGGTATAACGCTCGAATATGCTAAAAGGATATAGAGGGGTCTCCTAAATCTAATAAGAGTATAATATATATAGGTTCTCTATTTAATAGCGATAAAAATAAATAATCTATAATACTAGTTAGTCGTACTAAGGAAAATTAACTAGCTCGCTTCTATAACTAGCTCGCTTATAGGATATGTTACTAGGTAATACCTATAATACTACTCTATCCTTCTAGGAATACTATAGCTAGAACGCTATAATCCCTCTTAGGATTTCGAGAAAGAACTACTATCCTCTATAAGCTAGTTCTACTATTCTATATATAGTATCCTATAAGCTCTATACTAGATCTACCCCTTTATAGAAAAGGTCCTCTAAGACTACCTAAAGGTCGATATTTTAACTATCTCTTTTAATACTCTCTAAGAATACGCTACTCTATAATACTAAGATAAGGGATATAAGATTTATATTACTACTATCGAGGACCTCTAGATAATCCTCGATACTAAAGAGGTTACTAAAATCGACCCTTAATTACTCTCCTATTTCTTAAAGTACTAAGAAGTATTCTCGCTAAAGCTAGCTAATTAGTTACTACTATACTATCTATATAATAAGGAATTATTAGCGATTATCTATATATTCGAAGAGTAGTATCCTAAATTAGAAGGTTATAAATACTTAATTTAAGTACTATCTACTTACTATAACCTAGAATATTTTATAATAACGAAGTAGCTAAATTACTACTAGGCCTAATAGACTAAGTTCCTTTTCCTTTTCTACTTTACGATTATTTACTATCTAGGAAAACTAGGCTAAAAGCTAGACTCTCTAACTAGGAGATTAGCTAACCTACCTAAGAAGAGGGATAAACTAGACGCTATAGTAGGTTAACCTAATTAGGTTAGGTTTAAGTATAGG